>JAGFMF010011709.1:8175336-8263270 GCA_019455555.1 Galemys pyrenaicus | reverse complement strand
CTGCTCCCCGCTCTCTGTGGTGAATCCTCTCACCCCCCTACACCTCTGGCCTGTACCCCAGTGCTTGTATGCATAAATGAATAAATCTTTAAAAAAAAATAAACTGCAAATTGTTTGAACAAACTTCTCCTGGGTTTTCACCAGCATCCAGCTTTCAGTTGCCCCTCTCTCCAAACCCCACGGCAGTGGCGATGGAGTAAACTTTGTAAGGCACAGACCCAACTTTCAGTGCTCTGCCTTGTTCTGCCCTGTTCGACCCTTTGTAGACAAGGAAGAGCTCAGCTTTCCTTTCTCAGATCCTCAACTTCCAGCCTTTCCTCTTAGTAATTCACCCTCTCTCACCATCCCAGGGTCTTGGGTAGCTGCAGGCCATGGTGTCATCACAACTCTTCTGCCCCCTTCCACAAGATTCGTTCAGCCTGCAATGTCCTCTTTTGCTTGGAAGTCCTTCTACTTTTTGTTGTGGTTGCTCTTGTAAACCCGCTCACTTTTGAAGCCTTCTGTGATCACTCAGCCACACCTCCAAGTGCAATTGTCCACTCCCTCCTGTGTGTCCCCAGCTCTGTTTACCCTTGATTTCCAGATTGCCACTTGCACATCCCCGCCCCGCCTCTGCTACCACCAAAGAGGTGATGAGTTTGGGAGGGTGTGGGGTAGGTGAGGATGGCAAACAGAAGGGGTGGTGTCAGAAGTCATACTGGCAATGAGGGAGACGACTAAAAAGAAGACTGGAAGGACAAGGCAGCCCCAGACACAGTGGGTTTCTAACCCGGGGCAAGCTCAGGGTGCATGGCATACGTGGGGGCACCTGCAGCAGCAGCAGTGACGGAGGATATGTCCTGAAATAGACCGCGCACCAGGTGAATGTGTGCACGCCAGCATTCCCCGGCCCAGGCCTGGCACGCCGCCCAGAGCCAGGCGCCGGTCCAAATTAGGCTTGAATTCCCTCTGTAAGCAAACAGCAGGGCAGGGAACAGAGGCGCCTGCTAATTTTAAGTGGATCAATGCTTTCTGTGCTCAAGACAGTGTAAAGCAGATCAGGATCAAGTCCAGCCCCTTGCTCAGTCAGCTCCAACTTGATGGTGCCGGAGGTATGTGGTGGGGGCTTTGCCTCTGACTCCAGAGACAGCTGGCTACTTGGCCAGTTCTCCATCTGGCTGTTAATGTAGAAAATAGAAACCAGGGGTATGGAGATTATGCTAAATGATACAAGTTATAAGGAGAAAAGCAAATACTGGATGATTTCACTTATGTGTGGAATATAGAAAAACAAAACAAAGAAACACGCAAAACCAAACTAAAACAAATTCTAGAAATCTGACTGTAGAATCGAGGCTACCAGTGGAAAATGGGGGAAGGTGGGGAGCAGAGGTGAGAGGGGCCCAGTGGACTACATTAGAGGACCATGGCTACCTTGGTGTAGGTGTGGTGTGGCAACAAACATCTGAGTAGGTGTGGACCTGAACCCCCAAATCATATACAGTGTTATAAACCAACATGGCCTCGATAAAAATAGAAAGAACTGAGGCATAGGAGAAAAAGCCTATGTTCTACAGTCCAACAGGTCTGGAGTTTACTACTGAGTGACTAGATAATCAATAGACTCTTTGAGCCTCAGTTTGTTCTCCCACAAATTGGGAATAATTACAGCATCTGTTCTATGCCCTCCTGAGATCATAAGGATACTGCCCTGCATGGTGGATGGGATTTATCTGTGAAGAGTACTTACCTGAGGGGTAGTTCTCAGCTAACTGGGATTTTGTTCTACAAGGGGACAGTTGACGATATTTGGAGCTATTTTTGCTCGTCACACTTGAAGACTGTGTCGCTGGCATCTAGCAGGTAGAGATCAGGAAATGCTAAAGTACTAAATGCACAGGACAGGCTCCCAACCCCAGCAACAAAGAATTATCTAGCCCACAAAGTCAGCAGCACTGAAGTTGAAAAAATCTGCTTGAGAACAAACTTGGCTATGTGAGGGACTCAAAATGGTAGGTAATAAAAAATAATTATTATTTCTTTCATTTTACATTTAATGGATATACATTTGGAAAACCTGAAGAAGCTGTTTGCATAAGGATTATTATGGTTCTTTGGTGCCACCAGGCAGGTAGGATCTCTGTCCCTTCTAAGCAGGATCATTTATTACTTTCCACAACTAAATATGGTCCAAGAGACAATATGGTTCTTATGAAGCTGGTGGCTTCTATTTCTTGCATCTGAGAACATCTTCTTTGAGATTCCCAGGCCAACATACGGGAATTCTAACTTCTTGAGATGACCATGATGGAAAGGCCCGGGTCACTGCACTGGCTGCCAGTCCTCCCAGCTGCGTACAGTCTTCCCTGCAGACACCTGCAAAGACCACTTTGATTCACAAGAGTAGCCCAACCCCTGGAAGAATTCCATGGCAAGTGAGTTGTCAACATCACATAGACAAGAATTGCCCCCATTAGGTATTGTCTGAATTCCTGTGTCCCCAGATTGAGAGATAATATAAAATGGTTATTGTTTTAGGTGGCAATGGGTTGGGGCAATTTATTTTGTGTTAATACATTACCAGAGAGAAGGATCAGATGTCCTTAGGTAATTTACAACATCTTCATTAGAAAATGCAACCTCAATGAAAAAGAGAAAAATGCAAAGCCCATGATTTCTGTTTACATGTGGTTAAGTAGACTCACTAAATGAGAGCCAGTACAGTAGCTGGAGTTCAGTCACAGAGATCAAAGCTCATGCTACCTGAATGCTTTGGAGCAATTTGATTACAGGAACCTGGGGCTGGCTACTTGCCACTCAAAAGACAGAACTCAAGGAAGGAAATAAGGGCTAGTCAGGAGCCAGAAATCTGGGGCCATGGTGGACAACTGTCTGAAAGGCCACCTCCCCAAGTTGGAGAGGCAGGATTTACTGGAGGGGTCAGTGGAGGGAGGATGAAGGAGGGTGAAATATTAAAGGGTCTGCATCAGCCACATTTTGGGAAATAGGTGGGGTTTCCTTGAACTATATCCACGCCCCTATTTCTTCAAAGTTCAAACCCATGGCTGAATGTGGAAGTGTTTTTTATTAAGATAATGAGGCTGAGGCTTAATCCTTGTCTTTGACCTCAATCTCAGTCTCAGACAGTTTTGCTTGGACTGGAGGAAATCTGTAAAACTTTCCAAGCCATGATTCTTTCATCTGCAAAATAAGAATAGGAAAAAAATCCCGAAAACAAACAAGCAAAGAAACAAAAACTTTTCACAGACACTTGAGGAGAAGGGTGTTAAAATGCTTCACCATATCATTTGGATACTTCGAGGAAGAATGCTTGATGAAAAATTGCCAGTAACAATATATATTTGTGTTAGGTCATTTTAGGACTGAGAAACTCCAAGAGAGTTTCTCATGATGGACATGGGTTGTGGTGCCTGGATCTGGGGGTCTATCTGAATGCCCGTCAAGCACTACCCACAGAAGAAGAGAACGTCAAGAGCATAGCAAGTAAGTTATTTCCTTCCCTCCCAAGAGCATTCACAGTCATCTGATTTATGCCTTAAGATTGCTCTTTTACAGGGTAACTTTAATGTAAAATGGGTTTTTTTGACTGGGTTTTTACCTGCATGCTCAAAAGGTTTTTATAATAAGCACCAATTGCAGGCACACGCGACAAAAGTTATTAAAGGGTTTTATTTTACAAAAGAAGGGGAATAAAGTAGTAATAACACAAAGAGAAGAGAGGGATACAAATTTGGGAATATCCTACCAGACCTTCTGAGCTGGAACCTAACAGTGCGTTGAGAGCTGGCTCTGAATCAAGAGAGATGGCTTCATGAAGAGACAGTTCAAGGCTCACCTCTCTGGTTTTATAGCCAGCCTGACTGCTTCACTCCATCTTTAGGTCCCAGTGATCCATTCTTCGATAATCATCTTATCGGATTTGAGGTTCTGGAATATTGGTGGTCTGGAGTGGGGGTTGGAGTCCACACACCCATCAGTGTAATCCATTCAGGACTACCTTTCCCCCTAACACTTTGTGATGTCAAATATAATTAAATAAATTTAAAAAAAAATGAAGGAAGAAGATTGCTTTGTGAGATAGGAACAGCAGAGATTATTATTATACTAAGTTTACAAATGAGAGCACTAAAGAAGTTATGTGTTTCATGTCTGCTTAATACACAAACTTTGGGGACATAAAACACTTGCTAAATTTATCGTCCATCTGTTTTTTGTCTCCTGATTTTTACTGTGTTGTCACAAATAAAAGCTTGGAGGAAGGGGCTAATATTTTCTAGAACAGCAAGTATGCCCCATGGAAACAGCTTAATCCTTATGACACCCCTTCAGAAAAATGATTACCTCCTCATTTTATTGATAATGAAAGTGAGGCTTAACAAAGTTGCTGTACTAGGTTTTGCAGCAAGTAAGGGGCAAAGCCTAGATTTGAACCTAGATCTTCCAGTTCAAAATATCATGCCCCTGAATGCCAGTGTGTCTCTTCTGTGTTCAGGATTTCCTCTCAACAGAGTGCTACAGCATTCCCAAAATGATCTTCCAAAAAATACTCTCTTTACTGAAGGAACAAAACTCTTCCTCAACAGGGATTTCATTTAATGGTAGGTTACCCATCCACAGTCATTTCTCCTTGCTCTATTAACTTAGTTCTTGGGGCAGGGGAGGGGAGGGGGAAGGGGGGGAAAGGTCAGAGTCAGCAATTTTGCCATAGAGTGGATCTGTCACCCTTGGCTAGCTGAGACCCAGCCATTCATTATTCATGAAGAGTCCTACACCGTCCTCCCCACCTCACTCACCTAGGAGAAGTTCTCATTCCCACAGGTTCCTTCAGATTTGTGGCATCAGCAACACCACACTGATAAAGGAGTGGGATTGTGGAGCAGGTTCTGCAATGCAGGATGTGCTGAAAGAGCAAGATCCTGGCCTTTTTGTTCTTGGAATAACCACACAGCATCAGCTGTGTGGGGAAGGAGGACAAAGAGAAAAGGGAGGAGGGAAACTCGAAGATGTGCTCAGTAATCTGTAGGTTCAGGGGTCTTGAGTCTGCCCTCCAGGCACTTCTCATCAGTTAGATGGCTCCCTACTGAGATTAAAATCAAGCTCTAGCCCCAGCCATGGCTTCAATCTTACCAATAAGGGGTTCCACTGACCAGCTTCTGGGGTCCCTTGTTATACATAGGTTAGTGGCCTCCCCCATGTGTTCCTCCTGATGCACACCCTTCCCAGGGTGAGGGTGTTAAAATGCTTCTGCTCTTGATTGATTTCAAAGGCACCTTGTCAGTTGGGCGCCTATAACTGCTGACGGGCAGTTCTGGCCTTGCGTTCGAATGCAGAAGCCAGAGCCGCTGGTAACAAAAATGGTGGCCGAACAGTCCGTTTAGACTAGCTGACCCACGCAGATGGTTTGCTCACTGTGACCTCGCAGAGCAAGCCTGTTGTCGATCTAAGTACTCCTGTTGGCATTCCACACTCCCTCAGATTTAGACAGAGGAAAGCATTATCTATTAAAAGGACCTTTTGTCATAGTTGTTCTTAGCTGAAGGTGTGTCTCACTGTAATCTTAGATTGGAGAATTCTGCGGTATATTTTCAGCAATAAGTAAGAAAGTAACATTCAAGAGGAGACCTTGGCTAGGGTTTAAGTTGTTGAAAATGTCAATTGCTGTTGTTGGGGGACTTGATTGTTGTCTCCAGATGTTTAGGGACCATAAAGAGAAGATCATCTCAGAAAGGAGAATAGTCTAAAGAACACTAAGTACTGAGTTATTCTTTTACTGCCTAAAGGCTTAGAGATTAACAAAATATCTTTTAGCAGAGAGGAAGACTGTGTTTTGTAGGTTCAAGCAAAACAAACGAACAAACCCAGAGCATTTAGGGACCATACAGTGTTTGTAGGATTCTGGGTTTGGGCCTGCCACAGGCACTATCCTCTTCAATCCTCCAGCGATGCTTTACCATGGGTAGGCAGGGAGATTTAGGTTCCATAGCTATAGAGTCTGGGATGTGTACCAGAATGTCTTACTTAAAGGCCAGTGTTCTTTTCACCATTCATATTAACATTCATAGATGCTCTACCTACACTTGTCTGTCTATCTCTCTCGGTTATCTGCTCTATCATCTAGCTATCCATCCATCCATCCATCCATCCATCCATCCATCCATCCATCCATCCATCCATCCATCTCAATTATGTGGGAATGATCAAAGCTCAGTCTGCTTTGTTTCCAGATCATCTTGAAGCAATGAACAAATAGCTGTCTGGCTGACAAATTAATCCTGTAATTATCGATGAATAAAGCTTGATAGTGATAAGTACAAATAGATAGTCACTGGAAAACTTGTACTGATTGTTAAGAATTTATTTAGTTGTATTTTGAAATTAAGCATAGAATTTCTATAATATGAGTTATGAAATACGTCATATATTTTGAACTTCATGGGATTAAAAAAAGTGTTTATAATAATTGTGTGCTCTTTCAGGATTCATTATATTTTTAAAAAACTACTTATAATTTCCCAAACCTTGTTAACTTATAAATAACTAATTATTGATCTCTCAAGAACTTGATAATTACACTCATTAAATTTGCCTCAGAAAGGAAGAAGAATGTCAACTGTGGTCACAATAATCTATCAAAGATAGAAGATAGATTAAATTATTATTAATAACCACTGAAGTCATTTGGAATGCCAGCTTACAATTGGTTGTTATTGTCTTTCATTGACAAGCCCTATTTCTGGACTCTCATTATACTGGTGATCTATATCCTATTCTGGATCCATCACTCACACCTAACTACCTCATGTTTTCCTCTAGTTACATCTTTTGCAAATGTGTCCATTTGTTTTATTCTGTAACATATGGAAACTAATAATTTCACTAATTTGTTCATTTGATCTTTCATTCAACCTCTATTGAGGGCTTAGTATATTATGGGTATTCAAGTAATTCAATTAATTTTGGGGGATAATAATGTAAACTATCATTTTCATCTTAGAAATTTATGATACAAATTGAATGGGTAGAGATTATACAAGCATTCAGGTAAGTATAATATGGTTGGCACAGGCAAGAACTGTGTATGTTATAAGTAACTTTGGAAAAACAGCTAATCCAGACTTGGAGTCTGGTAAGGATTCCTGGAAGAAATGATCCTTTAGCTGAAATTCTTAAGAGAAAATAGACCATCACCAGGTGAGATTGGGGATTAATATTTTAGGTAGAGGAACTAACACGGCAGAAGAACAAATGGTAGACGACTGTGGGTGTGTTATATATTGGGACGTGCTTATGAATAAGACATCTATTTCTCAAGGATTTGTTTTTATAAAGGAGAAAGATATATCAGAGGATCAGAGGAAAATGTGTTAAGCCACCAAATTAATATGTGTAAAGTCTGAGAGGAGGAAAAAGAAGAGATCTTCCATTTGCCTGGCAGTATCAGGGAGGGCATCACAGAGTAGGCAAGTTCTTTCCTCTGTTCTACTTTAAGCTCATTGAAAACAGTGACCTTGTCTTTTTGAAATTCTGTGTACTCCATTTTGCCCAGCATAGTAACAGGTGCCCATTGAGAACTGAATCAATCCCTGTTTTTTTTTAAAGATTTATTTATGCATATAAGAGCTGGGGTACAGGCCAGAGGTGTGGGGTGGTGAGAGGATTCACCACAGAGAGCGGGGAGCAGAACAGGCAGATATCCTGAAAGACACTGCTGAGGGGAGCAGCGGGCACAGCAGGAGAGGTCTGCTACACCATGTGGGTCCCCTCCCTGGCTGGCAGCAGGGATTGAACTCGTGCTGCAGTGGCTGAGGTTTGCTTCATAGTGCGTTGCTTAACCCACTGTGCCACCAGGGAGGCCCTCAGCCCTTGTTTTACTGTTATTTATTGCAATGACTCCTGAGGGGTCTAGAACAGAGGCTGGTGGGATAAAATGTAGAGCATGGCGGTGGCGGGCCAAGTTAACACAAGAGGCTGGCATGCTGCACGGTCACAGTTCCTCCGCTGATGTTTTACACTTTACACTCACTCATTGACTGGCTGTGTTGGGCATAGGTTCAATGCTGGTGAATATAAAGATTAATTGCTCATGGTTTTGCCCTTGGCAAAGTTGAGTATAGAGCTTGGAGATGGAAAGGCATTGTTAGACAGATGTGATGTCAGGGAGCCTCTGACATAGCAGAAAGTACAATCACAGAAAAAGAAGTGATGGGCGTCAGGAGTTGGGGTGCTAAGTGTAAGTAGGAATGTCCTTGGTTTTCTTCTCTTCCTAGGACTTCTAAGCTTAACCTTTGTCAGATCTCCCACTAATCTCCATGTGACTGACTCTCAAATCTATTTCCCCTTTCTGGCCTCTTTCCAAAGCTTTTTCCATATATATCTAATTCCTGTGTGACATTTCCTCACCTAATGTCTTGCTGACACCTCTAACTCAATTTTTTCTATGCTGAGCTCATCTTTTTCCTAGGAAGTCTGTTCATCATCCTGCTCCCTATTTGGTTAGTAGCTCACAGGGATGCAATTGTTAAAGTTCAGTGCTAACTCTGATTCAACCCTTTCATTCCTTACATCTGAGTTCAGTCCTGTCTTAGTAAGTTCTTCCTCTGTGACATCACTCTGCCATCTCTCCTCATTCCCACCACCGTTACCCTATTTCAGGACCTCATTTCTTCTCTCATCTAAGCAACAGACTTAAAACCATGATAAAAACAGCACAAGCATTTGTAAAGCAAAAGCAAACCTCCACGGTTTATCTCTTGATGAGGCCTCTCCAGGAGAGGACAAGTGATCTGAACCTTGGTTGCTATGGGAAATACTGATGCTTAGGTTCTTCTCTCAAAGACTCTAATTCAATTGATGCACGGTGTTGCCAGGAGTCATATTGAGGGCTTTGACAACTCTGCCACTAGGATCTAAAATGAAGTTGAGTTTGAGATTCACCAAACTAGACCAAGAAGAACAATTATTTCTCTCTTTTTTTTTTACAGTATGTATATATTTTTAAAGATTTTATTTATTTATGCATACAAGAGCTGAGGGACAGGCCAGAGGCACAGGAGGTAAGAGGATTCAGCAGAGACAGAATGGAGAGCAGAACATGTAGATTGACTGAAATATACTTCTGAGGGGAGCAGTGGGCATGGCAGGAGAGTTCTGCTGTGCCATGTGGGTCTCTTCCCTACAGTAGCCCCACAGTGCAGTGCTCAACCTCTTGTACCACAGGGAGGCCCCAACTCTCTTTGATTGACATTCCCAGCACTGCAGCTTCCCTTATTAGAAGGCAAAACTCTTGCACATCAGTGCAAGATCAAAATATCCAAAAAATTAAACATAAGGGGAATAAACACAACATACATGAAGCACAAAAATATCAATCTGCTACTATGCTAGTTGGCTTTCTCCAGCCTGACAGATGAATATGTCAACAAAGCATAATAGCCATAACGTCTGTATAAAAAGCAATAGAGAAACAGAGAGGCCCAAGAACAACCTTCCCTCCAACCGGTTTCCTCTGTTTCCAACTTTTCCCCACTTCAATCAAGTTCAAATATTACTGCCAAATTAATTTTTTTAAACAGCAGTTTTGAACATATCGATCTCTTTCTCTCTCTCTCAAAATCTTTCAGTAGCTCCTCATATCTAACAGGAACAAAAAAAAAATCAAAAGGTCTTTCTTGATTTGTCCTATAACTCACTGTTCCAACTTTATTTACTTTAATTCTCTTACATACATCCCTGCCCACAGGGCTTTGCTTATGCTGTTCTGCATCACTGGTTCTTTGTAATTCCACATAGAGAATGCCCTCACCCTTAAAGATCCCAATCACATGCCACCTCCACAAGCTTTTCATGATCAGTTTGTCAGGAAATAAGTTTCCTCTCCTGTTAAATAACATTGTCCTTTTGTAGTCTATAAAACAAATTTATTAACAATTATAAACTTTTCACATAAAATTTTTGACATTCATGAAATTATTTTCACGGTTTAACATTCATTGAGCTCCTGTTATGTAGGCTTTGAGTTAGGAATAAGCATTGGCCAAGGCAGACATAGAGTCCGAGCTCCGTGAGTGGATGAGCAGAGTACAAGGACTTTAATTAAGCAAATGGCATTATTATTTGTGATTATGTCTGGGAATTTAAGGGGGAAAAGCAAATGAGTGTCAGACTATGAACGTTCAAACCCTGATAAGAAATTGAATCATCTTTCTAAATGAAACAAGTAATTGAGCCAATGATAATTACACTGTTAAGCCTTAAAAGTTGGTCTTAGAAGTAAGTGAGCTAATGAGAAATAAGCTTCTGATTTTGATTAAACAATGTTGGAGAAGAAAGTCCAGAAAGTGTCTATTGCTCCTGCTAACTGTAGGATTTGGGGATGGAGGGATCTGAGAAGGGTTAGCTTTGATTATAACAAGGCCTTCTGTAGTACTCATCTGACTGATTGGGTGCTATCGGGTGACCCATTTGAACTTTAAGTTCTCACTAAGAATAAGCACTGTTGGTGGAGATACACTAACAGCCAGTTGTGGGCTGAATGGAATCATAAATGCCACATCTGCCACCAGTTTCATACACCATATAGGAGAATCTCAGGACAATCAGGGTGCTTTGGTCTAGGAGAAGAGATAAAAGATTGTGGAGACTGGTTTCTTACTTCCTGCTTGGTCTACTGAAACAAGTATTAAGTTATTCTCCTTTACATTTATTGGTTGACATAAGCTACCACAGCAATGGACCAGAGACTTGGTGAATGCTTAATTTCTATTAATTTCTTTATTTCAAGAAACAACAGACTTCACAAAGTATTTATCATGATGTAGACTACAGTTATTTAAATAATGTTTGATTACCTGTATTAGGCTTTAAGTCTCTTAAAAGAAAGATCAAATTATCGTGCCATCCCTTAAAATACCCACTGCCATTTTTACTATAGCGTAATTGTTTAACAGCCATTTTTTAATAACAAACGAATGAACAGTATTAGTTGTAACAAAGTACCACAGACTGAGTGGCTTAAACAAAAGAAATGTGTTGTCCCACAGTTCTGGAAGTAGAAGTCTAAAATCACTGTGCCAGCAGCACTGGTTTCTTCAAAGCACCTATTCCAGATCTCTCTCCCTGTGTCTCTTCAAATCATTTCACCTCTAGGAATGTCTTTGTGCAAAAATTACCCTTTTTTATAAGGACATCAATCACATTGCATTAGGTCTCACTCTAATGATAGACATACTTTAACCTCTGTGAAGACCCTGTCACCAAGGAAGGTCATATTCTGAGGTATTGAGGGTTAGAAATTCAACATATTTATTTTTGAGGAACACAAATCAATTTATAGTCATGAGTAAAGTATATAAAATTCCCTAGGCTCTTCTTTCATCTATTTCCACCATCTATCAAAAAATAATCTAGAGCAGTACTGCCCAATAGAACTTTCTGTGGTAAGGGAAATGTTTTCTACCTGAGCTTTGCAATATGGTAGCTCCTGGTCACCTATGGCTATTGAGCACTTGAAATGTGGCTACTGTAATTGAGGGAGCTGGATTTTAAACTTTACTTAATTTAAATTTATATTTCTGTGGCCTCCCTGGTGGCGCAGTGGCACTTCATAGCAATGCACTATGAAGCAAACCGCAGCCACTGCAACACAAGTTTGATCCCTGCCACCGGCCAGGGAGGGGACCCACATGGTGTAGCAGACCTCTTCTGCCTCACCCGCTGCTCCCCTCAGCAGTGTCTTTCAGGATATCTGCCTATTCTGCTCCCCACTCTGTCTCTGGTGAAGCCAGACCTGTACCCCAGCTCTTATATGTATAAATAAATAAATCTTTAAAAAATTTATATTTCTGTGATTTCAAATAGGTAGGTCTGCTCTCTATTTGCATGGCTTTTGACATCATAGGTAAATATTGGGATCACATACTTCTTCAAGGGATAAGAATGAGGCAAGACAGAAAGTAAACTAGCAGACCTAGTAGCTTATACGTGCAGAGGCTAACAGCAAATGCAATGACTTTATTAGAGTGACTGGAATGCTGGTTGGCTCTGTTAAATGGTAGTCCCGTCCAGCTACATGTTGGCATCAAAGAAAGTCATCCTAGTATTTATAGTTGGATCTTCTGATTTTCCACAAAATGTAGAAAATCTAGATCTTCATGTGAAAACGCCTGGGTTGTTTTGTTTTTAATTTTGAAAATCTATTTAACATTATCCAGGCAGTCTAAATCTGATTAAAGTAAACACCAATAAAACATCTTATTCATTGGCTCTGCCATGAGTCTTTCAGTCTATGACTTCTGTCTTGATGCAAAATTTTCATACATTCTTAGAAGGAGTTTCCTTGATTTTATGACATCACAGGGCTCTTGGAAAACATCAAATATTGAATAATCTTCCTGAACAAAGAATTCCTTTTACACATTCTGATGACCAACAGAGAACTAGATGACTGACCTTTACTTCCACAAGATTCTCAAGCTTACAATGCACTGCAATATTCGCAGAGCAGACAGATGTGTGCTTGTCTCTGATCTTTCCCCACCAATTGCATTCAGCTTAGAGAAGAAAAAAGAGGAGCCATCAGAAGGAAGATTGACAATTGCCAGCTTTGCAGATGTTCAGATCTCTCTGACATAAAGAAATTCTTTGAAACAAACAAACAAACAAAAGCCATAGTGACAAGCATAGTAAGGTTTTTGTCTTCTACAAAGACATTTATTTTTACCTTTTTTTATTATTGGTTATAACATTTCCTTTTTTAACCATTTTACATTCACTGAGCACCTGCTTCATGCTAGGCATGGTCATGTGCTGGGGATTTTGCACTTGTAGTGCAGACACTCTGCCCACAGATGAGCAGGGTAGATGGGTTTTAGCAAAGTTCCTTGGGACATTCATTCCAATGAGAAGAGTTCTATAAAGTGAAAATAATGAATGTTATGATATTTTGCGATAGGGAGACATGTCATCTAGGAGACTCAGTGGGAGCATTAAGAGTTAGCTTTGAAAACTGAGAGGTGGAGAATAAGATGAATTTGGCACCATCTAGAAGCAGAATACTGTGGCCAGAGGTAGCCGAAAGTAAGGAAAGTGAGTAGTTGAAAGCAAGGGCGCAAGATGATTCTGGTCAGATTGTGGAAAGCTGTCGCTCAAGTTTAAAAATGATGATCTTTGGTTTATCCCGGCTTTTTGGTCTTATTAAGTTTTTGTTGTTGTTGTTGTTTACTTTTGGTTATAATTGCCCAATTCCTTGGGAGGGCAAAGACGGGGAAGATGCCAGAGGGTGCACAAGGGACTGAGGTGATGGTGCACGGGTGAAATGGTGGTGGGTACTCCCTGGGGACTACAAATGATGTCAAATATAACTAATAATAATAAAAAAAACATTTATGCCACTTTCCACTGAGTACAAATGGTACAAGGTCAACTTTGTAAAAACTACATGTTCTTCTTTAGTGTAATTTTGACACTAAAATTAAAAGTCACATTTAAATGCTTTCCCCCCAAAAAAATAAAAATGATGATCTAGGATGCACAGTGGGAGAAACCCAAAGACACCTTGTAGAGGTTGTGGCGACAGAATTGAGTTTTGTGGCTAAGCAAGCTGTGAGTAATGGCCAGTCTTCAATGAAGTTGAATCTCAGCACAAACTCCAGTGTAAACCTCCCCTGTGTTGAGACAGCTTAACTAGTTTTACTGATTCTCAGTAAAGGCGGTTTTGTTTCTCCACTAGGGAAAATCTGGCAACGTCTGCAGACATATTTTGTAGTTATGGTTTGGGATTGGGGTTGTTTGCAGAGAAGGTGCTATTGACATCTACTGGAAAATGGCCAGTCATTCTGCTAAACACCCTACAATACATAGAGCATCCCCCCAAACAGGGAGAGAATTCCCAAACACCAAAGTGGTGAAACCCCAGGGCAAAGTGAACACCAAGGAAGCTGTAATTTATGTCTCCAGGAGCAAAAACAGAACAAGAGCAGGGAGAGGAGTAAAGAAGTGGGAATTAGGGTAAAACATGCAATTTTGTGATGAAGTTTATAGACATGAAATTGTATTGAAATATAAAAGTTACATTTTGGCATTTTGCTTCTTCTCAATCACTTCTTAATTATCATTGGCACCTCCCAAATATCTGGCTTAGGGCAATCAATTGTATTTGCTGCAATAATCCAGAATGTAATTCTGTTTGCTTTGCATCAAAGTCACTGCTTAAAATATTGATTGAATAAATAAAGGAACATCAACTTATTTCCAGGAAATAAAATTTTGTATAATTACAGTATTTCTTGAGCTACTAATTCGTGTCAAGCACATTATATATTGTGATCTAATCCTTACCAAAGCCCTGCAAGGGAATTATTAACTATCATTTACAGGGAGAGGAACAGAGGCTTGGAGACACTGAGGGCCCTTGCTGAAGGTCAAACAAGAGAGACCATTTGATACCATTACCTGTTCTTTCATTGCTCTAAAAGTGACCCTGCATCAAGGATGAATGTGAGACAAACATTTGGCTCATGCCTCATTTGGAACCAGGCCTGGCTGTATTTGTGCACCAACTTCCAAATAGTAAGCAAACACAAACAACTTTCATTATAGTGAACATAAACCAAGTCCAAGGATATCAGAGGTTCAGACTCCTTCTATCTTACATCACCTCCCTTGGTACCTGGTTTCCATTCTCCATGTTTCCTCAATGGCCCATCATGTAAGCTGGATCTCCAGCCATCATGCCAGTCAGAAAAGAATGAGTAAGAGAAATGGAAAAGCAACTGGCCTCCTGCCTACCTGATTCAGAGGTTCAGGGAGCTCCCTGCAATTTCAGCTTACTACTTTGCCTTCCACGTTGTTCACTGTCCCCTGCAAAGAAGTCGAGGGAACATAATGATATATACTTTTGGCTGAGAGCAGTGCTCATATCAAGGAAGCAGGAGGAATACATCCTGGAGAAGCAAGCAGTCATTTTGCCAGAACACAGTAGCAGCAAGCACACTTGCAGTGAAGCTTAGAGATTTCTCATGTGGTTAAAAAATCCCAGGGGACACCTGGTGGGGAGGGGAGGGGAAGGGTTGAGGGAAGATGGGAACACGAGGGACTGAGGTGATGGTGCACTGGTGAGATGGTGATGGGGAATACATGGGGATTACAATTAATGGCAAGTATATGTAAATTTTAAAATATTTTAATAAAAAAAAAAGAAAAAAAATCCCAGTAGAAAAAGCAGTGAGATAATTTAGTTGCAGTGAGTTGATTGTGTTTGGGACCATAAAACCCTTTAAGACTTCACTCTGGCTTAACGAGGCACACTCTTTTTACACAGTTGGATTTTGAGAGATGTTTACTTCCCTCTGTTCTTTCCATCTCTGTTCTCCCACATGCGACCTGCCTCCTGCATCCTTCTCTGGCTGGACAACCCTCTCCAGCCAGTTCTTCTTTCTTTGTCCCTTAATCTGCTGTTTCTGATTTCTGCTTCTGTTTCTTTTCCACACATGGAGAGTCTACAGAGGTTTGCCCAGGTGACAGTCACCAAACTCACACCACACCTTCTACAAGGTGTGCCTCCTTCTTCCGTCACCTCTGCTGCTTGTGGAAAACCTGCCTTTCATCCTCCTGAAGATTGCCCTGCCCGCCTGGTGACCCCACGAAGATGATCACAGCTGCAATTTCAGAATTGTTTCAGCTTTCTGGGATGCATTCTCCACATCCTCCTGTGACTGTACCTCCTCTATCCTCATTCATTCATTCATTGCCACAGTTTTTGAACATCTGCTGTATGCCGTACCCTGTGATCAGCTCAGCAGGTTCTCAGACAGGCTACCTTTCCCATGGTGCTTTCTACATAGCAGAGGATCCACGAGGACATCAGCTATCACACACCCATAATTACAGAGTTTGGTAATGTTAAGAATGCTTGGTAACGTGAAGAAAGGTGTTCTGAGATATAAAACGAGCTATGTAGACTGGAGGAGCCAGGTCTCCCAAGGAAGTGACATTTATGATGAAGGCAGAGGGATAAGTGGGAGGTTAGCCACTCAAGATCAGAAAGAGTTCCGGCAGAGGGAACAGCTCGTGGTGGTGGAAAAACCACTATACAGTGCTTCTCTTTTGGCAGAGAGTGCTTCTGTGCTTCTCTTTCATCTTAGGTCATGAATAGAGACAAACATTGTGAGCTCAAGGAATTTCTATTTGAGAAAAAGACTCAAACAGAGAAGATGCCTTCTTATACTGATCAACATTATGGAAAAAAATTATTTAGTTGTAGGAGGGGGTATGTGGTTGATGAGCTAGCTGGCGGGTAGAGAATAAGGAGAGAATGGAGGAAGCACATTCAGAGAGGTAGCCTGTGGCTGGGTCTCCTGTATCTTGGAGGATCAGGTTTATGGAGGTAGTAGGAAGCCACTGGGCTATGTTAAGTGGGAAGATGACATGACATGATTCAGTCTTTAGAAACACTACCGAGGACTTCAGAGTGGGCCCCATGTAAATAAATGCAAATCCACTTGGAATGGAATGGAACTGATGGAAGGTCACGTCCCCAGCCCTGACTTCAGGAAGACTGTCGGCTTTCCTCTGTGACCTGGCCAAGTTTCTTAATCTCTCTAAGCCTCCCTTTCCTCCGCATAAAATGGAGGTTATGACTGTCACTCACAAATTTGTGGTGACAATTTGATGAGGTGATATTTTCCAGCAACCTTGCACAAACCTTGTACTTGGTTTGCACATCAAACACTTTCTCCCCACCCATGTGCATGGTGTCTCCTCTGGTCAGTCCACTAGGTGTGGGTGAGAAAGTTTTGCTCACAAGGTACCAATTTTAGATGGGAATTGAATAGATTGTATGACACTCACTGTCACCAATTTTAGTCTTGAATCATTCTTAGGTTAAAAGGGAGCAATATGTGGTATGCTGTCTGCACTTTGAACTTTCAAAAAGGTTTTGCAAACAACTCCGAGCAGCTCCAAGTGCTTCAAAGCTTTCTGTCCCTCCCCCACACCACATACACACCATCTCTGCAGGTAGGTGAGAGGAAGGGTTGATTGAATTGGAAACAAAAATGGGCTTACAGGGTTGCTGTGGTGGATGTGAGTGAGATAAAGAACTTCTTCAGAAATAGTCTTCACAAAATGCCAGAAAATCAGTTTCCTCCCATTTGTCCTAATATTTCAGCTGAATCTGATTCATCAACTTGGACTGGGACACCGGTGCATCTCATCTTTGGCCTTGGCCATGGGTCCTATTATTTTGTCTTAGGATTCTCATTGAAGGCTACAGCAGGCTCTGCCTTAGAAGCAACCCTAAAACCGAGAGTAATCACCATGAAAGAAAAAACACCACGTTGCATAGAAGATGTATCACTTCCACTGTGCTAAAATCACTCTTAAACATTTGCAAGAAAGATGAGAAATCATTCCTGATATAAGAGAATCTATTGGTTCAAGAACTCTGGGATCTTATTTCTGTGAAGAGCCACTCTGAGTGATAATGAAGCATTACTTGAGGAAGGAGATGACAAAGAACTTGACACAAAAACCATCAGGAAGGCAATGTTTTGTTTTTCTTTTCAGATAGAATAAGGCTATCCTCAAGTATGTATTTTTTCTTTATTGAATCCCGAGGAAAATTCTGAAACTTAAAATTGTTAAGTGAAAGTATATTCTATCCATGGGGCAGAATGAAAGAAAAAATGAAAGCACAACAGAATGCTTTTTCACTTCATAAGAGACATGGAACTCAACTGGATCACTAGAACCTTTCCTTCTCACTGGGAGTTGTGTTCATCAAATGGAGACAGACTGAGACTTGAGGAATAGAGGGACTTGGACAATCTGAAATATTGTCCAAGGGACCAGGAAAGGCTGGCACAAATAGATGGGTCTACACTCTGCTTTGGGAAGGAGAAGTTGTTTACCACACAAAGGTGGCATCCTTTGAAGAATAAAGGAGATAATGCAAGTATCAGAACTGGATTAAGTAATGGATGATAATTGAAATCTACTCTAGGGAAAAATTACCAGTGGGTATCTAAGTATTCATATATCTATACATCTCAATCTAAATCATGACATATCATCTATATGTGCTAGTTATGAACAGACAAATAATTTAGATTATTTCTTTAATACAAAGATATATTTATAGGGAAACAGAGAATCACTATGTGCACTTCTAAGTCACTTTCATTTGCTCGGTGTTACCTTTGAGCTTGGGAAGTCTGACTAAAAAACACAATTCACCTGTTGGCATTTTTCCAACTTGTGTTTTGGGGAAATATGTTTCTTCCAGATGGTCCATGTAGCCTAAAACCTATTAGCCATTACAGCCAGCTTGAGCAATTGAAAGCAGTACGTTAGGGCAATACTGCTCCAGCTATGGTCTGTGGACTGATGCTGATGACAAAAGGACAGAAATGGAAAGTAAGCATTTAGGGACTTTTAATAGCAATTTGATGTTGCCATGATATCTAAACTAGCCACAGCAAATAGGACCATGTATCATCTGCCATGGTTTGAAAACTACAAAACAAAACAAAGCAAACCAAAGAAGTAACTGGTCCTTCATCACAAGAGTATAAGAAGCACCAAGTTAAAGAAACCAGCATAAGTTCATTTGGGTCCTTTGCACTTGGGTCCTAATAAACAGACCTGCATGAGGAGACCCGTCACTTACTTGTGGGAGGTGGGATCATTTGCCCTCCATTGGGGAACTTGTTTCAGGCCCTGAAAACAGGTCTGTTCTCAAGAAGCCCGAACCCAACACACCTTTCCAGTAGCTACTTGTTGACTACTGTGTGTGAGCTACTGCGGGTTTTGGGACTATGAACATAAATAAGAAACTCTCCTTATATCAAAGTGTTTAAAAGCCAGTTGGAAAAGGCTTGTAACAAATGATGACAGTGTAATTGATTACAATATAAACCAAATAAGTCAACAAGCCTTTACCTTCTTTCTTGTCCTCCAGAAGTACTTGTTATTCACTATATTTTGCATACCAAGCTACATTGATGATCCAGTGCTCTAACAATGCTACATGGGGATTTCAGCTTTGTCCCAAAGATAGTTATAATCTATGTAACCACACTGTTTAATTGATTGATTCTTTGATTCATGAATTCAATGAGCAGCAATTACTTCAAGTAAAAGCAGTTGTGAAAACACGAGCTAGAAAACCCTAAATGACATTCAGCATAAAGTGAAGGTGGGTGGCTGGGCCACTGGGGGAAGGTGAATCCTGAGGGTGGGATATCTTAACTGGATTCTAATGGGTGAATGGGGATTATCACAAGGAAGAGGTGGACAAAGAGTTACAGAGAACAGCATGTGCAAATGTCCTGTGGCAGAAGGAAGCCAGTGTGGCTGAGAAACTATGAGAGAGGTATTTTTAGTATTCATCTACTTATGCCTGTTCATCTGGCTCTCCCTTCATATCTCTTTTCTTCCATATAATCAAGAAGTTCTAGGAATTAGATTCATGAATTTCTCTTATTTGGGAGACCGTACACTGTAATGCCATTCTTTCACAAGTGGCAACGTTCCTTCTTTTGGGGACTCCCCTTTTCCCAGTTCATACCTGAGAGCTTAGGGTTGAATTTGATACCTTCATTCTTGATCACTGGACTAAATCCATCCATCCAGAATAGCACCATCCCTCTGCCTTATCCTTCCTTTGTGTTGCCTAAATAACATTCCTGGTTAATTGTCTCTAAAACTAATTACTGCTGACTATTTGCCTAGCTTCCCAACTCATAAATTACTAACAATATAAATAGTACACTGGGCTGCCTGGAAGAAGATTTCCTCTTATTGCTAGAAGTGCAGTCCACCTAACTGGCATTTCCCCAAACTCCTTTCATGAGTATCTAAAAGGAAGGAAGCGTCTCTGCCCTTCTCTATCATCCTTCAGTCAGCACTTCTCTGTTCATTTCTTGCCATCAGAAAGATATGCCTAGGTGATCATCAAGGTTAACTTTTCATTTTTGGGCATGTTCTCATAAAACATGAGGCAGAGCGACGGGAGTAGATATGGGAGACAGATCAGCTAAGGTTGATTCCAGTTTTTATACTCGCTCTCTGTGTGATCCCGGGAAAGAAAAAAATGACATCTCTGTCCTGTGATCCAAGAGGCTTATGAAATGCTTAGCTTCTAGAGTTATAGTGACAATTGTTCATAATTGAATCATTGTTCTTATGGCAACTAATTGTCCACTGGTGATTTTTTATCAGCTACCCAGCTTTTGTTTATAAGACCAATTTGATCTTGACCAAACTTATCCAGAGAGATGGGCACTGTAGCCACAGATAAATGGGTATAAACTTATATTGTCAATTATGGTCTTAGTCCTTCTCACTGGGGAGTCTGACACAGGCACATGTTGTTTCTTTTCCTTTTTTTATACTTCATTTGGCCAACATCCTATCGCAGAAGTCATTCTATCGCTTTGAACTTCTCTTTAAATTTTTCATTAGCTTATTAATGAGATTGTGGAGATGGATATCATTTAATGGACATTTCTCCCTTCCTCTGAAAGCATGACATTTATAAATTAAAGAGGTCATATATTTGCATCCAGCTGAAGGGGTGAAGGAGGAGAGAGAACGAGAGAGAGAGATAGAGAGAACAAAAAGGAGTTAGGGAGATGGACGTCTGTGGAGGAGAAAACAGAGGTAAAGCTAGCCCTAATATAGGGAGATTCACTAAGTGTAATATGTTGACATGTGCTGGATCATGGGGAATGAGGGTTGGGAGGTCAGAGAAAGAGCAGCCAAGTTTCTTTGGCTCAAGGGCTTCCAGTCTGGCAGACAGGATGGAAGTGATCTGGAAAGTATGGAGTGCTTCCTGAATGGTTGTCACTGTGTGAGGGTACAGAGATTCAGGAGCTCCAGTCCTCGGCCTAGAAGAACTGATGATCTATTAGAGGAAAGGAACTTTCAATATGATATTATCAGAACAATGTGCAAAGTGCCATCACGGAAATACATTCTTCGAGCATTGGCGAAGATGTAAACTCTTTCTGGGAGGTCAGGGGTGGCATCACAGAAGACTTTGTGTTAGGTCAGCACACTAGAAGTGGACCCTGAGATGGCAATTTACTAGGGGTGCACCTTGAGAAGAGCCAGGGAATGAGAAACAGGATAGGGCAGGAAAAGCCCCTATGCAAAGACTGTACCTTTCCAATTCCCACATAAAGCAAGGGTTATGGGCAGTTATTCTCCCACATCAGTCAATCATCTATTCACCTTGGGTAGATGTGGGGCAGAACTGGGTGAGCTGGGACTATGGGGTAGGTGGTAGGAGCTGAGCCAAGAAAGCAGTAATTAACAACATGGGTTTGGGAACAAAACATGTTAGGGTTTGATTTGTGCTTGTTGCTTATTGGTCGTGAGACTTAAACATGATATATTACTTTTAAGAGCCTTAGTGTCTTTTTCTGTTGAATGGGTATGATAAGACTCCTTTTTGGGATTGTTGTAAGAATTAAATGAGATAAGAAAGAAAGTTTTGACCAAAACTTTCAGTAAATAAGTTCAATAGACTGAAACAAACTTTCAATAAATGGTAGCCATTCAAATTACTATTGAGGTAGAAATATGGATGAATTTTGAAGACCTTGAATTATATTAAAGAGTTTGGATTTTATCTAGAAGTTGTGATAATGGTTGTGATGATAATGGTGATAATAATGGTAAGAACACAAGTTGTTACAAAAATAAGAATTAGGAGATGAAGTGGGGGGACTAGTGGATGTCTTTAAAAAGATGGGTGCTTGAAGCTCTGCATGTTGGAAAGCTGCTCTGGTCAGGTCTGGGGAGATGGATTGGTGATAGGAAGGGAGGGCAAGAACTAGAGCCATTTAGCAGATTCTCTTTGCAGGCTAGGCAAAAGACAGTGAGGATTTGAACTTAATCAGAAGCATGGGCCAGAAAGAGACATTGTCAAGACCAGCTCAGAGTTAATGAAATCCCATGGCAACAGGCTTCAATTGCAGGTCTGGGGTTCTTCCAGGCTCAAACAAGCCTTCCTGCTACTCACAGTGTAATCTTGGTGGAAGGTGCTTCTGTTCTGGGGGTAAAATCTTTTATTAATGGAAAATTGGCTTTGTGAGATGCAGGCGGCCCCTAGTAAGGATAATTTCAATGATGCTCACGAGCCTTCTCTGTCACTTTTATTGAGTTTCTGTGTATTCTAATTCATTAGTAAAGGACCAAAGGAGGAACATGGGCATATTTTACTCTCGTCATTATCTAGAAGAGTTTTTCGATGAAACTCATTGAGCATAATACAATCACTGTTTCTGCTGAAAACTCGTCTCTATATAGATTGACCTTGGTTGCAATCTCTGATGAAAACGGGGAAACATGCAGTATTAAGATGGTCTTACAAAGGCTCTCTAGTGTGACTCTGCTATGGAGAAAATCAATAGACACATCTCAATACATAAAAAAATTCCCATTCAATTTAGCTGAATTTCCACCTTGTTCTGAGTATTAACATTATAAGAAGCAAACTCACTACCTCTCGATTATACTGAGTTCAATTGGATGGTGTGTGATATTTTTTCCAGTTCTAACATTCTACCTCCATGACTTCCCAATTTTATTTATAATGAGTTAATGGTTCTAACATCTATTGAGACACATCTACATGACAAGCTCTGTTTTAACCACTTTATCTCTAGTACCTTATTTAGATTCATGGTAACTAGTGCGGTAGCTACCAATATAATTCACATTTTACAGATGGGAATACTGGGGATTGATGAAGTCCAACAAAATTGTGTGGGAAGAGAACTGAGATGAGGAGCTCAAAACACCTGGTTCTAAATTCTGTAAATTATGAATTCTGTCCCTTCCCTCTTCTTCTCACTCATTTTGAATGAACTGTGTCTTTTGACATTCAGAACAAATACCTCATCTGATCATTAAACAGGTCCAATAAAAACCCTGTGTATTTCCTGTCTTCTCTTTCAATGAACTATTACAATGCTTACTCTTCTATTAGCCCATATCACCCTGTGCTAGCCACTGCTTGCTTAATGGGTGAAATTCATTATCCCTAATCCCTGTAAGGGTCTAAAAGGCAAGAATTTTTTGTTTCCTACACATTTTCATGTCATTGTGTGTGTGTGTGTGTGTGTGTTTCCCATACAGCATCTATAAATAATTCGATGTTGCAAAAACTCAGAATCATATTTTTGGAATCACTTTTTTTTTTTTTCTGGAGTAATTTGACTGTATAGAGATGAGTTGCTTTTTAGATCTTGCTACTTGTACTTTCCTCCCTACTTAGTGTCAAAAATACCAAGAACTTATCTTAGAGGAATACTTAGCTCATTAAAAATCATTGTTGAACAAACATTTTCAAGAAGAGCATCATAAGTTTTGTGATACACATATATGTAGACTT
The DNA here is from genome assembly GCA_019455555.1 of Galemys pyrenaicus. Classification (NCBI taxonomy): domain Eukaryota; kingdom Metazoa; phylum Chordata; class Mammalia; order Eulipotyphla; family Talpidae; genus Galemys; species Galemys pyrenaicus. The sequence continues at coordinate 8,239,872 of JAGFMF010011709.1, read as the reverse complement.
GTCTATAAAATATTTAGATGCATTTATTTCTTGATAAGTATAGATGTACATTTCTATTGTAATTTAAGCAATATGTAATGGTTAACTATTATGAACTGAACACTTGGCTAGGAGCTGTGATGCAGCAGTAACTAGCATAACTTATTACCTAGCAGAAGAGAAGATAATTACCTATATGTCCATTTTTAGAATTTGCATGTAGTATATTTGCACATATACTTGATAGATAAATAGGAACCTATGCTAAAGTATGGAATGCATACCAAATTTATCCATTAATTCAACAAACATCTATTGAATATTTACTATATTATGAAGCCAATCTTTAGAGGTGACATATGCTCTTGAACCAGGACAAGAAACATTTTATTACAGATGTCATGTTGGAGTAAATTTAGAAAGCTAACTAGCCTCTGAAATGCCAATGACATCTAAGTACAAATCAAACTTTACAGGTAGTTGTTGAGGTGCGTGTGTGTCTTAGTTCCCAGTAATCTCTTAGATGGAGGTCATCAGTCTGTCCATCTCTACATCCCTGTTACCTATAGCACAGGACTGACACATAGCAGGCATTCAATAAAATGTTATTGTTACTCTTTGTTGCATTAATGAAAAATTGACTTTCCCTTACAGTGGCTCCATAGTGCTCATGAGAGAGAGTACATCTTGAATACTCAGCTCTTTCTGCTCTAACCCAATTGAATCATATCTAATAAGCTTCCTCTCTGTCCAAGCGCAGCTGACTCACTCCATCCCCGTGTTGTTTTTTTCTTAGATTTTTCAACTAGAGAATGAAACCTCTCACCTACTGTCCCCCCATCCTGTCATCTTTCAAATGTTAGGAGAAGACCACACCTTGTGTTATATCCATCATAACGTTTTATATAAAATTGATGATCTTTTCTCTGAACTTAATTTTAAGCTTTTCTAGCCCATGATACAGCATTTGTTAGCACAGACCATTTTATTACCTGTGTCATATTTGTAATTAGTTTTACCTAACCAGACTGTAGGCTTCCTGAAGACCAGAACTAATTTTATTTTTATTTTCCCTACACATTTCATCCTCCTTCTCTATAGTAACCAGCTTAATATCAGATATGGAGAAACAAAACACTTATAGATATATTAAAGATTCTTTCCTTATGTAGAAATAATATGATAAGGAGAGAATAGAATGGGGAGAGAAAAGGAGCGAGAGAGAGATGAGAGAAGAAAGAAAAGAGAAACATTTTCCTGGAAAAGAAGATACCCTATTTCCTGCGCCAAGTAGTTTTCTTGTTAATAGTATTCCATTCTTGAAGCTCCCTTTTCAAGGATAGAGTACCTATTACACCCATATGCATAAATAATATATGCTAAAATGCTTCTCTGTGCCACAAATATTGACCTTGTTTAATAATTGATGATCAACTCCACTGCTACCCTGCAACCACACTGATGTAGGTTTGTGCCCTTGCCACAGGCTTATATTTATAGTTTTTGTTTTCTGAAGACTGAAGTTTACCTAAATTTTTTCATGAAGGAATACTTTTCCCCGGGGTTCTAATATGATATCAGAAACTGAATTCAGTAAGGTAAGTAGTGACGTCAAAAGGAAGCAAACTAACTTCATCATTATAATGAAAGGCAATTTTCTTTCATTTAAATAATGCCCCAGAAATATTCTTCTTTTGTTATATATTTTCAAAACCTGATTAATGCAAAGAATAATAAGAAAGCTAAGATTTAATGGATGCTTAACTAAGTGCTTGGTTCTCTTCTAAACATTTTACTTGTTGACTCATTTAACTCTTCAAAAAATTCCAAGAGGGAAGAACTGTGATTATTTCTGTCCTGCAGAGGAGGACATTGGATACAGGAGGTTAAGTAATATGTTAATTACACTTAGCAAGTGACAATGTTATGATTCAAAAACCAATAGTCTGAATCAAATCCTTATGCTTTAAGATACTATGAAAAACTGACTTCTGATTGTACAACCAATCATGTAGAGGAAAATGGCTGGGCATGCCTTCTAATCATCACTTCTAATGGGAACTTCTCTTTCCCCTTAGAAACCATCACTTGTAATCTTACTATTCACATTCAGTTGATAATGACTGATTTAATGATTGGCTTTTGACCCAAGTCCAGTATGAGATTGATTGCAAAAATGATCTGTTTTCCACCTTCCCTATACCTGTGCCCTTTGCAACGTGACTTTGCAACTTTTCCTATTAGTTCCTACCAATCCTTTTAATATAGACTGGCTTGTGACTTAGGGTGGCTAATAAAGTGAAGCAGAGGTGATGTGTTAATTCTAAATCTAGACTTGTCTGGTGAATTTCCACTTTCTCTCTTAGAGACATGAGCAAAATCTGAGCTAAGCTTCTGTTGGGGGAAACACCTGGAGAGAACTAAATTATTCTAGCTAGAGATACTACAGAACAGCAAGCCTGTCATTGACCATGCATGCAGAAAGGCTAGACAAAATCAGCAAATTCAGTTGTCCCAAAATTGATTTCAGATGCACCTGTAAGTCCAGCTGAGACAACAAAATAACTAATCTCACCTGCAGACTCATAAGGAAAAATTAATTATCATTGTTAGGGACTATGGATATTAGGATGATTGTTTTATAAAGCAATAGCTAACTAATACATCTGACTAGCAGAGACCTGAAATATTTGCTATAGTTATTGGGATGAAAGTCATATCAATTACTAATTTTGCTAAGCTATTGAGAATATTAAAAGTTGAAACATATCATTATTTCTACTTATGAAGAGATTGTGTATAATATTAATACAGAAGAATAAATATGAAATACTGAAGAAACTCATTTCTAATCGCATTCTTTAATCACCTGGATCTACCAAGGTCTGAATCCTGTATAGTTTTCAGTAACATAAGCTAATAAATTCATTTATTTTGCTTAAGGCAGAATGGTTTGAATTTTTATCCCTTATAAACAAGAGTTCTGATTAATATGAAGCCTGTAGACCTCACAAGAGCTTTTAATGGACTTTGTTAAACTCCTTACATTTTGTACAAATCTTCATCCTAGTATATCTTTTGTCCATATCTTTATCCATACCCTTATCTTTTGATGGTCAAGCCTGTTTCAGATTCCTATGAAAGCAAACTCAAAGAGCAAAAACAAAAATAAAAATAAGACTAATTATCAAGTGACAGAATGGAAAATACTAAAAATGGAGTAAAAGGAATACTAAACTTTGGGTCAGATATGACATGGGGTCAAAATCATTAATTTATGGAGCTTACATTTGGAAAGACAAAAATAAGCATGGTAAGTCAAATATATAGGTTTTGGGTGGTTAACAGAAGATAAGGGAGAAAGTGAGAGAATATGTAAAGGGTTGTAACTCTTTTAGAGATGGTAGCCATGGTGTATTTCAATTACCTTAAATATTTAATGAACTATTCATTTTGTTAGCTAAACTTCTGAAATCTCTATTTGAGTGATGGCATATATTAATTGTACTTAATATTTCTATTTTCTCTATCATATTAATTGCACATAGTTGCTCCATAGACATCTAATTTTCTTGCATTTCTCTCAGCATAAGCTTTTAAAATTTGTACCAAATTACTTTTTATTAAGGAGTTATATATTTCTTTTTTTATATAACATTTATTTATTTATGCATACAAGCACTGGGGTACAGGCCAGAGGTGCGGGGAGGTGAGAGAATTCACCAGAGGCAGAGTGGGGAGCAGGACAGGCAGATCGACTGAAACACACTGCTGAGGGGAGCAGTGGGCAAGGCAGGAGAGGTCTGCCATGCCATGTGGGTCACCTCGCCAGCCAGCGGCAGGGATCGAACTCATGCTATAGTGACTGCGGTTTGCTTCATAGTGTGTTGTTTAACCCACTGTGCCACCAGGGTGGGCCCCAGGAGTTATATATTTCAAATGCCAATATTTGAGGATGCCTTGCAGTTAAACACTCACATGACACTCTTGTTTCATAAGACTGAAAAGCCAAGAAAGCATTGTCAACTAAACTTTACTGCCAATTTATTTTTGAACTTTAAGTAAGTTACAAGATCCAATGAGTGCTATTACCTGCATTTAAAGAGGAAAACCTGAGACCCAGAACCAATAACTGACTTAGCTAGATCATCACGGGCTTGTCAAATGCTGGACTATATTCTGGATTCCTTAAACTCCTCGATTCAGTCATTCTCATCAAGTGGAAAAAGCTTAAAGCGTCTGAGGGAATTTTTTGTATGAGCAACAAAATTAATCTATTCTTAGTATCTATCTATGTGCCATGATCCACCCTAACCTTTTATTGTGGGAATTTTGTCATATTGGAATAATCCATGCAGCTCAGCACCAAGGAGAGCTCCAGCAAGACTGTGGCCCTTTGCTTTTCTTCAAACTTTGAAGTTTATATCCTGAATAATATTTCTGTCTGAGGGAAAGAACTTGCTAACTCTTAAGAGATATGACATATTATAATGGTCCTGTTCCCTTAGAATTGAGTCTATAGAACTCTTCACAAAGACTATTAGTTGTTTATCCACATCAGGGTGGTCCATACAATTATCATTCCAATCTCTGCTTTTTACTTATACTTCTTTTGGGGGGGACATTTATCTCAGTTGTTAATGTACATAAAATAGTTTGAACACCTAACTTGACCCATCTATCTCCTTCAAATACTAATTATCATCTATGTTAAAATCTCTTACCTTTTTTCCCCTTCTGGCAGAGTACATTATTTTATACCTATAATCCCAATTCCACCTCTTCTCTCCCTCTAAGATAACTTGCTACAATTTTCTGTCATTTTTCTTATAATACCAATCTCTCATTCTATGTTACACCAACCCCTGCCAACCATGATTTTTGGTTTTCATTATAAATCAATTTCCATTTACCTCCATCCTCACTCCATTCATAACCAGAATATGAGGAAGTTCAACCCATACCTAGCCCATTGACTTCACTGTAGAAGTCTCTTTCTTTCCCTTGACGCATGACGCGTTCTATGCTATCCTAGGCTAGAATTGCTCTTGCTATTGGATCATCAGTGGTTTCTTCTCAGGTCTCCTATTTTTGACCTTTTACCATCTTTTGAACCTTGTTCATCACTTTTACTCATAGAACCTCTTCTTTTGTCTATATGTTGAGAAACTCTCTATTTCTTCCTACACACTCCTGTTTCTTCTTCACTGGTTCTTTTTCCTCTGTATTAATGCTACATATGTTGTATAAGGGCCCAACTTCAACACCCGGGAGGTGCCCTCTCTTTCTAAGACCATCATCCTTATGCTCTGGTCATACTGAAGCAATTGATGAATTTCAAATTTGCACAATTTATTTAAGATTGCTCTTGTTATCGTCTCTTTCCCTTATTTTCAATTATAAACCACAATTGTATGCTTTCTCCCAGTTAGCAATCAAATATGCACTTTGTGATGCTTTCTATGAATAGAAAAATCCTTTCTCTTGTGAAATCTTTACTTATATCTCTACCATAAAATGTTTTATGATATTATTACTTGAATAGTCAGACACATAGTGGGCCTTCTCCAAACCTCTCTTTCTTCTGAAAGCTATGAAATCACCATAGTGGAGAAATACTTTTGTAAAACTATACCAAGCAGCACATGCAGTCTGTGGCCATCAGTACCTTGGGTATAAATCGTAGTCCTGGGCCTCCCTGGTGGCGCAGTGGGTTAAGCAACACACTATGAAGCAAACTGCAGCCACTGCAGCACGAGTTCGATCCCTGCCGCCGGCCAGGGAGGGGACCCACATGGTGCGGCAGACCTCTCCTGCTGTGCCCACTGCTCCCCTCAACAGTGTACTTCCATTGATCTGCCTGTTCTGCTCCCCTTTCTGCCTGTGGTGAATCCTCTCACCATCCCCCACACCCCTCTGGCCTGTACCCCAGTGCTTGTATGCATAAATAAATAAATCTTTAAAAAAAAAATCGTAGTCCTTCTCCATGCAGCCTCATGCATCAAGCTCTGGGTGTGTTCTCTGCCATTTCTCCTTTTCTTTTTGGAGAATAATGTATCAGACTCATCATGGTATTCAATTAATTCCACACAGCTGGCTCCTGAGAGAGTTTGTACCCAATGTCCTCTAACTGATGATCAATCACACTCTATGGCTGGTACCCGAGGCGGCAGGCAGAGGCCTGAGACATGCTCCAGGTTGTCGAACAGAATGTGCCCCCATCCAGGCAGGAAAGGTTCTGGTGACCTTTGATGGCATTTGAGAGAAGTCATTTGCTCTGGCTTTTCTGAAGCCATATTGATCTCTGCCCAGGATTCAATTTTAGACAAACAGGCAACATAATTTATGTAAACTGGGCAGGTAATTAAACTCTCCTCCCAGGCAAAAAGGTCAGAACAGAATATTTAAAGTTTCATTTCTAAGTGGAAGCAGTTAGCTAAAAAAAGGGAAAGAAATCTCCCTGGGATTGTCATGTTGCCAACTGTTATTCTATAAATTATATGACCCAGATTATCATCCTAAGAATAGGCCTGAGATTTCTTTGGTGAAAGAGTTATAAAAGTCAAAAATACTCACTAAGCACAAAGTTTGCACATTTAAAATGACACACCAAGGTGTAAGAGACTGAGAGACCTTGATGAAGCATTCAGGGGTTTTACCAGAGTGATTTATTATTATTATTATTATTTCATTATTTTGGGGTTACATTTTTATTACTCCATATGTTCACGTTTTACACCCCTCTACCAAACCATCTGTGCCAACACCTTTTCTACTTATCTCTCCTACCTCCTCTTCAACGTCCCTGTTTCTTCTGTTAACTAGAATTAACTAGGTTTGTTTTTGTTGTATTTTGCCAATGTATTATTTGTTTTGTTATTTAGTTTCCACAGATAAATAAAACCATCTAATAGCTGTCTTTCACTGAGCATAATCATTTTAAGATCCATCCATTTTGTGTCGAAAGACAATACTTCATCTTTTAAAATACTGTGTAGTATTCCAATCAGTATATAATCCACAATTTCTTTGTATGGTTGTCTGTCAAAGGTCACTTATGTTGGTTCTATGACTTGGCAATTGGGGACAGCGCTGCTATGATCATGGGCATTCATAAGTCTTTTCATATGATAGTTTTGTGGGGTTTATGGCAAATGTATAGCAAAGGTATTGTTAGATCATATGGGATTTCCATTTTTATTTAAGAACTCTTCATATTATTTTCTTTAGCGACTGCACCAGATTGCTTCCTTACCAACAGTGAATGAGCATTCCTATTTCTTCACACACTTACCAGTCTTGTTGTTTCCATTTTTATTTTTGATATAAGCCTTTCTCACAAGGGTGAGGTGATATCTCATTGCAATTTCGATTTGCATTTACCAGATCCCTCAGGGACATCCTCTTCTTCCCAGTCTCTCCCCATTGCTGCTTTGTTATAAAGATGTCTTTCTCACCTCACTACAGCTCCAATAGCTGCTGCTTTTTCCAGTATAGATTCATCCATCATGTCCAAACTCTGATACCCTGCACTAGGCCACCTTCTCTCTCAATATGGAAACTCTCCCTACCTCTTTCAGGGGATACCATCTACATGAAAGCTCTCTTGCTCTTTTTGGGCTCTGAAATTCCAAACCTGATTGCTGCTATTGTTCTCCCCTCTGTGCATGCTCCCCTAACCTGGCTCAGACACTAATAACCTTCAGGGAACTACTCTGACTCCTACCTTCCAGAACCCCCTCAGGCTCTGACATCTCATGGCAAGCTACAACTCCACACCCCATGGTACCCTCCGATACCTAATTGGGTTCCAAACTTCTATGGTGATTCTCCATCTAGAGAGATTCTCTCCTTAGTATGTGCAGGCTCCAAATTCTGATCTGGGACTTTCTCTCTGCCCCTTCCACCCATAGACACCAATCTTACACACACCCACCTATTCCCCTTTGCATTGGTTATTTGGGTAGGGAACAATAAGAGGGATGGTTTGATAACTTTAAGAGATTATTATTACTTCCTAACTTTTAACTAGAAAATGAAAGTGACTTTTTCCAATTAAAGTTTCTGGCATGTTCGTCAGATCTTGGTCTGCAAGAAACTGATATTCTGGCACACATTTCTATTCTCCAAGAGTTCCAACCTTTGTGTTCTCTCAAAGTCTAATAAAAGCATCTGGTTTTCATAATCTTCCTAGGTAGGTGTGAACTTCTGACATAATGATATTAACATCCGTAAAATCAGTGTTCTCTGCAGAAAACACATGACATATGGAAATTAGGATAATTTAAGTAATGTCTAATTAGATTCTGCCTATAAAGCTGTAGGCAAGGCAAAAAGTCCCCTTGGGATCAGGCTGGACATTAGAGAGACATTGCAACCTGAGTTCCATGTCTTTGAATACCTGCTCATAATCAAGTCATTCTGTCACGACACCAGTTCCCATCGAGAGTGGGATATGCCACCTCCCTTCTTCACAAGCAGGGAGTATTTGGCCTCAAACATTTCTAATATTTCTAGCTATTTACTCATCCATTCCATCTTTCAGAACTGTTCTTTTCCTTGAGTGTAACTTCATTCAATTCCTACCCTTGGTTCTATCTGCTTCTATGATTTCTTTTGCAGTCTTTGCTCTAAGTTCTAGGGCTTTATTTTTTTTGTATATTTAAATATATATATATAAGAGATAGGAAGAAAAATAAGAAGTAGCTGTGGGAGTTCTGAGAAATCCTTTTCTTTTTCTTCAATGAATCTGGATTTCAAGGTTATTATCTCCCAGTAGACTTAAGCAAGCAGTACGCTTTTAAAATTCAGAGCTGGACAGTGATGTCTTCCTTCTAAGCATCGGTAGGTAAAGGTGATCAAAAACAAGTAAGGGCCATTAGAAATCAACATTATGTTCCTCCAATAAAGATCAAGGAAAGGAATAAGAACAATAATAATAATAACAACAACAGCAATAAAGACACAGAAACCAAAAATGAGGAGACAAGGACAGACTGGGGACACCTGGTGGGGAGGGGAGGGGGAGGGTTGAGGGAAGATGGGAGCCCAAGGACTGAGGTGATGGTGCACTGGTGAGATGGTGATGGGGAATACATGGGGATTACAATTAATGACAAGTATATGTAAATTTTAAAATATTTTAATAAAAAAATTATAAAAAAAAAGAAATCAACATTATGTTTAAAATGTCAAATAGGTTCTCCCACTAGTCAAACAAGCTGTGAGACAGTTAGCATATATCTAATATATAGGTGAGGATGCTGGGCTCAAAGAAGAAAAGTAATTTGCCTGAAGACATATGACTTGTCATTGGGAGGTTTGATTCAAACCTGGCTTGGTCTGAGAATATGCATTTTTTTAGCCATAGATGCTGTACCCCCACTGTCCCCAAAGATTTAATATAGAATATGATAAGATATAATTTATTCATACAATAAATATTTTCAGAATTATACACACAAGTCTTAAAATAATGATAGTTCATTGTGAAAACTGGGATCATTTTTTATCTGTGCATAAAGACTAATGGAATTTTATTGGCATTGTCCTTTTTTGACTTCCAAACTAATTTTAGCTGTTTAATATGCAGCTGACTTTGCTTGACATAACTTACAAGTTACAGATAGACTAGAAGTCAAAGTTTCTGGAGCTTGGGAAGCATAACTGTCCCTGTGCTAACTTAGTGGTCACTAGAAGACAGTTCCAGAGTCAGGGTTCTGGGACAGCAGCCACCCTCCAGGAGCATCACTTGGACGAGTCTTTAAGAAGAGTGAGCTGTTCAGTTGTCAAAGCTGGCACCAGTGGCATCAGTGTGATTTGCTGGGGCTTGGCCACAGCATTTGAGCAAGGTCACACTTGTCTGGGGACATTAAGAGCTGGCAATTTTTGTCACTTGGTGGTAGGTGTGTGTGTGTGTGTGTGTGGCGTGGAGACCAGGACCTCCTTTAAAAAGGTAGTTGTTATTTTGGAGGTCCCTGTAGGCTTGGCCAATTCTTTGTCACGTTCCCATCGCTACTACCTCCTTTTTTCATCTTTCAGACTTAACCCACCACTCCTCTCCACTTTTCCCTCAACCTATAAACTTCTTGCAATTGAAATTCTGTCTTAACATCTTTTTCCTGGAGCTCATTTGACATAGAACAAGTAAAGAGAAAATGTTTAAAAATATAGGTTGAGATAACAATAAATAGTACCTCATTTTTGAATATATATTGTTTCTCAGGAACTATTTTAAGCCCAGGGAGCATAGATGAGACATGGTGAACTTAATATATCAGATTCACACAAGAAATGTATATAACGCTATAATGCAATGTAAATATGATTAAAAATAACATAAAAAGCTAAAAAAAGAACATAGACACACATATATGAAATGATTATATAATGAGAAGTGTAGTGATGGAGTCATGTTCAACTTACAGGTATATAATAAAAGATAAAAGAAAGGTGATTAGAAATCTCACCAGGAATGATGATTTGGGGATAAAATATTGAAATTACATCCTTTTGCTCCATGTTTGTCCTATATTACCTATACACTAAAATGTTTCTTATACATCTTAATTTCACTTTTTTACACATCCTTGCCATAGTAATCTCTTATAGTATCTATCTATCTATCTATCTATCTATCTATCTATCTATCTATCTATCTATCTATCTTCTATCTATCTATCCACATAAGAGTTGGGGTACAGCCAGAGACAGGGGATGAAAGGATTCATCAGAGACGGAGCAGGGAGCAGAACAGGCACATTGACTGAAGTACACTACTGAGGGGACCGGTGGGTGAGGCAGGAAAGGTCTGCTGCACCATATGGGCCTTCTCCCTGGGTGGAGATAAAACTCTCACTGCAGTGGCTAAGGAAGCTCCACAGTGCAGTGCTCAACCCCTTGCGCCACCAGGGAAGCCCAATCTCTTGTAGTTTTTATACCTATGTGCATCTCTGGTAATATCTCCTCTTTCTTTTCTTATTCTTTTAGTAATGACTTTTTCTTCTTTTCTTTGCCAGCATAGTTAAATATTTATCAGTTTTGTTTAACTTCTCAAAGAACGCATTTTTAGTTTCATCTATTGTTTGTATGGTATTTTAAATTTAATTTCCTTCAATAATTTGCTAAAAATAATAATTTGCAGGCATGGCATAAAGGAATATGATGAGAACTGGGATTAGAATATAAATTCTTCATGACAATTGACTGATTTTGTTACCAAATTATTACAAATGTCTCACAGCCTGTGTGCTCTAGTTGTCTCACTGAAAGGGGCATAATATTGCTAACTAATCATTCTATCCAGTTGTTGAAGTGTCTGTAAAGTGCTGTGTTCATTCACAAATGACATCCACATGAAGAATATTAAACTATGGCCAATCATGTGAAATTATGACCAGTGATTTGAATGTTATTTCCCCAGTTATAAACTTGTTAGGAGAATTTTAAAAACCACTAATTACATTTGTCCTGAAGAAATTATATATTGATTGATGGGAACACTCGTTCCCTCTAAAGAAACAAAATAGCCCTTAAAAATAGGTTTCTTTAAGACTTTATTTTAATGAAATGCAGGAGTGGCAAAGCCATACAATTTCTGAGATGAGTGACAGAAACCGGCCCACAGGAGCTACCTGAGTCTTAGTAGCACTCTAGCAGAGGGATTCCATTTACAAATGAAGAAATCTTTTACTTTGGGAAAATTGTACATTTACAGAAAAGTTATGAAGATAGTGCAGAAAGTCCCCACATACCTTCTGGATTCCCTTGAAGTTGACATTTTACATCACCATGGCCTATCTGCCAACATCAATAAACTACTATCAATAATACTCCAGATTTTCTCCTTCATAGGGTGCTTTCCCATTCCAGGACCCATCTGACCCACAGCCCACACTGAACTTAGTTGTTATGTTTCCTCTGGTCTGCGGTAGTTTCTTAGTCTTTCTTAGTTCTTTACAAGTACGTCAATTTTGAAAAGTACTAGCCAAGGATTTTGTAGCATAGCCTTCAAATTTTGTTAAGCTGAATATTTTGTCATTATTAGATTGAGATTATGGTCTTGGGGAAGAATAACACAGATGTGAAATGCCTTCCTATACATAACATGTCAGGTTACTGATATCGACATATTACCTAGATGTTCACCATGATCATTTCATTAAAGTGGCATTTGCCAAAATATCTCCATCATAAAGTCTGCTTTCTCTTTTATTCTCTTTTCTTTGGAAGTGAGTCATTATGCAAGGTTTCAGTGTAGGGGGATAAGGGTGGGTGGTGGAAAATAAGCCTAATTTCCCAAAGCCGGAACAATTTTTTTTTCATATTTCACTTTAAAATATTTTCCATATTTATTATTTCAGAACCACAGAGGGATGTGTCAAGGATCAAAGGACAGCTAGGAGGATGAACCCAGAAATGAGACATTTGGAGGGCTTGAGGATAATAATAACAATAGTGCTCACAATAAAAGTTTTCACCGACTGATTGTCTACTGCATTTCCTACCCACTGTGTTATGTGCCTTATATGTTTTTTCTCTAATTTGAAACCTAACTTGTGTGTGTCTAGTTATCTAAGGATGTTAGAATCAGGGAGGTCTGGCATTTGGGGCCCAGACCAAATAGTTAATGACCTGAGCAAGAGTCAAACCAGGACTGTGAGGCTCCATCTATCATACCACCTCATGGTATTGGAGGGGTGAGAGTGAGTACTGCGTCAGTGGGAAGGAATTTAGAGACCAGCAGATCTGAACTGAAAGTAGGGTACTGTCATGGCAGAATAACAAGGGGTTTAGTCAAGTAGCAAATTTAGGCTACAATCAGTGACACGTGTAGCCAGTCATTTGCTTTCCATGCAGCTAATAGCAACCTTGTCCATCTTTCTTGCTCATCTCTCTGTCAGCACTTTTCAGATATAGTTGATTCACAAACCATATGAGTTTCCCAAAAGAAGCTCATGTGTGCTAGAGGAGTGATTCCCAAACCTACCACACTGCACCTCACATGCCATCACACTAGCACTTTCTGGCTCCTAAGCACATTTGCTGTTGGCTATAGATATGAACAGCTACAAAAGTTCCTGATATTTCAGCTTCCAAAAAAGACCATATTTCTAATCACATCAAATTATTTCAGTAGATTTCCCATAGTGTTATTTCAATGAATTGACAGGAAGGTCATATTAGAAAGAATAGTCAGCCTTCTCTGCTTTAACTGGAAACAGAGTTTGTTTGAAAATTTGTAGTAGCACCATCACCACAGAAGAGAGGCCTTTTCTGGTGGACTGACTGGAAGTTAGTCAGAAGGGATGTGCCACTTGGAGAGTCAACAGCAGCTGTATCATCTTGGTTATTAGTCAACTGGAGAGCATTGAGGTTGCTGCTTCCAGTTCTTAACTCCCACCATTCCTTCTTCACTAAATCACTTTTCTGACCCCATTTCCTGTTCACTCAACCTTCAACTAGAAAATGTGCTTCAGATAATTTGGTTATGACATAGTAGTTATAATACAACTTTAAAGCTACACAATGTTTTGTTATGGAAAGTTTATATTTAAACATTGGTATAATTATTTGATTTTTTCCATTCATAATATTAGTATTATCAAGTGGTTTGAATGTGTTTAACTTTTTTATCTTAAGCTTATTTGTTTGGAATATGCATTTTTTTAATCTGATGTTGTAATCATAGGAGTGGTTGTGATAATCCCATGCATGTGAAGACTTTATATTTTACAAGGAACTATCATATATATTAGCTCCCAGGGTTAGGGACAGTTGAAGTAATAAATCCTTGTGCTTTAAGAGATTTGATAGGTTCATTACCAAGGTTCCTTACTCTCGTTAAGGATGGGTAATTACAATATACTTTGATGCTAGTGATTATGAGGCCTTTTTGAACATTCTCAATATGCTAAGTAACTTGAAAAATATATCCTCAATGAAACCCATTCCTGAAAAGAATGTTTTCTATAGTGGTATAGTATGTATTTCACCTAGCTTCTCATCCTGAAGGTGGAGGCCTGGCAAGGCATGGACCAGTGGCCCTGGGCAGGTGCTGTGTAGTATGGTCTTTATTCTCAGAGCTGAACTTGAAATCCAGGGGCCACTACTGACTGCATTCAAGGGGAAGGCCATTATGAAGTGATGTGCTCATGCCTTCTTAGTTGAAGCAATGGGATTACTAGAAGAACATTTGCTAGTACAAAATCAAAGAACATTCAGGCCAAGATAAGAGAGGAATTTGGAGGTGGGTAGAGAGACTGGAACAATTTAATTGTAGGAATGCAGATGCTCATGGATTGCATTTAATCTATTACTGGTAGCCTCTTCTTTCGGTTCCCCAGGAGCACTTGAAACCCTAGTTCTCATACCTGCATCACATTAGAAAACGTGGGTTGCTTCTGTAATATGCAGGTGCCCGGGTGCTACCTCCCATGACTACAGGGTTGGCTTGACATGGATGCTTTGGACATTTCCCCAGGAGACTTGATGATTTGAGAACTTCTGATCAAAAATAAATAATTTTTAATGATTTTATCAATTCTGTCTGTTGCTTCATAAGCACAGATATGTTTGATGGCTTCTTGTGGAACGTAGCTCATGAATGGTATCAATATCGTTAGTGAGCTCACATGGTGTCTGCTTAGCACAGAACATACCACAAGGTGGGTGCAATGACAGTGAAGGACTCTTGCTTTAGTCCATTTAGTATTAATACCTCTGGTGTTGTAAGTTTTTAGGTTGTGAACTCCTGGGGGACAAGGACCATATTGGGCAGGAAATAGATGGTGTACTCACAGTGAGCACTTTGAGGAAAACTTAATTACATATTTACAAATGGATTAGTGGTGGAGTGCAGAAATGCTAAGGAGTGATCACTACCATGGGAGACGTTGGTACTCCTGGGCCTTCAGTGGGTAAAGGGAAGGAGCTGTTACTGGAAGTCAGTCAAAAGTCAGCTTTGACTCAGCTGAGGGAGGCACTTAGCCTTCATTCACTCTGAAGAGAGAGTGCCAAGAAGATAATTGGAATATGCATTTTTTTATCTGAAGTTGTAATCATAGGAGTGGTTGTGATAATCCCATGCATGTGAAGACTTTATATTTTACAAGGAACTATCATATATATTAGCTTCCAGGGTTAGGAACAGTTGTAGTACAAAATCTTTGTGCATTAAGAGATTTAGATTGGTTCATTACCGAGGTTCCTTACTCTGGTTAAGGATGGGTAATTACAATATAATCTCCTGCTGATTTCCTCCCCGCCCTTCTCTGGTTAAACCCCACTCGGACTTCAGAGGCCATGAAAACACTGAGACTGTCCATGTCATTCTGCCTCAGAATGACTCAGACCATGGAGAACATTTGGAAGGAGGGTAGTAAATCTGGAAGGGCAAGGGGAAGACAGATACATGGGATCCAAAAGTTTTGTCATCCATGCATTTCCTTCTCCTTAACACCAACAGCGCCTGGTACATATAAAATTCCCAGTAACAACTATGTAGATTTTTATAATCAATGAAAAGCAAAGTCATAGGAGGAGAAGTACATTTATCAGAAAGTTTCCATGTATTAGATTTTCTGTTTAGTGCCTTTGAGTTTGATAAGAACTCAGTGACATCAGTTGTTATCATTTTACAGAAAACAGAAAGTCAGAGAGGCGGAATGAGCTGGCAAAGGCACATGATCAACAAGCGCTTGGAGCCCAGCCCCAGCCAACTTTGGATCCACGCTCTTTCTCTAAAAGTTCTGCAGCCTTTCCTCCAAACAGAGAGAAAGTCAAAATCATGGAAAATTTTGCGTTATCTATCTGCGATGAGGCAGATAATAAAGCAAATTAAATTTACTTTGTTAGTTTCCAGGGAAATGACAGTTCAGGATTTGTCCCTGCCCTGATAGAGTTAACAATCAAGCATACATTGCCACTCTTTGTAAAGTTAATGCACAGGTGGTCCAAGCCTTAAATTAAAAAGCATAATTTTTCATCCATTCATTCCTCCATTTTTCCAATTATTGATCTATTCACAGTGCTTGCATTGTTCTAGTACTGGGCAATACAACTGCAAATAATCTGAAGTCCTTGACATAGAAGTTACATCTTGGTGGGAACAACCAAACAACTAAATAAACAAGAAAAGTAATATGTCATGTTAAGTGTTTTGCAGAGGATTAAAATAGGTGTTGTGATAAAGAGTGATAGGTGGCTATGTTAGTTTATGTTATCCAGAGGGGTTCTTTTGAGGGGTTCATCGCTAAGCTGAAATCTGTATTTTTTAAAGGTACCAGTTCAAAGAATATCAAGCTCAAGAGGATTTCCCACAGTGGGAACAACTGATAAAGGGGTTCTAAGGCAGGAATTCTAGGAAATAGAAGTGAAAATGGAGAAAGCAGTATCTGAAGTATTGGCGGACTAAGAGGCATATGGAGATAGAGAAGTTGATGAATGCATAAGGGTTAAACCATACAGGGTTTAGTAATCCACTCATTACTGATGAAAATCCCCTTGATCTGACATGTTTCAAAACATTTTTCTAGTTGTTGTTTAGAAAATATATCATGGAAAGGAGATGGATCAGAAAAACTCATTAGATGACTCTGAAGGAATGGGGGTGCTGTAGGGTTGGAGTAGGGTTTTGGTATTGGAAGTGGAGAAAGAGGAAGACTCAAGTAGTGATTTACATTACATTTCAAGTAATGAGGTAAATGGGGTGGTCAAAGGGACCTACTGATTTATCAAAGGTGGGAGATGCAATGAACAGCAACTAAGGATGGGAAAGAATAGGGAAAGAGTTGATTGGTAGAAGAGGATGGATATGTTGAATTTTGTTTTAGCCATTTCAATATTGAAATATCAAGTAGAAGTTCAGATGGAGGTGATGTGTTGGTAATTGGAGGCAAATATCTGACTTGTCAATGGTAGAGACACACTTCTGCTCTTCCTGGCATGTAGTCATATGAAAACTGTAAGAACTGGATATGATCTCCTAGAAGAAGATACAAAGAAAGAAGAGGTAGCCTCTTGGGCTGAATTTCAAGACACTCCAGCATTTTGAAATCAAGAAGAAAGTGATTTAGCAAAGAATGGTGAGGACAGCTTTTATAATCTGGGATCTTGACACTTCATAGAGGATCTTTTAAGTGTAAAGAAAATTAATTATTAAGTCAAATTTGCAAGGTTAGAGATGTATTTCTTTACCCAGTTCTAAACTGTAAGCTGTAGGAGAGAGTATAACTTTTTCTTCTGTTTTGCCAACAGCTGGATATACTTGTAAGCACATGATAGTTTACAAGATGTGCTAGAAAATACCATTTCTTTTAAGATCTTCACTGTGGGGGTTTTAGAAATAATTGTGCTTTATTTCACATTTTTGAGAAGTTACATGACTCTCCTAAGTTCTCACTAAAGATAAGGGAAGAAGAAATTTGAATCGAACATATGATTTCATTTTCTTCCCACCCACTGTTCTTTCCACCAATGCAAATTCTTTGATTCTACCTTCAAACTAGCTCCATGGATGGCATGCACTATAGATTAGTTGCATTAAAAAAATGGCACTGCTTTCTAGATCTCTCTATCCTGAAGACAGGAGACCTCTGGGACCTGCCTTTCTAATGCTCAGTGATCTTATGCTTCCCATATAGGCTCTTGAGCTATTATTTTGCTGTATCACAGAAGTAGTGAACATAAACTTTGCTCCATAGAAACTTTACTTCAAATTGTAGTTCTGCTTTTTATTAGATATATGATATCACATAAATCACTTAACTTCTCTGGTCAAAATGAAGATAATGCCAATTTGTAATGGATATTTATTAACATTAACAATGCCATGCAGCCATTATTTCTTCCCGTTTCACTCTTATGATAACAATATTGCTATTTTGTTTTAATGGTCCCATTCTGTGCCCCACCCTGGAGTCTTAGGCTTTGGGTGAAGTTGTCCCTACTTTTCCCCTCCAAACAGGATGCAAAAATTGACCTCATGAGTCAAAAGCCAGTTGATACAAGTCACAATGTATCCCTCTGCTTTTGATTATTGACTTAGAGCTGGCCATATGATGTTATTCAGGTCAATTAGAACCATGGAAGTTTAGCATTAGTACATCTTTTCTAAGCTGATGAAGGAAATAGATTCTCTCTTCTGCTGCATTGGGTGCTATATGTCTGAGCTTGAGCCAATGAGAGCCACCATAGGAACCCCAAAGATGGAGTCAATGTAAAAGATGCATGCTGAGAAAAAGATACTGGGACTATCATTTGAGTCTTGTCTGAGACTCCGGGATTCTACCCTGGACTTGTTAATAAATCCTCTTTTTCATTCAAGTTAATCTGAGTTGGTTTTCTGGTCACTTGCAAATATAAGAACTTAAATTGATAAAATTATCTTAAGGGTTATAGCGAGGATAAAATTAATAATTATAAGAAGTAGGAATCTAGAGGAGGCCCTTGATAAATAGAAGCAATTACTGTGATTTCATCTTCAGTATCCTTTCGATGCCACCACTTTCCACAATAGTGACTGGAGCGGTTTCAAAAATTGAATCTATAAAGGGATGTGAGCAGAAGCAGGTGTTGCAGGTTTGGGTATATTTTCAAAAGTTAAGCATTGAGCCAAGATACCAGTCATTGACACAGACTGAATAGTCATCATCAGAAGTACACACACACAGACACACACACACATACCCCTCTATGAACATTCCCCCTTGTATCCAAAGAATATGTAGCTGTCCCATGGACAAAAGAGAAAAGAATAAAACTTGGTATATATTACCAGATTAATTCAGTGGGGTCTCCAAAGTAGATTATGTTAATTTTAAAAGTAATTTTTTTTAATATTTGTAATGTAATATATTACTTGATAAGATTGTGAAACCTTCTAACAGCTTACAAGCCAGTGCCATTAAAACCAAATGTCAACTTTATCAACTGCTGTCAATAAAATAGCAGTGAAGCTGGCTCTGAGGGATATGGTTCAATTTGTGTTGGGTAATGGTAGGAATAATCACTAGGATTTATGTAGCACCTTTTCTCTAAAGGGTTTAAAGCATTTACACACATTGTGTGCTCACAATACTCCTGAGTATAAATAGAAGGTACCATGTTTATTGCCCGTGTATGGTTTGTGGTCACTTTACGGTTTTGAGTTCGTGAAGCCAATGCTTACACTGGGGTTCACATCCCCTGTGATTGCCTTGCTTGTAATTAGACTATGATGCCATTCAGTGTGGTGTGATACCCATAGAGGAGAGAAGAATAGAAGCGAGAGAATGGAGTGCTTTTCCACTCTATTACACTGAAGCATCAAACAAACTATTATTAAGACCAATTAATCATAAATCTAACTGGAGAATTAAGGCCATCAGATGTGAGGGGAAGAAGAGGAGGCAAAGTGGGTGGAATTTATAGTGGAGGACTACAGGTGCATTGGAGGTACATGTGGTGGGATGACAGGCATCCAAAGAGGTGTGACCCTATATGTAGAATAATATGTTGTATTAGTTGTAAATAGTGTTGTAAACCAATATGACTACAATACAAATTATATAATTTAGAAACAGTTAATCACAATGAATTATGAATTGCCATGTTTATAAAATTAAATATGTAATTAAAACACATAGGGAAGATGTCAAAAACAGAGACATAGACTATTAAAGTTGGAGAATGCCTTAGAGATCTTTAGTTCAGTGACTTTATTTAAGCAGTATGTATTTTGGGGCCCATTTTTGCATTCTCCCAAGCATCCATTCACCCTCCTGTTTATGGCACTCCAGTTTTCCTTTGGAAAGTCACATTTTTCTACCCTGTTTATGCAATTTGGGTAGGAATGAAACCAATCCTAACTCTTGGAAAGGGGCATGACCCAGACTTGGTCAATGAAGGAGAAGTACCCGCTGTGACCGCTGCCTTAGGTGTAAGTACGTGATCCTTACGGGACAGTGAGAACAATGGCTGCAGGTTTTTTCTGAAACTATCCAGGAGTGGTTTTCTATTCTCACTGAAGTTGTTAAGCTGGTAAGATAAAAATTGAAAGTCCTCTTGCCACAACATTAGTAGAACAGGTTTGAAAATGAAACTACTATAGGTAAATAAAGATATATAAAGGGAAAACAAAATAAACATGACTCCCAGTGACCCTGTTTAGAAACTAGGTCTGGCGGCATGTGAATCTTAACCCTTTTATGTAAGCCTTGTTGAATTGCCTCGATCACCTGCTAATCAAAAAATCTTATGCATGTGATGTACATGAAACCTTAAGTGTAATTGATTGCCAATTAACATAAAATTGCTTTTCTCCAGGGTAAATATGTCATTGGGATGGACCAAAGTTTGCTGTGATAACAAATGATATTGACGTCTCAGAGACACAAATATATAATTTATTTTTCAGGTCTACAGTGGGTGGCTGGAGTCTTCGGTTTGTGTTGTCTTCACACAGAGTATCTAGAAGATTCAGCAGACATCAACCAAAGTATTTGTGATCCTCTAGCCAAGGAAAAGGGGAAGGCAGATGGCACACAGACTTTTAAAGCTTCCACTTGGAAGGAGAATGAATTACTTGGAATGAATAACTTCCTGAATCTCTGGGTATTGCTATATAAAAGCCTGGAATTTACAGTTTTAAATCTCTGTAGCCAAGGAATAGTCCCTGGACACAAAGGTACCTAAAGAGTATTATTGACCTGTGTTTTCTAGCTGTAAGCATCATTAATAATAAACTCTTTCTAGCTACTGAGCTAGCCATTTTTCCACAGTCCTTTGCATTTTCTCTATGTAGCAATTCAATTTCTCCGTGTGACCTAGTGAAATAAAGAGGATTGTCGTTGTTCCCCCACATCTCAGTAAGAATAAGACATGAAGTAGTTCTGTAGCATTATTTCACACTGGACTCAGCATAGACTCCTCAATTGCCTTTTTCCAAATCAGAAGGTAGTAATTTTCCTCTTTTCAACAAGATAATATTCTCTTCTCCCTTCAAATATTTGCTGGAGTGGGATACGATACTGAAGTCTGCTCATATACTCAGAGGCAATAATTTCATATCCTGGAAATATTCCCTTAGCAGTTACAAATCCCAAGTTAATTATGGCATGACTTTAAGGGATATTTAAACACCACATCAATGGAAAATAGATATCACTCGTAGAATTTGTAAAGAAGCATCATGCAACATTTGACCTCTCCTAAAGAGACCAGAGTCAGAAAGGAGGAATTAACAGGGCATGATTCTTTATTTGATTGATTAAATTAGTGCTTTGTGGAGTTTGCATATGGAAACTAGCCAGTAATCATAATAATGATATGCAAATGAATGAAAATTTACTTGAAGATGGAAAATAAAGAAAATGATGATGTTATTTCCAGTCAATTTTGGCAGAAACTGGTTCAGCACTCACCACTCACCTATCCATTTTGGAACACACAGGAAGATTGTTTTGCCCATCCTCCCTTGCAGTGAAATCAGGGCAACATGACTGCTCTTTGAACAAAGAAATGAGAACAAAATTTACCGACACTGTTTTAAGACTCCTCACCCATTCTGTGAGCCCTCCAGTGGGGATGGTGAGGTCACATATTTAAAGTGATCATAAGTGGTAAGAAACTGGGATCACCAAATTCTTTGAGAAAAACTGCATTGGTGAACCAGGGTTCAATGCAGTAAGAAACCCACTGAGGTACCAAGTCATCAAACTTTTTTTTATTTTCTTCATAGAGGGTATAACTTTTTCCTCTAATATATGAGAAGATACAGAAACAATCTCAACCATTTCATAGTAGTTTCTCCCTTAAATTGCTATGATATGGGAGTACCAAAAAGAGAATTTAAATCTCAGTTGTCAGAACAATCTTCCCAGATAAGGTGCCAGTTGGACATTTTTATAGAAAAAGGGGCCAAAAAGAAACGGTTTGCCATACAGAGGGGGCAGCATGTAGGAAGACATGCAGGGATGCTATAGCATGAGGGAGTTTGGGGAACTGTTGACCCATGTGAAACTAATGCATTGTCATTTTTTTCCCAATAATTTTGTAATGAAGCAGGTATGGAAGTGATTGTCATCCCTGCATTGTAGATGAGAAAACAGAGAAGTTCAAAAAATAACATCAGGCTAATGTGTGATGAGCCAGAGTTGAACCCAGGCCTAGAAAAATATGTGATGAAAGGGACTATTTCAGTACTGTTTCAAAGCCAGTTTTTCTGTGGTACCTCCTTCATCATTCTCTCATAGTCATATTTTATTTGATCACACCTGGCACAGGCTATCTGCTTCTAAGATCCCATGTGACTACTGAGGCCATCCAGGATCTCTTCAACTCAGGGTCTGGTAACTAGGCACCTTTGGGGGTGGGTCAACATTATTCTACCTATCAAAGCATCTGAAGTCAATGATTCCAATATAACTTGTACATATAATTGCAATCACCCCGGAAATCACTTGTTAAGTAAGAGATCAACCCATTTTAGAAATGGATATACTAACATTCAGGTGTCTACCACCCTATTTTCAGTGCACCTCAGGAGTCCTTTTTTTCATTTGGGAAAAGTCATGGATTTATACTAGAAGCTATAATGTTTGAAAAAATATATATGTCCAGCCACTAGATTTACACAGTATACAGGAATTCTCATGAGATGAACAGTCTTGTAGACTGATCTCACCAAGAAAGCCGCTGATGCATACCTCCTGATTCACGCTCAGTCTTGCCCCATGTTAGTATTTGCATAGCACAGCAGCTGTTACTTCAACAATCATCTTTCTCTGCCTTATATACAGAGCATGATGTATTTCCACTGAATAAGCATGGTTTTCATCCTGTAAATTTCAGTACATAAACTGACATATGGGGGAAAAAATGACAGTATGATAGAATCTTTCTATCAAGTATCCCAAAGTCACTTCCTTCTTCATCTCAGAACCCTGAAGACAAACTTCATCTTTCGCTCTAGTTCTTGACACACATTCCTTCCTGTTCAACAGTCTTCTACCTTCCCATAATATTTTCCAGTATTGCTTTTTTCCTCAAAGTTCAATCAGTTCATATCTTTCAGGAAGTCTAGAGTATAGCATCAGTGTTTAAAATGAAATTGTGTGTGTAATAGAAATCACCCTGGGAAGTCTTACAGGAGTTCTATTTGCCCTCTGGCCCCCCACAGCACTCAGGTTACAACGCTCACATCATAGTTAACCAACGCGGCTGCTCTATTCATCTCCTAGAAAATAACGTTTCTTTCTTGGGCATCCAAATGCTTTGTATAATAGTCTCAAGGACTGGTTTTACTAATTGAACCCTGAAGCCAGAATCAGTCACCTATTTTTACAGTTTCCCTATTTTCTAATAACAAATCTTTCACATTTCATTCTTGTCCTCATGATTCATGTTCAACCAGAAAAAAACTCCCTCTTCTCATAAACACTAGATATCAAAAGAAGGAGTTGAGATTGCCTCAAGAATTTTTATTGATGTTAAATGTAATTTTTGGAGGTGTTTGTGTGAATATGTGCCTCTGTTTGAATGTACAGTCATCCATGTAGGTTTAAACACAGTGCACTTGACTACCTTGAACCATTAGAAAGGAATGGAGAATGAAAATAGGGTGGCAGGGATCTTACTGCAAAGTACAAGTAAAAAATATGATGATGGCACATAGGACAGGTTTCCATTTTAAAAAAAATTGTAAAGATAATCATGACGTATAATGCTGTGCATGTTTTAGGGGAATAAATTCACACCTCTACAAATGGGTGTTTTCATACCACACTCACCACTAAACCCCCACCAGCCCCCATCATGGTCCATTGGCAATGCTCCACATTTTTTACACACCCTCCTACCCTTACACACATATATTTCTGGTGTCCTTAAATTTTGCACTCAGATTTCATGGGTTTGTTTTGTTTTTCTCTGTTTCTTTGCTTTGCTTTTGTATTCTATGTATGAGTAAAGTAATTTGGTATTAGGCAGGCTTAAGTTTGTGATATCTTTAATTAGAAATTTAATCTCATTTTATGATAATTTTTGATAATAGGGTACCTTTACTTTATTGCAAGGAAATTGCACATATTCACCTAACTATCATACATCTCCTATGAGTCTAAGGGATTTACATTTTTTTAAAGTCCACACAGATTCCTATGAGCTAAGGAATTTGATGTCTCTACCTTAAATCCTGGGCAGGGATTTGCTTGAGAACTCTATGTTGCAATCTATAAAAAAGATTTTCCCAAGACTCCGACATTAAATTCCAAGAATATAGTCCTGGCTATAAGACAATGCAACCAAAAATGCAACACAAATGCCTTTTAACTTTAATGATGCTTTGGAAAATATTCTGATAAAGCTTGTTCCCATATCCCCACGGATGAAGCTTTGACAAATGCTGTCCAGGATGACATTATTGACAGATGAATTGTGAGATGAGTTGAGTGGTCATACTTAAAGAATATTAATGATGGCTCCATGTCATGCGGGAGAAGTGTCTGGAGTGGAGATTGAAGACTGGGGAATTAAATTTAATAGTTTCATTGGTTACTTAGGAGATGCCATAGAAGGGATGCATATGGAATATAAAGAATACAATTCAAAGTGACATTAACAAATTAAAATGCTGGAAGAAACCAAGAAAGTGACTTAGAAAATTGCAGTCCAACATTTAGGATGATGGCATGAATTACATTACTAAGTGTGCAATGAATAAGTTATTACCTTATACATTGTCTGTACCACGTCTGAGAGTACTATTAGCAATTCTTCTGAAGAGACATCAATGAATTGGAGCAAGGGCCAATGAGAACAGTGTGGTGGCTGGTTTGGAGTAAGGATCTAGAAATCACAAAGACTGGTTTTAGGACATGAGGAACATTTTCAAAGACTGTTGTAAGCTGCTCGAAAATTCTTGTAGAAAGCCTGTGTGCTGGGTGGCTCTCATGGAACTTTTCAGCTCGTGCAGGGAATTAAAAGAAGTGCTTTTCATCTGTTCTGAGGGAATAAAAGTCTATACTAGGTTTGTAGGTTTGTAATAATTTGTCTGGCAGGAGGTGTCTCAGCATAATTTTTATGTAATTACAGGATAAACCTTGATCAGATTTGCTCAAGAAATAACAATATTATCCATGACTGGTTCAATGGAAGATCTCTTAGGCCCTTACACAACAAATGCTTTGTATGTGTGATTTAT
This sequence comes from Galemys pyrenaicus, assembly GCA_019455555.1. Classification (NCBI taxonomy): domain Eukaryota; kingdom Metazoa; phylum Chordata; class Mammalia; order Eulipotyphla; family Talpidae; genus Galemys; species Galemys pyrenaicus. Next base: position 8,214,713 of record JAGFMF010011709.1, on the reverse strand, counting down.
TGCAAACCCTAAAACTGAAGTTAAGTAAGGACTCATATTTAATGTCAGCATTGGCAATAAGTAAAGGATGAATCACACATTTTAGTCATTATTATTTTATAGTCTTGGTATAGGGAATAGCTTTATTTAGAACCAGGTGCCTGATAAATATTATTAATAAAATAACTAGTATTGAGTGTATGTAGTGCCAGATGTTTACATAGTACCTATGAGGTAGACGTGACTTTATTTCATCACATATAATTTGAATAATAGGGCCAATTATATACAACGAGTACATGGCAGGGCTAAAATTTGAAGTCCAGGTGCTTAATCAATCTGCCATATTGATGCCTCAGTTTCTCTGGGACTTGTTTCCTAAAGCTAACGTGTGACTCTTGGTCTATGTAGTCCTTAGGCATCTTTATTCCTCCTTATTTTCTGCACAGATTGAATCATTTAAACGTTAATAGACCAATACAAATGCCTGAACTTGACAAACATTTGAAAAGCAAACATCAATGAAAAACATATAAAACCCTTTAGTGGGCTCTCAAGAGTTTCCTAAGTGAATCAGAGGAAGCAGAGAGGACAGCTAGGTGACCATTAGCACACACATCGCAAAGAGTCACCAATGCAAAGCTTTCAAAGTAGATTTGCATTCGTTAAAGGTCACTCTCACTGAGTATTTGCACTTATGTCTAAGATATGAGAAGGCCACTCTACCTCGTTTCTTCCATTTGCCTCTTCCATGATCAATATCAAAGTCTAGACTGGGACATCTACAGAATCTTACCACTGCTTAATTTCCCCTAAGATTAACTGGACTTCCTGAGACATCTGGGGTGGGCAGTAGAGGGGAGAGCATTGGGGTGACAAATGTCCTTATGCCACATTAGGATGCGTGATTAACAGAGTTGAGTGCTTCCTGTTATTTATAGACATTATTCTACTGGGGTCTTCCAGCAATGTGTTTACATCTTATTTACCAAATAAAGGAAATGCTACAAGAATGAGTCATAGAGTCTTGCATCCGACAGAAAGTCAAAGATGTAATTGGCATTTCACACTCTCAAATGGTCTGAGCAAGTTCCCACCACACAGCCTTCTTAACTCCGTGGGGCCTCACATCTTCTATCTGAAGACTCTAAGTTTCAGGACTGAACTCCACCTATACTTATTCAAATGACTTAACAAAAGCCCCAGGGATCCTTCTGGGATATAGCACTGAGTTCCTCTTAATACTATTCCTAACCAACCTTTTGTTTTCAGCTGAGAGAATGAGTTTCATCCCTCCCTGTCTGACACCATGTTCTAATATAAGGAGGCTTAGTTGCTTAGCTGTCTTTTCCCCCGGTTTCTGAAACCCTGTCTAGTCTTTGAAAACCAGACAATTGGGACCCTAGTTCTCAAACCATTTTCCATTCAACACATATCTATTAATACTTACTGTATGCTCACATGCTGGAAATTCAATGATGAACAAGTGAGAGACATTTTCTGATCTCAGGGAACTTACAGACAAGTGGGAGAAGGCAAAAAATAAACATTGATGAAATAAATGAGATAAACAAGGTGGTTAAGAGAGTTCTATGTAGTAAGTGACTGCTGAGCAGTCAATCAATGAAGGGAGCAAGTGCATGGAGAAGTGGGAGGAAACAGTTCAAGGTATGGGACAGTGCCCACAAAGTATGTGAGGGAGCCTGTCTGTGCTTGGTGTGTTTGAGAAAAACTACAAGGTATAAAGGAATCAGAGAGGGAGTAAATGAGACTGGAAGTATGGTGAGGATTTTGACCTGATTCAGTTAGTCTTGGGTGGTTTCCAGATGCTGGTTTTTGTCTTTTCAAACTCCCCAGTTGGATTTGAGAACATCCCTGCAGAACCTTAGAGAACACAGCAGAGATCAGAACACAGTAGAGCTGTTTTACTAACTTCATTGCAGTAATAGAAGCCGCTTGAACATTTTGAATAGAAAAAGAGAGACCTAGCCTATATTGCATGGCAAGCAATCACTCTGTTGTAGGTAGACTGGAGGACAAAGAGACAGAAAGTGGAAACAGAAGAGGAGCGAGAGCTAGGAAGTTAATGCTGCAGTCTAGAACCAGACAGACTAGGACGCCAGCAGGGGAGTTCATGAGAAAGAAGTAATTTCTAGCAACAGGACCCCTGACTGATTAGATGTAGAAAAAGGAAGAGATATAGAATGACCACAGGGGGCTGGCTCAGGAAAAAAAATGGATAGAGAGCCATGTGTTACTGAGATTGGAGACCGGAGAGAAGCCTATTTCTAGAGGAGGTAGAAGTGGTGGGTTCTGAGCTGTCCGTTAGCTAAACATGCATGGCTAGCAGGCACTGGACTTGTGTATCTGGAGTGCAGAGAAAATATCAAGAGACAGATTCAAATTTGGAGTCATTATTGTTTAGAGAAGTATTTTGTAATCTTTTTAACAGTCTGGCACATTTGAAAAATAATATTTTTGCTGACATCAAAATAAATGAAAAGATTATTTTATAACTAGCGGTGATAGACCTAGGGGATCAGATGTTCCAGAAATCAATATCTGGATATTGATTATCTCTTACCCCACACACACACTTGGGGGCTCTGACACAGAGCACTGTTGCCTTGGCACTGATGGGACACCCAAGCTAGTGAAGATAAGATGCCTGCTCTGAGCTTTGAACATATTGGTCAGAAAGAGGAGGAATCTGTGGAAGGGAGAGAGAGGAAATGGACTGTGAGTCAATATAAAAACCTGGAATATTCAGTATCTCCCAATTCAAGAGAAAAAAGAAATAATTTAAAGAGGCAGGATTCAACTGTATCCACAGTACTAAAATTAGAACCAGTAATTGATCGATGCATTTGGCATTTGAAGACGGCTAAAACTTCAACAAAAGACCCTTTATAGGAGAGGTGGGGATGAAAGTCTGACTGTAATTCAGGAAAGAATGGGAGAGAAGGAAATGGTGGTTTTGCAATTCTTGAGTTTTGCTGTAAACAGTAACAGAGATGTAACAGGCAGCTGTAGCTGGAGATGCATATATATACATGTGAAAAGGATGCTTGTTTACAGCAATCCTGCTTAGCATATCCTTATTGCAGCTGATATAAAAAAGCAGAACATCACCCTGTTTGAAACAACTGGGCAACTCAAATTTTGCCTCTTTGTACAGGTCCACAGAGTGTTGATTTGGGGATGACAAGTATATTTTAGCAAGCTGGTGACTTCACAAACACAGAATCCACAAATAATGATAACCAGAAGACATTGAGTGGATGGGTGATTAAATAAATATAAATAAATGCATGTATACATAATACATACATAAAGACATACATAGATGGAGATATAGGTACAGATATAGATGGTGTTTGTGTGTGTGTGGGTTCCTAAGGAAGAAGGTCATGCAATAGAACAATGGGCATAATTAAGTAGAAAGAGGGAAATAAAGTATAATGCAATAGAGGGAGAGATTTTAGGTCAAAAGGACGTAAGAATGGGCAGGATCCAGTTCCTAAGTGGAAGGGTTGACTTTAAATAGGAACAGAAACAACAATTTGTCTATTGTAACAGAGAAGAAGACAGAAATCATGAGTTTTTGTTATAATTCATGTGGGGTGGGTTGATTGCTTATGTAGTATAAAAAAGAACACATTCTTTTCTGATTTTTTTTCTATTGAAAACGAAAGGAAGATCATCTTTTGAAAATTAAAATAGGGGGAGAGGATGTAGAAATTTGTGGGGAAAGAAAAAAATGGGTCAGAAAGCAAACCGGAGCTGGAGAGGTAGTGGGAGTTGGAAGTGGTGTTGGGACATGTGTCGTCCCAGTCAAATCCAATATGGCTGTTTATGAAATCACAGGCATGTTGGATTGCACTGGGGTTGGCATCCGGACAGGTCAGTGTAACAGGGGGAGAAGCAGGGGACTGAAGAAATGAATGGGAAAATTAGAGGGGTGGGAAAGAGAACTTTGTAATTGAGCTTTTGGAAATGATACATTTATTGGCAAAGTCAGGTAGTGTGTGGAAGGTGAGGGGAGGTGTGAGGTCAGGTGGAGGTTGGAAACAACAGAAGACAGTCTCAAGGACTGAGCACTACATGTGATTGACTAGAGGTTCACCTCTGATGAGAACTGATAGAGAATTTCCACCCTTGCATTACCTGAAATGTGTGTCCAAATTAAGTAACAATTAATGCAATGGCTTGTTATTGAAAAAGTCTGAAAGTGTTGCAAAATCACATCATATATTTTCCATCTCTTCCTCCTTCATTTATTGTTACCAGTCAGGTGTACACTACCACCTACTCACACCTGCTTTCCAGTAAGCTCTTGTCTAGGTAAAGTCTGGCGTGAAGCCCTGCACTCACCGGTGGGTGGGTCCTTCTGCATTTAGACCATTTTCTTGACCTTATGACCTTCAGGGTGCACGATGTTTGACATGGTTTACAAGGCCTGCTACCTTTTGCATCTTCAGTCTCTTTGCGCTCTGCTCTCACTCTTGTACATTTCAGCCTTCTGGAATCTCTGTTAAAATCTCAAATATGCCATTGTGTGTGTTGTTACTTCTCTTGGCAGTTTTTTTTGCTCCGATTTCACCTGACCACGCCCACTCATGCTGTAGGCTTTGCATTAAATGTCATTTCTCCATCACCTCCCCTGACTTTACTTAGACTGAGTTAGTTCTCCCTCTGTTCTCATTCCCCTAACTTTTTGCATCCTTCTTTTAAATAACAATCATAGTTTTTATTTCATATAAAACAAACCCATTTTTTCCTCTGCCTAGTGAGTTCCCCAAGAGCAGGGTATCATTTTCGTTTATTTGGTTCCTGTGTGCATGAGGTGTGCACACAAAAGGTATTTAGATAATAGCTGCTGGCATATTTTTGAGCTCTTGCAAGCTCTGAGACTCTGAGAGTCAACTATCTGTTCCCTGATCTGTTCCTCACTCAGACCATCCTTCTGTGTACAACAGAGGAGCAGGTTTGGCTAATGAGAACACTAGGAAGAAATATTGATGGATTGGCCCACTCTTTGGTGACTCAACACAGCTTATTCTCTGTGTCTCTCCCTTCCTTTGCACTCCTGTTCCTTGCTGCACAGCCTCCATCATTCTAGCTGCCATCGGTGGCCGATGGTCCTAGCCTCTGAGTGCTGGAGATTTCACAGTGTCCCTTCGCTCTTCACAGTGGTACTGGCTTTGTGCTGCAGTGTATCTTGGTGTGTCTCACTGTCCTCTATTTTACTTCTCAGATTTTTCACCACTTAAGTTGTTAATTCCAAGAGTTAACTTCTCTTTATTGAAATAGCTAAAGTGATTCTTATTTCTTGCGTGGACATTGATATATACATATATTAGGATATGAATTAGCCTACACAATCCTCGACCTGTGTGGTGAGCAAGATGGGTGGGTAGGAATGACCATAATTACTATAATTTCAATTGAGAAGTTGTTATTGAGCTTGAGAATTCAGTTGAGAAATGGAAGTGACTCATTCAACTTCAAATAACGAATAAGTGGCAGAGTGAAGGTTTGGATGCCAAACGTTTGAATTCAGAAACCACCTGACTTCTATGTTGTATTGTCTCTTTGGAATAAATGTCTAGATTCTGATTCCTCCTATTCAGTGACCCATAGTTTGCCTTTTGGATGTTTGCACCTTTTACTTTTATTTTCCTGGCTTCTAAAAATAAACTCGATTATAGATTAACTTCTGGGCCTAGTATCTAATGGACTTTTTTTGCCCCCTTCTCCTACCCTTGGCAATCTACTTTCAACACAACATTCATTTTTTTTTTTTTTAAGGTCGAGTTGATCAAACTTCCTTGGTCTTATCCAAGGTTACACAACTAGGAAGCAGTAAAGGTTACTTTGAAATCTAAGTTAATATGAATTTTAATTCCAGTTTCATCATCATTTCCAAGCAGTGTTTTTTAGACTTCACTTCCTTTGTTAGCATGAAATGTAGAACACCATAGTCTAGTGAGAAGAGCTTGTGAGTTGACATATAGGAAATGGAACAGTCCCTTGCATATAGATGATACCATGATAATCATCTAGGCCTGTAGCTGTCAGTGCTAATAACATCTCAGATTTCCTTATTTGTTCAGTTGCTTATTTGACATTTTTACTTTGCCACATAACTTCAATTTATAATCTACTCTCTCGTCTTATATGTTCTCTTTATCAATGTCTTCTCTGTCAAATGTTATTACCATCCTTCATTTATCCATGGTGACTCAACTCTTTTCATCAGTTCCCATCCTTAGTTGCACCTAAACTCATTTATGCATATCAGGGTCACCAATTCTTATTGTCCCAGAACTGTGTTAGTTTTAACACTCAAGGTCCCCAGACATGGGAAAACTGGGAATGTTGATCGTTCTATGTCTAGCTCTTAAATATTTCTCAAATGGTTTACTTCTCATTCCTAAGGAAATCGATGATGTTTCTCTTGAATTTACTACAATAGTTCTCCACATGTCTACTTTAGTCTCTCCATTTTATACTCTACTATGACAATACCAACCCTTTAAATGACATCTGATCATATCATTCACTTCACTTAAAATACTTCGGTGGTTTCCCATTGTCTGGATATAAACCCAGATCTTAAACCATCTCCATTTCTTTGCATGATCTGAGTTCTGTCTCTCTTTCAAAACTTCTACCTCACCACCATTATGTCTTCTTGTCATCATCTAACATACTATACCCACACACCTGGGAATCTTTGCTTCCTCTTCATGAATTGTTGATTGTATTTTAACATATACTGTTTCTCTTTCTGATAGACACTCTTCCTTTCTGAGTTCAATCTTTTTACCTGTTGATTGTCAAATCCTTACTTAAGTAGTCTTTCCTTGGTTGGAAAATTTGCAAAATCTTTAATCTAGATTCATTAAGCCATCTTATTACACCATCCCAGAGACGTGTATATCTTTCTTTATCATAGTTTTGGCTACTTTATAAAATATTGTCTAGCTACATTTAAGAACCCATGAGGTAGAGGTTCATAACCCCTGCACTCAAATGTATCTTCAGCCCCTGGTTGTACATGGTGCATGATAAACACTCAATCAATTGTTCTGAAATGAATAAGGGAGTCATGTCTGGTGGTACCAGTTATTAAATTGCTGACAATTTGTGACTTATGATTATAACTTGTGTACTCAGAAGTTACCTTATGCCTTATAGTCATGGTGGCATTATATGGTTTTTATGACAAATTTTCAGTAAATAACAAGTGTCCTGAGACAAGAGACTTATGCCCATACAAATAGGTTGTACTAGCAAACAAGTTCCAGACTTCAGTAAATTAACCAAAAGCTTATTTTCTGCTCACATGGACTGTATGTGGGCCCAGTGACTCTCCCTGGCATTTCTCCTTTCTCTGAGATCTCAGCATGCTTTGATTTTTTTCTGTTGCTATTTGCCACTTCCATGATTGCTGACTCTAAGGAAGAACATGCTGGAGGGTACTATATTAAACTTTAACAAGGGTGTTCTAAAAGAGAAACATAGTGCTTCTCCCCAGAATCATTGACCAGAGTTGTCAGGTGGTCCTACCAAATCTTAAGTGGGGTGAGAGAGTATATTCCTTCCATCGTAGTAGAAAGAGGGCAAAACTAGATACAAGTGAGCATTAAACATCTACCATAAGTGCTTTAACTTAATTTGTACTAATTTCTCCTTTAGTTAGTTAGTTGTATCAATTACTGAATACTTAAGTTCTTCCTTAAGAATGATGAATTGTCTTAGAATGTTGTACTTTGAGCCTGGAATACATATACAGGGCTGTGAGTTTCTAGGCTATGGCTTCATAGAGATATACCAAGGCTGAGCAAGCCCTGTAAGGGATACAAGACATATCAGTGTTTTGCAAAAGACTGGTTGGGGTTGTTCTGTGTGAAGTTCAGGCATATGGATTTGGTCAAAGTGTTTTTGTGCTTGATATCAGTGAACGGGATCAAATTTTCAACTGCACTGACAAGCTGAGAACCTCTTTTGTTTACTATTCCAGAGTTTCTGTATCTGCCCTGTCCACCTTCACAGCCCTACGTAGGGAATCATATGAGAGGAAGAATTGTTTATAAATAGTGAACTCTGTTCTAGTCTGTTGAATAGTTATGACAGTACCACACAAATACTATGTAGGGATATAATATGGCTTTATTATTGCAATAATTATTAGGAAAATAAAAATAAATCCCGAGTCAAAGGGAAGATCATAGTCATTCCCTTCTGAGTATTCACCTGCATATATCTCCCTTGATTTGTATTCCTAGAAGGAAGAATTAGAAGGACTACATGTTTAAGACATATTGACTCCATCCCACATTTGCATATTATAGATTACCACTAACATGGATGAGTGAAAATCTTTATGGAAAAAAAATGGTGCTATTGCAGCAAAGTGTGCTATGCAGCTTTTATGCAACCTTTTCTTGAATATTTCAGTCTCCTAGCTTTGAGATAGAAGATATATATGTATGTGTGTGTATATATATGGGGTGTATAAATATATATATACATATATATGGAAAAAATATATATTTCAAGCAACCATTCCCAAAGTGCCACATTAAAACAAAAAAATAATTGCAACAAGTGGATCTTGATTAGTGCTGAAATATATAAACTGACTATAAAAATACATCATCTAGATAATTAAGGAAATAGGAATATGGACTATTCATAAAATTAAATTAAGTGATTGCTATTATTCTGCCAGCTACATTGCTCTCATGGTATGAGGGGAAACACACAAACAAAACCTGACCTTATCATTCAGAAATACATACTGAAGCATTTACACATGAAATGACATGGTATCTGGGATTTGCTTTAAATGAATCCAACAAACAAAGAAATAAAAAAAGTGAGGGGGGCTCTAAGAGATGAAATGTGATATTGGCAAAATGATGGTGATTATCATTAAAGTTGAGTGATTTATTCAAGAGGGTATTGGAATATTATTTTTTTGTTGTAGTTAGAAAATTTCTAAAATAAAATAACTTCAAAAATGCCCATGAAAGGGAACAAAGTCATTTCTGGAGGTGTGAAGAAGCTTCTAGAATGACTTTGTGAACCTGAGTCCTTTTGGAAACATTGTAAGTTTCCCTAAGCAACTCGTGCTGGGCCTCAATGTGGACCCCATTCTTTTTGTGAATGACTTTGAGAGGTAAGCTCCAAATGCAGTCACAGCTGAAGTGACACAAGCTTACAATTAGCAAAAATAACTTAAAAGTCAAATTTTATTCTGGCAGCCCTTTCCTTCTCCTATGCTGGCCCTCCAACCACAGCTGAATGGCCTGACCTCCTATAGCCCTATTTATTTAGATGTTGTACTATATTCAAGTGTACGGTCAACCCACAAGTATCCCTTTGTCAGGAGGTTGTAGGCAAATGGGTTATCCCAAACTGCAGAAAACCTGAAGGTTTTGGAACTGGCAAATAGAGCTGAGCGCATATTGGTGATGTTTGCTTCTCTTATTGGGTGAATTCAACTAAAATTGGAGACCCATTTACTCAACCAAGTAGGGGCCTTTGCACGAGGTGCTGTGTATCACTGGAACACAAAGGGCACCCCCCAGTAGAGTTTTCAGTTCCTCCTAGGACTGTACATCTGTTAGCAAATGAGAAAATGAGGATCAAAGACGAAAAACAAATGGTTTGTGTAAGTGTTTGTGTGTGTTTGAAATCACACAGTAGAAAAAAAAGAAACATATTTAAACCATGACTACAGAAATACAAATTTTTAGTTTCATTTTTTAACTTGACTTCCCCTGTTGTCTCTCTCACTAACCATAATCCACATGTGTATACTATCTTAAAACCAAATCAACTGATTTTTCTTTCCCTAAATATGTCATCCAATGTGACATCTCATTATCTCTTCCTTTCCCTGAATTGTTTCCCTCTTATCTACTTAAGAAAGCCAACTCCTCTTCATCCTTCAAAACCTAGAGTACATGTCATTAGATCTCAGTTTTACTTTGATGTTCTCTTCCTGCTACCCAGAGGAAATATCTACTCCCTCATCTGTATTCATAGAGCACTGTTTACAGAGCTGTGTGGCACCCTTAAGTCCGTGTTTTCATTTTGCTTATTTAACTGACTCTCCTGCTGAACTTTGAAATTCTCATAGGCAAAGTTTGCTGTAACAACAATGCTTAAAACTATGTCTGATTTATGTACATAATGAGTAGGTACATATTAAGTAAATGAATAAATGAATGGATGAATTGCATCAAGTGAAGTTCTCCGAGATGAATTTCACCCCCTCAAGAATCAGATACAACAGTTCTTTCAGTCAGTTATAGGATCTCAAATTTGGAAGAAATTATAGCACTCATCTATTCCAAAGTCAAAATTCAACTCTGGCATACATCTTTTGCTGAACTGGGGTTTCCTGGCTGGCAAGAATGAATCACCTTGTTATGCTCTGATTATGATACTGATTCTGCATTTACAGATATGTGGAGAAAACAGGAGAAGCAGGACATATGATAGGGCGGAGCAAGACGAAGTTAAACATTTGCAAAGAGGCTTATCTGCATAGAATAAATGGTCATATACTGTCATAATAACCTCCTGTTTAATGCCACAGTCCCCTCCCTGTACTCCTGATGCCCTTACCAAGTTCTACTCTTTGTTTTTTTCAAGACACTTATTAACTTTTCATGTGCAATTTCACTTACTTACTGATCATGCCCATTGTTTACAATCTTCTGGCTCCTGATTCGGTGTGCCTTTCTTTACGTACATTTGCACCTTTCAGGTTTATTATATTTGTCAAAAGTACTACACTTTGGAGGCTGCATGGCATAATGCTTTAGAGTAGGATTTAACAAGCCATCTCTTGATGGTGACAGACTTGTCTTTCTATTTCCATCCATCCATGGATCCACACATGGTCCTTCTATGCAGAGCTAGCAGGCAGCCTATGCCCCATGCAACTTACCCTGTGGGTTACAATGCCAGAACTACTCTAAGCCCTGTTCCCTGAGATGAGGCTGCTGATCAGGCTTTTGGAGGACAAGAAAATTGTTATAAAATGTCTTATTCTTAATTTTTAAATTTCTCTACTTATCTCAGCACACCCTGGTAACCTATCTGGACTGGCACCAGTGCCCAAGACCTACCTGGGCCTGAATTCTAGCTCTACCCTTTTCCAGTGAGCCTTTCTGGATCTAGGTCCTGCTCTGCCAAGTGGGGGTAATTAGAGCTTCCCCAGAGAGCGTTGTCCTGAAGATGGCATAGTTTCATGCATGTGACCGACTGCGGACAGTGCTGGCGCAAAGTCAGTATTCAATAAATGTCAACTCTTATTGTTACCACTTGACCTTTTCTCAATCAGGAACCCTTTTATCAGCCCCTGGTTATTGAACTTCATAGCCCAGAATCATCTGGGACCCCAGGAGCCACAGTTGCATGGGTCTGGGGAGGGACAATGATATTGTATGAGATAGATAGGGTCCCCATTCTTTCATTCCTCTTTCCTTCTAAACAGCGGTGGGGTCATTTTATGCCTCCAACAGGAAGAAGGAAGAGGATCACTTGAACTGAACGTCTGACAGTGAAAAGAAATATCCTGGTCTAATCCTGGTGGTTTTATTTTACAATGAAGTTCTCACTTCTGGTGAAACTCGGTTTGGCCCAGAAGAGATGAGAGCTTCTGTTATTTTCTGGGGAGTTCCAAAACCCAGATTCAAGCAGATTTCAAGGGGCATTGCCTGTCTTGAGGCAGCACCTTAAGAGAGACACTTGTTGAGTTGTCAGTAACGTCTTAGAAGCGGCAATGGGGAAGCATCACAGAGGATGGCGCGTCTCCAATCTTGATAAACATCTATTTGTTGAATGGATTTGTGTATAGAAACCCAGCCCACTTCCTAAAGAATATTAAACAAACACACCACTTTGACATTTTGAACGCTGATTACAGATAAAAGAGAAAAGTCAAGTAATAAATGACAAAGAAGTTTCTGTTTACCAAGTTGGCTCACTTAATTTAATAACTATTTGAGGGTTGACCTGACTAAAGGTATAGGCACATACATATTCATATGTATTGCATTCTCAGGCTCTGTTCTAAGGTGTTCATATGTTTTAATTAACTTCATTCCCTTGAAACCACAGATAGGTGGAGAGATAAAGATGGCAATAAGTTAAGTGATTTCTCTAAGGCCACTTAGGGCGGCAGTGACACAGTTGAGATTATGAACTCAGGGATCTCATACAAGAGTCCTTGTTCTTATGCACCATGCCACACAGGATGGTTACGACACTACTTAAGACAAAACTTACCCAAAGAATTGTAACCGTGTAATCATCTGGTAAAATAAACTGACAACTTATAAGTGTGTTTTGTGCCTCTGGGTGAGTTAGTTCCTCTCTGCACCCTAGCTTATTAATCTTATAAATGGGCTGAGATGATAAGACACTTCTTTCAGTCATTCCTCACTTGGGTTTTCTGACTATAATCATGACCATTGCTTCCCTCTTAGCATTTCAAAAGAGATGTCTTCCCATTTCCTTTTCCCTACCTTTTCTGATTGTCCCATTTATTGCTCTATTTTCAGCTCCAACAGGATGGAAGAAAGTTCTGAGTTGCTTCTGCATGAAAAACAATAAATGAAGCATTTTGGGGAAAGGTCACAAATACGATAAAATTAAAGGGGACCTCCATCTTCATTATGCTGACCCTCCAACTCTAGGATGGATACCTCCTTCCCCTCTCTCCCACCTTTAACCCTCATACAGATGTCATATGAAGATCCAGGGTCAGAAAATGATGGGGAGATACCCTAAAGAAAAGCCTACATTTTACAATCCTCATAAAGCATAATTCATGTTGGACTCACTGATGCATCCCCAAAATTCAACATGGTAATTACTACATCTTCATTAAATATTTGTAGTGAAAGATCACTTAAATTCACTCTGATGCTTCAAGTAATCCCATCTTTACAAATACTGTCAATATTTAAAATTTAAAAATCTTCATATTTATTATCTAATGTATTTTCTGTTATCCCATTAATTCTTCCTTGATTCTAGTGTACCAAGATAATTTCTGTTTACTTCCTATATTTTAAAAGGACTTCCCTCTGCAAAAGTGAAAACCTCTCCCCTCCATACTAACTTCTTTCCTCCTTCCCTCAATTCAAGACACTTTTTTTTCTCAGCAACTAGTAAGTCTTGGACAGTGCCTAGGCACTGAAAAGCTAAGGAGCGATTTCAGCAGGTAGCAGTGACTTAAAGAGCAAGGCTGGCTTTGATGGACAGGACAGACGTGTGGGAGGGGTGTGATGTGAGGGGATATCTCCAAGGAAGTGATCTGCTTCTTTCCATTCCACAGCCAAAGAGAAACTGTCTTTCTCATAATTCTGCTGAGTAATGGCCTTGACTCTACCGAGATCTCAAATTACCCTCAAATTGAGAGGTGATAGCATATCTCTAGGTGTGATAAAGAATCTTTTAAAGGGCCAAAGTTCAGGGGGAACAACAACAACAAAAAAAACCCACAAAACCCATAAACAGGTATGAAGTTATTATTATCATAACTAATTAGGCCCTAGCCCGAGGATGGACGGTGTGATATTTGTACACATGCTAATCAAATTGTGCCAAAAGTTAGACTCACAGGAGACTTTTCCTTCTACAGAACAACACGGGCTGTTATTGGTTATCTCTGCAACTACAGAGTTCTAAGCCAAGTACTATTGATCCAAGTAGAGGAGATAAAACTTGAAGGACTTCGTGTGCATGTTCTTTCGCTTGGGGCAACTTCCGTCTCTCAGATTTTACATTCACAGAGTCAAGCATCATAAATTGAGCAGTGCCATGGCTCACGTGAGCAACGGCAGCTCATGAAACTGCCACTCATAACAGCCCCTGAGAGTGAGCAGGAGCTGTGGTATGGACAATGGAAGAGAAGTGTGGGCTGTAGAGCTAGAGGCGTGTATTTCTGAAGGTGGCATTATCTCACTGCCATGACCTCTGTATATTTCAAAGTTGTTTTGTAAGGTGTGTACAAAGACAATCCCATGTCTTTTGTCGAACTGAAGCTTTTGTCATTTTAAAATATATTTTTAAAAATAATCTCTAATGATACCTCTTACCTTATAGTCAACTCTGTCTTTGCCTGAAACTAATAGAGCCACACCAGTTTTCTTTTGGTGTTCAGACATATAACCCTTCCTGTCTTTTTCCTTCCAACATCCTTTTATTTTTAAGTGGGCTTCATAAGAAACATACTATTGGATTTTTTTTTTTTAAATCCAGGCTGACAGTTTTTGTCACTGAATTGGAATGAGTTATCCATTTTCATTTTTTATAACTACTAATTACATTAAAAGTTGGGCTTATATTTATATTTTCATATCTGTTTTCTCCTTGTCCTATGTCTTTGCCCTTTATTCTTTTCTTCCAGTCGTCTAACCTAATAAAGTTTTGAAAATTATCCCATGTTATTTTCACTGTTGTTTAGAGGAACTATCTCTGTTACAGGAATATTCTCTCTTTAGTCTCCCACCCCAGACAGCATAAACATATGGCTAATGTCTGGAGAAGAAAACATGTTGGATGCTATTGCAGGCTCCTTCTTCTATCCTGACCCTAGCCACTAAGAATCCAGACACTACAGGAGGATTCATACTGCCTTCTCAGGTCAGCCTCTGTGCCTCTTCAGCACACAGCTCAGTTCCCTGGGCTCTTCCAGCTTTAGGATGCGCCCAATCCCTGTGGTTGTCAGACCTTCACACTTTTACCCCATTGGAGACCATTGTTCTAGGTCAAACCCAATCCTTAGCTCCTGTCCAGAATTGGAAACTACCTCCAGGGAAGAACAGCTTACCTAACAAGGATGTCCATAATCCCAGCTCATCTTTTCTGCTCTACTTCCTTAGTTTGCTAATATACTTAAAATTTTTTTGGGGGGATGGATGGGTAAAGTATCTCTTTATTTTATCTTTTTATTTTAATTTTAGTTTTTCTTGCCATTTTAAATTTTCTAGCTCCTAGTAGTAGGGGCAATGACTTCTTAACTGCTCCCTAGAAATAGATATTCCCATTAGCATTGAAATTATACATCTAAGATTCAGAGGCATATACCAGAATTTAAGTGGACAGGACTGAATTCAAATTGCTTGGTTTGAATTCCTATCCTCCCATTCAACCTTCACTGGACCTTTGGCATATGATCCAATCACTCAGCCTCATTTACTTTCTCTTACAAAATGAGAATAATGGTAGAATGCCTCTCATAGGGTCATTATGAGGATCTCATAACATGACGAATGTCAAATATTTCACATGATGCCTTGTTCATAATAAATGATCAATGATCAAATAGTATTGATTATGTAAGTGAGTAGTCCAGCAATCATTGCTTTTGAATTGAATACCACTTAAAAATTGTGTGACATTGAATGATTTATTCAATCTCTTTATGGCTCCATTGCCTCTTTGTGAAATATTGAATTAGTAATATATCTCATAAGGGCCTCATTTCTCATTTGTAAAGACTCAGATTTTAACCATGGGGGCTGTGAGTTAAGAACATTGATCATTAAGACCTCAGTGTTTCTTAAGTGTTGGTCTATAAAGTAATGTTGTTCATGACTGACACCATGACATTGATTTGAAACTGAATGAGATCTCAGTAAAGTTCAAGCTTTTTAATGAATAGTATTCAGGGCATCATTCTCATCCTCATCAAACAAAAGTAGAGGTGCAAAATGGTATACCAGATCTAGTTGAATATTCTAATTCTACTTCATGGAAAGTATTAAATACAGACACTCAATTTCCAAACATCTAAAAATATCACATACTCTTTAATATTGTTATCTATGATTAATCCAAATTGGGATATGTCTGTATTTTTATACATTTATTTTACTTTGCCTACTGTGCTGTCTTGTAAAATATGGTCTTTTATTCTAAGATTATGTTCTTTCAACTTTCAAAAATTATAATTATGTAGATCCACATCAAGTTAAAGAGATTTTGTATCTAAAAAAATCACAAAAAGAGGTTTAAATCACAGCACTATAAATCTATCTGCAGTAGCTGCATGAGCTTGATCCCCAGTCAGGGAGCTGACCCACATGGTTCAGCAGACCTCTCCTTCTCACCTGCTGCTCCCCTCAGCATTATGTTTCATTAGATCTGCCTGTGTTCTGTCCCCCATCCTGTCTCTGGTGAATCTTCTCAACCTCCACATCTCTGGCCTGTACCCCAGTTCTTACATACATAAATATTTTTTTTAAATCACAAAAAGCAAAAAAAGCAGTCTACAGTCCATGAAAAGGTGTATTCCTATCACACATCTGACAAGAGGTTCATTTCCAAAGTATGTAACTGTTCATACAACAATGATAAAAATAATCCAATCACATGGTATATGCATTTTTAAGCATCCAGAAACCTCTATATTGTTTTTTCCCTACATTTAAAAATGGTTAAAAAAAATCAAAGGAATTATGTAAGGATGAGTGAAAATTACATATGGCCTATGGGTACATATGTTATACAATGTCAGATTTCAGTAGTTATGATAGAGACTATTTGGCCAGGAAAGCCTAAAATATTATAATTTCTTCCTTTCGAGAAAATGCTGATCCTTACGTTAGACGCTAAATGACTATGAAAATAGGCAGATATTATAGGTCTATACAGATTACAACCTTATTGCTGCTGCCTTAAAATGTTCATTAACAAACCACTTGGAATCCAACTTTATTAGAACTCTTATTTATCATTGCACTTTCTTCTCTCTTACTATTGCTTTTTTGTATATAAAGAAATAAACTACAAATTGATGCCACAAAACAAATAATCCAATCAAAATGGGCAAAAGAGCTAAATAGATACTTCTCCAAAGATGAATATCTCCAAAGATATTCAGATGGCCTACAAGTACTTGGACACATAGTCAACGTCACTTATCACTAGAGAAACACAAATCAAAACAGAAAAAGATATCACCTCTCCCTTGTGAATATGGTCCACATCAACAAGACTGGAAATGTTAAATGCTAGTGTGGATGTAGAATAAAAGGAACTCTCATCCACTATTAGTAGGGAAATGATTGGTATGACCTCTTTGGAAAGTGGTATGGGAATTACTGGGGTTTAAAAAAAGGGGAATCCATGATCCAAAAGAATATGAAACTCTAATACAAAAAAATTTATGCAGCTATGTTCATAGCAGCACTGTCCACAATAGCCAAGGTGTGGAACCAATTTAAGTGCCCAATGCCAACTGTATAAATTAATTATGGAATATGTACTCAATGCAATATTGCTAACCTATTAAAAAAGATAAAATAGTGCCTGTCAGGACCAGTTGGATGGCTCTTGAGATGATGATGGTTAGTAAAATAAGTCAGAAGGTGAAAACAGATACCACATGGTTTAACTTATTTTTGGAGTATTAATTACTAAAGAACACATATTGGCAAAGACATTAAAAATAATTCTTAGATACTGTGAAAAATCTACTGGATACTATTGGGAAAGGAGCAGGGATGATGAGAGAGGGGAGGGGAAAAGATGATTTTTGGCATAGTGCACTGATGGAGTGCGAGCCTAACATGTGTATTTATGGAGGTGTGAAGCTGTACACCCAACGTGATATAAATGTGCAAGTGACTAGCAAATTAATGAAAAAGCTAATTGCCTTATGAAATGATATTAGACAGCAGTTGTGTTTTTTGAGATGCTTTTCTTTTGCTAAAATCAAATCCTAAAAAAAAAACTTATAATACTCTCTTAATAACAAGTAAACAAAATTTTTTACTTATCCAGGAAATCTGTAAGCCTGAGAACCACACATTTGGATATGTCAGAATTAAGCCTCTTCTCAAGATTTGCTGTTTTTCATCTCAGTTTCAGATATATTGTAATACTTGCAAAGTATCTACAGTTCATGAATTTCATTTAGAAATTGTCACACTTTATGGAAGAAATTACAGGAATTCTTAAATATTATGGAAAGAATAAAGTTGTGCTCAACTGATTTGATTCACTTTTTTTTTTTTGATTCACTTTTAAATTCACATGCACACACTTACAGTTTGCCAACCATTATCTGTGGGCTTCTACATCCGTGAACTTAACCAATCTTAAAGCAAAAAATTTGTGCATTGTCACTAGACTTGTGATATTCGTATCTGTACTAAAGATGTGCAGACCTTTTTTGCTGTTATTATAGCACAATGACTATTTAAACAGCACTGCATGTATTAGGCATTATAAGTAATTTAGAGATGGTTTTCTTTAGAAGGGAAAATATGTACAAGTTATATGGAAATACTCTACCATTTTATTTATTTATTTCAAAGATTTATTTATTTATGCATACAAGAGCTGGGGTACAGGCCAGAGTCATGGGAGGTGAGAGGATTCACCAGACAGAGTGGGGAGCAGAACAGGCAGACTGACCGAAACACACTGCCAAGGGCAGCAGTGCAAGAGGCAGGAGAGGTCTGCCGCGCCATGTGGTCCCCCTCCCCAAATGGCAGCAGGGATCGAACTCGTGCTGCAGTGGCTGTTGTTTGCTTCATAGTGCGTTGCTTAACCCGCTGTGCCACCAGCCACCAGGGAGGCCTTACTCTACCATTTTAGATAAGGAACTTGAGCATATTCTGTCTTTCCTGAACACCAAGGATGACTGTATACTTACATAGGTATATGTGTATGTGTATACACACACACACACACATCTGTATGTTATATTATGGACATTTTAGATCCCTTTGTTATAGGGAAAGAAAGCAAAGCACAAAGGGTTTAAATGATTTGCTTGAAATCTCATGATCCAAAGTCAGAATCTTAAAAATACATATTCTTTATATTTCTAATGTTTTTAGGCAAATACTTAGTCTCCATTCTGTTCTTCAGGTGGGTCAAACTTAATAGGAATAAATGTCCTCACCCCGAGTACATGTCTCTCCTGCTTCAGAAACAGTATCACAAAATTGCTCTGTTCCTTTGGAGTCCTAAATCCAAATTGTGCCCTTGCTCCATGTCCCAACCTGGAGGAGAACCACCAGCCTTCCGCCCTCTGCAGACTGCCAATCAAAGGCCGGGATTCTAGCACCTAGTTCTTACCTGTGGTTCCAGGAGGTGCACAGAAGACATCTTGTCAGGCTTGCCTGCACCTGAATGGCCTTCTATTTCTTCTGTCATCAGCACAGACCGTTCATCTGGTTTGCACATACTTTGTGGTTTTTCTCCAGTAGAACTTGGAGCCATGGTAATAAAGTCAGTTTTCAAGGAAGCAGTGGATTGAATGTGACTCTTTCAATGAAACTCAGAATCACAGCGCTTACTTGTCTCTTGATGTTGACAGCTGAATTTTTCTGGAAGGACTCTCTGGCTGCTTGTGTTTTACTTATGCAGGCTGCACACAATGACATAGCTCAGACCATGAAGACAGCTCACACACCAGGTCCTAGATGGTCCTGCTAGCACTGCATCAACTTAGAACTGCCAATTTTCAGATGACAGCGTTAACGTTCATTTGGTCTGTTCTTTGTCCTTGTGGCAGTATGCTAGTAACAATCTCATTTGGCGGATGAGCCAACTGAGGTCCACAAAGATAAAGTTTTTCCAGAAGTACCAAATAAGCAGTGGGGCAACAGGAAGTAAATCTCTTTTGTTTTTAAATATTTTTAGACACAAACCAGTTTTTCAAAGGAAATATTATGTAACATCCCAATTTTTAAACCTAGGAAAACATCAACATTGTCTTATTTCAGAAATCCTGATTTATTGCTCTCATTTTACTATCGATACATGAAAACAATCCTGAGGTTGTTTTGATGAAATAAATATGTGGAATTTTGCAGAACTGACAAGATAATTATTTCCTATTAACATCAGCACTTAATTTGCTTTTGCTTTTGTTTCTCGTTTGGGTTTGTAGCATCAAGTAAATCTCTATTCTCATGGGGACATAGATGTAAACAAGGAAGGTGCGCCCTTGCAGCGGCTGTTCATTCTTAGGTTAAATGGATGAAGAAGCTTCCAAGAACTTGAGTCTTTTTTACTCTAAGTTGGATCACCAGCAATATCTAACTACTATTCCTATTTCTTATTATAGTACAGTAGTTATAAAATCCAAACCTATGAGAGCTAAAGTAGAAATGTAATGTTTCATGTAATGCATGGACTTTCATTGGACCACCTACCTCACTCCATGTTTAAGGGATGCATGCCTAGAACTCTGCCTGGGATTTCACTGAGTGCAGTAGGAAATACTGGGTTGGAAATACTGAGTCCTGGGTTCCAGTCCTAGTTCCAATCAGATAATGTATCAATGCTTACATAATTCTTATCAAAGCAATTCTAATCTAATTCAAAGTGTTAGTGGATCTAAAAAATGATTGACAAAGTGAGTGTAAGATTTAGCAGGGTACCTCCTGGAGTAAATGTCTACTCACATGGGTTCTATCATATCAGGCAGATAACAGAACACTTTTAGGCAAAATGGTTCTATCTCTGGAGATTTACATACAAGTTCAAAGTTAATTATTCTTCCAAAGATTTCATTGACACAGGGGTAGAACTTGACTCATACTAAGGAAGAGCTATCAGGGCAGGCAAATCTCACGAGGCAGTGAGTGCCTGTTGCTGGGAATGCTTGGTCAGCTCCCCAGGGAAGTGCATTCCCACGAAAGGAATGCTGGGTGGTATCTTCTAATCTTCACCTGCCAGTTAATAGTAGTGATACTTATTCTCTCTGAGACCAAGACTTCAAATGTTCTGAATGCACAATAGGATTTTGATTCTAGTGGATATTTTATATTTTTTCTCTAAGTTTGCTGTTAATTATGCAAACAGTGATGTATTGTTTGATTAGAAAGTATAAGACATATCAGTAAGATATGTCCAACATAATATCATTCATGTGGACAGCTGGACAGGTTTTAAGTCCAGGGACTGAGGATTTGGGTCAAGTACACAGGAGCTGAGATGTACCCTTTGAGAGTTCCTTAGGAAGAGACTGATTTGTTCCTGCATCTACATATCTGTGTTCTTTATAAAATGGGTGTAGTAATGGTTGTTTTTCTTCCAAAATAGGATTCTACATGAGAATATTGCTGGCAGACGAGAAAGCCCAATATAAATATGAGAGCCTTGGGACGTGGCACAAAACCCAGATGGTCTTTTATGCATTCAGGCAAGAGTCCTGTATGGAACATTTATGTAAATTAATTTTAATTTCTCCAATGTTGTAAAGAATGATTGTTCACATGGACCTGGGAAATTTAGAAGGTGAAGTATAAGAATGAGCATTTGTGTGCAGGGTGGGAATAAAGACAGAGTGGAAAGGAAAGTGATGTGGTTCAGCACCTGCCTTGTACAGGTCGTCTTGTATAGGAGATCTCATCGAGCTTACCAGCAACAAAGCCAATGAGACAGGCCTTGCTGTCTTCATAAAATATACAAGAGATTAAGGCTCAGAGAACTAAAGGAGTTTGACTTAATGACATACAGGTCATAGGCAGGCCTGCTAGAGTCCTTGTGTTGCACAGAAGTAAGGAGAAATCAGAAACATGTGCATGACGTCATTGCAAGATTTTGCCTTATTTACTGGGCCAGCTTTGCAGGTCAGCCGGTACCTCTCTAACTTTGGTGACATAAATAACAGCAAACCCACCCTTCCTTGCTCCTTTGACTCCACAGCTTTCTCACTTCTATCTCTCAAGGAACTACTCAAGTTGAGGTCCACCTGTTTGGAAAACAAGGAAAGCAGAAGGCATAGTGTCCAGTCATCTGAACCCCATTCACAAAGCTTGCTTATTTAGCAATGGATGCAAGTTTACACTGAATCCCAGTCAACAGTCTCAGCAATCCCTAGCCCTCTGTGGTTTTGCTTAGGCATCAGTGCACACAGATTGGATGGAACAGAACCAGAATCCTAACCCATTTTTGTCCAACATCCCCAACCACGTCCTCAATGCCCCCCCAATTCAGCTCCCTCAGAGTGGTGTGTGAAAGGATAGACTCTACTCATCATATGACCCTTTTAGTTTTTAATCATAAAAAGATAGGGAGAGAGAGTTCTGTTTTCTAAAAATACATCCAAAGCCATAAGAATTTAGGTCATGTTAGTAGATAAAAATGTTTGTAGATCTGAGTCCAGAAAATAACTAAATCTGAATTAAATAGAAGTGATGGTTATTCTCTAAATAGTTTGTTGTTGTTGGCAAAGGAGATGGAATTGATGACTAACTAGTTATTTTATCATCGAGGTCTATTATTTTTTTCTTGATGACCTCAGAGTAGCCGTGGCATTTATAATCTTATTCCTATGGGCTCTCTGCCCAGAAGCACAGTGGAATGAATATTTCCCTAAAATGAATAATTCTAATGACTTTCAAGCACCTCACTACCTCCAAAAACAATTCAATTTTTTACTGTTATTAATAAAGATACCTTTTATGAACACCTATGTTTCATTTATTTTGGCACTGAAGAACCTCACAAGTAATTTCTTCCCATGGTATCTCTAAGAGTGAAAAAAAAAAGCATTAATGTTTCTTTTTCACTAGTAGAAGGATAGAAAGAGCACACCTTTGAGGATGGGGCAGCTCTGGACTTACAGCTCAGACTTGTAGTTTCACCTGTATCCGTAGGCATTTCCTTAACCTTCCAAGCTATCTGTGTCTTTTTCTTTTTTTTTTGAACCATAAATCATTTATTTTGGTGTTTTAAAACTTAAGTTTGCATATGATGTGCTTTAATATTCTAGTTACTCTCGTCCAGACAGTCAGGATGTCAGCATTCTTCTGAACATGTGCCACCCAGAAATAAGTTCAATTTTCCAGTCCTGACTAATTTATGCAGGGAACTTTATATGGTTTCCTACCGAACACCATCACTGATGCAACTTGTGATTGCGTTAATTCTTCTGTTGACTCACTGAGATTTCTTTTTTATGTATCTGTGTCTTTATCCAACAAATGCATGTCCTTCTATCCATGTCTGTGCATAGGAAAATCAGTAATGGCATGCCAGCTTTTGTGAGCCCCCAGTAGGCCTTATCATCATCCCTTCCTCTCTCCAAAGACTGCAGAGTGATCTGTAACTCTTTCTATTTAGCATTCATCTTCTTTGATACAACTGTAGCAAGGAAAAATATTTATTAAATTTTCTACTTGTGGGCCTCTCTGGTGGTGCAAGGGGTTAAGTCTTGGCACTATGAAGCTCTCAGTAGCCACTGCAGCACCAATTCAATCCCCGGCCAGGGAGCTGACCCACACAAATATGGACATACATTCTTTTTAAACAAGTATAATCATATGCTATAGCTATTCTGTACTTTTTGGGTAACAATTCATCTGCTTGATTTATTTTTCCACATTTGTATAAACACTTCAATTTTTAATAAGCTTATAATATGACATCATGTAATTAATTTTTCACCAAATAACATATTTTAGTTCTTCCATAAATTATCAATAATGTTTGATATTTATTTCTGAGGTGAGTATGTTAGTGTTGAAAAACAATTTTGGTTCAAATTCTGGATCTGTGATTTCATAGATCACACATAGTAAACATGGATTTTCTGAACCTCAATTTCCTAATCTGTATAATCAACACATGACTGGCCTCAAAGAACCACTGGATTTACGCTAGGTTATATTAAGGAGACTCTCTTGTGTCTAGTATATAGTAGGTGTCCACGTGTGTCTTGGAACATAACCCTTGTGGATTGAGCTGACTACTGTAGCAAGTTTCTGATAACTGCTGACAATAATGGTGATGACATCATTGCCTGTAATTTAGGGACAGTCCTTAGGAGGTGATGACTTTCAGAGACAATGGGTGGCAGTGATTTCTGTAGGATGCTGTGGCCACCAGATCTGCCGGAGAGGACTGTGAAACTGAGCCAGGGGTCTCGAGCAATCTAAGGAAATGTGCAGATGGAAATATTTTGAAAGCAACATATCACACCATATTTTGTGTTGTACACAATTATTTCATTTCCTTGAGGGCTAGTGAGCACCTGTGAATAAAAAGAGGGATGTTTATTTTCCTAAACCTTACCTGACAGAGAATAAGAAGTATTTTAGCAGAGGAAGAAGAAATCTTGTATGGGAAGATTGCTGAAAACACACTCTGTGTTTAGGGCTTTACCAAAATAATTTGAGTTGACACTTGCACTTTGAAGTAGGTAGACGGTACGATTTTCAGCCAATCACTTAACTTTCTGGCATTGGTGTCTATGTGTATAAAATGGGTATGGTTGGGGCCCTCCCTGGTGGCGCAGTGGGTTAAGCACCGCACTGTGAAGCAGACCATATCCACTGCAGCATGAGTTTGATCCCTGCTGCCAGCCGGGGAGATGACCCACATGGCGCAGGTGGACCTCTCCTGCCTCGCCCGCTGCTCCCCTCAGCAGTGTATTTCAGTTGATCTGCCTGTGCTGTTCCCTACTCTGTCTGGTGGGTTCTCTCACTCCCCCCCCCCCCCTTCTGGCCTGTACCTCAGTGCTTGTATGCATACATAAATAAATATTTAAAAAAATAAAATAAAATGGGTATGGTTGCAGTGATATGTCAGAGGTTGAACAGATGACTTCCATGCATACATAGGGTTTAGAACAGGGCTTAGCCCATGGTAAGCACAGAGAGAGCAAGGTGCACTCAGCAAAGTTTAGGGACTTCCACCAGGAAACCCATGTGATATGGGCACAAAAATCTGACCTCAGGGTCATCGCTCCCCATGCTTGGGCCTTACTGCCTCTCTGGCAGAGAGTAAATGTGAGTTGAGTGAGTCACTGGCAAGTCCTGCTTTTGTACAGGAAGGAAATTTGATTAAAGTATCTGATATTGGGAGACTATGTTGCCCTCCCAGGTTCTATGTTTTGGGGTGCTCTCTATTTCTATATACAGCGCAGTTCTACGGTTGTCATGTATTTGCACACTTGTACTTCTACTTTTTTCCCAGAAAACTGGGATGTTGAGAATAAACCTGGAATCAGGAGTTCAAGTTCTAGCACCTACCCGATGTTACTTTGTGTCTGCAAGTTGCCCTGTCTGTGACTCATTTCCCTCATCTGTAAAATTAAGAGCTCAACTTTTAGAATCTCTTAATTCCCTACAAGATTTACCCATTTGTGTTTCTGAGTTAGCTGTGTCTTATCTCCTATCCAATGAGAGCTTAAAAAAGAGTAAACCACATATCCTCTCACTGCTCATTTGTCAGCTACCTTCATCAATCTATGAGCTTTTTTTATGTTCATGTTAACCTGAACTAAGAGATACTGAAGATTAACTGGATTTCTTTCTCCTCATGGTCCTGGGGTTAGAAAACAATCTTGGAATTGGAACTATTTCCTGTGTATCTGAGTTTTTGACCCAGGACCTGAGGAAGGGGCCAGGAAATTTTTGAGCACTCTGTGCCAGTGACATCAGCCTCATTTATTTTTATACTATGATGCAGCCATCTTTAAATGGTTCAAACCTGTCATTAATATATGTGTGACTAAGCTTTGAATGCTTTGTAGCTGGGAGACAGAGCAGAGATGTAAGTTTCATGGACACTAGTGTCAGTTTTGTAGTGTTCAGCCACATGTAAATTGACCATCAAATGAAATGCAGACATCAAATGCATCTAAACAGAAAGTCTTAGACTCTTAAAGTCAACAGAGACCAAACTAATGATCATCTCCCTCATCCGCATGTGCAAAGTTCAGATTCCCTCTAGCATACTGTAGCCAAGGATGTGTCACGCTCTTGCTGAAATATTTCCTTGGAGGGAAACCTCACTTCCTCATGAGATTCTTCTGGAGTCTAGACATATCTATCAGATGTAACATGCGTCCCAATAATAAGCAGAAATTTTTATGACCTTCCGACAATTTCATTGCATCCTCATTGATGTGGAATTCAAATCCAATCATTCTTTTACATGGGAACTCTCAATAATTCCTAACTGCTTTCTTTAACCTAAGACATTACCCTGTTATTATAAACATATCCTTCCATCATTTCTTATGGGATATAATTTTAAATCTTCTAGTTAGAACAGAGACCATAGTTTATTAAAAAGACAAAGTCCTATATATTTGTTTTATTAATTCAACCAGTTGTTAAACATACATTACCTAATGAGCCTGCTATAAGCAAATAATTCTTCAGGATATAGAGATGAATCATATACCATTCCTTTAGGAAATTTGTTTCAATTTTGTCAACTTTTACTCACAGTGTGACTTTGAATTACTTGTGTAACTTTTCTGAAACTCACTTTTCTCATTTTTAAAGTGTTTATTAATTGATCACCCTCAAAAGACTTTTATAAATATAAAATACAGTGATTGTGACACCCTTTGCAAATGGTGAAACTCCAAAAGGACATTGAGCATGTAGTTAGAGAAGAGGGGGAGATCACATGCCACCTGTCACATTAGACAGAGGGATCAATATCACACAAGAAATATGAACAATGTCCTAAGTTTGATGTACTGAATGAAAAGTACACATTAAATGTCAAGGAAGGGAAGTCTTTCTAAACCAGGTCTAAATTAAGAGTCTGTTATGTAAACTTGCAAGCAGATAGAATAAGTATAACAGAAGAAATAATGATGACTTTAAGGAAAAAAGGCAAAAACTCCTTGTATGAGAATGGAGACAGGACTGTATTCTAAATTCATTCTATTAGACAAATAGAAGCAAAATAGCTTGCAAGGTGCCTTAAAATTATATGCGTATGTATGTGCCTATCTCTGGCTATATGCACCTGTGCATTTTTCTTTTAGTGACATTTGTACCACATGTTCCCTCTCACATAACATATACAACTTACAACCAGTAGCCAGGCAATAGTTGCACAAACTATTTTGGACAACTGGTATCTGCTCACTGGAATGTTCGTGAATCTGTGGTAAAAGCCTAGCTACGACCACTGATTGAGTTTGTTTTCATGGCATAAGACAGATTTATCCCCAGAGAGACAGAAGTTTATGGCATATGATTAGATAATACATTTTCTAAAATGGGGCATTTTTGACAGTGCAAATAATCATGTTAATAATTACATAACAATAGGGGTATTTTCCCAGGCAAACTGGAATATGTGTTTTAGGGGATGAGCTTTAGAGGACAGGCCTGATTTCTCCTTCATCTCTGACCCCAGTTAATTGTATCACATGTCCTCAATTTCAAATGACATTATTAAGATCCATTTTTAAAGTTGTGTTCTAAGCATTGAACAACATACAATTATGGAAATACCTGGCTCAGTCTTAACACCTTGTAGGCTTGTGAAGCATATTGGTATTGTCCCTCTCTCACCTCTTTTTTTCTTCACTCCTTCCTTCAAGTTTTCCCTCCTCAAGTCTTCAGGTGGCAAAGTCAAGGCCAAGAGTAAACCAACCCATGTTGGATCCATCTTGAGCTATAGTAATGAATACAAGACATAGATTCAGGTTCAAGTGAGGGCAGGAAAGAAAGGAGACTCCATGGGAAGAAAACTAGCTAAGAAAACTAAGTCAGAACACTTCATTTATTGGAATGTGGGTATTTGGGAAAGGCATGATATAGAAAGTGAAAAAAAATAAAAGGAAAATAAGAACTTGGGATGCTGAGATTTATCCAAGCATCTCCATTCATTTAAAAATAATGAGAACCTGTTGGATATCTGACCTTGGCATGGCAATGTGGTGCTAGTGCACAGGACAGACAGGAATGTTCCCTTAATGAAATGAATAATGTAGAACTTCAAGAAACCTACGAGACCCTAGAGTGTTTCATGAATATGAGCAATGATATTCCAGCAAATGTGCTTAAAGCATTTTCTTAATGCTCACATCTTTGCATTTATTCACAAAATCACAGATGTGTAGTTGGCAGTATTTCACTCTTTTGAGTGGGTAAGGAGCCCATGGGCAACAATTGTTATTATTAACTATTACAACTACAGTCACATCCTTTAATTTAGGGACTGGCAAAATATAGTTTTTTTTTTTGAATTAAGTTTGTTGGAACAGAGTCACATCAATATACATATATACATATATATGTATATATATATGTATATAATGGGCTGCCTTCTTCAAGCAGAAAGGAGTAACTGAGTTAGAGATCCTCAGATCCACAAGGTTAGAAGAGTCACCATCTGAATCTCCAAGGAAAAGTTTCCTGATCCCAGCACAAATGACCTTTAAGAGTCTCACAGTCTCATGAGCCACAACTGATGCTCTGAGCCAGAGATGTTCTGCTACACAGAGGCCGGATTTCTGACCCTTAGAAACAGTCAAGTCAGAAGAGTTTGTGGCCTTTGGTTGCTCATTACAAAAGTATCTATATTATTCTACAATAATAGATAACTGGTAAACTAACTACAGTATTTGGTCTTGGCAACATAGTTCCATTCCTCTTTCCCCAGGGGTCAACCATTGTCCCCTTTCAGAATGCCCACTATTCAGAGAACACAATTTACCAAAAGATAGTGAAAGATATGAAATAACAGAATCTTCCAGATATTCTAAACCAAATAAGAAAATAAATTTTTTCATTTACAAACTGGAAGAACTTATTTTATTCTTTCGTTTTTTCCTGTAGGGTATTTATAATTGAACATTAGACAACCGAAATATTCAGATCAAGGTTGTTACACCACTTAAAAAAGAAATACAATTATAGAAAGTCATCAGAAATAACAACTGCTTCAGAAATGATTCTCCCACTTGCTGTCCTCTGAACTGTTTCCAGGTTACAGAATAAAACAGTGATGCTGTGTAATAGAGACATGTTATTAAGCATCTCCCCTGCATCTTCACCCCAAACCATAAAACCTTACATAGTTATTATTTATTAGCACTGAGAAATGTTTTGTTACCCTGAAGTTGTTTTGCCCTCTGCTTTATCCCACAGCTGACTCACAATTTCACAAAGTTGGTTTTGCTGAGTTAATCACGAGTTAATGATATATTTTACCCCTCGTATATGAACATAAAATCTTTTCCTTTGTGTTGGTCAAAAACAGAAGAAACAGGGCCTCCCTGGTGGTGCAGTGGGTTAAGCAACACTATGAAGCAAACCGCAGCCACTGCAGCACAAGTTCAATCCCTGCCACCGGCCAGGGAGGGGCCCATATGGTGCAGTAGACCTCTCCTGCCTCGCCCACTGCTCCCCTCAGCAGTGTGTTTCAGTCAGTCTGCCTGTTCTGCTCCCTACTCTGTCTCTAGTGACTCCTCTCTCCTCCCTGGACTCTGGCCTGTACCCCAGCTCTTGTATGCATAAATAAATAAATCTTTAAAAAAACCCCAAAAAACAGAAGAAACAAAGCATCAGAATAAATGACTCTAGTGAGTTTAATTATTCAACTCTATCTTTCATTGCCACTAGAAGTTGAATGAAATTGCCATCAGTTCAATGATAACTTGATAATGAACTTGTCTTTGGTATCTATTCTGTGCTTAGGACTGAGGATGCATAAAAACATACATTCCTAACAGTGAGATATATTCGTCCATTCCTAACATGACTGAATTCTCATCCCAGAACCTGCTAGTTGTTTGA
Source organism: Galemys pyrenaicus (assembly GCA_019455555.1). Lineage (NCBI taxonomy): Eukaryota > Metazoa > Chordata > Mammalia > Eulipotyphla > Talpidae > Galemys > Galemys pyrenaicus. Next base: position 8,185,176 of record JAGFMF010011709.1, on the reverse strand, counting down.
ACTTGGACAAGATGTTCAGTAACTAAGCACTGTTTCTCCATCTGTAAAAATCATGGGCCTGAGAATTATGAACTACTTTAAATGTCTTGCTTGTTGACTGCTCATAGTAAGTACTTAGAAATATTAATGATTATTTCTTTTTTTAGTTTGCTCCCTTCCATTCTAGATTTTACTCATCACAGAAAGACACTTGTGAGGTCAATTTTTGCACTGTCTGAGTGTACTGAGCTATTGTGCTGCTGATGTGTTGGTCATCACTTATTGTTTCATCTTTTGGACCTTTTTCTTACAGTTTTTTCCCTCTCTAGTTGACATTTCCTTTGTTTAACAGCATTTCCCATAGATGACAAAAAACTCAACAGTTAATATAAAACCTAAATTTTGAGGATGTTTACTAGTTAAGGGATTATCATAAAACAATATAGATCTAAAGCAGGGCCAGCAAACTCTGGCCCTCAGACCGAATATGGTCCATTGCCAGTTTCTGTAAGTAAAGCTTTATTGCAACACAGCCCTACATGTGTTTATGTATTGTCTATAGCTGTTTTCCCAATACAATGGCAGCACTGAGTATTTGTGACAGACACCATATGGTGCCCAAAGCCTAAACATCTACTCTTTGGCCATCTACATAAAATATTTGATGACCCCCATGCTCTAAAGAGTTGATTTCTTTAGAGGGACATAAAGGGATAGAGTCCTGAAAGTCTAAACTGACAAATATTTTTGTGAAAGTAAATTAGACTTCAGTAAGCAATAAACATAAGCATGTGGGAAAGAATAGCCTGGAGGATCTAGAACTGAGAGGTGAGGTTAGCTAAAGGAGGAAGGAGCATATAAGCATGAGATTTGGTGTCAAAAGACAAATTTCTTTCTAGCTCCATCTGTTTCAGGCCACATGACCTTGAACAATGAGTTTGCTATGGAAGAATTGGTTTCTTAACCTGTAAAATAAAAATTGTAGTAATTCCTCTTTCAGATAATTTTTGTAAGTTAATGAGATAAAGTACTCTATCAACTTTGAGGTTTTATTCAAATGTTGTATTTAAATATTTATAACTTACAAATGGCATTTGAAATGTTTGCTGAGTGAGTTAATACAAGAATCACATTTCTATGTTGACAAATTTCTAGAATTGTACATTATAATATATGGTATTTTAATAGTCAAGTATGAGTTAAATTCATCTTTACCCAAAGTTCAAATTATATTTTCTTTTTAACTCAAATGATATTTTAAGGTTTTAAATTGCGAGTGAACTTCCAGCATAGACACTTTCTAATCCCAGTGGACTATGCTTGGGTATAAGATGTTGAAAATTGCAAAATGCCATTGTACTCACTCCATGCTAATCAATGGTGGCAGCATTAAACTTCCTTTAATGTCCTGAAGGTATTATTCCATCACAGGCTCTGCAACAACTGTTCTGTCTCAGAACCTTTAGGGCCATATTGAATAAAAACCTTCTCCATTCTTCTTTAGGCCTTTGGGTCCATTGACATCTGGCTTCTTAGGTAAAACCCTCCAAGACCCTACCCCACGACTCTGGCCGTGAAGCAGATATACAATGCTTATTATATTGATTTGTAGGTGTCATACCTATAGGTCCAGGAAGAATCCAGTTGCTTCTACCATAGGGATGAGAGGGAAAGAGAGTTGGATAGTTAGGATTATGATAGATAGGTAGGTCTGCCTTGAAGAGGAAAAATGGGATGAATTTAAATGAAAAATTACTGTTCTGGGAAGACGCTGGCAGGATTCCCAGATTCCCCTTTGTGTGAATGGCATTCGGTTCAATTAGGTTTCCAGCCTGTGATGTGCTCCAGCTGTGATTTGTGCTGCCATGTCAGTGATTTACTCTCTGCCACTTTCCATCCACACATTTTCAGGGCTGATGACAACACATACTGGCACCTAATTTGCAGTGACTGGTGTCATTCTGACAATAAATGTCACAAAATAGAAAGTGCCCATGGGGAAAATTTCTAATGAATGTGGGACATGGAAGAGGCAGGGTGCCTGGGGAGAGAAGACACCCAACATGAGTAAACTTTGGCCCAAGTTCCAAGATGCCTCCATTCCCTTCTCTTTGCCTCATAACACACTTGTCTCAAATACTGTGTAGAGGTAAATGTTATTGCTACCATTTCACAGAGAAGGAAAGTGGGACCAGTAAGTGACCTGTGCAAAGCTACTCAGCAAGATTTACTCTGGACAAAGAACCCAGGTCCAGTCACAGTGTTTTCACACTAAACATCTCTTCCCACAAGTCTTAATTGCATGTTTTAGTGTCAGAAGTATCTGTTGTTGCATTTTTCCACATTTACTTCATTTCTTCCTACTTTCTTCTTTAGAATTGTCTGAGCTCTATCAGAGGATAACTCCATATCAACAAAGTCATTTGAAATGACTGCAAATAAAAGTATGGCAGTTCACTCATAGCAAATATAGAGTCAAGTTGAACAGAAGAGAAATGTTCAACTGGCTTACATGTGGGTTGATTTAGGATTTTTTGGTTAACTTTTTCCATAAAGGGTCAGATACTTTTTGGTCGCTGGGTCTCTTTCACAACTGTTCGACTCTGCACTTACAGTGTTAAGGCAGAGTTGAAAAGCAAAACTTAGTAAATAAGGAGCTTGATTGGCTTTGCTAAATGACTGATGAATTGGTCAGCATAACATCTGGTAAGTAGAGAGGTACTCCTAGACGTTATGCATGATGGAAGACTTTCCTAGAAAGCAAAACAAGGAAGGTATTAACAAGAGAAAAATAAAAGTTCATTGGAGAAAATTAGTAGTTCAGGTGACACTGGCTGAGATATGTATGACACTTCCATCATATAGGCTTGTTATTGTACAAAAAGTAATATTTGTTTATCCTGCTGGATTAGTAAAGTAATTGTACTTCCTATTTGAGAGGTCAAGATATGTCTTTCCTATTAAGGCCTATAACTGAAATATTTTCCTGTTTGGCCATAACAGGCAAGGAGTTGTATAAAATGAGACCTCCTTATATGGGTCTTCTAGACTCCAATCTTAGTAGAGATTTCCTTTATTAATTTTCTTAACAGTCACAGACAACCTGTAAATGAATGGGTGGGTTATGTTCTAGTAAAATCTTATACATGCGAAGTTGGATTTGACCTGTGGCAACAATTTGCTGAACTGTGTACTGGAACACCTTCAGCTTTAATGACTGTGCTTAGATTTCTCTGAGGTCTATGACAGGTGACAACACAAAGGTAAGAAGGATGCCTGGAAAAATTTAATTGACATCAGTACTTCAAGTCTGAATTTCCCTAGCCCCCATGTTATGAGGTGAAAGGAATAAACATTGATGATCACAAAAGCCAGAACAAAAAACAACTGCTTTTATGAGGCTAAATGTGGATAGGTCAATTGAAAGACCTTAGTGATAAGGTCTAGAAGCTATTTGAACTTGAATATATGAGAAAACATTGAGGAGAAAAGAACATTACACGTGGTGGTGGATAGGAATCAAAATCAAATCAAATGACAGGAGTCAAGTCATTTCAACCTTCTATCTAACACCAAAGTCAAACTTACTTTGAAAAATGGCATGAGGGGCCTCCCTGGTAGCGCAGTGGGTTAAGCAACACTATGAAGCAAACTGCAGCCACTGCCGCCAGCCAGGGAAGGGACCCACATGGTGAGGCAAACCTCTCCTGCCTTGCCCACTGCTCCCGTTAGCAGTGTGTTTCAGTCCATCTGCCTGTTCTGTTCTCCACTCTGTCTGGTGAATCCTCTCACCACCCTGGACTCTGGCCTTTACCCCAGCTCTTGTAAAGGCCTCCCTGGTAGTGCAAAGGGTTGAGTACTGCACTGTGGGGTTTATGCGGCACAGCAGCACGAATTCGATCCCCAGCCAGGGAGGGGAACCACATAGCGCAGCAGACCTCTCCTGCCTCACCTGCTGCTCCCCTCAGCAGTGTATTTCAGTCGATCTGCCAGTCCTGCTCCCCACCATCTCTAGTGAATCCTCTCATCCCCCACACCTCTGGCTTATACCCCAGTTCTTGTATGAATAAATAAATAAAATCATTACGAAAAAAGAAAAAAAATGGCACAAACTTCTTCCTGAGTTCTGAACAATCAAGTCATCTTCACCCACTAGCCAATCATCACTAGCTCTCTCCTTAATCCATACTTTCGCACTAGTCATTGATTATTTACTGCCTGTCAAAGACCTGCATTGGAGGTCTCTACCTTTAAGGGGTTTAAAGTCTAATGGTGGCATGGAACTTATATGTAACTAAAAAATGAAATAAAAATTGTGTGGGTGACATGATAGACATTTACATCATGTGAACAAAGGAGGTGCAGGATAGTGAGGGGGTGTTTGCCTGAAGTCAGGAGACAGATATGATCTATATCCAACAACTAGCAAAGATGGTGACTAGACTCTGCTTCCGTCACTCACTGTTGAAGTTTACACTTGAGCCAGTGCAATGCTTGGCAAGGGCAGTGCAGGGCAAGGGCAATGCTTCCTCGGTGTTCATAGGTGTGTTATGAAGTTCAAGCAACAATAGCTTTTGCAAAGAGAAGGTGGTCACCAGTTTGGAAAAGCAAAATCACTGGGGGCTTTCTGCCTTTGATACCATGCGAGGTATCACAATAGGTGGCCCTGCAGTACAAACTCTCACATAATCTGTCCTTTCTAGGGCATCAGTCAGCACAGCCACACTCTTTAATACTCTTCCATGAGTCTATCATGAAGACTAAATGAAGAAAATTCATTTTGCTGTTTTTTTTTTTTCTGTATACAGTTCAGTTAGGTAGGTGTTAAAGCTTTTTATTATCAATTAGTACTTTCTGCATTGCTTATGGTTGTACAGGGCTTTAGCATTCTAAAAATGTTTCTATTACTATCTCTTTTTTCTCATCATCACAGAAATATTATGCAACTGGATGAAGATATTGAAACATAGAGGCATTAAGTGGCTTAGTCAGACCCACACAGTTTATTACAGCTGAAGCTGATTCTTGAAAAGGATTTCCCAATTCCTACTCTGGTTCTGAATTCTTGAGAACATATTGTGCTGATTTTAGTTCTATTATAGTTACAACTATTAAATAGGCATAAAGAAGTTTGTTGTGTTTTCTGTTTTAAAGATAACAGAAGGGTGGGAAAGCTAGAGCACTGTGAACTTGGGAGGGAAATCAATTGCTGGGGATTTGCTCTTCAGCTTTAGTCCTCTAAATGGGTAGGGTGCATTAGTGGTCATAAATGTAAGATAATTCTCTCTTAGGCCCGGGAGGTTGTAAAAGGAAGGCCTAAAGTGATAGGGAGATTTTTGAAATCTCTGAAGAGAGAGAATAGATCTAGCGATTTCACTATTTTGGGCTGGTGATCAACATTAGAATTATGAAGAATGTCAACTAAGGGTTTCTAAGTATACTCAGTCAATACTGTATTCTGGGCTAAGGACCACGGAGAGAAGGGAGTGGAAATAAAAAGGATTTTTAGAATCTCTGATAGTCTAAATTGTATTTGTTTACTGTTTGTCTCTTTGAGTCCTTCCAAACACTTTTGGAAGTATTATTAGTATTTTTAAGTAGTACTATCCAGCCTCACAGAACTCATAGAGAAGCAGTATTAGCAAGATAAAAACATGTTCATATTCTCTTGGTAAGTGATGGAATTGAGATTTGCTCTCTTCCTTGTTCTATATGAAGTTCTTTTCTCTTCTTTAATTCATTTTCACTACACTGAAATGCTTATTTGTATTTAATTCAGATGTAACTAAAAGGATGCAAAGTCCTTTTTGGACCCTAATCATTATAGAATAAGGTAACACATGAGATTGCCAATGTCTACACAAAGTTCACCACTGCTTGACACATACACAGTTTGGTAAATGTTTGCCATGGCAGTATGAGTGAGGGACTTACTCCTGGATTAATGGGTGAAAGCCATTAACCTAATGGGTTATTGTCATGACTTTTATTTTCCTCTGGGGACCATTTTTTTAACTCTTAAATATCAGGGTGAGATGAGATCTGAAGTCACCTATCCAACCTTATGATATTGCAAATGAGAACAATGAAGCCACATGGAAGGACCACCTGTCTAAGGCCACCCAGCCTTTACTCAGATCTCTGGGCATTGATCAGCATTTTGTAAAAATACACACAGATGAAAGTGGTCATGAGCTTGACCAGTTCAGTGAGACAAATTACTCATGAAAACTGAGGATGTATTAAGCCTAATAAAGCATGGGACAAAGGAACAATAAGTTTACTCCCATCCCTGGCAACTGAGTCTAAGTTCATGCCTTACTGAGAGTCATGCAATCTATAATAACTTCCCCCCAAAAGGCAGAATGTGTCTGAATGTCCATTCTAAAAGGGATAGTTTTTATAATTTTTTAGAAAAAAGATTTATTTATTTATGCATACAAGCACTGGGGTACATGCCAGAGGTGGGGGTGAGAAGATTCACCAGAGACAGAGTGGGGCAAAGAACAGGCAGATCGACTGAAATACACTGCTGAGGGGAGCAGTGGGCAAGGCAGGAGAGGTCTGCTGCACCATGTGGGTCACTCCCTGGCTGGGGATCAAACTCATGCTGCAGTGGCTGAGAATGTTTCTTAGTGTGTTGCTTAACTGATGTGCCACCAGGGAGTCCCTAGAAGGGGTAGTCTTTTAAGACTCATTCATTTCTAAATTTGAAAGGCCTCATCTACTTCTGGGTACACTAAACCCTGGTTGACAGGCACGAGTATCTTCTAAGTAGACTTTAAAACCCATGCTGCTATAGTTGGCAAGGTGTTAAAAAATCTCTTGTCTCCTTATTCCAAGAGCTGGAAGTTGGTGTTACTGTCCTCTTTTGATTTTGGTGTCTACAGAATTTTGAGGGCCTCACTTCTGTCACTGAAAAATTATCTGACTTCTTACAGATAAATGCAACTGCAATGTCCATTCACCTTTCCAAAGGGCTTATCTGAAGCAAAGATAGCTCTGTGTAAACAAAGCAAATAAGGTAAACCCCTATATTCTGATATTTTATTCTGGGTATTTTAATGCTGTAAGGATACAGCTTAGTTCCTATAACTTTGAAATAATTGCTAAAATAAGAGCAACAGAAATATGGATCATGGAATATGGATTAGCAGAAATATGGATAAAGGAAGAGTCAGAGACTCCCTCCTTTGATTGCTTTTGAAAAATACACTTGCATGAATGAAATCAGTCTGTGTATCCTTTCAAACTTAAGGATGTGTTTGTTCCAGAAATCAAACAATTAAATCTGTTATAAATAATAGTTTATTTGCCCACAATCTAAATGCCCTAAATAATAGGTTGTTTGTCCATATATAACGACATAGGGAATAGGTTAAGAGTCCGTTCTGCTCTACCACCCTCATTTCTTATTTGTGTGGCCTTAGGAAGGTAGGATCATTATGACCTTTCTCAAACTCAGTTTCTTTATCTGTAGAATGGAAATGGTGATATTTATCACCCAAGGATATCTGTGAATGAACTAACAAATTGTGAGGCTAGTTAGTTTGTCCATGGTTTGTTTTCAATCTGAATGTGAAACTTTCCGAAAATAAATTTCAATTGAATGAGCTGTGAATAAATTTGATGTTGAACGAATGACTAGACCATTGGACCTCAGTTCCTGCACCTGCATTATGAAGAATTTAGATGAGATGACTTTTGAGAGTTCTTTAAATGGCAATAATTATATGGGAATTATATGAAAAACACCCATATGTATGTCTGTATTTGTATATATTAATTCAATGTAATTATCCATCCATACATACATATATATCTCATTAATATTAATCATGCCCTGGCAGTTATAGAAAATCATCTCCACTATGCAGAGGTAGCAAGAAAGATGGTAAGAGAGCAAATAGATATCTGCTCTGAAAGGCAGAGCTACTGAGATGATAAACAGATCTGAAAACTACAAGACCATGTGCAGGTCCACCATAAGATACTGCCATCTCAGAGAGAGCATCATGGTAGAAAGACAAATGGGAACTCATGGGTACTCCCAAGGCATCTTCATTTCCACACTGGACCAGCACCTTCCTTCAGTAAGACTGCCCATTCCTGACCCCACCTCCTTAAACTCCACGGCACGCACCCCATTCCTTGCAACTAGTAGGCAACCAGTAGTAACATGTAGGTTAACCCCACAACATTAGAATTGAGATCCTCAATTCCCCACTTATATAACCTAGCAATGTATTTAATTTTCCACAATGTCATAAAAAGTGTATAGCTCTTAAACGATATGAATGAAATAAACTTCTTAGAATACTTGTTAGAATGTGATAGTACTTGATAAGTGTGTTTTATTTTTCATGATGATGGGGTTTTTTGCAAAGTGGGGGGGAATAATTTCAGTTGCCTCAAGGCTGGGGGTGCCACTAGCATTTAGATCACAACTTTGAGAGATGTTTACCATCTTGCAAAAATGCTTACCACAGATTTACACCAAAGGGGATTTTCCCCACCCTAAATGTCAATAGTAGCATTGTTGGGAAACAGAACTAGGTCCTACAATGTGAGTTGCATAATTGTTAAACATTACCCAATACTGTAAGGTTAGTTGTCATTACCCCTAATTCACAGATGAGGTAACAGATTTTCAATAACTTGCTCAAGGTCAAAAATGCTATTAATTAGCATTGCTCTGTTTTTCAGTTTTCAGTTCTCAGGTTCCTGAAATGAATGTTCTTCTGCTGCACTCTGCTTTCTTGATGGTAAGCATTCAGATAGTTGAGTTGGAGCCCCTCTGAAAGATGGAAAATTGGAGTTGAGACTGTATTCCTATCATCATTTGAAAAGGAATATTATAACTAGATGGAGGAGATAGTTAATTTATGGGAAAGAAGTTGAAGTCCAGCAGCTGCAGCCATGTAAGAAGCTGTCATTAATCAGGAGGGAGCCTGTCTTACTAATCACCAGTGTCCCCTAAGCCAGAAAATTCTTCCTTCAGAGCTGGTGTGAACACACAATGGAAATGGCCCTGGGCATCCACGGTGGCCACAGGGGAACATTGTGTGTCTTATACATAGGCATTATGGAAGCTGAACCAGTGTGTTCAGTTCAAGAACCAAATACATCAGCATGATAGATCTGGGAGCAATAGAGGAAGGCGTACCTGAGAAGTATATATTTTTCCCCAGACTAAAAAAAAAAAAAAACAAACAAAGCAGGAAGGTAGTCATCAAAGGAGTCTCATACCAACTCACCAGTGTTAGAAAGTCTCTTCTGCAGAGGGGAAGGCATCTCACAACACTGGATTTCATGTTTATGTTCATTTACTCACTAAACAAATGTTGATTGACTGTTCAAGGACTAAATGTGCTGAGAACTGTAGATGCATAGATAAATCTAACATATTATTGTCTTTAAGGAGTTTATGACTTAATGAGAGGGCTCACTGCAAAATGATTACCATCCACTATGAGAAGAATGATGATGGAAGGATTTACAAGGTACAAAGGTAGCACAAAAATGGGACTCTCCTGTAGTGAGTCCAAGCAAGCTTCCTCCTTTCAACATGCTTTGGGCATTTGTCAGGTTTCCATGGGGGAAAGATTTTGTAGAAAGAGATGAGAGCAGGTGCAACAGCAAGAAACAAAGGTTAAAAAGCTCAGTGCCAAGTAGTTTTGGCAAGTTGTGAACTGGGTAATAGGGGGAAATGTGAGCATGTAGGGACAGGATTAGGAGGGAGTTTGATTAAGAATTTGCCTTTTACAATCCCACTCCTAGGGATCTACCCAAAGGACACAAAAACACTGATCCGAAAGAGCACCTGTACTCCTATGTTTATCGCAGCACTATTTGTAATTG
>JAGFMF010011709.1:8145599-8175143 GCA_019455555.1 Galemys pyrenaicus | reverse complement strand
GGGACTGAGGTGATGGTGCACGGGTGAAATGGTGGTGGGTACCCCCTGGGGACTACAAATGATGTCAAATATAACTAATAATAAAAAAAAAAAAGAATTTGCCTTTTATTTGGCAGCTAATATGGAGCCAGTAGCAATAAGGGAACAGAATCAAATCAAGTCTGGATATTTGATAGAGAAGGAAAAACTATCAAGATCTGCCTTTTCCCTCATGATATCTTTGTTAATACTCAGTACCCAACTCTGCCTTTTGGGGTTGTACCTCATGTTTCCTAATATCCTCTCTGTGGTGCCTTCAGTCAAACACCCATTCTTATGAATTTGCAACACTACAAATGCCTCACAATTAGTCACTTTTCTGTAATTTATCCTCCAATCATTATGTTTTAAAACCTGAAATACCAGGGGATATGTGCTAACTACAAGATGGGAACTCAATGTATTTCTTGAGGGGATACTAACAAATGACAAAACTCATGTAAGAACTCATAACTTACATTTTTCTCACTTTACATTTTTTAACTCTTATGTTGCATTTTTTTCAAGGACCGATTTAGGAAAGACAATGAATAGATATGAATTAAAGTCTCTAAATAACAGGAGTTGAAAAAACAAACGTGGATGTGGAAGTGAGTAATTTACTGAATTGGGTTTTCTGGAAATATTTGAAATGGAAGAATATCATCATAGAGACTTCAGTCACTGAGTCTGTGGTGCTCCTAGCAAACCAATACAAAAATCAAGGAATTATGTTAGACTTTGGATGGCTGTACCATGTGACTGCCTCTAGTGGATAGGAGTGGTACTTCTCTCCTAGTCCCTTAACTGTCTTGTACCATTTCCTCAAGCCCTGCCCCACTTTATAGGACTTTCTCTTTCTTTTGGAGAAAAACCCTCAGGCTACTGGAGCAGTCTTGCCCTCACTTGCAGACATTCCCTGGAGTTTTTAACCTCCTTCCCAATGCCAGATGGCCCTTGACCCATGGCTGAAGGCCATGGGATTAGGAATGGCCAGCTTTCTGGGCTCTGAGCTGAAATCTATACTCCGGATATCCACTGTATCTGAATCCTCATCTCAAGCTTTTTCTGTGAACCCTTAATGTGTGGAGTTATCTGATAATCAAGAGTTAAAATCCTCAATACGATAGGATTGAGAGCAATAGAGGAGGGTATACCTGAGAAGTATATATTTTTCTCATACTAAAAAATAATCAGGAATGAAGTCTTCAAAGGATCAAAGCAAAATAAAATTCAGATGTGCCATAAGATATGATAAAGCGAAAAAAGTACCCAGATCTGCCTCTCCTCCCCATGATGTCCTGTCAATATCTGAATCCCCGCACATGTGTAACTGACTCTTAAGTTGGTGTCTTTTGAGTCTCCCATAGCACCCAAGAGTCTCCCATAGCATGCAATATGATTAAAGTTGGAATAGGTAATACGGCTATAGTTCTCCATGAGTAAAGGAAGTGAGACTGGTAAATATCAGGCAAGGTAATAGCTGAAAGATGGCATGTCCCTTAGAAGGTAAAAGTTTTGAACATGAATGAAGCAGTGACACACAGAGGTGGCCACAGGAATCTAGGAGAATGTCAGTACAACCTCTATATCCTTGCTACACTGGGAGTTGTTTATCATGAAGAATCACATGAGCACACATGTGAGCATGCTGCAGCATAAGTCACAGCAGATAAGTTTAATAATTCACACAGCCTGATTCTTAGCATGCTGTTTTTATACCTTTTCACTGTGCTCCAAAAGAGTTTAAGGCCATGCATGTAATGTGTAGCAGGGAAATGACTTTTTCACCTGCAGAATTTGGCTCAGTGTTAGCTAAATGCATTGGAATTTAAAGTGATTTTTTTCCCTTTCTTTAAAATGTCTAAATGCTGTGTTGATAAATGTCACAGAGTATAACAAATGTGATGGAATGTGCTGAGGATAATGGGAGTTACTTTCTAGCTCACCTGAACCATGACTTGTCTACATTTAGCAAGAATAATGAATGTAATTTAATACAGCACCTTTGCAGGGAAGTGACTCAAAACACTTTTCAAAGTGAATATTAAAATGCTGAATTATGCAATAAAGACATAGATTTAAGTAGATAATAATAGATCACGCACTCACAAAAGCGCACAATACAGCAGAGGGTACATTTATTTAAATATGCATTATATTGTTATTAGGTGGAAGGATGAATGTAGAAAGGGAAGTCGCTATGGAACAAGGAAAACAAAGCTCACGTAGAGATTAAATAGTTATTTTAATGAATAGAATCGGAACAGGATCCTGCAAAGGGCAGGAGAGTTAGAGTCAGCTGGACCATGGTGTGATCCACAGAGGCCATCTAGGTGGCTCTAGACAAGTCAGTTAACCTATCTGAACTTTAATCTGCCTACATATGCAAAATGAACTAATTTTACCTGCTTTTAAGGTTTCCATAGGGAATTAATGAGATAATACATATTTCATCAGAGGCTCACTAAGAGATAAATTTAAAAAATATTACCTTATTATTAATGAGAGGTGAGATAACCAAGCACCTACTCAGGAGGTCCTACTATTCACCTTAACATAATCAGCGATGTTTCACTCAGGAAACTCTAACACTCTTACTTCTCCATTCCATGTGCGTAGCCATATAGCATGTATAGAACTTAAAGAAGTAAAATTAACACTAGTTCAAACAGATTATTTTACATGTAAAGAAACTGAGGCCCAATGAAATGAAATAATTTGCTCATAATCACATGTAATACCATGACATGCAGGGCACTTATAATTCTTCTCATGAGTTTTTAAGGGAGATGGTCTTCATATCCCTGTATAAAGTAAGGCACAGACCATTGTCATTCGAGTAAGAACCCACTGCTGTCAGGTAGCACAACTGACTTTTCAAATTAGGTCCCAACAATTTCTGAGCACATGTCTTATGAGCTCCTCCCACTTCCTAGCCCCCTACTCCTGTTGAATTTTCATGGTGCCAGCACACTGCTTGGGTATTATTTCTTGGTATTTGTACAAAAAGATTGCTGGTCATTAATGTCTCTTCTCCTTTCCTAGGGATTTTCTATATCCCCTTCGGGGGTGTGAAAGTAGGGAGGATTCTATATACATCTTTCATTTTGGCCTACATGCTGGTTCTTTTCCAGTCATCTTCATTCTTTGAGCCAAAGGAATGAGTCAAGAGATACAGGATTTATTCTGTGTTTTCAGGCAAATCTTAAAGGCATTCTGGACTCAACTTTCACATGTGAGAAATGGGATTCTAATAACATGGTAATAAAACCAAATGCAGCTTTCATGAGGATTAAATAACATGTGAAAATGATTCAAGAACTGAAAATTGCTACACATGGTTATTTTTAAAATGTCAAACAAAAAGTGAGACTTCTAATGGGTTTTCAGATAACTCATGTTTTATGAGGGGTATGTGTTTGCTCATCCACTGGCCATGGGACACAAATTCACACATGAAAAATTTGGTCTGTTGATGCTTAGAAGACATCATGGAGATGAAATTTTTAAAGTATAGGATAAAGGTGACATATCAGTTGCTTTGAAATGATGGTGAAGGAAATGATGGTTAGGAACAAGAACTTTCACATCAGATCATCAAAATCACTTTCTAAGCCAGCAAACTCCTTGGCAGCAGCCTCTTCAATAAATCATCATGTCAAAAGAAACAATGATCCTTCCCATGGACCAGGAACAAAACCACTGAACTCTCCAAAGTGGACATGGAACAGAAGTCTCCAAGACAACCTTGATATGTCTCATTCCTTTCCCATCCACTGAAGGCAAGTGCAAGGGGAGATGGAATTCCTTCAACCCAGTCAGGAAACTCACCAATCCAGAACGACCCTTGGAGGCTCAGATAACAGGATGAATTAATTGCCCATTGTACCTACTGGTATTCTTTGGTCAAATCAACTGTTAATCTCTCGTGTGGGTAGTACAAAGAATTTTTATTTGTACCACAAGCCAGTAAACAAATAAAAAACACAGTAGGCCATTGCAGCTTTCTGACAACAATTAGGCTGAGATGACTTCCTACTAGAAATCCAAGGCATTAACTGTGAGGGTTTTGTTTTTGGTTTTTTGGTTTTTTTTTTTCAATTTCATAGATTTCAGAGTTGAAATGCAGTTTACACCTTGTCCAAACTCCACTTTTTACCCAGGGGAAAACATAAACTCAAGCTAGAGGACAACTTATCCAAGGGCACACAACTAGTTATATGAGAGAATTTCATCTAGGTCCAGGTTTTACTCTTTTTTCCTCCCATAATACAAGATGGCTTCTTTAATTATTAACTATGACCTGACACTCCATCATCCAGCTTGTATTTACTGAGTGCTTATTATGCGCTTAGCTATGTTTCCAGGATCAGTACTAGGGAAACAACGAATTAAGTAAACAATAAAAATCATTTATCTATGCATATAATCACATTTAATTCTTACAACAGCAGTTACAGTCTAAGAAAATTGTCACTATTATAAATGAAGAAATCAGATTTTACGTCTGCTGACACAGTTAATTGATGGGAAAGCTGTGATTTATGCAGAAGCTGCTGACCCTATAGTCTAGGCTTTCTACCTTGTTCCATGTTCCTCTTCTCAATTCAGACCTTTCCCTCTTCAACTCTTGCACCCCTTACATCCTTATTTCCACAGAGTCTCATTCTAATCCAGTTCTCAGGGATGAACAATGACTAGAAGCTTATAAAGCCCTCCATCTCAAGCAGTCAACAATCTCAAGAGGGTGGTGAGAATAGACTGAAGACCATAAACAAATATATACACAATATTTATTATTCTGGGATATACTCTAAGAAAGAAAATGAAGCAATACAGAAGAACCAGGCTGTATAGGGGTCACAGTACTTTAGGCAGACTCCTGGGCAAAGGTCTCTCTGAGAAAGGATCCTTGGAGGAGAAGCTGAATATGATAAAGCCCAGGGATAGGAAAGGAATACTGGACTAAGAACCCCATGGTAGTGATCATATAAACACAAAGAGCGATTTGGGGGTGTCAACAAAGTAGGGCTGTTCAGCGCTCACATTCTCATGCCAATGCTCCTTGGATTATCTCCTGGGATGTGTATGGACTATCTGCTTGGACAAGTTTATTAAAGTTCTCAGTTGTTTCCTCTCTAAAATGGTGGCTCATAGTAGTATTTACTCAGGGGTTACATGAGGATGAATCCAAAGCAGTAAACAGTACAATAAACAATAAATACCAACTTGATTTTTTTTCCTGTTTACCTCTAAATGATCTGCCATCATCCTGCTAACTTAATATTATTGCCCTGATCCTGTTTGCACACTTCATAAGAAACAGGAATTTCTAAAACATTTTTAGCTTTTCAATAAAATTTTATGAGGAAGGTCAATACAATAAAATAGCTGAAAGGAAAGTTGCTCTGGTTGACTGCAGGGAGCAGCAGGCAGGCAGTCTGCTGGGCCACCCTCACCTCCACTGTGGTCCTGACAAGGCCCTGGGCTCCTGTGAACAGACTTAAGGACATCCCAACTTGACATATCTCTGATACAATGATTGGCACAAAATAGCGGCTGAACATGTCATTGTTCAAAGATTGTTGAAAACTGCAATGTATCATCTCTCAGAGCTTTTTTTTTTTTTAATTTTGAGAAATGATTACTAGGCCACACCACACATAGCCATCCTTCTTGAGGAGGATACTGAGGGTTGTTTACTTATCTCAGGCTTAGTCACAAGTTCAGAACATTCTGTGGGTTTTACTGGAACTCAATATCATGGCTCATCCCAACTCCATTCACTGCCAATGACCTCCCTGGGGCAATGACAGGTTCTCAGGCTCCCATGGAGCAGATAGGTCCCTTGTTTCTGCTCCAGCCTACAGGACAGCCCCTGTTGTCTCCTTCTTTCAAAGAACATAGAGTATCAGAGCTGGAAGGGCTTTTGCAGGTGTGTCCAGTGCCCCATGAACCATATTTACTACACGTTAGATTCTAGAAAACCTGCTAATCTGCATTTCTAGAAATATTTCCAATCACCTGGGGGTCTACAGGCTATGTTTTTATTCCAATGTGTTGCTATGAACTTGGGTGTGGTTAGCCCAAATATGGGTCTGTTGTTGAGGACTTGCTGGTCTCTTGCCTGTTTACTTCAGTTCTTCTCACCACAGCATTTAACCAAACCCTCTTTTCTTCAGAGTTCCCAAACCTCACCCTGCACCATGAAAGACTCTCATGTACTGAAGACCCTACTATGAGTCGGCCAGAGGAGAGGCACTTGCAGTTACAGAAACTACTCTGTGAAGAGGGGGTTCTCTTCCCACTATAGATTAGGAAAATGACATGAATGACCCAAAGACATAAGTCAGTCTTTCAAAGTCTCATAGTGGATGAATAAAAGTGGGTCAATTCAAATCAAAGTCAGGTAGAGTAAAAAATCTCTTTCAACATGCTGCCCTTTAATGAGAAAAATCCATCTAATTAAATAATTTCCTGGTGTACAGTTTAATCCTCCATGAAATACTCAAATTTCTAAGACTAGAGGTTTACTTATCCAAGTTAATTTTCAGATAGAATAATTTCACATTCTCACTCCTTCTTCCTCTCCCTCCATCCATCTATCTTTGTCAGAGAAAAAGGCATACAAAATAAACAATAATTTAAGGGTGAGATGTGAAACACTCAGACAAATATTTTCCTATCTGGTCTTCAGTTTCCACAAACTTTAAAAGTTTAGCTAGATCATTCCCAATGTCTTCCAGATCTTCACATGGAGAGTCTCCATTGTGAAGAACACATTATCTTTTCTTCTTTCTCTGTCTCTTATGTTTAAAGACCTTTGCTTTCCCTGTGTCCAAATCAAGTCTGAAAAATATCAGGCAGGACACCTGTAATATAAACTTTGTAGTAGAGCTTCTAGGTGCACAGACCATTAGGAAAGCCTATGGACCTGACAGGAAGTTATTTTGTAGCAAGCAGATTTTCCTGGGAGGTATTGCTTCAGTGGTAGTATGAACTGGGGTAACTGATTCTTTGCTAATTAACCCCTCCTATTTTGAGCATAGATGAGGCATGTGAGGATGACTGGGTGGGGGATGCCTGAAGAGGCCAAGTCTACCAACTGAGGATAAATTAGGCATCAAGTGTTAAACACGGTGGAAGTTTCCAGAAGGTGACATGAGAAGTGTGGGCAGAGATAATAGTAATATAGGAAACGGAATGGGAATGTCATACAAATAAACCCAAAGAGCAAAAATCTAAGGAATAGCTTTGAGACTCAACAAAGGTATATTTATTATAAGGACTGAGCAGAAGTACCTGCCCTGGCTAGCACAGAATGTGTGGTTGATAGCTCACAATGACCAAGATGCATTTATCTCTTACCAGGTGATGTGGGAAGTCTGTCTCATAGAAACAGGATTCAGAGGTGGTAGGGATTTTAGAAACTCTTCTTCCTTTAACTTTCTTTGTAATGCCTGAATCAGTTCAAAACTGATACTCTTCAACATCTCTAAAAATGGTGAATATTTCCAATATTTTTCAGACCCTATGACCTTTTAAAGGACATTGTGGTAAAACACAATGTAGGTAGACAAACCTATTCTTATTTTTCAATTCCTCCAATTATTAGCTTGGTACATGATCAACTTAATTCAGTTTCTCTTAGAGTCAGTCTGTTCTCACATTAAGATGGGCTAATAATTACTAGTACATAGGACACTCATAAGATTAAAATGAGATGTATTGACATAAATCATATTATAATATTTATGGAGCATATTTTTTTTTGTCCTCTCCCGTGGTGCAAGGGGTTAATTCTTAGCACTATGAAGCTATTGGCAGCCACTGTAGCACAAGTTCTATCCCGGCCAGGGAGCTGACCCACATGGTGCAGCAGACCTCCCCTGTCTTGTCCCATGCTCCCCACAGCAGTGTGTATCTGTAGACCTGCCTGTTCTGCTCCCCATTTGTTTCTGGTGACTCCTCTTACCCTTCACACCTCTGACCTACACCCCAGCTCTTATGTGTATAGGTAAATAAAATAAATATTAAAAAACACACACAGGTGCTAAAGAAAGACAGTTTTGCTTGGGATGCCAGTCATGATACTCAGTTACACAACCTTGAACAAAACATTAAATTAAGTTTCTTTAGAAGAAATTGGTAATCTTTGTACTTTAGAGGAGACATTATGAGAATTAAATAAGATACTTAGCTCACGTGTTAAATAGATGTTGAGCATGTGTCTGGCACCAAAAATATAAAAATACTTCATAAATATTATAATATGCTTTATGTCAATACATCTCATTTTAATCCCATGAGTATCCTATGTACTAGCCCATTTTAATGTGAGAACAGATTGACCCTAAGAGAAACTAAATTAAGTTGATCATGTACCAAGCTAATAATTGGAGGAATTGAAAAATAAGAATAGGTTTGTCTACCTACAAAGGCCTTTGGTTTGAATCAAATAACAGTGCCTTCCAATGTTGAACCACACTCTGCTTTCTAGCAAACTGGGAAATGACTTAAGGTCATGAGATAATACTAAATTCAGTGAGATAATAAAAATAACACACCTTGCACACTAGACATAAAATATTCACTAGTATAAATTTCCACTAGTATTTGCAGCAATACAACACAGCCTGGTATAGAGCAGGTATTCAGGAAGAAAAGGCTGAATCTCCAAGGGTATACACTTGGCTTTTTCTGGAGCATCACATATAAATTCTACTTCCACCCAAGCACTGGCCACATATAAGTACATTTCTCACATCTTCTTCTAGTCTTTTCTCAGGGTTACCTGTTGATGTTCCCTTACCTTCAAACCAATCATTTGTCTTATCTTTGAACATGGATGGGCTGCCAAGGTCACTACTCAAGAACCCAAAGGAGTAAGTCACAAATGTGTTGCCAACACTGACTCCCTTAGTCCCAGGCACCTGGCCTCACTTCCGTTTCCTAAACAAGACACACATTATGAGACACTACTCTAATTCCTGCCTGAAGAAAAGATGACTTTAAAGCACAGTTGAAAACTACTTTAACCGGTGTGAGGCCCACATAGTGGAAACATTTGATGAGCTGGTAACACTTTGCAACCCGAACACCATGCATTTGCAATGGGAAGTGGTTTGTTAGAGCTCCTCAGAAGAATTGCCTTGTTCAGAGCATTGATCTTTTTTAAAAATCCCTTTGTCTTTATGTTTTATTTTTTCCAACTACCATCCCAGTCACAGTCTTCAGGGTGATCTAGCTGGCTAGCTGACTAGATAAATATGAGAGAGGCAATTGGGATGTAACTGTTATTAACACAAAAAACAAAGTAAAGCACTCATGCAAAATACACATTGAGATGGGTTAAATTAAGCTTCATAGAAATATAGGCATAAGCTCAAAAGAAAGAGAAATCTTCAAATACCACAAATTAAGAAGTTCAAATTGGCCATGGTTGGAAATATTTTAATTGACATCCCGGCAACTTGTGAATGGATAATGGACTCTGAATAGTCTCTTTGGTTGATTATGAAGTTTAAAAAACCCCTTTATGATTAAGAAAATGAAAATTTGCATGGGACTAGAATGTAGAGGTGAAACTTAAAATTTTCAGATACGGGGTGCTATAAGTGTTTCTGTTTATAATTAAAATGGGTACCATATAGGTAAGAAATGCCTGCCATGAAGACTCAAACTCAAGTTCATACTGTTGAGAGTATACGGTCTTAGCTTACAAGTCCTATGTGGTATAGAAATGCCAAACAGCTATTGATATAAAAATTACTTCCCAATTCATAAAAAACATAAACTGGATGTCACCTTGAAGGAAAATATAAGACAATCACAATTTGACCTACATGATTGCAAGAGAAAGAAACAATCACCACTGAAGGTGAGCTCTCAAGCAAAAATTATAAAGCTTATTAGGAAAGGTTCACCTGTAGACAATCCCCCAGATTCAGCACTGGGTAGAGAATATACTAACAACCAAACGTAACAGAGCAATCTGAAAGGGGCCATAAAAGAGAAAACAAAATATTGGTCTATATTAAGGAGAAGTAAAGAAAAAAAATTACAACCCCACTGAAAGAATAGTGTACTGTGAACAAGAGGATAGGTGCATTTTATAAAATACACACACAACACATTTATTAAGATGAGAAATATGTAACTGAAAAAAACTCAAAGATACAGAAGGATGAATTAGTGAATACAGATCTGAAGAAATGTCACAAAATGCGATTCATAAAAAATATAGAAACTGCAAGAAAAAGGCTCAATGGCATACAGGACTGAATATTTATTAAACACGTATCTAGACAGTTGTCCAAAAAAGAATAATAGAAAAGGAAAGTAATGTTTTCAAAGGTGATGACTTAGGGGTATCTGAGCTAAAAACTAAGTACGAGTCTATGGAATAAAGAAGTACACTGAATTCTGAGGGTGATAAAAACTACAAATTTCAATTAGATACACAATGGAGAAATAAAGAACATGGAACACAAAATTTTAAAAGCAAGCAGAAGGACAAAACAGATTATTTATGACAATACAACAATTAGACTGGCAGTAGCAATGGAAGCCAGAAACCAGTTCAATAATATTTGCGAAGTGCCACAAAGATGAACAAGAGAAATTTAAGAGGCAATGATGAGCAAATAAATTGAGAAGCATGTTGATGAATCTATCTATGCCTTGACTATAGAAAATAACAAGAGTATTACAAATTGAGGCATTGTAAGCAGGGTAAAATTAAAATACTACTTATCAATACTGGGAAAGATGAAAAATGGTGATAAGAGTTTAAGTGTGCAAACATATTTCTATTCTGGACATGATAAGCAAACTTATTAAAAGTTTTGACATTGTTAAATAAGGTTGGTGATGAAATTAAGAATAATCTCTCATAGCACAGCATAGAATTGTGCTATAGTTGTGCATGAAAAGAGGTACAGGAATAAATATAATTCTGTCAATCTAAATGAAAACAGAGAAAGGGAAAATAAAGCAAAAGAAAAGAATGGAAGCTAGAAAGCACAAAATAAATGAACAAATGGCTAAAATAGAGCTCAGAATAAGATTCATTTATAAATGGAGACTAGTACATGAAAAATTATCTAGAAAGGCTTGATCAGTCAATAAATAGTACTAGAAAGACTGACCATCCTTGTTACATGAAGTAAGTACAGAAATAAATGAGAACCAACACCAACAAAAGCAATTTTCAGATGAATTAAAGACATAAATTTGAAAAACAAACTTTTAACCTGTAGAAAAATAATAGATTATTTTTATAGTATTTAGCTAGAAAAGGGCTTTCTTGAACTCCCAGAGTTTTATTTTAAAAAATCAGATCATAAAAGAAAAGAGTGATTAACTTCAGATATTTGAAATTTAAAGCACTTGCATGACAAATGGGCCAACAGCTAAATGGAAAGACTCAAGACTGAGAAACATTGTTAGAAAAATTGTAATTGGGCAAAGTTTGGTATTAAAAATAAATACAGAGAGCAACAACAAACTAATAAGAGTGAGCAAAGTATCTAAACTAGAAATTTATGGAAAAGAAGACAAGAATGAACCATAAACAATAGTCCATTTTATATATTTTAAAGTTAATATAAATAAATTTTAAAATGTGTCAGTTTTGGTAAAGATGAGGAGACATGGCAGCAAAAATTGTCATAGGCAGGCCTTTAGAGCAGAATTGAATTTGTACTGCAATTTGGCAATAACTATAAATCTGAGAATATGTACACGATACCATTTGATTTCTCTCTCAACAGAGCATATATTTAAGGAAAGTTGACCTGAGTCTTGGATTTTCAGGTGGGGCCTGTGTCTCAATACTAAATTCTATGTATTGTATTGGGACTACATAGGCAGAAATGCTTCTGCTGTTGGTAAAATAGCTACATGGTTTAAGGTGACCCAATCAAAGAAAATTCAGCAATGTTTTTGGATGCAGTCTCCTTACTGTTCATGAACCAGGACAGATAAATCCTCAGTGGGCAATGGCAATCATGTTGGCACCACTAGGGGAGAAGTTTGCCAGTGCTGAGCAATTGGACCTAAAAAAATGAAGAGGAAACAAATTTTGGTCCTATTTTGAGTCACCAGATGAAGCATCTCCTAAAATTAGTTATTGCTGAATTTTCAGTCACATGAACCAAAAATTACCTTGTGCTGTTTTAATTTCCTTTCTTTGTAACCACAGTCAATAGCACCCTTTAGGGAGTAAGGTTTCACGAGGCATAATAAGGAAAGGAGACTAACCCTGACAGTGGGGTTGATGAATGAAGTGTCAACATTATGCACTTATTGTACTTTGCTTTGATTATGTCCTCCCCTACCACCTGTACTCCCTAAGTGCATCCTTTTCATACTGAAGTGTTATTGCTTCTTCTCAACTTAGAGGTGCCATGTCTATCTTTCTCACTGATGTACCACAGTGTCTAATCCAGTACCAGGTACATAGAAGGTCCTTAATAAACACTTCTTGAGTTAATGTTGAATGAAAAGTACAATGCAGCACTAGTATGCATTATTGGTGATATGGTGATGGGGAATACATGGGGATCACAATTGATGTCAAATATATATAAATAAAAAATGTTGATAAAAATAATAATATATACAAATAAATAATAAAAAGAAAAAATAAATAAAAAAAGAAATGTTAAAAATCAATGCTATCTGGAAGTGATGAAAACACTTAAAAAAATAAATAAAACCAACTGGCAGAATCCCCACAGAGCAGAGCTGAGTGGGCATCATCATCTTCAGTCCCTGGACCAAGAGAAAGATTCTGGAGAGTAATAGCCTGTGCAAAGTACCAGGAGGAAGCCACAGATGAACTATGCTATGGAAAAATGAATTTGAGAATTTGACTTATTTAAGAGGAAGTGGGAATTGAGACTTACATATGTATCAGGAACTATGGTGAATCCTGAATTTTACCTCATCGAATTTTCATGCCATCCCTGCAGGTAGGTAATATGAAAGAACCTCCCAGCCTTCCTGTGGATTTTATAGGTATAGCCAGGTGTCTGAGTGATAGCAACAGGATGTGAGCTGAGTGATATGCACTGCTTTCAGGCTTGACCATGATCATTTTCCATAATCAATCCTCTTGGTCTTTCTCTGCCCAGCTGGTTGTAAGGTTTCCAAGGGTAGTCTCATCAGCAGAAGGTGTCTGGGTCCCTGAGTGACTATGTGGAGCATCATCCTGTTTCTTCCCAACAACTGTCACTGGTGCCATGAAGTGAGAAATAAAACATTATTGTATTAGACCATTGATCTTTTAAGAACTTTTGTTGTAAATGGTTCATGTACCCTGACTAATGCAGTTAACAACTACTCTGAAACTCTGCTTCTTCATTTGTAAAATGGAACTAGTAATAGCTTCTTACCTGACAGTCTTTCCCTTTTTCCTTGCTAATGACACCCTAATCATTATAGGTTAATAGACATTCTTTTGCTTTAAGGGAATTTAGGTCCCTCCTTAACCCTAATCACAGAACAGCGTGTGGTATGGTGTGTGTATGTGTGCGCGTGCGTGTACTGGCATGCATGTGGGCCAATTTAAACAAGTTGTGGCAATCCCCTCTTCCCTATCTCCTGCTCTGCCAGTTGTTGACTGAACAGTGGGTGTGGGTCAAGGGAATGAAGTCCTCTGAGGAGCTCCTGGGAAATTTTCCTTGTTCTTGCAAAAAGGCTCAAAAAGGTATTTTTACTCCCCTTTCCTAATTTTGCATATTGTGATGTGAGGATATGATGTTTAGAGTTATGACAGCCACCTGTGCTCATTAAAAGAAACTCTGATGGCAAAGCTGACAGGCCGGAGATGGCAGCGTCCCAAGGTTGTGGAGTACACATCCTGGAGGCTCCCGCATCCTGCTTCCAGGAGGTGCTTGAGTAAGATGATGATATTTTATGTATGCCATTCTTAGAGGGTTTTTTATTACCTAAGTGAAATATATCCTAGCCAGGATATTCATTAAGATGAAACCAGTGAAGACTGAAGTGTTGCAAGCCATGTAGTAGGCGAGCGAGCAGATTATTACCATTGAAATAAGCTCTGTGACCACCATGTTGGGGGTTTGACGTCCCACCCAGTGAGTCCCCAGAGAGCATCATTGCTAGGTTCTTGGAAACTGGGACTTTAAGCAAAACAACACATAACAACAATAGAGAGATTCTCGAATAATGCCACTTGTTCGACATTAGCCTGGATTGGATTTGATTTTATTGATGTATACTAAAACAACATTCAGCATACTGATATTACTTGAAGACCTGTTATCCTGCAGAACTGCCTGCCCTCTGGTCTCAACAGAAAATAAAATCTCCTTCTGGGCTGTGCAAAATACATCCCTAGGCGTGGGAAACAACTTGAGATAGACAACCAGAGTCTCGTCCCTTTGGGGAGCTGAGGTTGTGGAGGAAATGTGGTTATTGATAGCTCTAGGATGTGCCTCTTGGATAATGAGGTATTTGTAGGATAAAATGAAAGCTTTGGGTAACAGGTGTCCTATACAAATAAGCGCATTACTAGCTGGATAATATTTAACAAACACTGCCTCCTTATCACAAGTAATTCAAGGCACTAGAATAGAATATTGCAGCACAAGGCAGGTAGTTATTTCTAGTAATTTAAAAATAAGCATAGTTCCAGAGCCCCTCTCCATCCCATGTTGTACCTTCCTGCAGATTGTTCTAAAGATAGATACTTCTTTAAAAAAGTTAATGCCAATATAAAGATTGTCTTCATCCTCCTAAATCTATGCAAAGGAATAAAATCAGATCTAAACAGATTTGGGTGCTGAAGAGCTGGATGAAGGAGAGGCTATTTCCTTATCATTGAATGGCAGTAAGAATAACAATAGCATGAAGAAGTAATGGAATAACAGGAAAATGAGAATATAATCTTCCATTTGAATTTGATGCTTAAACTTCCATTTAATAGATAATTAAATTTATGCTAAGTGAAATTGATGGACTTTACTGAGATTTCAGTCAAGGACTTACAGTCAGGCCCCAAGTCATAAAACCACATTGCTTTTGCTTAACCACATCACCTTACTCTTCCCTCTCTGGAGCTGAGACTCTGGACTGGGTTATAATTTAAGCCTTGACATGACAGGCACCTTCCCTTCCGAGGTGCTTACTGGGATGTAGAGAGGGGCCATGAGAAACCACATGGTATAGGGAACAGGAGTTCTTTGAAACACTGCAGAGAAGTTGTGACCTGGGGAAAGCAGTAAACCTATGTCAGCTTCTGCTTCTTTAGTTTGAAAAGCAAAGAGCCTTTTCTAGATTGCATCTCAGATTTTTGTTAGTGTAATCATTTCATTTCTTTTCTATTTTGTTTCATTCCAGTTGACCCCTATTTTAAAAAAAGGACAAAAATAAAGGAACATGGAAAAACCATTTTAGTCCCTGTGCTGTTTAAACTTGCCCCATGTAGGTGCTTTATGCTAATGTGTGTGAATGAATAACGGGATCTGTAAAGTCATTGTGGATGTGAATGCTGCGAGTTCTAAGTAGAAACTGCAAGTTTTGCAAGTACAGAACTGAGCATGTTAGCAAGTTTCAGGGTTAACATCACCCCAAGGACTAGAGGAAAGAGAGACCATTTTGTCACCATAAATGACAATAAGAAAAGAAACACTAGCATCAATGAGAAAAGGAAGGGAAGAACAGGAAATTATCTTCATCCTTTCATTGTGGGAGGATTACTGCAAAGCTAGCAATGCATAAAAGGAAGCCTACAAACCCCTATGAATCACAGTCCCCAGCCAGCGATTGGGTGGTCAGCTTCTGCTCTGAGCTCTCCTGCCTGGATCTTTCTCCTGGAAAATGGACCTACTAGAATCCTTCTTCGTTAAGATAGATTTCTTTGTTGGGTTGGATTAATGGTTTGGATTTCCTTCTGGTCTGGTGACCCTACTTTCCCGAATATAAGTTCATCTGGACGACTTTGCTCCAAACACTCTACAGAAAGCAGAACCTCTTCTCCTCATGTGACCCTTCTGTAGTGGGCTGCGAAGTAACCTCACAAGCTGTTTGCTTCGCAGGCACATGTCTCTCATTTATTCTGTAGAACATGTCAGGCGTGGACTGATAATCCCATTTCATGCAAGGGAAGCTTTCTCCGGGAGATTAGATCCCAAATCAAAGATGGTGGGACTACTGTGAGGTTAGCCTAATCTCCCTGCTCACACATAAGTCTGTAAATTATCTGATGCACTGTTACCCTGATTTCTCTGAAGATGAGGATAACCTTATTTCTTTTCATGGTCCATACATTTTTCTCTGCCTCCAATTCTCTACCTATATTAGCAAGACAAAAAGTAATAAGGCTGAGTTACCTCTGTTTGGTCTGTTGAAATAGTCTGATTTCTTCTGAATTAGGGTGAATGCAAATTGCCTTGTTATTTCACTAATTAATAATGTCTGCTTGGAAATGCAACTATTAGTGCACAATAAACGATAAGGCTTATAATTATGGATGACAGTAATTACTCTTTTTTTTTCTTGCCCTTACCTTCATCCCAGTTTATCTTCCTGAGTTATAGCTACCTCTGTAAGGGTTAGGAAAACATATCAAAATAGCTAAACAGTAGTTTTCTTTCCCAAGGGTTTGGAACATGATGAATCATCTTACTCTCTTGTAGCATACAAACTAACCGTGTGCTTGACACACGGAAAAAAGTGGACTCTTTGAAATTTGAGCTTTCCAAGTCACCTTTCTAGTGGGTGACCTGTTCTACTTGCCACCTGACCCCCTGGGTCCAACGTCACCTGGAGCCTGAAATCTGGAAGTGGAAAGTCCTTGACTGGAGTCAGTGGAGAGAAAATCATCACCTGCTTGGGCACAAACATGCCTGGTGACCACGTCACTGTTTGTTGAGTGGGATCAGCTAATAGTTGCACAGCGGGCCTTCAAAGCCTTGCTGCTGGCCTGATGGAGTTTCTGTAAATGCACTCCCTGTGTGAAGACCTTGGACTTTGAATCTCAAGTGCCCTGGGAGCATTTTGAGCTTGCTGACAGGTTCTCTGGTAGATTAAGTTTGGTTAAACTGCATTAGGAAAGAACAGACTTAGTTTCTATCCCCTTGTCCTGGGCCTTTCTACTCCAGACACACTCCTGCCTCAAGACTTTTGCACATGCTGTTCCCTCTGTCCTGCACACCCTTCCCTCCTGTATCATGGCATGAGAGAATCCTGTGTTTTATTTAATCTACTTATAAATCACTTCCATAGAAACTTCCAGTCTTTTCCCTTCTTTCTTATGCTGCCCTATATTTTTTCATAGCACCTGATTCTATTTTAATTACTAGTTATCTGTGGCTTGTCTCCCCACCAGAATACAAGTTCCTGGTAAGCAGGCACCACATCTCTTTTGTCCAGGAATGTGACCCCAGTGTGTATAGCAGTGCCCAGTTCATAGCAGACCCTCAAGAAATATTTCTCGAATAAAAGAGTGAGGGACGGAAAGATTCTACCTCAATTTACAAGTGGAAAACTTGTAAAAAGTAAGAGAAAATAAATTAGTCAAGTTCAATAGTCATTTAGCAGCAAAGCTACTATTAACTCTGATTTCCTAACTTTCAAGGCAGACTTTTCCATAAAATGCTGTCCTCTAAATGTCTGCAACCAAGACACCTCTTGACTCACCATTTGTTCATCAGTCTTTAACCGTGTCTGTGCTGATGAGTCACCTCTTCTAGTCAGGGAGAGAATTACAACTTTTTAAGCGATAAGTGTTAAGTTATCAAGTTATAAGTGTCAAGTTCTTATTGAGTGTAGCTGTTTTATAATTGTTTCATGGACAAAAGAGCTTCAAAGTTAAGTATTCTATTACATCTTAAAAACATTTTAAAGACAATAAGCATTAATTATATAAATATTGATAAACACAAAATATAATTAGTGTTATAATTCTATATAGAACTAGACTTTTGGGGCCACCCTGGTGTCATAGCATGTTATATTTTAGACATCTTCATATGTCATGAAAACTAACACTTTTTAGGGCCTGCTGAAATTCCAGTAACTGGTTGTGTCAGAATGTTATTTAATCATTTTTGTACTAAGAATAATTAATGTTATTTCTGTGTTTCATTTGTTAGATTTCTAGGTTTTAATCCTCTAACTTTAGTTATTGTGTTATTATTTCTCTACTTATCCAAAACCAAGTTCTTACTAAAATGCTACAAATGATCCAAACAATCTGGATTGTGAGTTCAAAGTTCTTTAAATCAGTAAACACTGAACATTTCACTCATTGACACTTCCAGCCTTTGAGGTTTAGGGCGGAAGAAGGGAGCATGGGGTGCTGGGACTGGGTACATTGACCAGTTTGAGAGTAAATGGAGGCTTGGGGAATGTGTTTAGAGTTCTGACCTATGTGTGTGATTCTGCCCTTTTTAGCCAGAGGGTTAAAAAGCCAGATTTGTGTTTGTGGCGTCTGTACCTTAACAACACTGGCACGCGTCGCACTGGGTTCAGCTAGAGTGACTCAGCACAGGAGCCAGTAGCCCAGCACGCTCAGGACTGAGTCCTACTGTCCAGGACAGGAGGGGAAGGAAAGACCCCCAGAGGGTCACTGAGTCTGAGAAAGGACCCTGTGTTCACAGTGTGGGTGACCCACTTGGCCTTTCCAGCCAGAATTCTGGTTCAGGGTGTCCTTGCTACAACCCTGCCGTGTTTGTAGAGCCTAGTAAAGATTGGTATTGCTGAGCGCGTGTGCCAGGAGCTCTTAGTAGGACTTCTCACTTGATTCTCATAACTCCTGAAGGCAAGTGCTACTGAATGCATTTTCCAGAAAGGCACTGAAGTTCAGAAAGGTTGGGAACTTCCTGAAGTCACCCAAATCCAGGCGTTAGCACACACTGCTGGTTCTGCACAGTCGAGGTCTTTCCGCCTGCTCAGTTCCTAAGACTGCTGGGGCAACTGTCATGGAATGCATTACATAAAACTTACCCGTTCAGCAATAATTCCATTTACTGGCACTAAAGGAAGGGCTTCTTTGTGCCAGGTTTCCTACTAGTTTCCACTGAAAGAGTGACATACACTGCTTTCCTGACTGAAAAGGGGAGAAGGGTGAATACTGTGGATAAGATTGCAGACTACTTCACTGCTCATCCTTAGATCCTAAAATACTACATTCACCGTCCTCATCACGAAGTGCGACAAATATTTGTGCAACAAAAAGAGGGATGAAGGAGGTGTAAGGACATGCAATCTGTTCTCGGATCCACTTCGTATTCACCTGGCAACCTTTGGGAGCTGTCTTTACCTTCCTGCACCTGTCTCCTTATGTATAAACAGGGGGACAGTTAGGTTCACCGGCTTCTATCTATCAGATTTTGGGGATCCAGTGATCAGAGGATTGATTATGGGTATGAGAGTTACTCAAAAGTATAGACATCGTCTTTCAAAATGTCAGGAACCGTGTTTGCTGGTCAGTTCCATCCATAGTTCCTGTGGACCCCATGCCAGTTGTTGTTTCAAATCTTACACAGTTTTGCTTTCAGTAACACACTGGTTGATGGTGACAGTTCAGAAGCTGAGACAAAGATGACACAGTGAGGGAGGTGGAGCAAGAGCCCAGTCACCTGGTGATGTGAATGCCCCTGCTGGCTGCCAGGCCGTTGACCCCAGTGGCTTCATGTGAAATTCATCCCGCTAGAAACATTTCTCTAGGAACAGAATTCAAGCATTCATGCTGACAGCTGCCTGGTAAACTACAATCAGCCACCAAAAGTCAACTCGCTTTCTGGGAGTGAACCCAAGCTGCACAGCTTTGGAAACCCAGAATCTTGTGCAATTGTCATGTCTTCGCTTTTCAAGTCCTTTCAGTTCTGTGTCCAAGGTCATGCAGTCTCACTGTTTGTGTGTCTTCATATTTGAAGCGTGTGTGTGTGTATGTGTGTGTGCAGAACAGGATCTGTGTGTACTGTGGGAGAGGGTAGAATCCTGAGCTTTCGTATAGAAGAATCTTTCTATTGATGCTCCATAAGAGGCATTTTTTTCCTTTTTTTTTTAAGGTTTATGTTCTTTATTCTTAGACCTTTCTATTTCCCTCTTGATGGATTCCACTGCTATGTCTCTCTCCACAACCCCCCCTCCACATTTTTGCCCAAGTGGTCTTTGTTTGATACACTTGAGCCACTTTACCTTTAGAAAGCAAGGGAGAAAGGGAGAGGCATGCCATTCCGCATGCTTTCATACCCATTCCTAGCCAATCCTAAGTGCCCAAGTTTCCTGCTGTTTCTTAAACATCCATCATCTTTTCTAATCTCTCTCTGCATTCCGATATCTGAACTGGACTCCACTTGCCCTTCCAAATTTGCTTTACCATTCTTTTCTCCCTTCAAGGTCACGTTCAGGCATCAACTTCCTAGGGTGTGCCAGATAGCACTACTTTGCTTCTTCCTTCTCTGTGCTTTTACTTCTCTGTGCTTTTATGCCACGTGTCTCTTAAGTCATTTACGACACAGCGCCCATCTTACTGTCTCTATTTCTATCTGTGTTTGTCCTTCCATGTGAGTTCTCTTAGGACAAGGGCACTGCCCGACTCACTGCTACTGGTACAGTGCTCTGAGGCTAACAGTGCTCAGTACATGCCTGCCAAGTTCACTGAATCAAGAGCCTCATAGATGAAGAGCAGCTGATAATAATTGTGTAACCTAGAAAAGAATGTCAATATTGACATCTCCAGTAATTAGTAAACAGTAAAGGATGCTTTTTAAAATAATATTCTTCATATTGGCCATTAATAAGAAAGTTTTAGGGTATTAGACTTCCTGCACCTAAACAAATAACCAAAAAAATGAAAAATAAAGTTTATTTTTAATTTTGAATCCCCTGCTAGGGCTATAAAAGAAGCCAGATTCTGACTATGTATTTAATTAACCTCTATCCCCAATGGTTTCTTTTGACGGCTTTATTTGAAGGGTTTATAACACTGAGTAGTCCTGAAACTGAGGTTGATATTGGCTTAGTTAGATTGATTATCTTATTCTCTAGGATTATCACTAAGAATTGTTTCTCCATTAGGTTTCTGGCCATCACCTCCTCATTTCCACCATTCTGGCTCCAGTTCATGTCACCAATGAGAGGGAGAAAGGAAAGTGGAAAGGGAGGACAGAGAAAGAGAGGAAGATGTCTGATATCAATTGTCAGTGGTTTATCAAGTGGTTGGTTCTCACTGCTGAGTTGCTTTTAGGAAGACATATTAAACGTTTGAAATGAATGAAAAATAACTATGTGCCCACCCTCTTGCCAAACACTAGGTATTCTCATTATTTTTGAAAACCAAGTTAAAAAATCCTATTTAATCGCTTCGATGTTGTATTTATTTGGTTACTCATGAGCTTAAGTATTTTCCTATTTTTCTTTGCTAATTGTTTTCCAGGTTTATTGAATTGTCCACTCAAATAGTGGAAAAAGTTTCAGTACCATACTTAAGACAAGTGTTTTTTGGAGACTTGCAACTAAAGGGTTTTTCAAAATATACATGGGTTTCACTGTGATGTACTTGGATGCAAAATTACTATTTCCAGCTATAAAATGAGATGAGACTCTCCAATAAGACTCTGCCTTTTCATAATGGAAACGCAGTGACTAAGCTCATATTTGGGGCTTGAGCTATAGGCTAGCAATCTAAAAATACTCAATGCCTACTTCCTCAACTCCAGGAGCTCATAAGTGCATAGGAAGAAACACAGGAAAAAATCCATTACCGTTTTATATGATAGGAACTTTAAGAAGAATAGGCATATTGTGCTATGGAGCCATGAGAAAGTTCATGCAAATAAAATACATAGTAAGAAAAGATAAAACTCCCAATAAAGGCCTTGGCAAGTACCATCTGTGAAAGCAGGGGGAGGTGGACTGGGAGTGGAACTTGAAGCCATTGGTTGACCTCCATATATGTGGCCTTTCTTCCTCCTTAAGTTCCTTTATCTGTCCCTTCCCCGCATATGTGGCATACGGGGATTTGCTGTTTAGATGCCCTCAGGCCATGTTCCTCTTTTGTCTCTTTCCCATTGAAAAAGTTTTGTTTTTATTCTTTTTTTATTCTTATGGCATGAAGACTTATCAGACATATCGAAGTTATCAATGATAGTTGAAGAGTACTGGCAATGATATTTTAAAAAGGACATGGTTGAGGATTATTGGGGCACTGGTGGTAGGCATGCCATGAAAATACACATCTTTAAGGATTTTAACCTATCACCCCCAAACATACAATGCTGCAAAACAATTTAACCCAATAAACATAATTTGGGGAATCAAGTTTAAAGACCGTGCCATGTGTAGGGTCCATTGCCTCTACCCAATAGAGACCAGTGCCATCTTTACCTTTTGTGACACAAAATGTCTCCATATATTCCCAAGTCTCTCCTTGGAGAATAATGAATCTAGAGGAAGATATGTGGGATACTTCTTTCCAGTGGGGAAACCCTCTGTGCAACGAAGGCAGGGAATGTGGCTCTGACTCATTGGACAAGACTGGGTCATGGAAACCATTGGGAGACTGATGCTAGGTGAGTAAATACTATACAAGTACATAGACCACACAGAATCTTATGCATGTGGGGATTTTAATGGAATGAGCAAAGTACACAGCATTCTCTCACTATAGAAAACCCATGCTTAAAAACCTACACATATTTTCTCTTTTCTAAAGCCCATATGTCTTGTTATGGTGGTGGATCACACCGTTCTCAAACCTTGGACATAATTTGCATCTTGGGTCACTCGGTCCCTGTAGAACTTGTAGGTTTGATTGGCTCTTTTATAGGACTGCTTATGACATTTTACTTTCAAGCTTCACTCAGGAGCTTAAAAAAAATCTCTATTTGCAATGTGCTAACCTTTTCAGCTGTAATCATTTTTCCTATTCTGCCTTTCTTTCCAAACTGCCCCCATATATATTAAATCTGACACAGTGACCTGACCAGTAAGTTTTCTGGAAGCCTATATATGAGTACAAAAGCTCTTCAACCTCATGGCTTATCTCCATGGCCACCTTTCTTCCCCATGGATTTGCTGTCGATAGTCCCAAAGAAATAGATGCATGTTTTCCACACATTGCTGCCATTCACTTCCTTGCATCTTCCAATCCTGAACTTACTGTGTGATGGCCAACATGGCATCTTGACAAAGTGACTATGTGTAGTCCAATAGTTGAATTAGATTTACCTTGAGAAGTGGCACTTATCACATTAAACTTTTTGCAATTCATTGAAAAAAGTTCCATGTCATTCTTTTTCCATGTGTCTGCTCACTCTAGCTCTTACTATTCTTCCGGGTTGTTTCAGAGCAATTAACTAAAATTCAACTCTAAGCTTCCTTAGGGGAAAGGTCCTCCTTATTCCTCCCAGTACTTGCACATTTGTGACTGCTTCCTTTTAGCTGCATTTGTTGTTGTTTTTTTAGTTTCTCTTCTCTTATGTCCCCTAGGTCATAAATGATGTGTCATATTTGAGATAAAACAGTAAATTCATTTATAGAGTTGATAGGGCTGGCAGGTATCAGATTTTGGAGTTAGATTAGTTCTGAGCAATGAGATCCTCATTTCGAGGCACGCTATTTATAAGTAGTGAAGTCAGGAAAAGCTGTGCTTGAAGAATATTTAGAAATGATATTTCCCACATACATAAAGTTATATATGACTAGGTTAGAAAAGTATAGTAAATGATATCAAGTAAGCTTAAGACTCCAGAATCCAGACATGCAAGATCAAAATTTTGTATAGCACAGGTCTAGGAACACTGAGAAAGATGGTAAAAGAGACAGATGTCCTCAAAAGGCTAAGAGATTCAGTTTTCACCAGTAAACCCCAGCTTATACATCTCATTCATACTTACATAAACTACAAATTCCATTAATATTTATTGGAAGCCTACTATAAGCCATCAATGAAAATTCTGGGGTGAAGTTAAATAGTTATAGGTAAAGTCAAATATTACTAGGAAAGTCTTTGACTTTTACCAATCTAGAATTTAAAAAGGTTAGACAAGAACCTCTGTAACTTTTCAACCTTTCCCAATATTCACAACTGCCACTGCACTATCTGAATTCTTTGAATGAAGTGATGGCTGAATCTCACCATGGTTACTGAATAGACAAATACCTAGGCTCAGATTTTAAATTCTATTTCAGAGGCTTGCTTCACTTGGCATAAAGACTGTAAGTTTCACGCATGTTGATGCAAGCATCAGGATTTTCTTCTTTTTCCCTATCACTGATGAGAAAAAGTCACAGAAACCTCCCTTAACTTTAGGGGACAGGAGATGCAAACTAACCTTGTGCTTGTGAGCTGGAAAGTTCTCCTACAGGGGACCAGCCCTAGTATTTTCATGATGAGCAGATACAGAGAATCCCCAACCTCATTGTTTACATTTTCTAATCGGAGAGCAACTGATCAAAATACTTCTACATAGGTAAATGTAGAGTGATAATAACAAGGAGTGCTGCAAAACAGAGGCATATGGTGCATATGAGAACTATATAAGAAGCTCTGAAAATTGAAAAAAACAATGGGAATTGATTAGATGAAGGAAAGAGTGAAGACAAGGTAACAGAAACAGCACATGTAAAATTTGTGTGGTTGAAGGGAATCTATTATGTTCCAATGTAGAAAAAGTTATTGTGACTAGAAGGTTGAAAGTGAGAGGAAGATAGTGCTGATAATGTAGGTTATAATTATTATACAATCAGTAGGAAACTCTTAAAATGTTTTAAGCTTAAGAATGGTGTTTTTGTTATTTGAAGTTGAAAAGAGCTATTTCAGTAGAATGGAGGGAATGGAAGGAATGGATTGAACCCTACTGGATCAAGGGGACAGATGTTAGTTGGAGACAAGATAGAACACTAGGGAAAGCATATAATTGGTTCTTTGTGGAAAGGTTTCCTTTGTACTTAACCTGAGATTGGAAGAAAACATAGTTTTACACAGTGAAGAAAAAGCAAGAGAGTGCTCCTACGGGTATCCTAGTTTTGTCACTTGGTCAAGAAAAGAAGTAATATTCTATAAGGTATTTTACATCTATCTTCTTTATATCCCACTTAAGCTGTGCAAGAGTAGGAAGCTCAGAGAAGTAACTTACACAAGCTT
The DNA here is from genome assembly GCA_019455555.1 of Galemys pyrenaicus. Classification (NCBI taxonomy): domain Eukaryota; kingdom Metazoa; phylum Chordata; class Mammalia; order Eulipotyphla; family Talpidae; genus Galemys; species Galemys pyrenaicus. Next base: position 8,149,996 of record JAGFMF010011709.1, on the reverse strand, counting down.
AGGATAGGTCCATAGTGGAACTGAGTTTCCCATAACAACTGTTCTTTAGCAGTTACTATATTAAATTTGGGGGAAGAAAGAATGGGAGTTTTAAATTTCATTTATTTCTTTTGGAAAGATGCATATTCCCAGAAAGAGGTTCAGTTCTATTTATTTTTGTAACTCCCAAATTTCTGTCACCCTTCTTTTATTATGCTGAAATTCCACCAAATAACTTTCAAACTTTCAATACATTAGTTGTTGATTTTTTTTTTCCTCAACAGGCCTACTAAAGTCCATGGTTTAGCAAAAATTATCAAAATGAAGAACTTGACTTACATCTTTCATTTTTATACTTCCATTCATCTCCTCTTGTCTTTGATCTCTTACTTGAATTTCCAAAGCACATTACCAAAAATTGATGATCCATCTTACCATTTGCTTACTGCCATTCAGATTTTAGAATCTGACTCATTAACTGATCCTACTCAATCAGCAAAAGGCTAGGACATAGCTGTTACTCTAGTAAATGAGAAGGTAAAGTAGACTTGTGAATAGTTTTGTCTCCATTGCTCATCACCAAGTCAAGGCAGTTTCATGTGTCTAAGCAAAAAAAATGACATTTTAAAGTAATTTTCTTCTTAAATGAGTCTGGGTATACAATTTAATTCACTGATTATTTTTCATAAAATGATTAAGAACATTGATTAATTGATTAGCTTCCTAGTAAAGATATTAGCTTTTAATTAAAGCCTTTTAAAAAATAACTTGTTCCGTATTGAATATAGACTAAGAATTCCTTCCAGTAGTTTCCTTAGAAACTGTAACAGATTTTGTCAATTTTTCCTTAGTAGCCCTCTTTGTGGTAAAACCACCTTTCTTTGTTTGTATCCTGTTATAGTTAAATCACAGATTGCAGAGTTGAGCTGTCTTGGTTAAATTCCTCATAGAGATATTTAATGATTACTTTAAAAGTAATCAGATCAACTTCCTAAAGTCTTTGAGACTCAGTTTCCTCACTGGTAAAAAGTAGATAGTGATAATACATATTTCATAGAGTTTTATTTAGAGTTTTATTTTTTTAAAGATTTCTTTATGCATACAAGCACTGGGGTACAGGCCAGAGGTATTGGGGGGGGTGAGAGGATTCACCACAGAGAGTGGGGAGCAGAACAGGCACATCAACGGAAGTACACTGTAGAGGGCACAACGGAAGTACACTGCTGAGGGGAGCAGCGGACACAGCAGGAGAGTTCTGCCACACCATGTGGGTCCCCTCCCTGGCCGGCAGCAGGGATCGAACTCGTGCTGCAGTGGCTGCGGTTTGTTTCATAGTGTGTTGCTTAACCCACTGCACCACCAGGGAGGCCCCTATTTCATAGAGTTTTTATGTTACTAAAGTGAAACAGCCTACATAATACTAGCTGTTGCTGCTGTTTCACACATACACACTTACACACACACACACACACACAAATAAGCAAAAAGGAACAAGGTTCTGGTGAACCCTTACTAAGGTAATCTGTTATCCAGAACACATTAAAGAAAGTGGAAATCAGTCATAAAATCCTTTTGTGTTTCAGTAATTAAAGACTTGATGAAGACCTATGGTGTGATGATCCCTAGTCTTACTACATGAATAAACTATAACTATTTCCCTTAAGATATTTAAATTCTAGCAGGAAGAAGTAGAAGGAGAATTTCTCTGACATAAATTAGGAGGAGAAAGAATAGAAGAGCAGGGGGATGAACAGATGCAAGAAGTAAAGGAAAAGAAAATGGTGGCAGTGGTGGCGGGGGTGGGTAAAGAAAGCAATTTCTGGAGTTTGCTTAGCCTTAGAAAAAAACACATTTCCTACTTATTTGAAAATAAATGTTTCCGTACTAAAAATCTGACCTGAGATGCATTGAAGAAAGCATGATTTGAAACTATTTACGTTAATAGTGACAGTAATATAAATGACAACTTACATTTACTGAGCTTTTCCTAGGTATTATGCTTAATACATAGTACTTGTAATTTAAACTTGAAAAAACCAGGAAAAGTGACCTTCACTGATGAGTAAGCCAAGACTAACCTCCACTCAGTGTCTTTGTGATGTAATGTAGTTATTTAAAGACAGCATGTCTATAATCATGTTGTGTTGGCAATGGGGACTTGAGAATCTATAGAAATAGAAGTTTAGAATAAGCTGGGAATAAAATTAGGAAACCCCCTTTACTTTTCCTGAATCCTTGGAAATATTGGGAAAGTCCTGGAATTTCCCCAGATCTTGGAACTGTTATTTCTGACATTTAATTTGATGTTAACGGGATCTCTGTGTGTTTTAGTCCTCCAAGTTGTGTAAGTCATTATAACATCTTTATAGACACCATGGAGGGATTGTCCAGGTTTGAGCTACTCCAGCTTTGCCCAGAGAGCACAAGGAAACATCTTTTGAGAAAATGGCCTTGGATGAAATTTCAAGGTTGAGGGTGATCTCTCCAGGAAAAGAGGAATAGTGAAGGAAGGGAGGGTATTGAAGGTGGAGTAGACAGCCTAACCCAACATGATGGTATAGAGGAACCACAATTAAGTAGGAAAAATGAGCATGGCAAATCGTTTAAAATTTTATCCAACACCTGGGAGAAACTAGAAAGCCTCACTCACATTCTAATGACTTCTTGTTTTCTACAAAATTCAAGCAACTTAATTCTCTGCTTTCCTAAGCCTCAGGAAATGGTAGGTGAGGGAGGGAAGGTGATAATAGAGACAGGTACTTCAAAGGAAGTGGGAAAATATAAAATTCATAAAATCAGATGTAAAAATGTTAATTGATAGCAGACTATGTCCATGTAATACAGGGATGGACTCACAAACTCCCACAGAACTGCTGCATCATTTAATGATATTTTAACCATATGTTCTACTACAATGCTGGGGTTGAATATTTAGCTTCGACTTACATCAAGAGGGAGGAACGTCTATGATGAGGTTAGCATTCTTATACAAAGAGGAGGAGACCAGATTTTTCTTTCTCTCAGCCATGCGAGGACAGCAAGAAGGAAGCCATCTGCAAACCCTGATCATACCAGCCTCCTATTTTATCATATCAGCGTCCAAAACTGCAAAAAATAAATGTCTTTACAAAAAAAAATATATATGGGTTTGAACAACCCATTCTATGGTATTTTGTTATAGCAACCAAGCTCAGACAGCCAATCTGCCTCTCAGGAATATTTCAGGGATATTCCTGGAACATAGTGGACCACTCACATATTGACCTGTTCAGTGCTCTGTAACTCATCACTTTATAGATTTGGGAACTGAGAGAAAGATGAGGGTAAGATGGCTCTTAGTTCTGCTGTGAAGGAAATGTTGCATTAATGTTGCACAATGTGCTGGTTTAAGTTTGAGATAGCTGCAGGAATACCAGGGAGAGATATGCAGCTATCTTGACATCTGAAGTTCATGGAGAAGTCTGGGGAAATAATTTAGACTGGAAAAGTAGTGACTGATATGTGTCTTTGGAACAATAAGAAAGTAGAAAAGTTTGCCTAAGAAATTATAATTTTCCACTAACTAGGATGTCAGCTGGACTTCAAGTCCTAAAGAAAAGCCATTAGTCATTAGCCAAAACAAGATGACCTCCCTGCATTTAGCTTTTGATACTGCAGTGTTTGTTTGCAGCTCTTCAATGCTGGCATCCTGAAATGAATCGATACCTTGGGTCCAGAACAAAGATGAACTTCCACCTATCTTATATTAGTATCTGTAGTTCTGCAAATGTAGCTAGAAATATGAATATTCTATCAACCATTCTACTGTTGACTCATTTTGAATATATAGTCAAACTAAAACCCATGAGTTACTGTTCTCATTAACTGCTATAAAGCTAACTTTCTGTAACTTATGCCAATACAGTAGGTTTCTTACCTTACATTTGTCTTGTCTGCATTAAAATTTTTATCCTTTGTTCCTTGCTTGCCTGGGTCAAGAAAAAAATTGATGCTACCTTTTTTTACTTTGATAGAACAGTCAAATAAATGATTAACAAAATTATCATTTAAAATATTTTAATTAAAAACTAGCTTAAAGGGTCAGGCCTCATTTATATGAGCAATCATAAAAAATATGTATAATTTTAGAATTAATTTATTCTCTAGATTTGCTCTTAATGTTACTTGCCAGGAACTGTAGTAGGCAGGGTACCATGGGTGTAAGCAGTACACTATATTTCCTCATGAAGTTTAATTTTAAGTAGGGAATATAAACATTAAGCCAGTAATTAGAAATATATAAATATGTAATCATTATGAGTGCCGGGCAGGACAAGTACAGATGGAAGGAAGGAAGGAAGGAAGGAAGGAAGGAAGGAAGGAAGGAAGGAAGGAAGGAAGGAAGGAAGGAAGGAAGGAAGGAAGGAAGGAAGGAAGGA
>JAGFMF010011709.1:8111863-8145524 GCA_019455555.1 Galemys pyrenaicus | reverse complement strand
GGGGGGGGGGGGGGGGGGGGGGGGAGGATCTATATTATATGGATGAGTCAGGCATGTTTTTCTGAAGAAGTGATACTAAGCTAAACCTTCAAGTGAGAGGAGGTCTTAGTTGAGAGTAGGTAGACTGGATAGGGCAAGGCATCAAGACAGATTGAAGCAAATGTAAGATGCTGATGTAGGAGATGCTTGTGTGTCTGAAGACTCAAAAGAAAGTCAAAATGATTGAATGGTAGTAAGGGGGTGACCTATGATGAGAAAGGTATGTGGAGAAGCTGGGTCATTTCAACCTGGTAAACCATGTTAATATTTGCTATTTTTTGTTATAATTTCTGGTTTTACCAAATGCAATCGGAAGCTACTGAAGTAGTTTCCACAAGAAAATACATATTTTCTTGATACAGATGACTATGGGAGATCAGTTAGAAGGTCATTAATGTCCAGGTGAGGGATGGGAAGGTCCAGGTGGCTTGTCTTAGGATGGTGGCTATAGATAGGGGCATTTATGATTGGCTTTGACAGGTTCTTTGGGGAAGGTATCAATAAAGGTGGCTAGCTTTTTGATGTACTAAGCTGGGTGAAATGAGATAACCTCTATTAAGATAAGAAAAACCAGGGTAGTAACAGATTTACAAAGGCAGGTCAAGATATCCAATATTGATGTGTTTAGATTGAAAGCCTGTTAGTTGTCCTAACAATCTTGAATATAAGAAATCACATGTAGAGCTGGAGATACAACATTTTGGAAGTCTATTGAAATTTAAAACCAATAGATGAGGTTGTGTAGGAGAGAGTATTGATCCAGAAGTGGCTTCAGATCAGTACCTTTGGAACTTCAAAATTTAAAAATTGTGTTGAGCACTTAATTGACCCAGACAAGCGAGAATCAAGAAAAAAAAAAAGTGAGAATACCTGGATTCTCGTTTATTGGAACACAAGAGAAGTGGGTTTCAAGAAGGAGGATGTGATTAATTGCTTCTAAAAGGTCAAATAAGTATCACTGCTTTGTATGCTACTGCCATAGATATGGAGACCTTGTGGGCAGATGTGACTATTACTTTTAGGCTCTTATGTATTATGTATCAATAGATTCATAATATATTTTGTCAAATCAATGAATGAATTAGAGAGCAAAACTTGGCAGAATTTTTTTAATGCATAACTAAAACTCACAATCACACAGTGATTTAGTTATCAGCTCCATTCATCAAAGGAAGAATTGGTGTCACAGAGAAGGTAACTTTATTATCAAAAAACAAAAGTTCTATGATATGGTGTGGCCAGGACAATTCTATTGTTCTATACCAACATCCCAGTTTACATGGGATGTTGGGTAAATGAAATCACATATCCAAGAATTAACATAGATTAATATATACTATATTACCACTTAAGATTTATATCTAATAATATTTGGCATATCAATATGTGTGTATGTGTGCATCTATATTTCCCAAGACTTGAAATTACAAACCAAGACAGAAACCATGAGATTTGCTGTCTGTTCACAGAGATGATAGTGGCCACATTCCCTAGTATAAAGGAGACATGAGCCTAAACAGCATCAAGAGGCTGGATTGAAGAGAAGAGGCTGAGAGTGTAAACCCCAGCTGCACTGAGGTGAGAGGGCGTGGGGATGGAGATGACAGCCTTCTCTCTTGCACACGTTAAACAGAAGGCAGACTTAACATGCGCTCGGTGTAAAAGAACTACAGTGACATATCAAAACTTCACACATGGGAAAAAAGTGCAGCTGCAGTGACATCTTCAGAGAGTGTACACAATAACCTAGAGTGAGGGAATTAGTCATTCTTCACCTTCTTTGTCTCACATTATTAACGGTTAACGGGTGGAAGGACTGTCCCTCTCACCTCACTTCCAGTTCCCATCACATCTGCGTATCCCATTTACCAATCCAAAATGTGGAATGTGGGAAGCAAAGAACATCTAAGATTCAGGAAGTTTTGCTTTTGGTTCAACGGATTTTAGCATGATTACATATTTAGAAATTGCTCCTCCTGCAATTCCCCTACTTTGGCTTACTTCTCAGCTGATGTGGAAGTGAATGAACTCATAAAGGATTTCTTCTCTTCCAGACACATATTGAAAAGAGAAGATCCTTGTAATCTCCTATCCATGTGAGGAGAGGAGTTGATTATTTCCCAGAATTTTGATTCCCTTAAAATTCTAGTGGAGAATCACAAAAAGGAAGATTAAGGTCCTTTGACTCTTGGAAGTAATGCTTTCTGAAGATGGACCCTCACAACCTAAGGTGTTTCCAGACATTAAGTTTACTTTTGGGTAAGCAGAAATGCCCAAATTAAACTCATCATGCTCTATACCCATCAGTGACTCCATTTTCACAGGTGATCTTTTCCCTACTATACCTTTAATTATTTGAACAGTAGGACTGTTATAAGCCAAAAGGAACTCTGTCACTCTCTGAGATGCTATCAAAAGCTCAGAAGATGGCGCACAAGGGCATGTTGGGAATGCTCTCAGACATTTCCCAATGTGTGATAAGTCCAGTGGGCAGTTCCTATAGAAATGATTCCTTGGATGAAATGTCTGTGATGGAATCCAGCCATAGTCTTCTCTTGCCACGCATGAAATCTCTTGAAAATCTTATGATTAGGAAGCCAGTTCACTCTGATTTATACTTTGCTTTCTAAATTTATTTCACTGGAGGACTTACTGTTTTTGTTTTTTACCATTGGGGTACATTTTATTGAACATAGATTTGACAAAGCACAGCTAGTGCCTAGCTAGGGAAAACGTGGGTTTAAATCCTGACTCTGTCATTTTCTAGGTTATTGCACTAACTACTTAGAGTTGAATGAACTTGGGTACTCATTTTAATCTCTGACGTTTATGGCAATAGTAACGCTCGCCTCAGCACTGATTGCAAGGATTAGATGATGTAACAGGTGAAGTGCCTATCATGGGGACTGGCAGGGAGCAGTCCTGCAAACATTAGCTGAAGCTGAATCATTGCACTGAAGGAATAAAAATAAAAGCAAACAAATAGAAAGCACTTCCTGATGAAGACTCTGTGGCAGGCCTCAAGAAACATCAAATATACACATCACGCCAAGACCACATATCATGAATTTTTGTCTAATTTTTTTGCAGCAGGTATACACATCAGAAATGCTGAAGTAATTCAGGTCTTTGAATGCTTTGAAAAACTAGAATTGGAAGCTAGACTGGGAGAGCCAGAGCCTCACAGCAAACTTCTTGAGGAAAAGCAAGCCAGAATTGGGGTGCTAAGAAAAACACTTCAAATACTTTGCTGGGAGATGCAAATCATTTTTTGAATGTCGAATAGGAACTTGTTGACACTCCATTACAACATTAATGCCAGGTTTACTCACAATACAGAACAAGGTATGTGTGCAGCAGAAAATATTTTTTTGCAATGGAAGCTCTTTGCAGGCTGCCAAGTTTAAAAGGAAGTTTGACTTCCGGTTCTCTTTCACTTTTAAAATAAGCGAATGCAATATTTTTTTCAATTGGCAAGGGATTGATCTTCCATTAATTTCTAAACAGAATCTCCTATACTAGGGAAGTCCAAGTCAACCCTGTATTTGAAAATTAGCATATGTTTACCAGACTTCTGACCAGAATGGAAATCCCTAACTGATTTTTCAACTGCGAGCACAATTCTGTCTTTGAAAAATAGTGAACCAGCTTTCTGGGAAGGGTTATCTTGTCCTGACCTGAAACTGGAACACATTAGTCACCATCATACCTTATTAAAATCTAGCAAAACAGTGGGTGAAATCAAATCTCTGGTTGGTCCACTTAATTTGACTAGAAATTGTCAGTTAGCTTCCTGAGAACAGTTTGAATCAAGAGCAGGAGACCCTGGACTCAATGGGTGAGAAACTTACACAGTAACAACTTACACCTTTAGGCATTTCCAATAAAAAGGGGGCGATGTTTTCTCTAGACAGGTCTGGAGTCTGGAGGAGATGACTCAGAATCACAAGCCACTGCCAGACACTGAATTTCCAGGCCATAGATGTGAAATGCAAGATGCAGGGTCATTTTGATCTACAAGGCATCACGTTAGGTAGGTGAAACATCTGAACTTAACCCTGGAACAAGCCTGACACATCCATGTATGCAATTTGAAGCCAGTTGTGATGAAAATCTGCCCAATCTATACAAAACTCTAATTACTTAAAATAGACATTCGTGAACTGATTTTGGAGAAAAATAATATCACCCTAAAATGTTACTGAGAAATTTTAAGTTTACTCAAGTTTCCAACTTAGATCAATTATCAGCTATGATGTCAGAGTCTAAGAAAGGAAAAAGAAGATGCGGACACTCATATTTATTGAGACCTTTTTAGAGTCACTGAGATGGGTTAATTTGCAAACATGCAAATGTATTATAACAGTGTAAAATAGACATTGTCATTGCCATTTTATAAAGAGACACAGGAAGATCAACAACTTTTTTCTTGGTTGATCTTTTATTTTATTAGTTTCTTGCATTGTTTTTCATTTGTATACAGTGTTTGGTCTCTCCCCTTAGATTTAGTCTCCACAGATCTCCCACCACCACAGCACCCGTGAACTATCACCACAGTGCCTTGACTAGAAGATCAACGATGTGTTCAGGATCGCACACCACAGCAATTCAAGTTCTGCTCTTCTGTAAAAGCAGGGCTCTTTCCTTCTCTTAGCTCTCTCTGACATGTGTTTTATAAATTGAAGGTCTGGTTGACAGTCAGTTGATGGGATTCTTGTCATTTTCCCTGAGTTACCTCAGCATACAGTTCTTCTTGCTTCTAAGTAAATACCTAACACTGTTAAGTGACAGAAACTGTGCTAAGAACTTTGCATATATCATCTACTTTAGCCTCGGTAGCAAACTTATGACTAGTTCCAGCTATGTTTCACAGTTGGGAAAATAGAATTTCCTAACACACTTTGCCCAGCACAGTTCAGAAGTGGCCACAACCAGAATGGGAGCCCAAATAGTCAACATCCTGATTTTTTTTGTAATCATTATACACTGAGGTTAAAAACAGATGGCACAGTCTATGCATTTTCCCTAGAGATTCTCTGGACTTGTTGATTCTCTGCAAAAATATAGTCGAGCCATCAATAGAACAAAGAAGGAAACTCATTTTTTTTTTCGACATACATATTCTGGCTATCTCCTTCCCAAATAATATGGAGTGATTCTATTCTGGGAAGGTAGTTGCTTTGTCATTGAGTAGTTCTTCTTGGTTGATGGACTGTCATTAAGTTGATGAAACTACAAGTCAAAGTTAATGGCACACAATTTATGTATTTATATTGGCAGACCTATTATCAAAAATTTTGAAGATTGTCAATGGAATTGCATTAACCATTATAGTAAGAGGTTCAGGGCCTTCATGATAGCACAGGGTTTAAAATTTCAGTGCTACCAAGCTATCGCCAGCCACTGTGGCATGAGTTTGATCCCCCACCAGGGAGCTAACCTACATGGCACAACAGACCTCTCCTGTCTTGCCCTCCGCTCCCCTCAGCAGTGTATTTTAGTCTTTCTGCCTGTTCCCCACTCTGTCTTCGGTGAAACTTCTCTCATTCTCGCTACCTCTGGCCTACACCCCAGTTCTTGTATGCATAAATAAATAAAAATAAATTTTAAAAAAGAGAGGTCCATGAACTACATATGTTCTTGGATGCACATTATGATATACTAGACTTTAATTTAACCATAAGGGTTAATTTTAATTAGACTTTAATTTAACCATAATTTAACCATAAGTTGTAGCAAGGCTGATATTTGTACCCTGCCTTCTTTAGAATTTCCCTTTACAACAGAAAGCTTGACCAATATAACTAACATGAAAAGCACAAAGTCTTACAAATTAAATTTTAAAGGAAGCAATCTCCCATACACTTTCCTGTATTTATCATCATTTTTAAATATTATCAACAATAACAAAGTGCAACTGTCTTTTCATTGAAATATGTTGGCCCATTCATTTAACCACATCACACACATTTTAGTTGTCTCTAGAGTCTGTGAAAAGCCCCAAAGTTCTACTGTCTCCACTTAAAGAGATGTTGCTATTCTTCCTTCACCAAAAGCCAGAGTAAACAGTCATCTATTTGTGTTTCCACACTGATAGTAAAACTCATGTCTTAGTCATAAAAATAGTGATTTTCAGTGCTTGAACAGAACAGAAAGAAAGTATCTTTTCCAAAATTAGTCTGCTTAATAAAGTCCAGTTAGGTTCTCTTATAGTTTAAAATCTTTTACAGTCTGGTTTTACCTTCAGAGCTATCTTAGCGTTTCCAAATTATTTTTTTCCCAAAGATTCTCAATGACTGTTTCAAAATGTCCATGGTGTCCGCATATGGATTTCCTTTCAAGGAAGTCAGTGAGGACCCCACAGACCAGGTGTGGGCAGGGCACTGGGAGGGCAGGGCTAAGCATGCATGCACAGGGCTGGATTGTCAGGTCATGAGTGCAGAGAAGAGGACAAGCCAGGAGATGAGAGTGCAGGAAAGGTCAATTCAGAAGGCATGGAGGAAATCCTACATGTCTGTTCTGTGTTGATAGTCCCAAAAAAAGAAGTTAATGTACATTGAAAGATCCAGAACAAGGACAGGAAAGGCTTGGGCTTCAGGCCTGGACAGAGCCCCTGAGAAATGCTAATTGGCAGAGCTGGTACTGTTCCAGCAAGGCCAGCATGGGTTACCAATACCTGCGGACTGGCTGTAAGTTGTTCAGACATTCTCGAAGGTATACACTTCCAAATATAATTGAACAGGATTAGATGAGATTTTTATGGTGACGTAAACCACTTCTGTCACAAGTTGAACGTACACATAGCAATTTCTATGTCACCAGTGTTTCCGCTACATATTTCAGGTGAGATGCATTGTTTTGATTAGCTTGACTTTACTTCGAAGCTCAATTCCATGTCTCTGGTCCTTCCCATAATTCCAACACAAAGAACCCCAAAGTTGAAAAGGGTTATTAGCCAATGTTTATGTGGTGCTATAAACACAATACAGAGTGTGGGGGAGTTTTGTTTCTTAAATATAACAGTTTATTTTGGTGAAATTATTATAACTTGTCAAACTCTTTCATTGTGTTCCAAAATCTGAGCAATTCTTTTAATTAACATAATTGTTTTTGTTTTTGAATTACATGTATGTGTTTCACAAGTAATGTAGTCATTTTCTCTTCACTTGAACAGGTACAAAGTCCAAAAAGAGTGAGTGTGCAGCTGGATCTCAGCTTCTTCCCAGCTTGCAGTGGTACCAGATATGGGGAACCAACTGGCAGGTTCAGTCTAATCCAGCATGAGATTTCTCAGAAAAATGAACTCCAGAGATGACTGCAGAAATTCTTTGCAGTTCATGTTATAGCTCTTTTCCCAAGATCTCTCACTTTTAACTCTTATTCAGGAGCTATAAGGACTTATTTAAAAAAAAAAATAATAAGCTGAAGTTTCTCAACTGAAATAAGTAGGGGAAAACGGTTGCGTTTGATTTTAGAGGTTCTGGAATCAAGACATTTTTTCCCCAATTACTGGTTGAGCAAACATAGAGTGATGCCATCTTCACTCTGGGCCTTTACTTCTTAATTAACCAATAGGGTTGCCTCTTTTTGTCTTCATTTTCTGTCAAGATTTTTTTTTCCATCAACTAAAATATTATGGAACAGTTCAATACATTGGAAAACCAAACCAAACAAAGCAACAATTTTTAAATTTTCTTTTCTGTCTCTTATCTAAAAAAAAAAAAAAAGAAAAATTCCACCAGGTTATCAAATGACCAAAAAGAAGTTGTTGAGTCAGATTCTGGGTTGCCAAGTACAGCAGTGCAGCTTGTGCACTGCACAACTGGGGCTGTCAGGACTGAATGAAGAGGGACTGCAGTCTAACCTAATGTCTGCTGACAAAGCCATATATGCTGACAAGGCGCTACTTTGTTTATCTTTTGTATTAATACAAAAGGAACATTCATGGTAGCAAAAGTCTGGGTGGTCTTAGAAAAATCAGAGTTCTGTAGAATCATTCCTGAATATTAAATTAATTATATTGATAGTATCACTTGATTATGGCCATCTCAGAGTAAAGATTTAGAATCATGAAACCTGGATGATTCCAGTCCTGGTTTTGGTGGAAATCAAAAATTGTGGTAATTTCCTTAGCTACTTTAGGGTTCTGCTTGTTCTTTGTTGATGAAGAGGTTACCTTTCATCTAATCAGACTAGTTAAATTAAATGTAAATACATTGTTTAGTACTCTGAAAATGCAGAGAGCTTCATCACCCATGGATTCTCCGGATATATCTTATCTAATTATCTGACTTATTTGAAAAGTCTGACAATCTGTAATTGGTTCCTAAGAACAATATGCTAAATCTTCAAAATCCAGAAAACTTATCTAGTCAGTCACAGCCTGATGTAAATGAGGGCTGGTGTTCTTCACCCATGGCAAAAGACTGACCCCACCCCCCACCCCTCTATCTTCTTTCTCCATCATGTTTGGTCTCCAAATTCCCTTACTCATCTTGCTAAAAAATTGCTTGCTGGCTATTGCGTAAAAGATAATTGATTTAATTATTTTAGCTTAAACAAACACAGTCAAACATCACACGATGGGATTACCCGCCGGCATTTCCAGGGTCTGAAGTTCTAAGGCACCCAATTTAAATTGCACGTTAAACAGTGGGTTCATAGAATTATGAAGCATACGGGGGAAAAGGGCCTAGTGGGATGTCAAGCTTATCTTCCTTGTTTTGCAAAAAAGGTATTGAAGTTCAAAGTACAGCAAGACTGGCAAGACATCACTCTGGCTTGAGCATAAAACTGGGATGCCTGACTTTAGCTGTGTTGCTTTTTCAATGACATCATGATTTGACTTTGCCAGCCTCCCCCACCAGCTCACTAAACTTCTGAACCTCCCAGAATTGTATCCAGTGTCTTTTGGGAGGATAGGATCAAACAGTGCTTCCTTTAGAAGGCCGTGCATCATGGCATACAGCTTTGTGAATGGATCTTGAGTTGGTTTGCCAGAAGTTCCCACATATTCTGACTTTGTTTGCCTCATAGAGCCTTTACAATTTACTGTTCCTTCCTGACATTTCTGTCTTCTCTAGATGCCCACTGAAGACTCTGTTTCTTTCTTAAAATTGTTTTTCAAATGACATCTCTTCTGAGAAGTCAATATCCATCACCCCATCTAAAACCCCCAGCCTCATCATTATTCCACATTGTGGCTGCTTTTAAATTTTTTCATAGCCCTTATTTGAACTCAATATTATATCTGCATTTTAATTTTTCATACTTGATAATTCTTTTTCACTACCCGAATGTGAGTTCCATGATAATAAAAAACTTTTTTCTCATGTTTTCACTTCATCCCCAGTTTCTAGCACATAGTAGATGCTCAACACACACTGCTGAATGAACAAATAAATTTATGTGTTCCAGAATGAGCTATTCTTCTTACTTTCCAGAGGGTTTTTCTTTTGCCTCTCTTTTAGTTATATTGTTGATCTGGGTCCTTCTAAGAAATTAAATTCACATAATTCAACCTCAATTTGATACTCTTTAAATGTCAACTCCCTCTTTTTCTCTTAACACTAAGTCATTGTTACTCTTTTTTACTTTCATTTTATAAAGCAGTACAGTGCACACAGCAGTAGATTCCTTCAATTTTCTTCTGGAATAGTAACAATAGATTCAAAGGTCAGCATGCTGATTGTGCCTTATATTTATTTCAAATGGGTTGATTTTTAAAAGAAACCTCACCTTGTCTTCGGGCTATACTTAACTCATATACCTCTTCTGACAGGGATGCTCTGAAGTCAGCACTGTGCTTTTTCATGTCCATGGAGTCTCAGCAAATGGCATCATGCTAATGACATTGTCTACTTTAAGCCCAAAATATTGATGGATAGTAGGTTAAGAGTCCCCGTGGAAACATACTGGTTAACCTTTTTACCTATCTATTATGACATTTTTATTTGGCTCAGTCTTTATTTTCCAATATACTCTCTTTAGAATCACTTCATTTGAAAGATTGTTATTCATAGTAAGAACATTCTCTTTTTTCCCCCCTGTGGCAGAGACAAGAGTCTAGAGATTGCAGCTGATGCCAGGGCAAATTCAAAAGCAATTCATGCCAGACTCTGGCCTCTGTGCATAGCCAAATCCATCAAACAGAGAAGATGAGACAGGAAAGTCTAGTCTTTAATTAGTTCCTACCCACAAAGAGTGGTTTTCAAGGGGGGATGAAAATGTTGGAGTCCTCCATAGAAGTATCTTCTCTTCCTTGAGGGAATTTCTAGCCTCGAGGGAGAATTTGTTTGAAGATTGAGCCTTTCCTTGTTTTAACTTAATATAATTTTTTTAATTGAGTGTGTATGTGTGTTTAAAGATCTAGTTTATTTAGCCATTCACAAGACTTTAGAGAACAAGCTCTTTAGAGAACAAAAATACACTTAATATTCAGAGTATATGTAGCACCTAGAGTCTGGCTCTCTTAAGTGAAATGCATTATTATCAATGAATCAATGCATGCACAAATGAGCTAATAAAGGAAATCAGTGAATTTATTCTTCCTGCCTGACTATATACAGACTTAATAAAAGAATTCTATTTGAATAGTTATTCGGAAATATCCCAACTCCTTGACTTAACTGACATAGCCTCAGAGTTCCTTGTAGAATTGAGGCCTCAGCTGTAACTGTATCAACTTCCCTTGTCCAGCCCTGTCCCATCTCTCCCTGATGGGTGTGATTCCCATGTATACTTCCCCAGACAATTCCTGCATGCAAATCTCTGATTCAAAAACATTTCTAGGTCATCTAGCATATAGCAACCATTGGGTTTTTGAATTAGAAAAAAACTTGATGTCCACTAAATTATGTGAAGATTAAAAGTATAGGGGGAAAAAACCCATCTCTCGCCATCAGAGGATGTTAAATTTCTTTTATTTCCCCCTCCTGACCTGGCACAGGCTTGAAGCCTGGATGTCCGCGTGAGTCCTTCTTGTGGCCTGCAGACTCGGCACCGTCAGTAGGGGGAGGTCAAGATGGAGACAGGCAACTTCAGACCGGCTCAGGTAGTGTCTATAAATGAACTCTCAAAGCGCAACTTTGGTCGAGTGTGCTTGTAGTCAGTTTGGCTTTCTTCAGTGAGTGTAAAGTCAAACCACTACACTGGACTATCCTTGTCCCTTAGAGTGGGATGAAGGAATTTTTTTTCTTCCTCTTCTGGGGCTTGATAATGTTTTCCATCAACACAATCTAGGTAGATTACCTGCCTCAGGAGTCGTTGTGAAGTTCCTACCAAGAACCATTTTATGCCTCATTGTACTCTGCAGTTTGATTTTAGGCTTCTAAAGAGAGGCACTTGGGTCAAAGGCAGGAGTCAACTTGCCTTTCCATTTCCCCGCTATGGTTGTCCTCAAAGGGAAGCTAAAGTGCTTATGGAGCATCCGTTGCATATCAGACAATAGTTTTTGCAGATGACAATTGACCCTGATTGTCTTCCACATTTGCAAGAATTTTAGGCACCATGGGGAGGATCTATGCCCCAGTCTTCTTTCCTATAACATTGTGTTTAAATATGGTGTAGATACTCACTCAAATGTATAGTCTATTTTTAATGGATTCTTGCTGCAAGAATTTATCAAACATATTTTATGTGTTAGGGTACCATATTTGGTGTCCGTTGGCTATTACTGTAACAACGTTACATAAAAGAAAACCAACCCAAACAAAAGGCTTCTGAGCAACAAGCATTTGTTTTCACAGTCAGTCATGGGATTTGACTACCGTCTGGCTGACATAGGCTGACTTGGCAGTGTAACTCTGCTTTAGGCTATAGGTTGGCTCAGCTTGGTTTCAAGAGATGGATTTAGTGCATATCTGCATTTTTACGGATTTGTTCTAGAGCCTGGCAAGGAGGCACTATGTTACCTGCAGTAGCTTATCTCTATCAGGAAAATCCAGCCACCAACCTATAATCTACAGTGCACTCGCTATTCTCTATCATAACCCATCTATAACTAGCAGCTGTCTTCTGCTGAGCTTTGGAAGGGGCCATTGTCTTTTTCATCTCTGGATCCATTATTTGTACCTTGGAAGTTGCCTAGCACACAAAAAGTGCACGGAAATGTCTTGCAGTTAAAAGGCACATGAATGAATAAAATCTGCATAAACATGTACCAATACTTTGTATAAAGGTTGTGCTAGCTTGACGAATGGTAGAGTTACACTTTGTAATTAGGACAAGCTTGACCTGCTTGGGCAGTTGCTGAGATCTTTGAAGTTGACACTATGGAGCACCAATGACAAATGTCCCTTCGTGTCAGCACTAGAGCCCTACACTGGGCAGAATGGACAGACCCCACATCCGCCCCAGTGTGTTTTCCTTTTGTACGCGTTAATGGGAATATGGCTGACTGTCTGAGAGCTCTCAGCAAATACCCACGTGGGCTTTGAGCTCTTTCAATCACTGCATTTAGAAAAGAGTATTTCTCATCTACAAAGTATTATGTAAGAAACCGTTCTGGTAAGTCACTCAATGACCTTCTGGAGAGCAGATCACAATAACTCCATAAAGACAGAAGAAAGCCTTAATGGAGAGTCAGTGCTCCAGATTAGCAGTAAAATGAACTTGTAGAATCTCAACCTCGCTGGGACGTGTTTAGAAATAGCCAGGAAGTGATGCAGACTGAGCTTTTTATTTCCTTCTTTCACTTTTAGAAGTGAATGAGGCTGGATCTGTCATTAGCTTCTCTGAATCTCAGTTTTCTCATTTGTAAAAGGGAGGTAATACTATGTCCAATTGTGTTGTTGATTGTGAAGATTAAGTGCAACAATATATGTGCAATATTGGGTGTCTTCTTCCTCTTGGGTTTGGATGCAGTCATTTTCTTTTCAAATTTCAAAAATAGCTTTTTTTGTGTGTAAATTAGTAAAACTGACATTTTCTGATTTAACTTTCTTTCTTGACATATCTTGGTTTGTAATAGAAGTATAAAAATCACTTCAGTATCTATAATCTGAAACATATTCATTATTAATATGATATGGGTAATTAAATTATTGATTATATATTTAATTTTAATTCATTTATGGTCAGTTTCTGTGGCTCAGTTAGTCTTTCTGAGCTCAGTTTCCTCACATGCCATTAATATTTAAAGTTTATTGAAGGCGTAAGAATCCATAAATTCTACATCTATCTTGTCCATCTACTTATCACAGCCTATTTTCTCATCTATGCATCCATCCTTCTGTAAGTTCATCACAAATGCTTTTTATGTCACTATAAAATAACACTGTGCAGTGAATGGATCATTCTTATTAACTTGAGGTTACAGGTAAACAAATAAAATTAACCAAAACATTGCTGACACCAATGCAATCAGGATAAATAATAGTGTAATGGGTGAGCGACATCCATTATATACTGAAGTATTTCACTTGCCCAAATAAAATTGAAAAGGCATGCAAAACACTTTGTAAGCTAACCCAAAGCATGAAAATTCTACTGTAGTAAGCAAATAGTTTTTAGGGGGTTATTGTTTATACCCTACTCAATTTAAATAGGGATATTTTAAATTATAAACTCTTTTGATATGTTCAAGTGTGATTTACTTTATGAAAATCTAGTCTACACACAGAAATTGTTTTGAAGACCATATGGCCCAAATAAGAACCAAAATGTTCTTATTTGCCATTTCCATTAAATGTATGTCTTTTTTGCTGTTCAGGTATAATCTTAGATCATTGCTAATTCTACTATGAATTCAGCCTCTAAGAAATTAGATTATTCTCTAGTTTCCTCTCCTACTCCCACTGTTTCTTCCTTAGTTCAGATTCTTAGTATTAGTCTCCTTGTGTTTTTAATGTCTCCCTAGGTGGAATCTCTCTGACTACAAAGCCACCCTCCTCAACTCAATTCATCATCCATCTGGGCAATATTTAAATACATAAATTTAATTCTGAAAATCCACCCAAAGTTTCCCATTTACCTTGGGCTAAAGAACAAATCCCTTAACAGAGCACACATCCCTGTTTTGGCCCCACACTCTTCATTTCTCCATTACCCACACCAAGATGGCGGTGAGCTGCACTTCTGACACGCTGTAAGTTTCCTTTTGCCTTTGTGCCTTTCTGTAAGCTCTTTTCCCTCCAGGAAACAGCCTTTCTCCATGATCACAGCTGAATCTTACTTGATCCCATCAGTTACCTCCTTCTCCAGGAAGCTACCTCAGACCCCATCATGTACGTACCTTCTCCCTATGAGCTATTAGTGTTCTCTCTCCCTCCTACAACAGCCCCCTTACTGGCCTAACACACTGAGAAGTAATTGTCTATTATAAAAACATTTCCATCTCCCCCCATACACTACAAATAGCTGAGTGTAAAGGTCCCCGCTCCTTACCTAATGCCTGGCACCTGTTAGGAGTTTAGTTAACATTTGTTGAATGAACAAAGTGAATGAACTTTTTCAAAAAGCCATGGCAATTTGGTTGTCACACACAACAGTTCAAATAAGAAAAAAAAATTTCCATACTGGATGATCTGTCCATGTGCTTTGTTTCCTTGTCATATTATGCCAGGGATCAAAGGAGAGCAGTTTTTCTTTTCAAATTGAAAATAGCTTTGTTTTTACTGCTTTTTTGTCTTTTATTTTAAAGGGAACCTTCATGACAGATTTTAATAGGACTTGATTGTCTCTATATTCTTATCCCTCAATACTCTGCATTTCACCATAAGTCAGCAAGATCAAAATCTTCTTCTAATTATCTTCACTACCTGCTGAAATACCTGCTGCTGGGAATGTGTCAGTTGCTCCCAACAATTATGCTGGTGGTAACGGCACATGTTCTCATGAGGCAGGGTGGTGATACCCACACTTCAAAGGGTCCATGCCAAGTGGTGATGCAGGTTGTAGTTCAATTAAAGCGTAATTAAGGTGGCATGCTATATTCTGACTTCTGCTTGTGTCAAAGATGATTCTTTTCATGAGTATGAATTGATACCCTATGACAGCTCCAAAGTCACCCAAGGGGTGGCGATGTATTAAGCTTTGACTCCTCCAGTGTCCAGTTATATGAAGAAGGCTCTGTGGGGTAGGTGAGCTGCTGCTTTGTGCCAGACTCAGTGGTAGTGTTATGTACCACCTTTCACTGGTTCTTGGTGACAGGTGTTATGATCCTCATTTTCCAAGAGGATTAGTTAAAGCTCAGAAAGTTCCTATGATAAATTACAAGTCACAAGATTCATCATTTAATAAGTTTGTATCCAGGAGCAAGTTTTCCCAACCTCTGTGATTCATTGTTTTTCATTTGAAAGTGAATTAATGGCTTCATCATTGGCTGGTCTTATGTAGTTTGCCATAAAAAAAGCACAACAGGTGTATATGTATTTATGTATCCATCATCTATGGATGTATGTATCAATCAGTAGACTCAATCAATTGTAATCAACAGAATAGGTATTCACATACTCAGTACTTTTTTTTTAATTATTGCAATTTTTTTCATTTTCAAAGACTTCCAGAGATGTATCATGAAGTCACCCAGCTTTCTTATACTCAATGACATACTGACCTTCATGAACTGTACTCATTCTATCAAGAAGTAGAAACAGCACATTTGGTGGGTCCCTATGGGCATAAGAAAAGACCAAGTGGAGAATCAGTTCCTTTCATGGATGTCTTAATCTCACAGCAGTAGTGCAGAAATAGTGGATTGGTGGGTGTTTGGAGGAGGTCATTGAAGCTATCTTTAACAACTAATTTTCCAGCCTTCCACTGGTGGCTTAGGAACCATGCCAATTCAAAAACACAGAATTAGGGGCCTCCCTGGTGGCACAAGGGGTTAGGCACTGTACTATGTGAAGCTGTTTGTAAGCTGCTGTACTGGTTCGATCCCTGGCCAGGGAGGTGACCTACATAGGACAGCAGACCTCTCCTGCCTAGTCCTTTTTCCCCTCAGCAGTGTACTTCAGTAGATCTGCCTGCTCAGTTCCCCACTTTGTCTCTGGTGAATCTTTTCATCCCCAACACTCCTAGCCTGTACCCCAGTTCCTGTATGCATAAATAAATAAAATCTTAAAACACACACACACACAAAATTAGTAGTTAGGAAATAAATCAGCTTATTTTCAGTCATTGTCATTTAATAGTTTTGTAAATTTAGGGAGTTTTATGATCTAAAAAATGCAAACTATAATAACACTGGCCTCACAGGGCTGTTGAGAGAATTAAGTTAAATAATGCATAGAATGTTCTTGGCATTATATCTCTGATGTTCATAGAATACAATAAATAAACATCATCTCATCATCATCATCATCATCATCATGGTTATTATTATTACTTTAACTTTCACTGTTTCCTCTAATTTTATCTCTTCTCATACATAATCTCAGCCAACCTCAAACTCACCTCAAATTTTCCAATATTCTTAAAGGTACTATTATCCAGTGGAACAAGTAAGTAAAAGCACTGACTATATGCAAATTACTTCTGGAATTCATTCCACCCACATCTTTGTATGTCAATCAGTTCACATTTCAAAGGCTCAAACCTGGTCTGACAATTCTCCTGGCAATAGCTGCAATGAAAACTTGAAGACAGTCTAGTCTCTCAGTCCTCTTCAAAAAAGCCAGGTTTCCTAACCATCATCATTAACTGATTCCAGGACAGGCAGAGTGTAATCAGTGAGCAGTATCAGACCTTCAGAATCATCAGCACAAAACTAGGTTGCATTGGATGGGAGAGTGCTCAGAATATGATTCTATCACTTCCTGTGTAAATGCGAATTGCAGACACCAGGGTGGTTCCTGTGGCAGTGTTTGGGTGTAACAGTATGTCAACAGTCTCCCAGCAGGGAATGCTCTTCATGTTTCAACTGCAGGGCATGATTTAGTGGAGTATGAAGTTGCTGAAATCTTGATAGACAAGTTGAAATGCAGTTAGGGAGCATACAAGCAACTTAAGGAGGATAACAGAGAAATAAGGAGGAAGTGAGGGAGGAGACACAGACAGACAGTCTTAGATAGTTGTCATGCAAATACTTGGTATTGCAAGACATTTTCTAAGTATTTGCTATCTGTTAAGAACTTTCATTTTCCCCTGCTATCTAATGTAGCCTTTACCATAGGATATTAAAAAAAGTACTGAATGAGTTCTTATAAATGGTATTAAATTGAGAGAAAAAGATTCTCAGTTTTTAAAGAAACATAGCAGGTAATTAGAAATTTGGACAGTTGACCAGTTTTTAAATATTACAAGTTTACATTAAAACTCCATTTCCTGGAAATACAGCTAATAACTTTGCATTCAAATTCTTCTAGGCTAGAGATATATTTTCTTATTGATTCTATTTTCCCTAATATATCTTACATACTTCCTGTCCTTTTGAAGTTGTGACTGTAGACTCCATCAAGTAAATTGGATCTTGCCTTGATGTGTGAACATGCTCATTATCACCATCAATTATCCTGTAAAGTGACTTCAGGGTGAATATAGGTCAACCTACATAGTTTATTTGCTTCCCACTGGTTGGCCTCAGCCTGCTGTGTGCTCAGAATTCTTACGTTTGGGTTTTTCTATATACTCTGTCCTACTTCCCTCTTTCTGCTGCTACATGTTGCTTTGCACAACTCACCTGCCTGGAAGGTAACCTTCTTCTGGTTCTGGTGTGTAATAACCAAAGAAGAAAATTTAGCATAACAATCTTTATATTCTTTCTTTCAAAAAATGTGTTAACTACCTATGCTCTACAAAGAATATGCTAAGACTTGAAGATACAGACATAAGAAAACCAAATGATTTGTGGGGCATTTGTAAAACTAACCATAATGGAATAGGAACAAAATGGTCTGACAGTGATCTCCAATTCAGATGTCAAGAAAGATTGATCAGGTAGAATGGTTTAGAGAGACACACAGACTACAGAAGAATAGAGGGAACCGTCCTATGAAGCAAATAGGGGAATTTGATACTTATTTACAGTACATTTTGTTAGATCAAAGTGGAAAACAAGAGGCAGAGAGAGGGAAAGGGCATTCTATAGATACAGGACCATACTCTCTGCATCTTATTTATCAGGATAGCAGTATATCTTATTCTCCTCTTTTTCCTCTGGGGAGAAGAGAAGGAATTGGGATACTCCATACATGCATTGAATACATTTTAAAAACCTCACAGAAAACTAATAGCATTTCATATATAATGTATATGTAAAAAATGTATAATGTAGTGGTTAAAAGTCTTCGACCTTGCTTCCTTCCCTTTTCTTTTCATGCATTCAACAATAGGCGTTTAGGGTCCAAGTTATCTTAGACAATGTTTTAGGCATGGAGAATACAGTAGTGAATCAAGCAAGCACAATGACATTCTGGTAGGGAAAATATGGACAACAAACAATCATATACACCGTGACTATATATTTAAAATATATAGTGACTTATTTGTTTGTTGTCTAAATCTTCCCAGTTAGAATCCTCAGTATTCTGTGTGTGTATGTGTATATGTGTCTGTCTGTGTGATTACTGTGGTTCTGTTATTAAAAGTAAAGAAAGAAGGGTACGTTGTACCTCTGTAGCTGTGGGAGATATTTTTAAAGATAGGAGGGCAGAGAAAGTCTCAATGAGGTGAGTTTTAACCTAAATAAAAACAGAATACAAATTTTTAAAGGGAAAGATATTCCAACCAGAGGTACCCACAAATGAAAACAAGGTGATGTATTTGGAAATTCAGAGAGGAAATGCAGTAAGAAAAGGGTGATATGAAGGAGAGATTTAGGAGATGAGCTCAGTGAGTTAGCAGGGGTCAGATTATTCAAGTCTTACTGGACATTTTAAGGAGGTGAGAAGCATTAGACGTTACTCAGGATAAGAGAGACATGATCTGACTTTTGTTAAAGGACCTACTTAAGATGCTAATTTAAGAATAGAATATATACAGCAAGAATAGAAACAGGAAGAATAAATTGTCACAGGGCATTGCAGTCAGCCAGGCACACATGAGGTTGTGTGACAATAATGGGACAGTAAGAACTGATCTGGTTCTAAGTAAAACCATCAGATTTATTGATGAACTTAATATTTTTGTGGGGGGAAAAAAGAGAAGAAGAAAGGATGATGCTAGGATTTTTCTCTGAGCAATAGATGAGTGGAGCTGCTATAAACTGTGATTTGAAAGATTCTGATGAAAGCAAGTTAAGAAGCGATAAGAGCATGAGTTAGGTTTTGATTTACTAAATATCCAAATGGAGATGTATAACCAACAGGTCTAGATGCAAATCTGGGTTGGGGAAGCATTTGAAATGGAGCATGAACAGAGTAGTTAGATGATATTTTAAGCATTAGATTATATTTTAAGCTTTACCTCTAGTTAGTTCAATTGAAGAATACATTTCATAGAGAAGAGACCAGTTCTTGAGACTGAGCTTTGAAGCACTCCAGTTATCATAATTATTAAAGAAAAGGATAAAATAGGAAAATGGAGTTGAGGTGGGAGGATAACCAAGACAGAGGAGAGCCTGGGATACTACTGGAGAAAGCATTTTAAGAAAGTTGTGGGAATTACATAGACCAAGTAAGATGAGAGTTAAACTCGATATCAGATACAGTAAATGAATCTCATCAGTGATTTTAATCAATGTTTTTTTTGGGGGGGGTATTTTGGGGAAGAACTGTTGAGATGAGTTCCAGAGTTCCAGAGGAAAAACATAGTTTTCTATAAAGGGGGCAAGAGAAATAATGCAACTGTGAGATCAAGAGATGGAAAATATTTTACTTTATTATTTGTTGTGGATAGGAATGAATCAGTAGCGATTAAATGTAGAAAAGAGGGAATTTAATGTAATAAAGTCCTTGAATATGGACAAGTAAAGAGGTCTCGGGCACGCATGAGGGAATAGTCTTAAATTTGAGAGCAGAGAGTTGATCCATAGTTATGAAGGATGATAGCATTTATGAGTTCAGAAACCATAGGTGAATTTAGGTAATGGCATGAGTATTTAGAAGGTCTCTTCAAATTGTTTCTAATTTTGCTAAAATAGAAAAAATACATTTGCTGAGAATGAGAACCAGGGAAGAACTGGAAGTATGAGAGAGGACTGAGAACTATTTAGGACATTGGGAAATGGCCTAACTAGAGAAGCCAGGTGACAGGAATCCTCATTTGAGATTAGCAAGCACTGAATCAGTGTGAAAAAAGTTAATATGATTGTTTATTTTTCATAAGCCATTTCAGCAGACTAGAGAACAGGCAAAGCATTAACAGAGAGGCAGAGTCCAGTTAGGAGAAAAGAACTCAAGTTGGAACTCATGATATCTAAATGAGAAAAGTGAAAGTCAGGATGGAGAAGAGTTAGGATTGGAAATAAATGTAAGAGTGCAACTGTAATCTGTAAGAGTGCTCTTAGCTGTCAAGAAAACATGAATGGGTCAATTCATTAATTCACTATTACTTGTGGACTCCTAATGTGCTATGATGCTCTCTTCTGAGCATCGAGAAGCCTACTGTCATGGAAATAACATTCTAATGGAAGACATTATTAATAAACAAGGTAATTAACTGATAATCAATTAATAGGTAAGCAAGAGACAGAAGAGGAATGTAAAGGAATGCATGATTTCAGATGAGGTGATATGGAAAAGAAGACCTTAGCGTGAAGGACATGAAATAAGTGATCCATTCTTTCTGCCTTCTCCATCTAAAACAGGAGCATTCTATCATACAAAGACCAGGGTTATTATGGTAATTAAATAAGATTGCACAGTGCAAACATCTATGCTAGTCCTGGGTCTCAGTGAATGTTGGCTCCTACCTGGATGAATCTGACTCCCGTATTGAGATGAGGCCCTGAATCTGGTTCACAACAGAGTACATTTTTCCTATGTGGTTCTAACTCTAAACACATTTAATCAACTCCACCACCTCCCCTACCATGCTCTTAATGGGATAAGTAATATTTGCTGGCAGCTGTTGTAGTTTGCACTTAAACTTGTTTCTATTCATTTAGCTCTTTTTAACGCCATGGTCTTGGAGAAGCCAGGATGTGACTTATTCTTGTTTTGTCTGCTTCTGGGCATTGCTAGAAATGTTCATAAAAGGAACAGATGAAATTTGGCGGTGGTTCCAGGTCAGGATGGAAAACAGCCTGACAGATTTCCCCAGGTCAGTTCCAGGGATGTTTGTGGCCAAGCGGAGGATTAGATAGCACAGTGGCTTGTGGGTGACCTTGGTAGTACATTTAACCTTTTTAGATCTCAGTTTTCTCATCTGTAAAACAAAGGGAGTGGTGACCTTCTCTGACCCCTGAAAAGTGTCAGGAGGGGGAAATAAGTTAATGTTTGGAAAGGCCTGCGTGACCCCGTGAGCCAAGACATTATCAAAGTACAAAGTAAATTGCAGTACTGTTTGCTATCCCATTAGTAACTCAAACAGTACAAGAGGCTCCCCCTGTCAAACCTTTGTGGGGTAAGCTTGTAATACACACTTTCTTGTTTCACAAGGACAAAAATGAAAATAAAAGAGTTGGAAACTCTCTTTGGACTCGCTTTTAAAAGGCTCTGCAATGGAATTCTTATGATCGTGGACACAGGTTCTCTCCCAAATGCACAACCTGCCCCCATGCCCCTCATCAAGCCCTAGGAGTGAGGAAACAAGAGAGGATTTGGAGCTCAGAACATGGAAGGAAGGCTTTGGCAACTTTGTGATTTTAGCCAAAACACCTATCTTCCCCTACACTCTGTTTGAGGGCATGTAAAATAAGTATCATGATTCCTTCTTGGTTATGGTGTCTCTTTAATATAATCCAATATAAAAAATATACAATTAACTCATGATATTATCATCTTCTTAAATTCTAACAAAAGCCCTATGAGAGACAGCTTATTGTTATCCTTAATACTTACATGAAAAATATAAGGCTGGGAAAGTCAACTTATACGTATTTATGAAGCTCAAAGGCAGGAAGGTGGGAATTCCCTATAATACTAACTGATTCCAAGGTGGAAAGCTCAACCTTAGCTATCTATGCTCTAACGTCTTTATATTCACAGTCTTACACCTGGTTGGTCAACATTCCCCTGGGCAGCAAAAATGCTTTGCTCTCTGTAAAATGTTACTTAGAAGATGGTGTTTGCAGTAATATTCACATTTTCACAGAACAAATGTGACCCATCAGTCCTTCTGCAGGACAGCAAATATTGGAGATCTAACATGTCTTCCTAGGTATCCCAGGGAATTTGAAATAATAAGCCATTTACTCAGGTGAAAAGAACAGAGTTAGTACATGTCTAGCCTCAACTGATAATATTTGGATCACTCAAAGATATATCAGATTTTTCCAGCTACTAGTCTATAATTAAACCAAGTTACAACTATCAAAATCTTCAATTTATTCTCCTAGTAAGGGATGGAGATTGGGGCTTGTGTGCTGAGAGAGGGAGTTACTTAGCAGAGTGTAGAAGTACATCTCACTCCTTAAGCTACATGCACATTATTAGCAATGGAGACCTGATATGTCCCTCTTTCCAAGCCACTTAGAAGGAAAGACAAACTTTGACTAAATGTTTATGAAAAGAAGATAGTACTCAAAATTAGTATAGCAATGGGCTGCTTAATGTTTTCCTAACATGTGTAAGACAGCTGATGAATACTCAGTAACCCTGGTTAATGTTGCCTCTAAATATTCTGCATACTGTTGGGTTAACAGAAGTTATGGATGGGTGGTGATCTAGACACCCAAATCATTAGAAATAGTAGATCCATTAGAGACCATTTTAGTCTTTTGGGTTTAAGATGCCTTAATTTAAATCAAAGCTGTACCTGGGATAAAGAAAGTGAGTTCAAACTCAATGAAAATATTTTCAGTTTGCTGTAGAAGCATCTCAAAATACCTAAAAATTGTGTACCAGAGGACTGAGACTAGAGATTTTTTTTTTAATTTCAAGGGGAATTAATGCAATTTTAAAATTGATGCCCAAGCTCTAAACTTACATCTTCCAAATTCATAAATTAGTATCTCATCAATAACCATTAAGATCCTATAAATTCAGTAATATTCTTCAGAAGGACAAAAAAAAATAGTTTAGGTGACTTCTCCTACCATTTCACTAAAAGTAGTAATGTGCTGGGTTAATCTTCTAGATTGATTAATAAGGTTTCAAGTGCAGAAAGAGGGTAATGTCCTTCTGTGAAAAAAAAGAAAAATAAAAAACTAGGAAGTCCTGAAAGCATGAACACCAGTCTTCAGAATGTCTGTGTGCCTTTCTAGTCTTTTCAAGGTATTTTTTATTGCACTTGTTTTTATTTTGCAGATCAATTTTTTTTAAATGTGATTGTTATTTCTTTTTAAAAAAGATTTTATTTATTTATGCATACAAGAGCTGGGGTACAGGTCAGAATTGGTGAGCAGATTCACCAGAGACAAAGCCCGGAGCAGAGCAGGTAGATAGACTGAAGTGCACTGCTGAGGGGAGCAGCGGGCAAGGCAAGAGAGGTCTGCCACTCCATGTGGGACCCCTCCCTCGCAGGGGATCGAACTCGCCCTGCTGTGTGGCAGATGCTTCACAGTGCAGCCCTTAACCCACAGCACCACTAGGGAGGCCCCTGCAAATGTATTTTAGAAGCACATACGTCAGACTGATGCAGTCCTATCATCCACACCCAAAATAGTATTTAAAGGGAAAATTAAAACATGGGTCTCATTAATAGACACTTTCTCATTCATTCATCCACACATGCTTAATGGACACCTGCTATTCCATTACAGGTTCTGGAAGTATATTATTAAATAAAATAAATATTATTATTATTGGGCCTCCCTGGTGGTGCAGTGGGTTAAGCAACGCACTATGAAGCAGACCGCAGCCACTGCAGCACGAGTTCGATCCTTGCTGCCGGCCAGGGAGGGGACCCACATGGTGCGGCAGACCTCTCCTGCTGTGCCTGCTGCTCCCCTCAGCAGTGTACTTCAGTTGATCTGTCTGTTCTGCTCCCTGCTCTCTGTGGTGAATCCTCTCACCCCCCCCAATACCTCTGGCCTGTACCCCAGTGCTTGTATGCATAAATAAATAAATCTTAAAAATAAAATAAATATTATTAAATATATTATTAAAATATATTAATATTATTAAAATATTAAATTAAATATAATTAAATATAAAATATTGTTAAATGTATTATTAAATAAAATAAATATTATAAAATAAAATAAAATCCACCTTCCATTAAACTTCCATTTCAGTGGAGGAAGACAGAAGATAAATAAGCAACCATATACATGACCAAGATGATAGCACTTAATAAAAGGCACTAAGGAGAAAGGAAACCAGAGTGACTGGAAAGAATTTCAGACTGAGCTGCAAAAAGTATCCTTTCTGAGAAAGATATTTGAGCTGAGACCTAGTTAGTGGTTGGTGGGAAGGAGCCAGCTGTATGAGTGTCAGAGGACGAGGCTACTAAAGGTATATACATCATTGCAAAGGCCCTGAGCTGAGAATGAAGTGGCTTTATTTCAGGAACAGACAGAGTTGGACCTTCAGAAGCATTAGCTTCTGGTAAGTTCTTTTCTAGCATATAAAACACTAGTTGATCTAATTCTACCAAGTTTCTGTTCCCTGTTCCTGTCTCTCAGTGTCTCTTTTACTTCCCTCCAGTTTTGCTGAAAGACGTGGAGACCATGGCGCGTATACACCAGGTTGTTCCTGTTTCCACTTATTAGTACACACTTTTGTCCCTGTCTGAGATGTTCTTCTCCACTTTGTCATCTAGTGATGCTTACTCATCTCTCAAGATAAATCTGCTCCATCTCTGTGGAATCAGAGAGGGAATGATTAACTGCACAAAATTTCCCAGTCCTCTATTGCTCTCAAAATGCCTTGTTCTGTCTTTTAGAGCCTATATTCCAACTGAGTACTCTTCTTCTTCGCTCTGCGTAGGCCTGTCATCAAATTCAGCATGCCATTTTAAGTTGTGCACTTCAGAGAACTATTCACCTTTCCTGCATTTAGCATAGAAATACACTCAACACTCAGTAACAAAATTAGTTATACGTTCTTCCCTCCCAACCTCCTCCCTCCCTTCCTCTCTCCCTTCTCATTTCCTTCCTTCCTCCTTCATTTCAGTTCATTTTCACTAAATTAAGCATACTGCTCGGTAGTTCCTTAATCCTTGCTATCTTGTTATGAGAAAAATGATCTTGGCTCTGATGTGGTAACACAGGCTTCATCACTCCATCCTTCCAGTGAAGTAAATATAATCCTGGTGTTACCAGGATGCAGCCAGCAGGAGGAGTGGTCTCTAGCTTCCCTGCAAGTTAGTGTGGCAATCCTCCCTCAGAAACCTTTTATGTAGTAGTGTGCAGACTGGATCGCAGAATGGACCAACCAGTTGTGAGCTATGGGTAGACTGATACCTGGACTCCACCTCTTACCACAAGTCAGTGGTAGCAGAGCCAAAATTACACTTGTAAATTACACTTCCTGAATTCTGTAACAGGCCAAAATGGACCAATCAGGTGCAGGATTGGAAAATGGACCAATCAGACTGGGGGGGTTGGGCACTTTGAAAGTGAAGATAAGGCAGGTTTGAAGGGAGCATTGAGATATTGGGAACGACCTGGAGGAGCAGACAGAGAAGCAGCAGCCCAGAGGAAGAAGAGGTCTGAAGAAGCAGCAGAGGAAGAGGAGCTCCTGCAGAGGCAGAGGAGAAGACGGTTCCAGCCTTCCAAGAAAGGAGGGAAGCCTCCCGCAGCTGCCCTCTGAGGAGGGGAGAGAGACTGAAGGACTTTGTAGGGACTGGGACTCGGTCCTGGCTGTGACACTGACTGGAATGAGCACCAAAGGCCCTGGGCCTGGTGTCTCAAAGAGCTGTCTGTTGGTGGCATAAACCAACAACTCACAAGAGCTGTGACACTGGGTGTTCACTGGAACACCGCCTCTGCAGGCCCGTAGTGGTCATTGCTACTGGACAGTGCTGCCTAGAACTGATGACCGGTGACTGCTAACACTGATGCCTTCCGGATGAAGCAGTCAGCCTCTTGTGGATACGTAAGTGTTCTTGTTTCCCCCATTTATAAATAAACCCCGTGGTTTCCTATAGCCTGAGGTCCCTTGCAATTGTGCTCGTGGGCGAGAACCCATAGACAATGACCTGTATCGGGCTAACAGAGGACAGTGCACCAAGGAATATCTTGCAGAGCTTTTGCATTTTTCCCCTCTTCAGACCTCAGAGACACCACCCTGTCTCTTGTAATACCCTTCCTTATGCTTGGTCACATCACCATGCATTTTTTTCATGGGATTTATCAAAATATTTAATTATCTGCTTGTTTACTAACTTGTCAAAAATTCTCCTTCATTTTAATATAAGCTTATTAAGGGCAGGACGAGTGCAGGCTTTATCACCAATGTATTCCAGAAACTAGAACAACATTTGGAGCATGCACTGCTTGAATAAGTGAATGAATGAATGAACAGGTACATTGCACCTGCAACTTGTCAGACTCTGTGTTAGGTAACAGGAAATACAAGTTTTTGTATTCCTGTCACAGTCTTTGACACTGACTTTTCTTTCTTTTTTCCTTATGCATATTTTTTAAGACTATTTATTACAATAAGTTAAACCTTGTGATAATCCCCTAGAAGTCACGGTTTTGTCTGGAGAGAAACCAGTTATCTGTGTCCTTGAGAGAACCCCTCACCAGGTTCTTACTTTGCAGTCATCTGGGTTGGATAATAAGATGGTACGAATGGGTTCATCAAATATATACCTTAATTAGGGGCCTCTCTGGTGGCATAAAAGATTAAACATCACCCTGTGAAGCATCTGCAGTCACTGCAGCATAAGTTCAATCCCTGGCCAAGGTGGGGACCAGCATGGCGCAGCAGACCTCTCCTGCCTCGCCCGCTGCTCCCCTCGCAGTGTATTTCCATTGATCTGCCTGTTCTGCTCCCCACTCTGTCTCTAGTGAATCCTCTCATCCCCCAAACCTCTGGCCTGTACCCCAGTTCTTGTATGCATACAGAAATAAGTCTTTAATAATATATATATGTATATGTAATTAAAGACTTGGAGACCATGGCACGTATATCCAGGTTGTTCCTGTCTCTACTTATTAGTACATGCTGTTATCAGTACATGTTATATATATAAATATAGATACATATATAAATACACATATAAATATATATCTTAATTAGCATTTATAAATATGTAAATATATGTATATACATATATATTTATAATATATAAATATACATATCTTAATTAGCACTTATCACAGGATATTATGGCTAATATTTTAAATACCCACCTTCCCTCCTAGACTCTCAGATACTCAGTAACAAGCAATGCACCTTACTTAATTTTTTTCTTACTCTTCCTCTACCCTTAAGTGTACCAATTGCCCTCTGAAAACAACAACCACACTAGTTAAAGACACAAATGTAACTGTTATTCAGAGCATGCCAGAAGCTGCAAGGAATATGCTAGCTATCTTTTAGAATTTCAGATGAGAAAAGTGATAGGAAAGATTACGTTCAAAGTAAATGGCAGAGACAAAACTGCGAATCAAACCCATGACTCTAAGCCTTGCCTCTTTTTCTGATTCAGAATTTCATCTTTATCTGAGAAAACCAGCAGCATCCCTGAGATTCATGCTCCACATGGCCGGGCAGCAACCACAGATCAGAAATGAGGGCTGAGATGGCACCTAGAACTGATGTCCCATCTACAGAAGACTCAAGGTCTGTGACTCAAGAGCTGTGCCAACCTGACGGCCAGGGAATCCTGTGTGATCTGATACTGTCACTGGTAACAAGAAGTTGAGCGCTCTGACTAAATTAGTCTATCAGCTGATATTGGAGGAAAGCATTCTCTTCTGCGGGCCGGCCTATTTGCAGTGAAAGTAACTTGCAAGCAGCCAGCATAGCCATCCTTTCCCACATAAAGGATTAGGATATAGCAAATGATGGCTCATTTGATCGACCAATTCATGAGGCTGGATGGTACCATATCTGGCTAAACATCATTTCTGGGTGTATCTGTGGTTGTGGGTCTGGAAGAGATTGGCATTTGTATTGGTGGACTGAGTGGAACAGGTTGTCCTTTGTTGTATTGGTTGGCACCACTTAATCTGTGGAGGGTTTGCATAGAACACAGCAGCCTACAGAGCAAGTGAGGATGTCTCTCTGCCTGACTGCTGAGACAGAGCACTGATCGTCTGCCTTTCTTCTAGAACTCAATTCTCCTGGTTCTCAGACCTTCAGACTTGACCTGGAATGACCCTACTAATTTTCCCAGGTCTCCTGTTAGCAGATGCCAGAACATGGCTAAGAATAGCTTCCAGCATCATGTAAGCCAATTCCTTACAATGAATCCTTTGATTCTGATTCTCTAAAAACCTCTGCCTAATCCATAGCATTTCTAATTTTTGGATAACCAATAATACTTATTGGTGATATAGAGTAGCTGAAACACTCACTTAGTCAGGGCACTCCTGTTTAGCAGATTCTTAAAAAAAAAAATTCCTTATTACCTGCCTTTCTTTCCTTATGATGTTTGGGAAGCAGAGATAAGAAGACTGACCATACATGATTGGATACCCAACAATATTGACTACCTCTGCTGGGAAAAATAGGCTCCAACAGTAACTTGATAGTCTTGGTGGTTTTAATTGTCCATATAGCATCATGGGCAATCAATTCTTCACCCAAATTTTAACATCAGTTCCCTATAGGTCTTATTGCATTACTATAGTGTTTCATCAGTCAGATTTCGTCTGTATCTCCTCAGTCCATGTTCTTGACCTTTTATCATCTGGACTGCTGATTTGCTCCTGGGCTCTTTGTGAAGTCTTTTGATGCTTTAATTATGATTTGCACACAAAGGTCAGACAGCAGGGTTGTGGAGACTTTCCATCTGTTCTGGGCAATCTTTTCTTTTCAAAAATTCTTGTGTTAGCCCAAACAATGTGCATGGGAGCCAACATTCACACATTATACAAAATGTAAAAATAAATTTAAAAGTCAACTTTAGTCTCTAAAACAGATTCTATCTAGTTCTGGAGGCCCATTCCCTGTGTTGATGACACAGGGAATTGGGGGCTGGCACTTAACTTACCATTTCCTTCTCTTTTTGTTTGGACAACTAGAGATTCAAATCTCAAATTTCCTACTAAGGATATTTTTCTCTTCTGTTAAGACACATCCTTACCATATACTGAGTTCTCTTTACCTGTAGTTTGCAGTAATATTTGACATTCAAATCTCCAAGATCAACTTGTGCTTTATAAAGGAAGATGCTTGATTTGAAAACCTCTTTTTCTCACACAACAAACCCTGCTTTCATGAGTTTCATCTTCCTTTGGACTTATATACTCTTCAGGAAGCCAGAAATTGAATATTGATCATATTTCTTTCTCCCTTAAATTTTCCTAATATTCTGGGGACAAATTGATTCCTCTATTTGTGCAGAAAGAAACACTAAGAGCAGAAGATCCAATCACATTTTAAAAGCTAAGTTAGAGTGGTACAAATCACTTATGAAATGACCTAAAGTAGACACTAATCACAAAGCCTTTGTAATTCATCCATTTCATTTGACTTTACCAGTCCTACTGCAAATGTTTCAAAGTAAGATGAAGTTCTTTTATGAAACTGAACACAATGCAATTCATCCAGTTCATTGCAGCAGCAACTAACAAATATCACTGAGTTCCTATTATGTTACAGGCTCTCTGCTAGGTTAGGTTATGGGAAGACTGATTAAGGAGGTACTTTCATCTTTTTGAAAGCTCACGTCCTATAAGCAAACAAGTTCTATAAATGAAGAAATTATTTAAAGTAAAAAGTTCAGTTTGATCATTTAAAAAAATATAGACAGTTCATAAGAGAAATCTTTGACTTCTATAAAAATACATACTGGTATGGCATGGAGAAGGGGAAGTCTGGGGCTTGGGGATACTATTTCAGAGGAAGTGATGTCTGAGTTGGGTTGTAAAGGATGACTCACTAAGTGCACAGGAAGGGGAGTTATTGTAGGTAGAGGGGAGAATGTAAAAAGAAGACCAATGCATACCTTGAATGAAGAGGTATTTGACTTGACTGACCTATGTATTCATGAAAAGCAAACAATTTTTAATACACAGGTTTCATGCTATATACTGACAATTGAAAGAGCTAAAAACCCAGTCCCTTCTCTCAAAACAGCCATTCTGGGTACAGTAAAGGGGTGACAAAGTAAATAATTAAAATTAAAACTACTAAAGAGTCTTTGGGGAAAAAAGAGAGGATTAAATAAAATGTGAGGCTGAGTTATGCATTGCATTTCTAGGTAGAATACAAGACTGTGTATGCCCTTCCTAGACTGTAGGTCATATTTGGAAGGCAGGTTGGAATACAGGGACCTCTTTAGAGGGAGTGGCACTCAAGAATAGTGGCATTCAGAAAGGCTAAGTAGGGCAATAGTGATGGATTAACACAGTCCCCATCCCACCAGCTTTTCTAGTATCCTGATTTTTGTAAGTCATCATTTTCCATCACCATTTAGTAATATCCTTGCTGGATTTTTTTTTTTTGAGGGCAAAGACAATAACAGAAGATAAATGTTTGCTGCTGAGCTAAATAATTAATCAACCTTCAGGAGAAAAATCACTTATGGCCATCTCATTCATTAGAAAACCACTAATTTGGCATCTGTTATCATCTAGACTTTTATATCTTAATTCTGTAAAGATATCATTAAAAAATGTGTACATCATATCTAAACATAAAATGTTTATGTTTATCCTTAGGAAAATTCACTGTGTTCAATAATAACTTGCTGGTAGAGCAAGAAACAAATTCTAGATCTCCTGGTTTTCAGTTTAAGACTGTGTCTCTTAGTTGATATTCAAGATGTTCTGAAAAACAAACAAAAACTCTTACATTTCTATATAATTTTGCATATAGACCGATTGCCTTTAAAATCATTTTATAGTTACCCTTATGTAATATATGTTATAAGTGTTTAGGTAAGCACTTACACATAAAAAGTCATTTAGTCTTCAGAACAACTTTATAATGTATGAACTACTAATATTTTCATTTAAAAATTTGTAAACTGAGGTCCAGAGTAGTTAAGACCCTTAGCTAAAGTCATCCAATTATATAACAATCAAACTTGAACTACATAGGCTATATATTTACCTCTGAAACATTGCAAAATTCTGACATTTTCATGCTACTGTAGTACTTGAGCACAGAATTTGAAGTCATCCTAGATGAATGATGTGTAACTAGGAAATGCCTTGGTTTATTTATGGACAGAGAGGAACTGAAATCTCAAGGTCTCTAGGATATGGATGAGATGAGGCAGACTAGAGTTCTGGAGTTTCTGAAAAGATTGTGTAGGTGAGTAGTCATCACAAGTAGAGAGTGGAATTCATCACTGGGTACCCTTGAAGATCTAGGAGTGTAAGCTGAACCCTGGTAGATATAGAAATGGGAGGAGGGGCTGAAGATGAGCTTGAACTTGAAGAAGACAGATATTTGATAAGTTGACTTGAAATCCAATCTAAGATACATTACAATTGACAAGTAAGTTAGAGAAAGAGAAGTGAGGAGGTTTGCAAGGGATAGAGGTAGAGGTAGGCTGATATTTGGGATAGGAACAGAAGATAACTATGTGCTTTGAGTTCATAAAGAAATAGTCCAGGGAAAATGGGTTTTCATCAAAACTCAAATCATATCAACTATATAAACCTTGTTGATAGAGTCAAGGCCTGACACTGTGTGGGTAGAAGGAGATTCAGAGAATTTCTCTGATATGCCTTCACAAATACACTTGTTATATATTTTTCTAAATTGATCTTGAGAGACTGTCCTAAACTTATATACTTATTCAGCAACCTCAATAAAAGGCAATAGGGTTAATATGCCTTGTGTTCCACCAAATCTATACATTGTAGAGCAGTTTAGACACCATCTTTTAAGGTTTGAACATACATGCATTGAGTTCTTAACTCCTCCACATCCCAGTTGCTTACTGAAGCCTTCCTTCCAATGGTGCACAGCATTCCCAGAGATTTATCACAATAATATATTCTCTTTATTCCACGGCACGATCAATAATCTTGAAAGTCCCGGGAGGTTGGAGCTCCCAGCAAGTGCTCAGCTAGTGTTCCATCAAGTGCAGTTCTGAGAAGGGTAGTTCTGGATATGTGCAGAAAAATCCCTGTGCCCTGAACAATTTGTTTCCCCTGAACAGTCCCAGGAACTTATCCATTAAATGAGGCCCCTGAAAGAAGCCAGGCACTAAAGGACATATCACATATGATACAATTTTATGAATGATCCAGAAAGGCAGATCCATACTGGCATAAAATAAGTTAGTTCTCCAGGGAATGGAGGGTGGGAAGGATGAGATGTGACTGCTGCATAGACTAAGTTTTTAGGGTGATAAAAGTCTTCTATAATTTGGTGGTGATGGCTTTAGAACTGTGTGGATATACTAAAAATAAGTGCATTGTACCCATTACGGTGTGAATATGAACTTAGTTCCATAAAAGAGGAAGATAAGAAGGCCTTAATTTCTAGCGCTAACATTTTCCCAAAGTTTCATAATTTTTTTTTGTTTTTACTGAATTCAACTTGGAACATAGTGGAAAATATAAAAATATGCATTTTCACTCTTCTTTTTGCTCCTGACTGCTCTTCGCAGTCTACATTTTTTTTTTATGCCACTGGCTTTCATAGCAGTGAGAACATGATAATTATTGGCAGATTTGCCAGATGGGCAAATTTGGAAAGAAGGGAAGACATGCCCTTGGGAAGTGGCCTCAAAAAATGAAAGACAAGGACATTTTTCTCAGTGAGTTTCAGTGAGCAGTTTGAACTTGCATTCAAGTGATTTGGCTAAGATACAAATAATACACGTTATATGCAAATTTCCCAAACATATGAACACAATCACATTCACAGTTGGAAGAAACAAAATCTATATATAACTGCATAATAATTTATTATGCTAAAAATATCCTCTTTCTAGACCCGTCTTTTTTTTTTTTTTTTTTAATCCAGTGGTTGGAAAATTACGTTTTTACTCTGCCCTCTGTGGTACTGGTGATCAGTTGTAAAGTTAAGGCATAAAATTTTGATCTGCTATTATTTTTTCCCTGATTCTTGAAAGCAGGGAAACAGAGTCTGTCTCCTGTTTTCCAGTCTTTGAGCAAAAGTGATGATTTTAAACATGGGCTTTGGACTTAAAAATTATAAAATTCAAGGCAATGTATGGTGATGTCTGGCTCCTAGCTGTGTGGCACTTGTTACCCTCAAATCTGGGGGGACTGACCACTGAATGGAGCCTAGAGAGCTTTTTTTTTTTTAACTTAAATATCAGACATTTATTCTCATAGTTTTGGAAGCTAGAAGTCCAACCAAGATCAGGATGCCAGCTTGGTTGGGATCTGGTGAGGGCCCTCTTCACAGTGACAGATGATCTGCTGGCTTTTCTTTATATCCTCATGTAGCTAGTTCCTTCTCTGGTCTCTCTTTTTTTTAATTTATTTTTAATTTTTTTATTAAAATATTTTAAAATTTACATATAGTTGCCATTAATTGTAATCCCCATGTATTCCCCATCACCATCTCACCAGTGCACCATCACCTCA
>JAGFMF010011709.1:8036384-8111569 GCA_019455555.1 Galemys pyrenaicus | reverse complement strand
ATTCATATGGAGACACAAAAGACCTCGAATAGCCAAAGCTCTCCTAACTGACAAAAAGGGAAGTGGAGGGATCACACTTCCTGACTTCAAACTTTACTAGAAAGCCACAATCATAAAAACGGCATGGTACTGGAACAAAAACAGACACATAGACCAATGGAATATAATAGAAAGCCCAGAAACAAACCCACAAACTTATGAACAACTAATCTTTGACAAAGGAGCAAAGAATATACAATGGAATAAAGACAGCCTGTTCAATAAGTGGTGATGGGCAAACTGGAGAGTGGAGAGCTTTAATTTGTTCTTTCCAATCATCACCCATAACTGAAATTGCTGTAGTTCAGGGAAGAGGATGTGCTCTCTTGTCGGGGTCTGCCTTCAAGCTCTCCAGCACCCAGAAGGTTGGACCTAGAGAAGGCACCGTGGGTGCCAGCCTTCTAGCCCAGTCTCCCCACATCCACCGGGCCTTGTCCCCCTTCTCCAGTGATGGTAGCAGTCAAAGCAGCTTTATTGCTTATGAGATGGTTTCTATGCAGCATTGCAAGGAATGTTGGTATAGATGAGATTTTGAATTTGTATTTATGTTTGGAAAAGTGCAATTTTTTTGTTTCCCAGTGTTTTATCCCTACTCTGTCCCAAATAGAAAAGACTTTGTATAATTTCTTGGTATCCTACAATCCAAAAATGGTAGTACAGGTGGGCTGGAGCTTAACAATATGCCTCAGCATATGAAAGGCACTAACTAGGCTACAAAAAGATGATGTTCCAATAAATTCTGTTTGGAAAAGTGACATGCAGCTGAAATATCTGAATTCTTATCCTGGCCTATGAATCCCATAAGGATAAGGATGTTGAAACTTAAGTTTCTTACGGTGTGACACATTTATGTACAAGAATCATTTTCAGACACACTATACTCTTCATTATCAAGTAAATATCTTTATAAATTTGAAAAAGTATGTATTTCTTCTGGGTATGCTTATCTAATTTCAATATCACATATAAAACTATGATTTCTTCTTAGTTGATATTAATGATTCTTACTTTCAGCTAGCATCCAATCTTAATAATTTAACACAAATAACAAGATTTATTTCTTCCTCATGTCATAATGTAATGCAGGCTGGGTCACTCTCCCACAGTGTATTTTAGGGATACAGCTCCTTCCATAACACAACTCCACCAACTTGGTTGTTGGGAGGGGGGGGTGGAATCTTACATTTTCAGCATCTTGGATGGGTTCATATAACAGATATTTGTGGAAATGTCTTCCTTCCATTATCTCCACATTTCCTTTACTAGAGCTAGATATGACTGTCCCTCTTATATAAGATTCCACATTCCACAGTTCCAGCTAACCTTGGTCAATTGTGGTCCAAAAAATATTACTAAAATCCTATATACTTTGAAAAATAATTTTTCAGTAAGCACATGTCTTATAATAAAGGGCAGCCATTGGGAGTGTACATTATAATGTAAGGGAACCAAATAAGGATCAAGGAAAATAATAATAATAATAATAATAATAATAATAAACACAAAAAGAAAAAGACAAGGACAAATTGGGGACATTTGGTGGGGGGGAGGGAGAGGGTTGAGGGCAGATAAGAGCACGGGGGACTGAGGTGATGGTGCACTGGTGAAATGTGATGGGGAATACATGGGGATTACAATTGACTTCAAATATATATAAATAAATAAATATATAAACAAAATAAAGTTCTACTTTCCAAGCACTTCTCTAAGAACTCCTGGTTATCTAGGCTTGTGAACTGTATCCTAAATTACCAGCCATTTTAAACCAAATGTTTTGCAGTGGCACAATTTGAGGTGTTACCCTTCTAGCCTTCTCTGTTTGCTTCCTTGATACCCATCTCTGAATACTTAACAAATGTCAATTGATCTTAGCTTTTACTTAGGGCAGCTCTTCTATTGAGGTATCGATCTCCAACTATTCTGAAATCTGAGTGACTTACATTAAAAAATCAAATTCTTTTTCATTCAGAGTCTGTTGCAGCTTGGATAGCTTTCCATCAAAGGAGGGACTAAGACTCTTCTATGTCACTGCTATCTCTAGATTCTATTGTTTTTGGCATGTGAATAAGTAGAAACCATAAGTTCAGGGCCTTGTGTGTATTTTCAAACCTATATTTGGAAGTGGTGCATATCACTTCTGTTCACATCCCATTAACCAGAAGAATGCATAGCGTTGAAAGTCATTCTAGGAATGGTAATCATACTTTATGCATGACAAAAGGAAGAGACAGGAGAACATCTAGTTCCTTGCTTTCATCCTTCCAAATTCACACATATCTAACCTGGATTATCCACTGGTTGAAAGTAGATATTAAATAATAACTGAGATTTACATGACATTTCAGTTTAAAAGATACTCTCATAGAATTCTATGATTTGATCTCAAAAACCTCATTGTGTGATATGTATTCTAATCCCTGCTTCCAAGATGATAACACTAAGCTTTATGAGTCTAACATTTCAACATTTATTGAGCTGCTCTAATGTGCTTAGAACTCTGCTAGGTATTACTAACACAACATTGAACCAGAAATGGCCTTTGTTCTATAGCTTACTACATAATGTAAGAAACATATAGTAAATATTAATAACATTAACAAATGTTATTTACAAAGGAAAACAGTGTTCTTTAAGAAAGATGATTGTGTATAAAAGATATTTTTAAAGTATAGCCTATTGCTTTTTTATAATGATGTAAAAAACCTAAAAATTAAATAATGATAGTGACATTGCAACTCCATGAATATACCAAAAAATTAGATTGTACATTCTGAATGGATAAATACATGAATTATATAACAGTAAAGTTGTTTGATGAAAGAAATACATACAGAAAAAATGCAAGAAAATATACCTATGCCAAATGAGTCATGAATACTGTAAACGTTTCACACAATCTAAAGCGTAAAAGAAAATAGATTTTTCAATTAGCTCTTCAGTTTCCCTAGACCTTTCTTTTTTCTTTGATAGATCAGGTAATGTAAAAGAAAGTCCATGCCAATTTACTGACTCTCTATTTTTAAAATTTGCCCTATTCTTGGGGAAAATTATGCTGATACAATAGAAGTCACATTTTCCCTTGATGACTTCATCTGAAACAGAAACAAATATTGCTGTAGCAAAAAGGTCTCCTATGTTTTTCATAGCAATACAATAGACACTGAAAGTAAAAATAAAACAAAGCATATAAAAACAACCTAAACTGAGGGGCTTAATAAGTTTCCATAGAAAACCCTAAATCTGATACCTGAAGCTGAATTGGAGTTAATAAAGAAAGCAGGTGGAAGAAGAGTTTTATGAATAGAAGGGATTGGGGATTTCAAATTAAGATACAAATAGAAAGTTTATGGAGCAGAAAAATATGCAGTAATCAGACTGTAGGGGTCATGAAGTTCTAGATTATGTCAATCCTGCAGACAAAGTTAAGATTTTCCTATCTCCTCCCATCACTTCCAAAACATGGAAGTTATTGCTGATTTTTATGGTGAAGAGACAAGATTAATTTGGGGAAGAACTCAACTTTGTAGTTGATCTGTATCATTCAAATGACTTGTCCAGCAGTAAATGGTTGAGTCTCAGGATCTTCTCAAGGCACGTGATTATGGAAGCCATCAAACAGGATAAGTGTGGTTGGGAGCGAGTCCAGGAAGTATCCTGAGGATGCAAGAAAGAATTCACAAGCATATGACCTTATTTGCTAACAGAGTGGACCTTTGAGAGTTGAGATGCGTCTTCCAAATGGCAGGGAGTAGAATGTTTTGAGGTATACCAGTGAATGATCTCGCACCCAATGTGGACTGCTCAGTGATGAAGTTAGAGCACATCTCTGAGCACCAAGGGGGGCACTGGAAACTCTATATGCCCACCGCTGTCTTCAATCCCTGTGTATGCTTGTCATTGCTTACATGCCATTCAATATTAAACCAAAAATAAAAAGGTAAATGTTACAAATATATACCTCAACTCTAGCTAGGCTATGGCTTATGGGTAGCCTGTTCAAAGTGGTATGGCCATCTTTGTCATTTTCAGTTGGTACCAATTCAGTTTAATCAGCGACCATGCCGTATCAGTCAAATTTCACCCATGATCCTGGCCAGTCTTCAACTTGGGAACAGCCTTTTGTGAATCAGTTTGGTTCAGTCTAGCTGTGAAGTTGGAGCAGAGATTTACCATCAAATAAAATATCCTGCCTTCTTTCCTCCAATAACCCAAGTGTGGACTGGCAGAGACTTCCGATACGGTCGGTAAAATGGGTGAAGTATTTTAGATAGGTGTGGAAGAAATAATGGAAATAATGTATTAGTCAAAAGCCTGTGAAACTTGAGATCATGTACTCAGACATTGAGTAGAGGGGGTTTCCCACTTCTACCCCAACAATCCTGGGAAATTCTCCAAAGCTGCCCAGTTCCTTTGTATCTGCTTCATGACTGAAGTCGTGGGGACTTTTTTCCTTCATATGCAACTCAGAGAGTGTAAAAAGTAAGGGTATCTTTTACTTAAGAAGATCCTGTAGTAGATACTGAGGTTGGAACCTTTCATGTGTGATCTTATTCAATTTTTATAAAAAAGCTAAGCGAATGTGTTATTGTCCTCATTTTACATGAGAAACGAGTGTCAGGACAGTTAGCTGACATAGTAAAGATTATGCAATTATGAAATGGCACAGCAGAATTCAAACCCAGTTCTTTTTAGCATACCAGCTCATGCTCCTATTTACATATTCAACAATACACTCCTCTTAAATATATTTTGATAAATAAGAATCCTTGAAAATCAAATTGTATGTGTCATGCCAAGATCATAGGTCTATGCAGCCTCAGAGCTGTACTGTGGTGAATATCTATTATCTCGTCTTGTGTCGGCCCATACAAGTACTTTGGGAGTTGAAAGACATCCAAAGTGAGAGAGAGTGCCTATCTCATTCCAACTTGAAATTCAGGTACAAAAGCAGGGCTAATTTGTAAGCAATATATATTCAAATCAAGATCACTAAGCACTAAGTCCTCATGAAATTCATTGGAAAGATGCCCTTTTATCCCAGTGGTGCTGGATGACAACAGAGAATAAGCATGGATTTTTGAAATAAAGATACATGGGAAGCCCTGCCACTTTCCAACAGTCAACCTGGACGTTTTTCTTTCTGAATCTGGGTCTAGAGAAAGATATGAATGCAAAGTCACAGAAATGTTTTATTGTAATACTTTGGCCATAATTCTTTTGTTACTTGTTCTCTCTCTCTCTCTCTCTTTCTCTCTCTCTCTCTCTCTCTCTGTTTCTCTTGCCCTTTTCTTTTCTTTCTTTCATCAGTGGTAGAAGCCCATTTTCTATATCTCCCTGTATTAACAACACTGATTGCTTCCCAGCAGTTGTTTTTTCTGACAACCCTGTTTTCTTGGTTTCCTTTGCTGGAACTACTTGAATTTCTTATTGCCTTCATGAGATTTTACTCATCCTTCAAGATCCAGCAGAAATATTACTTTAATGACATCTTTTCTCTCTCCCCATTTTCTCCTCCCCAAATCCAATTAATTAATTCTCTCTTTATTTATTTTTTATATGTATATGTAACCTATACATATACTTGTGGTGAAAGATTATAGCTTCAGGATGTTCTCTGCCTATAGTCAGTATTTCATTTATGACCATGCCTGGCTTGTTGATAAACAGAATTGTCATGAGACATTTTAAGAAGGGTTTAGCCACCTCACAGGAGATAATTCACCCTAGTAAGGAATTTATGGGAAGAATCATGTTTAGTCTTTGGAAACAGGAAAACAGTATTGTGTCTACCACCAGGGTTTACCTCATGTTTTTATCATATCCCTCTCCTACCCATTCTTGGATTTAGGTTTGGATTTATTAAAAAACAGATTTCATCTTCTTTGCAAAGTGAAGTGGGAATTAATAAATGTTTTACATGTATAACCAGCTCAGTGAAACTATTTCATGATTGATTAATGATGTCTTCCAGGGTCTTCAAAAATGAGAGTGGACACACATATGCATATTTGCCAGCCTGGACTAGGTGATTTCCAGATCCACTTCTGGCCCTGAAAGATTATGAATAAAATCTAATCAAACCTGACCTCTGTTTAATGCTTCAAAAATTATCCTAAGGTCTACATTATGA
This sequence comes from Galemys pyrenaicus, assembly GCA_019455555.1. Classification (NCBI taxonomy): domain Eukaryota; kingdom Metazoa; phylum Chordata; class Mammalia; order Eulipotyphla; family Talpidae; genus Galemys; species Galemys pyrenaicus. Next base: position 8,105,400 of record JAGFMF010011709.1, on the reverse strand, counting down.
AGAACAGTGCCAAGGTGCTGATTAATGGAGATCTCTGTGTGATGGACTGCTGTACAAACCAGCTTTGTCCTTATTCGTAGGCAGCCTCCACATTCAGCACTTCACAGGACAGGTTTGTTAACTAAGTTATCTAATGTCATTATATTTTTACTATGCATGATGAAATCCTATCTATTTCATTTTGGTTTAATTTGAGAGACACTAAGTTCTGTTCAGTGTGCAAAATTACTAAGGATGCACTGCTGAGTCACATGCTGGCTTGCTTCAAGCTGTCCCCTACCACTCTCAGAAACTCAAACATGGAAGCAATGGAATAAAATATAGGTTGAGGTGTGAAGCCACACAATTTTCATCATTGTTTCTCAAAAGTTTACAGCCAAATTAAAGCAAAAGCTTGTCTAGATCGAAGAATCTGCAGCAAGAGTCCACAACAGACAATTGTAAGAGTAAATGTACTAAAGACCCATGGTTGATATTTTAAGGAAATTTTTTAAAAAATGATATAGTAGTAAATTTCTTTTTGATCATTTGTGTTTGTTTCCTCTTAAAAAAAAGTCTTCATTATAATTCTACCATCAATGGGTGGTACACTTCCCACATGGACTCCTGAGACCTTCTAGTTCCTAGAGGAGTATGTAGAATGAGCTCAAGAAGCAGGGGTGATTCCACAGAGAAGGACTACAGAGTGGGAAAGGAACTATTAGTTTAGTCTTGTTTTACAGAGGGGAATAAGGAAAAGCTTCAGAGTTGCGATCAGCATTGAGTACAGAGCAGGAAAATCATTCAGAGAAAGACTGTGTCGAGGCATGGACATACTAACTAGTGCAGCCGACCCAAGAAACTGCAGAGAGATTTGTCCTGTTGCAGATGAACTTTGCAGACAGAGCGTGGCATAAATAAATCTACAGAGGGAGGAAGGAGCCAACACGCACAATAAGCAAATCTGTTGGAAACATTATATACTTTGGAAATATGTATTTTTCATTAAATTTGTAATTGCTCGTTTCCTTCTTGCTTGACTTCCCACTCACAGAGCAAAAGGCAGATCAGATGGAAGTTTTGTTGTTGTTGTTTTAACTTCATTCATGAACGGTGCTTCTAAACCAAACTATCCATGACAAACCTGTGTTTAGCCTTTACTGCCTGCAAAGGGCTCCTCTCACCGTGATCCATGGTTGTCTGGCACGGACACTGAGCCCAGAGGAAACAGCACAAGAAAGATAGTCAGAAAAGGCATGAGACCCCAATGTCCTGCCCAGAGCGCAGGCTGGGTGTGTCTGCTGGATGCAAAGCATTCTGCCAGGTAGGGACCCCTCACTGGGTGACCCACACCGGGTGGGGGGGCGATTCCTCTGAGAGTCTTCAAGGATCACATTCTCGGCTTAACATGCTGGTGGTTGTAGGGAAACATTTACCACGCCAAGCTAGTCTTGCTGCCGAAAAGCCAGCTCTGCATGGGGACCCATTTTCTCTGCCATTCCAAGTCCCCTTCCTCTGACCCACTGCATGGTTAGTGGATTGACTTCACACTGTATCTCCTCTAGAAACATGTTCAATGTGGACTCTTCACTGAGGTGATCACAGGAGCCTGGGAGAGATCCCAGAATACCAGGGAATTGTCACTTGTTCACAAAGGCAACTCCAGCTTTTAGAATATGGTATGTAATGAATAGAAAGAAGTTGCTAAGCACTGACTGTGTGCTATGGACTGGACAATTTATCTTGGATTTTAAACCCAATGAACAGGAATTGCCTGCTTTAGAAACTTCTTTCCGATAAAAAAAATGAAAAAGCCAAGAAATAGAGGTAGAGGAAGACATATAGCAAGACACAAACACACTCACATTCAACTTTTAAGGAACGGCAAGCAAGTCACTGCAAATTCCCCGAATGTTCTTTCCCTACAGTGTGAGTCCCAATGATGGAAATGCTGGATCTGAGACACAGACATGGAGGAGTCCAATTTCTTTATTTTTCCTGCACTCCACTAACTAACAGTGCAAAATGTTCATATATTTTAGTTGGTTGTCAACACTGAGAGAAGAAAATATATTATCTGATGAAAATAATTAGGAAGTTAACCAAGCCCCACAATCGTTATCTATTGGGTAGATTCCCTACACGGTCTGTGATTACCAGTTGACACTTCCTTGCAGCTCAGCCAAGTTCCAAATTGGGGTGTGATGAGAAGGGCAAAGTGGGTGAAACCTGGCAGACCTGAGGGGCCACCTGGCCTGGGGCTTTCCTGGGAAATAAACCCAAACATTAAGACCCAAAGAATTGAAAAAAATGTTAAAATGTTCTCTAAAGGAGATGTTGTCTGGAGGGAGGACATACCCTTAGCTCTAAAGAGCCATACCAGGCTTTTTTTTTTTTTTTTCCCAGCAATGAATCATTCTGTTTCCTTGCACGTCTACCTACCTGAACTTTTCTGGGGCTTTTCTCCTTGTGCCTTCATGAAAAGTATGATAGCCTATTTTCCAAATGAGCAAGAGTTCCCATAACTCGATTGTGTGTCAGGATCTCTACTGAGTAAAGTGATGGAACCAAATAGCCACTCTCCCTGTATCCTGGGGATTTTACTGTTTAGAAAACATATTTAAAGTTATCATTCTATGTCTTCCCAGACTATTCCAGTAAATAGATGTGAACATTGAAGTTTTAACAGAATTCAAATAGATTGCTCAGACTGAGAGGTGAGTGAAGCAGCTGGGACTTACATCCAGGTCTTCAGACCCAAATCCTGTGCTCATTCCACTGCCCTGTGCCACCAAGTGAATGTCATCCTTCCCGACATACCGTGAGTTCTGCCCATGCTGAAAAAGGAAAAAACAGCTCTATCTAAAACGATTGACAGACTGGGGACACCTGGTGGGGAGGGGAGGGGGAGGGTTGAGGGAAGATGGGAGCACGAGGGACTGAGGTGATGGTGCACTGGTGAGATGGTGATGGGGAATACATGGGGAGTACAATTAATGGCAAGTATATGTAAATTTTAAAATATTTTAATAAAAAAAAAGTGCATAGCAGCAAAAAAAAAATAAAACGACTGAATATGAATCGAAGCATTCTGGAGAATCTGAATCAGGTCTGACTCTTTCTTGTCATGTAAAATAGAACTCTAATTTATAAAATCTGATGAGATAGTGGTAACTCAAGCTGTATGTATCTGATTTTCTCTTAATTTCTCCTGATATTTCCAGCAGTAAATTTGGGACCAGAAGACTGTCCAATGGGCTGGAATGGAAAGTGCAGAAGCCACAACCTACACTAGGGATGTCCTGAAGAATAAGCTTAAGAAGATATGATATATATACACAACGGAATACTATTCAGCAATCAAAAATGATAAACTAATGCCATTCACAGAAATATGAATGGAGCTTAAAGGGATTATACCTAGTGAAATAAGTCAGAAGGAAAAAGAAAAATACCAGCTGGTTTCATTTATAGGAGGAATATAAGGGATCAAGGAAGAATAATAGCAACAATAATAACCAAAGGGGAAAAAAAAACCACAACAAAGCAAAAATAAACAGACAACTACAAATCAGAGACAGGCTGCAAGGGAGAGGGAGGGAAAGGGATCAAAACAAGTGTGCGAAGAGCACAAGGGTCTATGGTGATGGTGCATGGGTGAATGGGTGGTGAGAATTCTTTGAGGAATGCACCCAAGAAAACAGTAAATATTGTAAATAAATACAATTAAAAACAAAAAAAAGAATTGCGTTTTTATGAAAGGAAATTTTGTTAATATAATGGGGTTATCATTTTTAATCTATTTCCCATTTTTATTATTTTATAATGAAAATGCTACATTGATAAAGCTACAAAAATTAAACCATAAACTGTACAATTCTTCATTTACATATAAAATAATTCATATTGTGGCATTCAATTCTTTTTATTTTCTGTGAAATAAACCCTGCAATTATTTCTCAAAGAAAAAAAGGGAGAAGCTTCAGCTAAGAACTTTCTTTGCAAACAGACTAATCATAGCAACAGCTATTATCAGATATGGGAAGATGACAGAGGTCACCAAATTTGTGAAAAAATATTTTAAGAAATATTTTGAATATGTAACTCAGTATAGGATCCAGGTCCTTGAAATGTTCTATGCAAATAGGCATGCTGGGCTGGACTTGCCATGACAGTAGCCTGCAGTGAAGTTGTAATGATGGAGGAAATAGTTCTGATTTCCTGGACCATGCTCATTTTAAGTGTAGTTTATACTTCCATACAAACACCTAACCCCTGGAAGTATTCTCATTATCTAGGCTTATTTGAGAAATGCAGGCCTTTATAAAGGAAGTAGCAAGTATTTTTATCCATTGTATACTTACTTTGTAAACATACTACTATATTTTTAATTAAAATTTAATTTTTGATAACTATTTATGTAGTGTAATAAATCAAACAGATTTCACATCACCCTTACCTAGTTATCCCACCAGTAATCACTTGCAAATGTACAGTATAGTATCAAAAACAGGATGTTGGGCCTCCCTGGTGGCCTCCCTGTAAAGCATCATTGGAACAGCAGCGCGAGTTTGATCCCTAGCCAGGGAGGGGACCCACATGGAGCAGCAGACCTGTCCTGCCTCGCCTGCTGCTCCCCTCAGCAGTATACTTCAGTCGATATGCCTGTTCTGCTCCCCACTCTGTCTCTGGTGAATCCTCTCACCCACCCCACCCCACCCCCACAGCCCTGGCTTATACCCCAGTTCTTGTATGCATACATAAATAAACCTTTAAAAAAAAAGGATATTGACATAGACACAATCAAATACAAATAATTTTCATTACCTCAAATTCCTTCATGTTTCTTTTTTAAAGTCATGCCCACCTCCCTCCAACTTTACTCCATCCTGCACTAGTGACAACTTCTAGTCTCATTCCCATTTCTGTAATCACAGCTTCTCAATAGTGTTATATAAACTGAACCTTACAATGTGCAATCTTTTTGGATTGTTTTGTTTGTTTGCTTGTTTTATTCAGCATTATTGGAGATTCATCCAGGTTGTTTGTGTAGCATTCAATTTTCATTGCTGAGTATTATTTCATGGGGTGGATGTAGCATAGTTTGCTTAATCATTTATCTTTTGAAGATTATCTGGTTTCTCCCTCCTCCCCAGCTATTAGCTATTACATATAAAGATATCATAAATATGTGTGTAAACTTTTTCAGTCAATTTCTTATATAAGTCACATCATCTTTGAGAAAAATGTCCAGAAATGCATTGCTAGATCTAATAATTTTTGTTCATTTCTTTATTTTTAAGCAGCTGCAACTGTTTTTTTCTTTTAGTCTCATGAGCAATGCACCTGATCCAATTTCTATGCATCCTCACCAGAATTTATTGATGTCATTAATTTTTATTTTGTGATTATTTTTTGAAGTTAAAAATAACCGCAATAACTATTCAATGGTAATAGCTACTATTACCATATATACAATAACTATTACTATATCATAACTATAGTAATAATAGTAACTATTACTATAAATAACTACTATATATAGTAACTATTCCTATATATATAGTAAAAACTATACACTAATTATTGCAGTTATTATTAATTTGGACAGAAATCCCTAGTGAAATCATCTGTATTTGGAGATTTCTGTTGGGGAGTTTTAAACTCTAAGTTGAATTCCCTTAACACCTAGTGTACTCTTCAAATTACTTGTTTTTTATTATGTGAGTTGCTGTAATAGTGTGTTCTTTAAGATAAATTTGTCCATTCCATTTAAGTTACAAATATATATGACTAACACTGCTCACAGTATTCTCAAATGAACCTTTTGATGTCTTCAAAGACTGTACTGATACACACCATTTCATTCTTGTTGGTTGTAATTTGTATCTTCTCTCTGTTTTCTTTCTGGGCCTTCCTTGAACTTTGTCATTGTCATTGAAACCAACTCTTCATTTCATTGATACTTTCAATTCTAAATTTATTTGATCTTTGTCCTTCATTATTGCATTCCTTCTGCTCATTTTCAGTTTACTCAATTTTCACTACTTTCTCGAGGTAGAAGTCCAGATTATTAATTTGAAACTGTTCTTCTTGTCTAATAGATGTATTCAGGGATAGAGATTTCCCTTCCATGTTAGTGTTGCTTAGGGACGGAGTTTTTGCTTCCCAGTAGGCCACCACTGATATTTCTCCTATTGGGTGAAGTCATCTCCGCCAACACCAAGGTCTACATCCTTAATACTGTTGGATAGTAGTTACCATCCTGAATTTCCAGTGGGACTCCTCTGACATCAACGTAGTGGTAGGTGTGTGTAGGGGTGTTTCATTATTGCCAGGTGAGAGTAGAAGTACAGAATGTCTCACTCAGCTTCTCTGAAATGACTGGATCAATTCTCTGGGGAGACTGGATCACCTGGTCACAGCCAGAAACAAGTGAACATCTGGCTGTCCACTCAGCCTTTCTAGACATGGAAGGGGATGAACCCATGGTTATTTTATGAGTCAGAATAGAGTAATGTAGTTATTATGTAAAAGTTGTCTGTTTTGCTAGGCTGTTCTTTAGCTAGTCTTTTGGCTTGAAAGGATTTCTGGATTATGGGCTTTTTCAATTTTAAATCTGGGAAATATGAGGAAACCCAGGAAATCCACCACTATAGAGTTTCTTTGGTCTCAAGCTATTTTTAAATATTCTTATGTTTGTTTAGTATATAATGTGCAGGGCTTTTGTCATTGCTGTTGTTGTACTTAGCAGGAGGAATGAAGAAAAAATATATCCACTTCCCAGAAGTGATTTCACACCATTGTTTTTCTTAGAGATATATATTTTTGTTTTTCTTCCTTCCTTATTTCCTGTCTTTCCTTCCCTTTCTTTCGCCCTCTTTCTCGCTTCTCTTCTTGCCTTTCCTTGTTCTTTCTTTCCTTCTCTTCTCTATATCTCCTTGTTATAACTGTTCTTTATTTTGCATTTTATCTAAGCAGAAGCCATAGTAATATACTAGTTCTTTCTTCTTTGTCTCAATATGTGCAAAGTTGAATTTTAGCTTGGGGAGACTCAACCAAAAGCATTTTGTTTTTTACAAATCTCAGTCTGCATTCCCTTCTTTTAGATGTAGTCACAACATCTCATGTTTATTCTCCAAAGTAATCCTGCAGATGCCTACAGCAAAATAGTTTTTCTGACACAGTAAAAAAAGAGTGGATTTTGAATTTATATTGAGTTGGGTTTTCATCCTCTCTCTCTCTCTCACTGTATGTGTGTGTGAGTATATATACACACACATATGTATATATAAATAGTTATGTGATTGTGGGCAGATTATCTAACTTCTTTAGTTAGATTGCTTCTCAGTAAATTGAATATTTAATAAGATAATGTTTACAAAGTATCAAATACAATTCCTGATACATAGTGAGTATTCAATAATTATAAGTTAATCGAGAATGATTAAGTCTCAGTGTTCATCAACTATTAAAGGCCACATTATCCAGATTGGCTATCAGTCTTATTTCTGTGGGGTTAGTTTATGCCTTCATTATATTGTTGCTGTTATTTTATCATTAGTAAGTATGACTGTGTTGGATGAAGAGGTTTCTGAAATAATTGAAAGAATTCATTCACTATCATTATAATCACTTATGATTATCTCTATCCAACTGAAGCTCCCATTTTATCACAAACAAGTCCCTAGACAAATATTTGCTTAATTAATAATGGAATATTTCCTATGCTCAAACTGAGATTCTGTGAGTATCATCAGGTCCAGTGTCAACTAGAGCATTTTTTTCTTATAGTCACTTTGCTCTTCATTTTGCAGATGACAGAAAGACAGCTCAAGGAATGCCTAGATTATTGTTGATGTGAGACAAAATTGTATCAGCCCTCATCATGTCATGTGAAAAAGAGCTCAACTAGGGATCACTTCATAAAATTTGTTCCTTGTGGTTGTTTATCTGTGATATCAGTGCATTATGGATTGGATGATTTCAGTGCAAGAGCAAACACAAAGGTCATTTTAAAAACTGCAAATATAGGCCTTCGCTGGTGGTGAGGCAGGTCGAGTGCCTCACTGTGAAGCATCTGTGGCACAGCAGCACAGGTTTGATTCCCTGCCGGGAGGAGGGGACCCACATGGTGCAGCAGACCTCTCCTGCCTTGCCTGCTGCTCCCTCAGCAGTATACTTCAGTCTGTTCTGGGGAACAGCCTGTTCTGCTCCCCACTCTGTCTCTGGTGAATCCTCTCACCCCCCACACCTCTGGCCTGTACCCCAGCTCTTGTATGCATAAATAAATAAATTTAAAAAATAAAAATTGCAAATATATAGAGAAAACACTTTATTATTTAAATCTCATCATAACTGGTAAAGTTAAATTGATATCAGTTAGGAAAGGAGTCCCCAGTTACCCTCCCCAGTATTTTTCATAAATTGCTTAAAATACTTATTTTTACTTATACCATCTTATATTTTTAATAAAAATTAAACCATGGTATAAAATAAAATCATGGTCATAATATAAAAAACATATTTTATATAGAAGAAAACATAGGTAAAACATTAGAAGACATACATCTCAGTATCACCTTTAAAGATGCATCCCCAAAGCAATAAAAATGAAAGAGAAGATAAACAGCTGCAACTACATCAAATTAAAAAGCTTCTGTACAGCAAAAGAAACATTAACCAAAACAAAGAGACACCCCACTGATTGAGAAAAAATTTTGCAATCCACACAACTGATAAGGGACTGATGACAAAGATATACAAAGAACCCACATGACTCAAGAAAAACAAAGTAAACAATCCAGTCAGAAAATGGACAGAAGAACTTAAAAGACACTTCTCCCAAGAGGAGTCACAAATGGCCAACAGGCACAAGAGAAAATGCTCAACATCCCTCATAATCAGGGAAATGCAAATTAAAACCACAATGAGATAACACCTTACACCAGTAAGAATGGCACATATCAAAAAAAAGCAACAACAACAAATGTTGGTGAGGATGTAGAGAAAAAGGGACTCTACTACACTGCTGGTGGGAATGCAAGTTAATCCAACCACTATGGAAAGCTGTATAGAGGTTCCTAAGTCTACTAAAATTAGAGCTACCATATGACTCAGTAATTCCACTCTTAGGGCTCTACCCAAAGGACACAAAAATACCCATCCAAAAGAGCACCTGAACCCCAAATGCCCAAAAATAGATGAGTGGATCAAAAAGATGTGGTACATATACATAATGGAATGCTATTCAGGAATCAAGAAAGATAAACTAGAGTCATTTGTAGAAACATGGATGGAGCTAAAAGGGATGATGCTCAGTGAAATAAGTCAGAAGGCAAGAGAAAAGTATCAGATGGCTTCACTTTTAGGAGGAATATAAAGGAATAAAAAGAAAGGTTCAAAGAAAAGAACAACAACAATTAAAAAAATCCATGTTTTTGTTTTTTGTTTGTTTTTTTTATTATTATGCTCAGTAAAGTAAGTCAGAAGGCAACAGAAAAATACCAGATGGTTCCTCCCCTAGGAGAAATATAAGGGAAGCAAATAAGGATCAAGGAAAGGAATAAGAACAACAACAACAATAATAATAACAATAAAGACACAAAAACCAAAAATGAAAAGACAAGGACAAATTGGGGACATTTGGTGGGGAAGGGGTAAGGGAGGTTTGAGGGCAGATGGGAGTCAGGGGACTGAGGTGATGGTGCACTGGTGATATGGTGAGGGGAATACATGGGGATTACAATTGATGTAAAATATTTATAAATTAAAAAAAGAAAGAAAAAAATGAATATATGAATAAATAAATAAAATCCTGTGATACACACACACAAAAAAAACACAAGACAACAAGAACAAAAAGACAAGCACAAATCAAAGGCACTTTGTTGGGGGTGGGGAAAGAGGGACTGGGATGAAGAGAGAAAGAGCACAATGGACTGAGGTGATGGTGCACTGCTGAGATGGTGGTGGGAATTCCATGGGGACTACAATTTATGTCAAATATATATAAATTAATTAATTAAAAAAAATAAAAGCCATATCATCCTGTCTCATTGCTTTTTGATGAACCTCTGTTTCCCAAAACAGCCATGTTCAATTATATTTATGTTTTGTTCTGGTAATTTAACTGATATAAAATACATGGCTAATGAAACCATTTCTTGATTGATCAATTTTGTATATTTCCTATTTATTATGTATATTGGAGAAGTAGGTTTATTATACTTATCCAATGCTATCATCACAATGTCATAATGATATCATTTGGAACAAATGATTATTTATTTGGTGTTTAAATTTTCTTATTTGAATATTTGAGTATCATTCATGACTAAATCAAATCTAGAAATATTGTTTACTTTGAGGTGAATTTCTCCCTTACTTTTTGATTGGCTTCAACATTACTTCTATTAATATTTCTTCTCAATTCCTTCAAACATAGAACAGTTCCTTCAACACCTTCCTTGAGTTCAGGCATACTTGCTGGCTCTTCACTTCATTTCCTTTAGACAGATATCCATCAGAATACAACCTTTCTACTGGTTGTCCCTCTCCTCTGGATCTCTACTTGTGTTTGCATATTGTGTGCATAGGCACTATAACATTACAGTTTTGTGATTATATTAATTGTTCTTATTTGGATTTGTCATTTTACTGAGTATGTTATTACATTTTGAATTCATTTTTAGATAGAACTTTGAAGACAGTCAGTTATGAGAAGTAAAGAACCAACTTATTTCTCATTTAAATGTGGAGCCTTCTTTATGTTTCTGTAAATTTTAGGATTTTTTTCTTTCCTTTATTGTTTGGAACTCTCACCACGATGTGATTTGTGCACGTCTTTTCTCATTTGTTGATCTGATGCTCCAAAACAATTGTTATTTGATTCTATAATTATTTTCTTTCTTTTTCTCTTTCTTTTACTTCCCCACCCCACTTTTTTGATGGACCATTGGTTTACGATGGTATATTTGATGTTTACATTGATGTGCCATTGGAGTACAGTTTCATACACTGATAACTGTATATGTTTTTTTGATTCTTTTTCTATTGATATAATTTCATCTTCTCTGTTTTGTTTCTTTTGCTTTCCTGAGACAAAATTTTGGATGTTGCTAAGCTTAAATTTATTAACAAAGTTTAACTTTCTTAGATTCCATTTCTGTAGCTTTTTAATTACTTTTTGGGAGATTGGATCTTTTTTTGATTTCCAAATATAATATTTATTATATTTAGTCATTAAACATTTAAAAGTCCTGAGCTTCTCCAGATAACACTCTAACTTTCTTGGAAAGAACATGGTTGAGAGTGAAAATTGGGGGGTAATAGGGAGGTGGGTGTTAATGGTGAATTGTTGATTGCACATTTTCTTGGAATCCAGCAAAGTGAATGAGGCAAGAGTCTCTTCATTGAGTCTTTCTGATTCTTCTACTGAACCTAATATCCTTGAGTACTGAGATCTCTCTTAACTGGTATCTACCCACAGAATACTAGAGTAGATATAGCGAGTAGATATATTTCCTGGTATTGCAAGTAAGAACACAGTTATATTGGTATTCAGCAGCCTTATGGTCAATCCCTGGCTAATCCTCTTATTTTGTGCCTACTCTTTGTGAGTACAAGGCACTGCTAATTTTTAAGACTGTGGGTTTTGCAACATAAATGATCTCACTCCCCAATGACTTTCTCTTTATACCTACTTTTCCTTGTTATTTCTTTTCTTTGTTATTTTCTCCAATTATTTTAAGTCTTTCTTAAATTCTTTTATGGTTCTTGCTTTCCATTTCTCTTCCTTTCCACTTCCTGTGTCTCTAGAACTTACAGCTCTGTAAATAAATAGTACAGATAATGGCATTCATTTACTCAGTCAGTAGTTGTTTAAATACAAAGTTATGTCTTTTATACCATTGCTAATATTTTATCCTGAGTTCTAAAATTACCAGAGTAATACAGGGTTAAAAGGAATATGCATCTGTATAGATTATGTACAGAGACTTGAGCAATGTCATGGATAATTTGAGAAATTCTTCAGTCTAGATTGACTAGTTTGAGAATTTTTAATTAGAAAGTCCTAAAGTGTGGTATCCTCCTTTAATTGACCTAGAAGCTATAAATTAGAATTGAAGTCAAAAGAGCATCATAAATTATGCCACTTATCTAGATTTTTATGTCAGAATCATGATGTCATTATCCTATCTTTTTCCTTATCCAATCAACCACCAAACTATTTTAATTTTTCTTGTCCTGAATCTGCCTGCTTCTTACTTTCTCCATAATTGATTGTAGAGTCCAAATCACTATCATGTGTTTCTTTGACTTCTGTAAGTATCATCTAACTGAGCAGCTTCCACCCATTTTCATTTGGTAGTCAGAAAACATTCTTAAATCTTAAACCTACATGATAATATTACATCTTAGAGAAAACCATTCAGAGCTGGTCATTTGTCTTAAAGACCAAACTCCTTACTATGGGCCATACAGTACCGAGTGATTTAAATTCAGCTGAATTCTAGCATTTGTCCTCCCTGACTCTGGTGAACTTTTAGTTTCTTCTATGCTGCAAGCTTCTCCCCAGCTCAGAACCTTCACTCAGTTGCTTTGCCTGGAACCACTGACTTCTCAGAAAATCAATTCCTTGCATACTTAGCAGTCAGGGTCACTGCTTGGTAGAGCAAAAGGTCCAGGGGGAAATCCTGGAACATTTGCAGAACATTCAAACCCCATCTATTTTTTTTTTTCTCAAATGGTGTGACTCTGAGTCACTTTCAGGCTCTTAGGGGCTGTACATTGGCTCATCATGGGGTAATTTATTCAAATAATAGATATAAAATATTTATCATGATGCCTTGCATCTGCCTTCTGTTGAACTGTCAATAACTATGTGGCCAATGTATGAAAATTTGGAGAATATTTCATTCACAATAAGAACATATCAACATAAATAGACTGGCAAAATTATTTTTGCTCTAAGTTCATGTAAAACTTTCAAAATATTTTAATAAAAATAATGATTCTGAAATGGTAATAAAAAGCTAATTCTGAAATTACTTCAAGTACTTCCTTATATGCTTTTCTGTGTATATATTTCTAGCCAAAGTTATACCATTGCCCAAACAACAAACTCTTCAGATTTTCCAAGGAAACGTATCCTTATGTAAAGTGTCGCCTTCAGAAGACAAATGGGAAATGTTAATGCTGATGGCCATGGTAGTATTAACTTTTAGCACAAATATGGATGCAGATCAATTACTTTAGATTTGGTGCACACGTTTCCAAGCTTTCTGGTAATATTCATTGTTAATCCAAGTTCAAAAACTATAATCCCAGCATTTTATTCTTGCTCTAGTCCAAAATACCTATAATGCATATGTACATCTTATTGCTATTGTTTCCCCAAATCTACACTCACCATCTTATCCCTCCCCAGAGCATCAGTTTGCATTTTTTTTTGCAAATTGTACAATGACAGAAGTGCTTCATCAATATTGAAACAATTCAAGCAGAATTCACATACAGACTATAACTTTTCAATATGGTTTTCTAATCTATTTAAAAGAAATAGTGATATTTTTACAGTGTTTAATTATATTTCTTACACTGTGATTTAATTTGGATTTAAGGTTTTCAACACTACTCACCCCCAGGAAAATGATAGAATTCCCCATAAAAGGGTAAGAATTTTCTTTCATTAGTATTGTGAGTAATATCCCATTTTTAGTCACAGAGCATGCAAAAAATGTAAACTAATTTTCAATGTGTCTTTAAATCCAGGTCAATCAGGGTTCCTACAAAAAGAATAGGTGTCAGTGTAGTCCAAGTTAAATTGTGCTTAACTATTGATTTTTAAATTATTATTTAGTGTTTTTTCTTTATCCATTAATGCTTTAAGCTTTCAAAAAATCCAAATGTATGAAGTGTCCACTGAAGGAAGGCATACAAGGTCCTCAGTCTCCTTGGGGAGGGCCTCATGGCTCCATCTACTCTGTTGGCAGGTGAATCCCTGGGAACACAGGTAGAGGACCATTAACTATTTCATGTCTACAATTCTCTCATCTTGCAGATCTTTACATTTTTTCTTCTGACTACTTATTTTCTCTTCCTAGAGAGGTTTGTTAGTCATGGACCGTTACTGTGTTCAGACATATTTTTCACAAATCTGTTAACAGGCAACAGAGATGGGAAGGATCTTGATCAGTGCATTCTCATTTCTCATTCTCTTTCTGAACAGACTTGAAGATGTAATTCAGCAGAACAGAGATACTGGGGGAAAACCCGAGCTGAAGTTATTGCAGTGTAAGCCCTGGGTTAACTTGAGCTGAAATGAAAAAATAGGAAGTAGCAGAAAATATCACACACATGAAGATTACCTTCCAAGCTAATGGTTGTTATATTCAGTTAAATGACATAACTCTATTCTATGAATTTTACAGGACACAGTCCTACACAGGAATATAATATTAGGTGCTAATTTGTCAGAAGAGGGATTAACAAACATGGCCTCCTTGAACACCAGAATCTTGCCTGAATTCCCAGAGGTTCTAGCTTACTTATTTCTCACATGTAAAAGTTAATGAAAGTGATTTCTTAACTGACATCTTTATAAATAAACAAAAATAAATCATTTGTTTATAGTGGCAGCATATTCTTTATTATGTACATGGCAAAACTTGTTCTAGGTAGTTGGTGGATCCACTCTCTTTTTAGCTTCCCCACAGTTCTAGAAATCTAAAGGAAGGTAGAAAATCTTCATTCTATAGTTGGAGAAATTGAGTCTTGGAAGGTTAAGTGTTTTGTCTTACTGATTCTAAACTCAAGCTCCTATGTCTCTATAACCTGCATTTACACACACACCCTAATACCCAACATTTTTGTAGGAGATGGCCTGGGCTAAATTTACAATTCCTTATGACTAGGAAATTTTAGAGAAGTGTAGCTCTGTTTCAGTTTAGCTAAATCTTGCTGCACATTTAATGAGTCTTAGTTTGCACAGGGGGCAAGAGATGGATTACAAATGATCTAACTTTGAGGAGTTCACAGTATCATCTGAAAGAGGCACATATAGATATATAAATTCATTTCAATGTGGAGAAGGTGATGGGAGATGTCTGGATTTACCCAAGACTGGCCTTGACCTTCACCAATATTCCAGGGGTATCATTCTTGGCTACTTTTGTGTGTAAGAGTTCTGTTCCTACAAGTTGGTAATTAATTGAATCCTTCTGCTGAGTGAGTCACTGTGTGGGGTATTAAAGGTACAAAAATAACCAAACTACAGAATGATGTACTTCAGTGTCTACAGATGTGACACTATCACCAGATCCCTGGGACCTATAATGCCCTTGTCATTTTCTTCTATCAGCAGTGATTTGTTGTAGAGATTTTTATGTCTTTATATGATCAGTTTGTTTTAATTTATTTCAGTCTTTAAGTTTGTCTTCATTAATTATTTGGTCATAGTTGCTTTGATGCCTTTTTTGCTATTTCACGAATCATAAAAATGCTGAAAGTAAGTACTTTTCTTGACTCCTCCCCCATTCTGAGAAATGCCTGCTATAAAACATTTCCTTCCTCTTCAGTAGGAAGCATCTTATTAATTTCCTTTTTTTTTTTTTTTTTGCCTAGAGTGGGCATGTTCTACCTTAAATAGGATTCCTTAATTCCTTTAGAAGTTCTGAGTCTACCATCAAATGCCTCCCAGGGCAGCAGTTTGAGTAAAGAATTATCTTACTGAGGTCTCTCTGAAATTTTGCTAATTTACTGTTTCTGACCCAATTATCTCTGAAATTTAGGAGCAAGACTCTGTGTTTCTTCCTTTCTCTTTACTAAACATGGGCCATTTAATTAATAAAAATAGGCAAGCGTGCTTGATGTTTACCAAGTAAATAAAGTACAAGTAGAGATTATCCACCCAGTTTTCTTTTTTTAAAAAAAGGGCTTCCCTTGAAGTGATCCTTAGATGTATATATGGTTTGACACCACTTTTGAAATTCTGAACTCTGCATGGCAATGTACTATGTGGTCTTTTAAAGTCATTTTAGGTTTCTTGTCCACGGGTGGCCAATGATGGCTAAATGAGTTGGTCTCTAAGCTTTATTTTAGCTGTAATATTTCATCATATTATTGTTGAAAGTCAAAGATCATTTTCTAGGAAGTTTTCTGAAAGCTCAACCTCTCTGCACCAGTTCACAGCCAGCATAGACTAGACCCAAGTATGTGAATTTATAAGTTTACAAAATCTCAGACTTCAAAGTGACTTGTCAAGGTCGTAGAGCCCAACCCCCTATGGTAATACCTGAATACCTTCTACAACATCTCCACCATGTGGCCAACCTGTCTATAGGTGAATACCCACAAGACATCACTTGTGGACATTTTACACCCTGTATGCTACTATAATAAAATTTGTTCTCCAGTTGTTCCAAAGTAAGTTGCCCTATATTTTCCACTAGTGGTTCTGAACATTATGCCACTAATGACTTCATTAAAAAGTGTAGTTCTTATTGCAACTAACCATCATTTTGAGATTTGACAATGATGACACAAATATCTTCATCTCCAGGATGAACAGCCCAGTCCTCTAATGCACTCTTGCTGAGGTAAGAATGAATGTGTTCCTAATTTTGATCACTTTTCTCTTCATTTGACCTGGATCATCAATGTCATTCTTAGTGGCCTAAGGACAGATCAGATTTGAACACTAATTTTGAGAGAGGAAAATAATCTGATCAGAGTTGATTACTATAATCTGAGTAAAGCTACAGGGCACTCTGCAAAGAGGAAAGGAAGATACCAATAGTTCTTAGATATTTTGTGTTTAGTTTTAAATGTCTCACCACAAATCACATGATCCCTGGGCCCTCCTCAGTTTAGAGTTTAAGTTATTTGTACAAGACTGTAATGTAAAAGACCCCTGATTATATCATGTTGTCTATGATTCAAATGTCTAACAGTACTCTTCAAGTGAAAGGAAGGTATCAGCATATTATATGAAACTCCACCTCAACAAATAAATGAACAGATGGAAACACTTTTTGATATTCTCTCCTCTGGATGGTTTTCAAGGGGAATTGTGGTTGAAAATTTACTTGGGTGCCTCCCTGGTGGCGCAGCACTATCAAGCTAGTGCCAGCCATTGCAGCACGAGTTTGATCCCTGGCCAGGGAGGGGACCCACGTGGTGCAGCAGACCTCTCTGTCTCACCTGCTGCTCCTCTCAGCAGTGTATTTCAGTAGATCTGCCTGTTCTGCTCCCTATTCTGTCCCTGGTGAATCCTCTCACCCCCTACACCTCTCACCCACACCCCAGTTTGTGTACATACAAATAAGTAAATTAAAAAAAACTTAGTTGGCATAAACTGAGTAGATGAGGACCATCATACATAGGGGGCAAGGGATTTTGAAGAATGAGTCCTGTGTGTCCATGTGTGGTCATTTTCCTCCTGGGATAGTGGTGTTCTTGCCATGGGAACTAAAAGAGGGCATCTATCTTCACACCACTGGATCAGTGCTCACTGGTAGTGGGGAAGATGCTGGAAATGAGCAGGCCAGAGTAGATCCCAACATTGGTTAAGTAGACTTTTGTGCATCTCTTTTCAGTTACTGTGACTCAATCTCAACTGCTTTATTCTTAGAGTGTGTTTTACATAGAACCGATTCCCTGACACATCCATCCCACACCAGGTACAGCAAAACCTCCATTCTCCAGGGATATCCACTGCTGTGCAATCAACCTTTAAGAGAACAAAGCATATTTTCAGGAGACATCATTGAGCTGAGAGCAAAAGCACAGTGTTTAAGATGACCTATGGAACAGGGTCAAAATGGGTTTCTGAATATACTATTCATAAGCTTTGTGACACATAATTGAGCCGCTTGTGTGAGTAACTTTGGGAGGTTACAGAAAGTATGAAGTGGGCTGATATATATATAAAGTACTTAGAATGGTAAATTGGTTCAGAGTGAATGTTCAATACATGATAATGATGGTCACAAGAACTAATTATCATTGATTCAGAATTTTCATTTGTGGGAAAACAAAGATTGTTTTGGTTATATGCTGGAATGGTTTAAATTTATTGCCATCTCTTATACTTTTTGACACTATTCTGTATTGAAATTTGAGAACTGACACTCAGATTGGTAAATTTTCATCCTTTCCAATGAAATACAAGTACCACGATCGTTACCTTACTCTAAGCATCCATCACCTCCCCTTTATACAAAATAGAGTCTAAACTTCAAACGATGGTAAATGTACACAGTGTAGTAGGGTTCTGACTAGCACCCATTCAGCATCTCCTGCTCTTCTCTCCATCTTTGCCCCTGGAGTTGGACTCAGAGATGTTTCACTACATGTTCTTATTGATCTTGTTCTTTCTTCCCCGAAAGGCCATATCATGACAGAAAAGAAGAGCTAGATATTAGCGTTTAATGTTCACATCACTGGAATCTTCTCTGTCGATATCCTGAGATATTCAATGATTTTGTTGGCAAGTTAGAAAATTGCCTTCTGTGTATCCAGCTGAGATGGAGGTACTGAGATAAAGAGGTAAGATAGCATCCTGTCTACCTGTCTTCAGGTAGGGAATAGCAAGTGTAGTGTTGGAAAGCATAATTGGTATAGAAGGAAAGCTAAGTTGGTGAACTCTAAATTAGACCTGATTGTATGGGGGGGTGGAGTGAGTGGGCTCTACAAAAAGAGCAATTCACCTAGCAATGGAATCAGTGGGTGAGTGTCCTATCATAGAGAGACATGTGCCTGGACTTGGTCTATGACAGATCTGGGACTTTAAAAGAACCAAACTTGCCAGAAAGAAATGTTTGTGCAATATAGTCAATAATGTATTCAGACTTTGTTGTGCTAACTCTCCAAATGCTATGGAGACCATCTTCAGAGTAATACTGCAAGGACACTAAACAATCAGAATGAGAGGTGGTTGGCCAAGCCAGTCCGGGCTTTGTCAGCTGTGAGCTTCTGCAGGGGAATGGAACAACACAAGGAGTTTCTTTCGTTGTTTTCTTAATATCCATCTAGGTGCAATCTGGCAATAAATGTGAAGTTCCCATCCTGTCCCTGAATTCAGTCAGACTGTTCTAGTCCAAGGTTGAAATCCTCAAAGATCTTCAAATTCTGATAGATCACATACATTTCTGAACTAGGACTGGTGGAAACTGAGAAAGCAAGTCATCTGATTGGCAGCCATCAGTGTGTTTGGTTACATCTCTTTCCAACAGCATGGGCCCTAAAGGAAACAAACAGAATAGAAACCCCCAGACTTCCCACCAGTGATCCTCTTCCCTTTGCTCCCAAACTCTTCAGTATCTGTGTTCACGGTCCCTTCACATGGAATAAAGGCTTAGGAGTAGGGAGCCCTGGATTCTGAGTCATGGAATGGCACTGATACTACATCCTCCCTTGAAGAGGGAGTTTTACATGTCATCTGCACATGGAGAATGGTTAACAGACAAGTGATAGCTGAAAATAAGTAGTTCCATTATCATGATTACTATATCTACAGGAGGAGCAGGTAAAGTGATGGAGTCTCTGGACTCTAGTGCTGAGTATTCTGGAGTCTCAGAGTTACTCAATATGTGTTACACTTCCTGCTTATCTGAGCCAGTAACACACCCAAAAAAACAAGCTCATGAATTTGCATCATGCCCAGGTACACAGCCTCCCACCGCACATACAGTCTGGAAATACCACCTACTCCTGCCTACCCTCTCAGCCTTGGGACTTGCATTCTCTCTTTTAGTTGAAGATGCTGATCTCTAAAGTTCCCTCTAAGATCTGTATACAGACTTCAACCTTTTAGGCACCAACTTTCACATTAGCCCAAAAGAACTTGGTTACTGCCCATAATAAGCAGGTTTTGTAAGAAAGTGGAGGTGGGGAGGTAAAAGGGGGAGACCCTGAAGATATCTAGTGATGAGAAGGATGTGGTCACTAAATTTCAGGGGCAGTTTTCAATCAAGAAGGGCAAGAGGGAAGGAACACAGGTGATCCTTTCTGTGGAAACAGGGTAGTTCTCTGTGGTGAGTCACCTGTCTGGGGTTCCCCCAAATCATAACACCAAGTGGGGCCTGTGAGAGTCCTTGAATGCAGAGGTTGTGTGGGAATGAGGACTGGAAGCCCTGACACCCCTTAGTCTTGTGACAGACATTTGCTCACCTGCAGCAACATCCCAGGCAAAGACACTTATTTCTGGAGCCATTTCCTCATGTGTTCATTAGAGTGAGTGTGTTTGGGGGAGGGAGGGTCATTTACATCTACCATTTTGCACTAAAGTGATTTGCACTGGCATAAGAGGAACAGAAAGTGAGACTGAGAAAGGCGATGAGACAAAGTGACTGAGAAGAATAACTGATGACAGGAATGGTGGTGTTTGCTTCAGGCACTATGGTTGGGCTGAGGGGGGAGCTGCATAAAACAGAGCCTGTTCCAGAGGCCCCTCTAGGCAGGGCATGAGCCAAGAAAATGGACCACAGCTCTGAAGCCTGCTATCAACTCAGGGTGGTAAATTCCAAGGCAGATGTTCCAAGTGCTGAGGCCTCTGCATTTGGACCAGGGTAAAAGGACCGCAAGAGGCTGCTGGAAGACGGAGGGCTGCTCTCCAGCTTTACTACCTCAGGTCTTCAACTGGCCCAGCTGTGCCAGGTGTTGGGGTGAAGACACACATGGACCTTTTCCTTCCTCTTAGGGTTTCCTCCATGTAAATACACATCCTCTTGAGAAAAAAAAAATCCCTCGTAACATTTACTTAGCTAAAAAACCAAAACAAGAATGTAGTAAGAATTTGAAATTGCTTGAAATTTATAAGGCTGTGATTTTTCTTTGTTGTATACTTCACAACTCCAGAGGACAGTGATGTGTTGTCTACTTCACAACAACTCCAGAGGACAGTGATGATGACAATGACGATGATGATGATGATGACAGTAGCGATTACCATGATGATATACTGATAACTAATCCCCTACTGTGCACCGAGGAGTTTGCATGCACTGTGTGTGACATCAGTTCTATAATTGTAACAGTTTTATTGATAAGCAAATTGAGACACAGGGTTGACGACAATGACACAATTTCATAACTGGATCCCTATTCAAATCCAAGTGAATTTGACTTCAATATGAATCCTTTACTATTCTGCCTGCCTCTGTGTTGCTTCATGGTCTTAGAAACTGAGGAAGCAGGAAAGGAGGAGTTGGAGATGAAAAGCTCTACTCCCAAAAGGAGTTCCTGAATGGATAAACTGGGGGTGGCATCTCTGAAGATGAGAACAAACCAATCTCTGGGGTCTACTACTAGAAAAGAAGACAGCATTTGAGCATAGAGCTGTGGTCAAAGGACCCAGGCAATGTGAATTGGCCTCACTGCTTCCAGACAGGATTTAGCTGCTAAGAAAAAGAAAGTGATCTGGGGAACTTACCCCCATGCACTGGCCTTACCATTCTTCCAAAAAGCCAAAGAAGGAGAAGAAAATGCACATTGTGGTTCATTGCAACTTACTTCTTAAGATCTCCAATCTCTCTCCTGTGTTTGTGGTTCCACTTCCCCTTTAGAGGCATTTGCTGGCCTCATCTACCCTCTGTAAAGTTCAGATGGCTATTTCAAAATATCCACTAGTTAATTCGTCACTCTCAGTAGGAGATGTGTTGGACATTGCAAAGCACTTTTCCCCTTTGCTGACTTCATAAGTAGGAGAATTTGTACTGTAGACTCACAGTGGAAGAAGGAGACTTTTTGCTCAAGAGAAAAGAGGGCTCTGCAGCCTCTTTCCCTCAACCTAGTCCCACTCCACATCTTCTGTCTGGAAATTGCATGGGCAACACCATCAGGACCTCCATTTCATGATATCTCTTCCAAATATCTGCTCAATGAAATTCCCGCCAAGACCTTGATGATTAAAACAGAGAGTTTGGGGCTCTTTGGAGGCTTTGGGTTTTCTGAGCTACAGCACTATATATAGTTGTTGCTTCTATGTTCTGATGTACAACAAAACCCAGCTTCCTGCTTTCTCTGAAAAGGTGCTTGAACTCACAAGCAGAGGCCTAGTCACCCAGCGATACTTGCACTCAGCTCAGTATGGGTTGCCTTTTAGAAGGCCACAGGCCTACTTGCTGTCATGTGAGGGAAAATGAAATCCTTTTCCCTTCCACCACCTACTCTGCAGAGCCCTCACTCCCTCCCACACCCACAATTCTTCTTCCACATCCTTTCTCTGAATTACTATGTTAACGAGGGAGATACAACGCACTAATAGGTTGAAAATAAAATTAGTGCTTGGCCTTCCCTATAGCTCCTGCTGTGGATTTTACTAGCATTGACTACCCATATTTTCATTGCTTTTCAATGACTATGTGCAAAGTGAAGAACACTGGTCTTGCAGGGAGATGAAAGAATATTCACATTGAGCTTTGTGATTTGACCAAATTACTTGATTTCCTCATCTGTGCATGGGGTCATGGGAAGATTTAATAAAAGCATGGCAGTGTTAGTGGTAACTGATTATTGAAGACTCAGGGTTTGTTGAACGTCATCAAAATTTTTCTAGCTTGGGTGCACTTAGTGTTATATAAATATTACTGCAAACACCAAAGTCACATTTTCATGCATTTTCTTTCCGCCAAGTATAATTTGCATGGGTGGCAAATAAGTTCTTAAAATAATCAAACTTCTTATTGAAATAGCTTTTTAAAATATACAGTCAGCTATTGTAATTTTAACTTTGATCACTTAATAAGATTGGTTGTCCAGTTTTCTCTAGTATAAAATGACTACTTTTCCTTTTGTGATTAGTAAGTAGTTTGTAGGAAAAACATCATCAAAAGTGAAATGAACTGATTCTATCATCTCTTAAATGAGGTGCACTGACAACCCTGTGGAGTTCCTGCCCAATATATATCTCTAATGAATCTAATCATTAGGAAATACCAGGCCAATCCAAACCAAGGAGTTGTCTCCACAATTAGTGGCTGGTATACTTCAAAAGTGTCAGTGTTATGTAATACAGTAAGGCTGAGAAACCATCCCCAAATAAGGAGAACAAGAGACAGGAGTCTAAATGCAACAAATGCTATTACATGCTATGTGGAGCAGGAAAAATTATAGAAGACATTATTAAAACAATTGATGAAAGTTGACAATGATCCATAGGCTAATTAATAATATTGTGCTGGAGATAAATTTATTGATCTTTAGCACTGCACAACGGTTATCGAGGTAAATACCATTGCTCTTAGAGAGCAAAAGGAAGGTTTCCAGTGGCATTATGAGATAGCTCTGGAAAATTACTAATGGGATGCTATTTCCAGGATTTCTACAGACTAATGTTTCACAGGGGTACCCTACAGGTTCCCTACAGACTTCTTGATGTACTTCTTGTCTATCATACTAACCAGGCCCGCCTTCTCTTTATATACTCCATTTGTGTATCTTTCCACTTCCTAAATCCTCTCTTTCTCTTTTTTGGTCCTATCTGAAAAAAAGAAAAAAGAAAAAAAAAGCTTGTTAAAACCTTTCCATTTTAAGGCCCTCCCTGGTGACGCAGTGGGTTAAGCAACGCTTTATGAGGCAAACCGCAGCCACTGCAGCAGGAGTTTGATCCCTGCCGCCGGTGGGAGAGAAGACCCACATGGCAGAGGTACCTCTCCTGCTTCGCCTGTTGCTCCCCTCAGCAGTGTATTTCAGTCTGTCTGCCTGTTCTACTCCTCATTCTGTCTCTGGTGGATCTTCTTGCCACCCGCATCTCTGGACTGTACCCCAGTTCTTGTATGCATAAATGAATAAATCTTAAAAAAAACCTTTCCATTTTAATGTGTGCAATGATTTAGTTTTATTCAAACTCTCAACTATGTCTAGCCAGATATATATATAAGTGTGTGTGTGTATATATGTATATATATATATATACACTTAAGACTTTTCTCCCCTAGACAAAAGGAAATCTATC
Source organism: Galemys pyrenaicus (assembly GCA_019455555.1). NCBI lineage: Eukaryota > Metazoa > Chordata > Mammalia > Eulipotyphla > Talpidae > Galemys > Galemys pyrenaicus. The sequence continues at coordinate 8,081,462 of JAGFMF010011709.1, read as the reverse complement.
AAGAATTTTCCAATTTTGACAGCTAAAGAATTAGTAGAAGTTTTGACACTGCATCTGTCTTTTTTTTTTTTTTTTTGTAGTTCAGGTTCTGGGATTGACATCATTTGTGTTTTTAAGAAATATTGTAGGGTCTCCCTGGTGGCGCAGTGGGTTAAGCAACACACTATGAAGCAAACCGCAGCCACTGCAGTGCGAGTTTGATCCCTGCTGCCGGCCAGGGAGGGGACCCACATGTTGCGGCAGACCTCTCCTGCTGTGCCTGCTGCTCCCCTCAGCAGTGTACTTCAGTTGATCTGCCTGTTCTGCTCCCTGCTCTCTGTGGTGAATCCTCTCACCACCCCCACCCCTCTGGCCTGTACCCCAGCTCTTGTATGCATAAATAAATAAATCTTAAAAAAAAAGAAATAGTGTAAAGATAGATCCTCCCACTAATGTGCATTGTTTTTCTCTATGGGAGGCGTATATGACTATAGTTAATTATTTATTAAAAAGAGTAATTATTTTTCTTTTCACTTTTGGAGGAAAGGACTTTTGTAAAGGGAAGTATATAAGCAATGGAGTCAGATCTATTAAATTTTTACCATGACCTTCTCTGATGAGTTTGACCTCATGCAAAATATCCATCAATTCAAAATATTCATCAGCCCACTTGTGTCATCTGTCAGGTAACAGCAGAGATATCTAGGACAGTGATGTGAGCAAATTGGAAGTATAGGGATTTCTAGTGTTAGCAAAGTAGAGGTATAAGGATTTCTAGTACCTGTCCCCTCCCAGAAATGGAATAACTCTTAAAATATCTTTATAAGAGCTAAGGATTCCAGGCGCGGAGTTGCAGCACCTAAGTGAAGAAAAAAGTTAAAACACCGAGAAGGGCAGGAAATATGGATTTGCATTACTTCCATTTACCTTCCCCAACCCAAGCAGCCCAGCAGGACAGAGATGTCCCCTATGCAAAGAGTGAAATCAGGGCTAGATGCACCATGAACTACAGTATGGCTGTTTGTATGACTCTTGGTGATTTCAGGCTTCCAGTTAACACCCATTAAACCAGGCTCCAAAAGGGTACTTGTGAACCCAAACCCACAGGTGGATCTAGCAACATGTTCCTGATGTCCTGAAGATCGAAATACCCAGTCAAATACAATTCCAAAGCAACTGTCACAGACCCAAACTCCAGGATGGACCTTGAGTCTCCAGGTTATAGGTCGGCTCCCATAGTTCCAGACTCTAGGCTTGCCCTAGTACCATATCAGTCCCTATAACTCAAGCCTCTAGGTCTACTCCCAAGAAGGATGGATCCTGTCCTATCCCAGTATCAAACTGAATCACCCCAGCAACCCAGAGCCCAGATCCACTCTGGTGGTCCCTGTTGGGCCTTATAGTTCCCAGATTCAGATCTACTGTCAAGGTCCACGTACCAGCCATGTCAGCACAAACTCAAGTGTGAGGTCTATACCAGTAAGCATAGACTTTAAACCTACCTCTAAGGTCCCAGGCACAGTCTAGTCCTCAAGTATCCATGCACCAGGTTTACCCTCTTTCAGACCAAATCATCAGACCTGCATGCCCAAAGATCCCAACCGCAAGCTCATTCACTGACAACACCAAATGGCCCAAGGGAATCTGGATGGATTGATTACTGAAGGGCATTGCCAGTGGAAGCCACTATAAAGACTGGAAGAAGCACTTAGTTTCTCAAACTGACACCAATGCAAGGCTATCAGATCAGAAACAATCAAGGAACCATGACATCATCAAAAAAAAAAACTAATAACCAGTAATTAATCCTAAAGAAAGGGAGATTTGTGATCTGTCTGACAAAACATTCAGGATAATCTTCTTAATAGAATTCAATGAAAACACTAAATGAAATCAGAAAAACAAATGACAAAATAAGAAACATAACATAAGCCATTTTAAAAAAAAAGTAGAAATCTTAGAGTTGAAGGATTGAATGAATCAAATATTTTAGTAGATATCTTTAATTGCAGTCTCAATCATGCAGAAGAAAGAATTAGTAAACTAGAAGATGGGTTATTTTGATATCATCTGTTTAGAGGAATCAAACGCAAACAAACAGAAAAAGGATAGAAGAGCAAAGTCAGTCTATATGAATTGTAGGATAGCACTGAAGAAATAATTACACATTTTTGCATCCCAGAAGGAAAAGTGTAAAGGACAGAAAGTTTATTCAGCAAATAATGAGTGGTTAGAACCTCCCAAATCTGGCCCTTACAGAAATGTGAGTAGTTAGAACACCCTTAGTTCTTATTTTTGAGATCAATCACTAATTTAAAAGTGTTATAAAATCTGTAAAAAGCTAATCTTATTACAGTATTTTTTTAGTTATTTTTGAATCTTGGTGTAAATAGCTTAAACTCTAAAGACAATCTATGCCATGTGTACCCATCAGAGTTACACATACCTACCTTTGTACCAAATGATGCATTTAAATGTAGGATGTTAGCTTTTTAGATATGTTGACTAATTATGTTCATTGATGGTCAAGGTTGAATCAAATCACACAGCAGAAACTGAACGATTGAACTATCAACATAATTTTGCTTTTCAATAGAAACCAGGTCTCATTTATTTTCTGTGTTACCCTCTCCTTCATGTCCATTTTCTTAGATAATTTATTGAGTAAATAAAGAAGTTTTAGGGTCACTTTTCCTTACAAGCATGACCTCCCATGTGGCTCTTATTTTACTTTAATGATACTAACTTTGTTGTACTCAGAGAAGTAAAAACAATTTCAATTTGATGTCACCTTTAACAGATTATTTGAATCATGGGCATATATTTGTATGGTCTATTTCATTAAGAGAAAGCCTTTCTCAAAGACACAGAATCATTTCAAGGATAAGGCAAGTTGTCTATTTCAGTAAGCTATCAGTAAGAAGCCAGTCTAGCTCTAGAGGATGACTCAGAAACCAAGTCATTTCACAAAGAATTACGGATTTGTCATTGCAATGTGTGTGGGAATAAAAGCCAGTAGTTTGCACTTTCCATCATAAGGATAGTGGAGTTTCGTGGGTAAGGAGGTAAGGGGCAGGGAAGTGTGGTGGGAGGAGTACCAGGTAGAAGATGGAAAACTTGCCTCACCCCATTTTGACCGCTAACCAACACTGGAGCTTTACCAAAGTTATTTCTTGATCTTCATTTCCCTATTTTGAAAATTATGAGTTGGTAGAAATCATTAATTTTCATGGACACTTTGTTGCAACAAAACACCAATGCCAGACTGAAAAACGAAACAAATAGATATATAACTGACCTGAGTGAAATGAGAAACCTTCATCAGATCCTCTCAGTAGTTCTAGAAGCTGCTCCTCACTCGTAAGGACTGATTTGAACAACCTGATACCTGCAGAACCATTCACAGATATTTTTTTTCTGCTCCAAATAACCTGTGATTCTGTGAATAATAGTTACTACATGCCTTGTTTGTATATCCATTAATGCATTGGATTTGATGAAAATTAATGTGTACTCTTAAATGATTGAACATTCCCATTACGAACATATTTCTATTACTTAAGTGGTAGACAAATCCTGCATCAGAGATGGAGGTTCAGTCATCCAAGCCCATGCATAGTCAAGTCACTCTGACTTGTGATTGCAAAAGAGATTTAAGTGTTTGGAATGCCTGGGTAACTTTATATCTTCAGTGTCTTCCCTATTATATTCAGGTTCTATGAGGGAAGAGAATTTATCTTAATCTTCTTTTCCCAGTACCTAGTCCAAGGCTTAGCAATAGAAAACATCCTGTCACTTTTCAATAAATGAACAAGAGGTTCTAAACACACTGTACACGTTGTCAAACATACAAAAGTGAGGGGTTATCTAGGGAATATTGTAGTAAAACATACTCATTGAATAATTAAGGATTAATGCCATTGAATAGGTGAATTCCTTCTACCAGTAGTCCCATGACCACATTTACTCATTACTCTGAGTGCTCAGTTATCAATCTCAGCTCAACAGAGAAAAAGCATAGTCTCCCAATTTCCTGCCGATACTGCTGTTCCATGAATCTATGATTAAGTTGACTGAGGAACTGATCCCTGTAAAATTTTTCTCACAATCACTGAGTACTATTTCACTGTCTATACATTCCACAATGTCTTTTATATAAACAGCTAACAAATCATAAAATTAAATGTTTTTATTAACTGTTAATGCAATTACTATAAATATCTTCTTCCTGAATTCTTCCACCTGCAAACTCTATGGATTATCCCCAGCAGAGCTATTTAACCCTACTGAGAAAAACACTCATAATGTTAGGTCAACATTTTAGACATCTTCTCTTACTCATCCAGTAAGATTCCCGGCCTTAATCTGTGTATATGGACTTGCTATTAGGCTAACTTCAGGAATAGGGGCCTTAACAAAATGTTGATGTTATTCCCACCATGACCTTCAGTTCTTCGAGGCGCTCTCTCTTGTGTGTAACATTGATATGGTTGAGGAACTGTAGACAGGAAGAACTATGGAAGTTTATGGATTTCAGCAAGGACATTGTGTTGTGCAGATGACATAGTAGCTACACTAATCACGGTTGTAGGAAAAAAACCCTTGCTTACTAAGGACACCTCAAATGTCTATAATGCAAATGATATTACTAATAGTTTTAGTTTGGGAGGTAAATTATCAATACTTCTTATTTCTGCCCATTCCTCTTTTTCCTTCTTAAGAAGGTACCTAGATAAAACAGAGAGATTTCTCTGCCCTTCTGAGGGGAGGAATGAGTTTTGGATCAGTGTGTGGGTCTTTGTTCTGTTCTTTAGTCCTTGCTGGCTTTGATGGGTCTAATGCCTCTTTCCCTACTAGGTATTATTTCCCTGGATGCATTTGCTGCGGAATGAATGTTCTGGTCTGTTTTGTTATTCTTGGTCAGAATCTCAGCTAAGCCACTTGCTAATCATGCAATCTTAAGTCATTTGCCTTGCCCTGTGAAATGGAGATATTTTGAGGGTTCGATGAGATAATACGTTTGATGGTTTTTTATAAATATTTATTATTGTTGCTGTTGTAGCTATTGTTATTGAAATTACACAGTAAGCAGGGCAAACATCAAATTTAGGGCTCCAGTGGTGTGGAACAATTTATTAACTATTATTGTTAATTCTGGCTTAAAGTTTAGGTTTTCTAGTATTAGATTGGTATCAAACCCAGCAGGCCAAATGCCCCTTTGTAGGTTTTGAGTAGCCCAAAATATTAAGCATTAGCATAAATCCTTTTCTCAAGATTTTCTAACAGGAAGATTTAAACCCCTAAATAGACAGTTATTGATAAGCAATCAAGTCAATACATTTTTGAGAAACTCAAAAAGGAAGGCACTTTCATCTTTACTCTGTCTGGCTTTCAATCATTTCCTTACAGATCTTAAACCCTGAGACTAATTTCATATCAGTCAAGTGTGAGAAAAGATCATTCCAGTAGTAACTGTTAAAATAAAAAGCCAGTAGGGGCTTCTGGCTGCTGGGCTATTACACTTTCTAAATTAATAATTTCCAATGTTTGTGTATCTGCCTTGGTGGTTTGATTGGTGAATAAATATATATTTCTTTACCAGGAGCTTTGCAGCACTTTAGCTCACTTAGTCATTCTGTTCTCAAGGATATCACATTTTTGGTTTTGAGAGATATTGGCCTTTATTCTGATTCGACCTCAAGTCAAACAGTTCTTTCATTTCCTGTGGGTATTTCATGAACCTTAGCAAATAATCCATCAATTACAACTTTAATCTTTCAAGAAACATTCTGAGCATTTGCTGAGTGACAAGCTTTGCACTATGAATCTAGAATACATATACTTAGGAATCACAATGATTGAGACTTGTCTTGACTATAGGCCCAGCCCATTAAGATGTTATGGTGGTATTTAGGATGAAAGGATTTTGGACAGTTCCTCTCATGATGGGGTCCTTACTCCCCAGCTGATGTCCTGGTTTTTATCTTTCTCAGCACATTGAAAGTGTTTTCTGCATATGTTTCTCCCATGTCTCATCTCCCCTTCTTTCTGGGTTCTTCTTATATCTTTTCTTGCAGGGTACCTATCTGTATGGGTACATTTCTCTTTTCTCATATGTAGCAGAGTCTAAAGTTATTTGCTGTGGTTATTTGGATGAATGGGCTAGCCAATGGCTTCTGATTAAATGCTCTAAGTTGCTGATAAGAAACTTTGCGTTTTCCCCAGTTCTCCAGTCCACCTCTGTGTCCCTAGCTAATATGGGCAGACAATGCCTAATGGATTTATTTTTGTGAATAAATATTTTCTATGCCTATTCATATGTGAAATTCTCTAGAAGCAGATTTTTGAAGCATATCAGACAATTGAGTAGAAGCACGCAAGTGGGTATAAGAAAATTTGGTTCTGGCACTTTGGAATTTGCTGCTTGTTATTTTCTAAAAGGACCATCAAGGTTACAAAGTAGTCTGTCTCATCATCAAAACTGGAAATAAAATGGGTAGGATATTTATGGATTAATTTCTTTTTTTAAATTATATATATATTTTTACATTATTTTTCATGTTTGTACAGTGTATATTTCTCATCTCCATGGCATTCCCATCACCAATTCACCTGTGCACCATCACCTAAGTCCCTTGTTTATGGATCAATTTCAACCTGTTTAGCTCCTCAGTAGGGGTGAGCTCAAGGAACAAGCCTGGCTGTCTGAACTCTCCTGCAGTGAGTTCACAGAATCAGGCTCACAGAGCTGTTTTAGAGGCACTGAAATAGAATGGAATATTGGACCTGTGAGATAACCCCTCAAGGTGCTCAGCACCTTTATTCACTGTTCCAGCATTAATCTAGAGCACTAAAGGTACCATTTCAACAGCACTTGCATTTAATTAATTCACCAAAAAATAATTTTCCTTTTCAGGGACTGTGGTGAGGCCTCACAAAAGAAAGCTAGATCAGCCAAACCTCAGCACATGTGGTACTTTGCCTCACACCCCCGCAGAGGGAGGGCCAGGTACCTTTCTAGGAAATAGAATTTTCTGAATTGTTCTTGTCATATATTACTTAAGATGGCAATAGCCACAAGTAATTTGAAGGAGACAGGTTATAAATAGCCAGCCCCTACTACCGTGGTAAGAAGTCTCCCTTCCTCCTACAAGTTATCTCTCCTCTCTCTTTAAAATGTGTTGATTTTATATGTGGAAGTACAAAGACTCCTCAACCTCACCACCCTCCACTCTTGCCCTGAGCCAGTAAGCAGATTACTTGATTTAAAAGTCATAATGAAGAAAAATAAGTGTTGGGAAAGGGAGCATAGCACAAGATTTACTAGAGAATTATTTTATGTAGATGGACCTCTTTTAAATCTTGAAGCATTCTGCAAGCAGCGACTTACTCAAAATCTTCAGAGCTCAGTCCCATCTTTTTGCATTCAGATAAATAGTGAGATTCTTAATGCTGTCAGTTGATTTCCATGCAATCACACAAATCATTTAGCATAGTATCCTATACATAGAAAGTGATCAGCAAATATTAACTGTTTAGTTTCTACTTATTTTGCTTTTGATAGTTCAATAGTGGTCATTAATTTAAACTGTATTCTAGCAAGCAAAGGGATGCAAATTCTTTAAGCAATCTTTTATTATCCTCGCATCTTCTCGCTAACCAATGCCTCTTCCATGCTCACACAATCATAGGATCTTGAAGATGAAGGTAAATACGTTGGCAAAAATTCATCCATTCTTGGCATACCTGGAAGAAACTGAGGGAAACATGAGTTACAGAGAATATCCAAGCCTAGGCGAGGAGAGCTTATTTGATGCATTTATTTCTAACTCTGAGGTTTGAATGTTCTGTAATTAGGGACCCTCATGCGGGCAACACTATTGAATATTTGTCATACATGAGACCCTATTGGGTTGTGCTATGTCCCTTTAAGATATGCACATGCTGAGTCCTGACCCTAGGATCTCAGAATGTGACGTAATATAGAGGCAGAGTCACTGCCTTTGTAACCAGTGGAGATGAGGTGATTAGTATGGACCCTAATCCAATAGATAGAATCCTTGTAAAGGGGACCTCAGATGCAGAGACAAGCATACTGGAAGAAGACCTTATGAAGAGGAAGACTGAGATCAGCCTGATGCTTTAACAAGCAGAGGCATGTGTAAGATTGGCAGCAAAGCACCAGAAAACCATGGAGAAGTGTAGAAGAGGGCTGCCCTCCGCTGCCAGAGGGAACCAACCATGCCAACACCTTGATCTTGGACTTACAGCCTCCAGAACTTATTGAGACACATTTCTGTTTTTTCAATGCAATGTTTTTGATGTGTAGTACATTTGGCCTGCATTTCTTTTACTGGGGCTGCCTTAGAAAAACATCATAAAAAGAGCGACTTAAACAGAATATAAGAGAACCAAATAAGAGACCAAGAAAAAGAATAATAATAATTAAAAAAACAAAAACACAACACAGCAAAAACAAAAAGACAGGGAAAAATCAGAAACACTTTGTGTGCGGGTGGAGGGGAAGGAATTGGGATGAGGGCAGAAAGAGCACAAGAGACCGAGGCAATGGTGCACTGGTGAAATGGTGGTGGGAAATGGAGACCACAATGTCAAATACACACACACACACACATATATATATAAAGTATTGCATGCAACATAAAGGGAACACAGTTATTTCTCCTGTTTTGACAAGTCAAAGCCTAGTGAGGGAAACACATCACACCTCTAGTCGCTTGACACTTATTTCTAGATGACTAGTTGCAGATTTTCATTCTCTCTCATGCTTGCTATTTTCACAATACACTTTTTGAATCTCTTTCAATATGTTGACTATTGAGAAAAATGTATTTTCTTTAAATTGTAACTATTTTTTTCACAGTCTGTTTATTGAGGTAAAGTACAATAGGTTTACATATTTGTATTTGTTCCAGGGGTTATAGTCGCAAACCTCTACAAATGTACATTTTCACATCCTGTCCACTGCCAGTGCCTCAATAATCCTCCACCATGTTCCATGGCCCTCCCCCTCCCCAACTCTGCTCACCATCCTCTCCCTCTGCTGGCCTCAGTTTTGCAGTGAGAATTAAAAGTTTATTATTGGTTTAGTTTTGACTGACCCTTTTTCTTTATTTTCCTATATATCATACGTGACACCATTCAGTGTCTGTCCTTCTTCTTCTGACTTATATTTCACTTAGCATAATCCCCTCCAGTTCCATCCATACTGTTGGAAATGGTAAGAGGTCATCATCTTTTATAGCAGATTACATTGACTTTTAACGTGCGTGTTGCTCCTTTCAGATAAGGGCTTGCATTAAGCACTTTTATCCTTACCCAATACACTTGGAACAAGGAATAGAAAAAAAGAAGAAAGAAGTTTCCTTTCTTTCAAAAGGCAGAATAAGAGAAAGAGGAGACAGGAGCCCTTTCCTGTAGCAACCTAAGAGGTGGTGTTTCAGCCTCTTCCTGGGAGTCCCCAAGAGATATCCCACTCCCAATTTTCCAACTCTTAAGTAATCCAGGTTCTAGAAATTTGTTTATGATTTTGAATTAAAGCTCATTTTCCTGCTAATTCTGAAACTTCAATCTTAGTTCTCTAAAGTCACATACAAGACAGTCTAACCACCTCCCACGCCATCTTTCAATTCTTCAGAAAATTGATAACAAGTGATCCCAGAGAGAAGTCTAATCTGGAAGTTATATCAACTTCCATACTGAAGAGGCTTGACAACCCAGTACCTGCAAGTTTCTTCCATTTATATTAATTTTATTATCAGGGAAAATCTGTAAGGGGGCACTATTTGCATAATAAAATAAGACACACTAAGCACAATAAGGCAAAGGATTTTTCTGAGTTTCCACAGCTGAGAAGTGGGTTTCACATGGTGGCCCAGGTTCTGGTTCCACATAAGTGGAAGCAAAATAATTTCAATAATGAGTCTTATTTACCCTCTGGCTCTGTCCTTAACTCTTGCAGCATGAAGAGGTTCATGACTGCCCTATGTAACCAGGGGGCCTTACCCTACCCAAACAAGGTCTATTCAACAAGAGCAAGCGCCAGCTGGCATTTGGCACTGTGTGCCAGTAGGTCTGACAGTGCCAGGCCAAACAGCCTCCACAGCAGCTGTTCCCTTGTCCAGCTGTCCAACAGATGGGGAGATGAGCGGGAAAGTGGCCGAGCTGGCACCAAATCTATCTACTTCTTTTTTTATGCAGTATGAATGTCAGAGCAATGAAACTGATGAGTGATGTCTCTAAAATAGGGGGCAGGCCTACACACTTATCCAAAAATCCCCCCGGCACATTGAAACAGGAAAAATAACTGGTTTCAAAGTGAGGTGTCTGGGTTTCACCCGAGATCTGTTATTGACCTGCTGTGTGAACTGGGCTAGTCACTTGGAGTCTGGGGACTAAATTTTCTTATTTATAACAACCTTCCAATGATCAAATGTGAGTCTGAACATTATGTAAAATGTACAGTAAAGTAGAAACTCATAGGAACATCAGCACATTTAGGGACTAGGTATCTTGACAGGTAAGAACAATTAGTTGAGCAGTGGAAAGAAATGTAGTGAATTTGGGTATATTTACAAAAGAAGAATGACAAAATTTAGCAGAAATGGGTCATAGAGCCCCTTTATAAATTACACATCTATATTAAATGACAGACATTGAGCTTTATGAAATTGATGGTGTCATTTGTTTTGTTAGTATTATCAGAAAGTGTAGAATTTGTCTGCATTTTGACTGTGGTTTGTTTTTCCTATTGTGCACCAAGACTTCAACTGTAAAATAAAGACTTCTTTGATAAAGAGTGGGGGTGGGGTCACTACTAAGGAACAGAGAAGATGCAAATGTTTTACAATTCAACAACTATCTTTCATGGAACAGTCTATTTCTGAAAACTGAGGGAAATAGTTTTGACTCACTGGTGTTGGAAATTGTTATGCCAATTAGGTGCTGATGCTATAAACATTAAATGTTCAAGCTTAGTGCCAGTCACACAATCATATAATCCAAAGTTCTCATTGTAAGTAGAAGAAATTCATACCCAGAATAATAGGATGGAGAAAGAGAAAAGACATGCATGAAACATCGCAGCCCTTTCTTTCTTTCCAGTAATATATATATATATTTATATATATTTGTTCATCTTTTAATTTTCCATTGGAATCTGTCAATTTCCCTCTTATGTACTTGTGTTCATGTGTGTGCATGTGTGCAAATGTACGTGTGTGTGTGTCAGCATCTACTCGGGCATAGTAGGAGATTTTTATATTGAAAATTGAACTTGGTGCCCTTTAGGCTGGGACTAAGACCTGTATTATCCAAATCCTAGAGCCAATATTTGCTAATCTGAAATGGACCATGTAAGACAGACAGTAGTTTTGTCTTCCCAGGACCAGAGACTCTCATGAGACACTTTTCACTATGTGTGTGTCAGCCTTTCCCTTCAGGTTGAAAACTACTCCAAAGTAGCCACAGTTCTTACTGGTCCATGTGGCTAGATCAAAACTCTATGTCACTGCCATAGATTGGATAACTGCCTAATGTCAGACAGCAACAAACAGTAATTCCCATTTTTTCACATAAAAAGTCAGGGGTAGGGGACCAAACCCTTCCACTTTGGTGATATAGGTTTTTGTGGATTATTCTTTTGGGGGATAATTTAGAATTTACCCTCCTTGTAAGAGGAAAGTCACTAACGTCTCCAATTTATGCACTGCATAGATTTGGGAAATAATAGACAAGATGTAGCCAAAGGAGAGAACTTTTAACAGAGAAAGATTTTGAAGTCAGAATGGAAAAGTCCTGTCCTTTATGGACTGAATTATTTTCAATGGTCACTGAGATTTAAGGATTTTCTATATTCATTCAGCATTGACTAGTCTGCAATAGACCATTATGAGGCATGCAGTGTTGAGTATGTTAAGGGAAAATGAACCAAGACCAAATCTCTAAGAGAAAGGGTGAGTGCAGGGAGTGGGTAGCGAGGAAGAAGACAGTGACAAAATTTGGTGCATAGTTTGCAGAGGTGGCCTCAACAATTCCTCAGATGCTACTACACACTTCCCTTTACAGTGATTTTGCTGTTCCTTCCATCAGTTTTTAGTGTCTGTTTCCTCTCCTCGAATCTGGTCCAATGACTTGTTTGGGTTAGTTGAATGTGTTAGGAATAGTAATTTGCAACTTGCAAAAGTCAGTTTCAAGAGACTTGTCTTTTGGGAATGTTTCCACCATGGTGTGAAGAAGCTTGGTCTATACATTTTGGAAGAAAGAAGCTATTTGAACAGATAAATCACCTAGTCCCTGGATCAATTAGTCAGTAGTTAACATCATTTGTCAGAAAGAATACCAGCCTCTGTTGAGTCATCAAAGAACCACAAGCAAGGCCAGCCAAAGAACCACACATCTGAGATCAGCCCAATTAGTTGTACCAGAAAATCATGAACAAATGATCATTGTTCTAAATAACAAAATTCTGAGGTGATTTTTACATAGTAATACAAAATTGATATGATGTGAGCCTTCAAAATAAACACTTCAACCTAGTTCTGCAAGCATTTTTAGTTGTATGACATCTGTGCCCTACTCAAAAGATATTGGTTGTAGATACTATAAATAAGTTTTACTTATGATGGAATATTATGCATTATATTATAGAATTAAATTAACTATTATTAGTTCAAGACTAGGAAAAGTATATAAACTAGGAGGATATAGACAAAAGGCAGATTTTAACTTTCTTTGATTAATTTCTGTTCATTTTTACCACCCCATACACCTTTAGTAACCAAGTAAACTACTTCAGTAAAAGACTTTTAAAAAGTTACTGATATAATTATGTAATTACATATATTAATTTATAATTAATATTAATAACTTTACATTAATCAAAATAATTGATACCAATAAATTTCTAAAAAGAGCTTTGCCTTTTTTCAACTTTCCCAATCACCATTCAGGGTTCCTTTATAGGATCATATCTAAATAAGTCACATTCTTTTGGGAAGGCAGGCCCCATCCTTTGCCTCTCTGTGTCCTAATTTCTAATACATTTGAGGGCAGCTGAAAAGTCATTTCATCTTGTATACAATATCAACCATAGTTACCTATCTTGTGGATTCATAATATCACCCCCGATTCAATAACTGATTTACAAGGAGGACATATAATACTTAACATATAATATATACCTGGATAAGATTTATTACATGAAAATATACAAAGCAAAACTAGCAAAGAGAAAAGTGGTATGGATCAAGTTCAGAGGGGACTAGGCATACTGAGTCACAGAGGAGATGCTTAATTCACCTGGCATTAAGTTGTATAGTACTAGTGAAGCTGTCCACTAGCAAAACTCCTTAAAGGTCTGACTTTTATTAGTGACTGGTCACATACGCACCCTCTGCCTAGCACATCCTCACCTTAACACAACCCAGGTTCCACTTAACCTTCATACCTTCCCCACTGCTGTCCCAAACTTTCAAGTATAATTATGAAGCTGAGTTGCATTTTGTTTACTTTCTATGACTGTACTTCCCTTTCCACTGGGTTTTCTCATGTTGTTCCCACTGTCCAAATAGTCTTTCCTCTGACATCCTTTTGATGAAACTCTGCCACCTTATTAAGACCCAGCAATAAATACATACATACACACATACATAAAAACCCCATACATATTCTTTTAACTTCCTTCACAGTTCTTTGTGATTTCCTCACTTTGGAATCTTCTAGCACAATTTGCACTAATCATTTAGTTCTGAACATATGCTAATAGTATGCAATAGTTAGACTGTCAGCTCTCCTGAATGCAAAGATATGTCCCCAAGATTTTGCATGTTCTGTAGTACCTACAATATGTTAAAAACACACTTGACAATGGAAAAACTGTTGTTTGCTATTTGATGACTTGAATTGAATTGAAAACTCAAATTACCCATGAGGGTATTTTCTTCATGTTATTGAAACTGAGCTTGTTTGCTGTGCTATTTTTCTTTGTATTTTTAATAACAACCAAAAATATGCCTGTGAAGATTGCATTTTCCATCTCTCCCTCAAAAACAATCACAAGGCCAGTTGTGAGAGAAGGTAGGAGGTGAAGAAAAAGTGCCCAGAATTATAAAGGTGCTGTCCCCTTTCCCTGAAACCACAGGGCTGACTCACTTCTGCTGCAAGCCGTTCATCCATCAAACCCACCTGTACCTGTTGCCCAGTCGTTAACCTTCCCTGAAAAGTTTTTTCCTCTTCTGAACTAATAACAGCACTTGGTCTTCATGGACTTGTTTGAACACTATGGGGAGACTCAGTGTTATTTGAAAAATTGAGTTGCTAGTAATATCCAACCCCCGTATCATTGCTCTTGGCCCAAGTTGAGTTTCTAATTCTTAGAATAATTTCTGACCTTTTGCTGTTGATTGTGAGTGAGCCTCAGTTTACTCAGGCATTATTAGTTTATGTATCTCTGTCTCCACTAGTTTATAAATTTCTTGGAGTTACATTGCAATGTTCATATTTGTAACCCTAATTCCTAACATAAGGTAAGGGCTGATCAAATAACTGTTAAGTGAATTAAGTATCCTTTGTAATCAATCATCTTTTCCTTTCCTGAAGGTTATCAGTTAGGGAATAATTTGCAACATGTTCTAACCACTGAGCTCTTTTATGAACACAAACACATGGGATTAAGGCACTTTGCCAAATCAAAGTTAAAAGACACCTTTTGATGTTAAAATTATTCCTTAATAACCAAATCATGAAGCCACAAAATCTTTACATATTTCATCCCACTTGCTTAACTGACAAACCACATCTTCATTTCCCAGGTTTTAAGGCTCCCTCAAACTGGCTTTAGCCATTGGTTTGGTTCAGTTCTAATTTTTAGAATTTATTGGCAACTCAAAAAGGGCAGTGGAAAACCCTTTTAGCTTTCTCCAAAGTTAAATATTATGTGTACTTAAAAGAAAATGCTTAATGTGTCTGGCATCTGCTCTGGGCCTCATACAAAGAAGAACCAAGAAGCTCTTGTAGCAGAGACTCATTCATCTTAGTAGAGAAGATGCATCCCTAGTCAGGGCAAGTGGAAGGGCTAGAGATTTCATCACATGAATAGAGCAGTTACAGCAGACATATGTAGAAAAACCCAACGGGTTGAGCTCTGACTGAAATATAGTGACTCTAAGGACACTGGTATCACACCCAATGCACACCTTCCTTGGCAGGAAGGTTGTAAACTCAAGAGTAGAGAAGAGAAACCCATAAAAAGGCAGTAGTGACAATCCCTGGGGAAACAGAATTGTCTCGTCTTTGACCTTGTACTTCTTCATATATATATTTCTCTTCCAGGCATCAGATCATAATTCTGGGGCTGTAGCCAGTTGGAACACACAAGCAGAGACACCTGTTTTGAGGAACTTTCCATCACTGGTGAATTAACGGACTTGATGTTTTATGATTCCTTGGCAGTGTCTTTCTAAAAGTTGATACTCAAAGAGTGCTTGTCAAATGTAAATATTTTATGATTAAATATTCTTAGTTAGAGAGGAATTGATGCCCAGTCTATCAATGACTCAAGTAAATTTAGAATGGATTAAATGCCACATAAAAAATATCTTCTGAGCTCTATGACTCAAAATCAGTAACACTGGATCTGCCACATAAAAATTACTAGTGTAAACTGGACTATCTGCTTTATTCTAAGCACTTGAGACACATTCCAACAATGTAGCAAATACTTACCCAGGCATCACTTGTCCTTTTAAGATATTCATTATGGTTTTCTGCACCCATTCTGCTCCTATTTTATTTTATTTTATTTTATTTTATTTTATTTTATCCATACAAGAGCTGGGGTACAGAACAGAGTCGCA
The DNA here is from genome assembly GCA_019455555.1 of Galemys pyrenaicus. NCBI lineage: Eukaryota > Metazoa > Chordata > Mammalia > Eulipotyphla > Talpidae > Galemys > Galemys pyrenaicus. Next base: position 8,065,608 of record JAGFMF010011709.1, on the reverse strand, counting down.
GGAGGTGAGAAGATTCACCAGAGACAGAGTGGGGAGTAGAACAGGCAGACAGACTGAAATACACTGCTGAGGGGAGCAGCGAGCATGGCAGGAGAGGTCTGCTGCTTCATGTGAGTCCCCTCCCAGGCCAGGGATCGAACTCGCACTGCAACAGCTGCGGAAACACCACAGAGCTGCGCTCAATCCGCTGCGCCACCAGGTATGCCCACCCTGCTCCCATTTAAACATGAGGAAAATGAGGGTTAATAACTTGTGAAAGTCCATAAGTTAGTAGGTAAGATGCAGTGCCAGAACAATAACTTAGAACTGGGGAAATATTAAAATCACATTTTTTTGTGGGAACTCCCAACATTAGAGTTAGAATCTATGCCAATGGATGGCATCTCGAAAGCTTCAACAGGAATGATTAGCACGCTACAGCAGGACCTTCTCTTTAGTGAACTCTGTGGTGACTCAAGAAACAGGCCAATGTAGACTCCATTCCAGACACACAGGGTATTTTTAGCTGCTTTTGGAAAGTGATGTAAACTCAAATATACTTTTGGCAACTGACAGTTTAAAAATTAGGCAATGGAAAGCACAAATTAGACTAGCTATAGTGGAGTTTAATATTGTGGCAGGACTGTAAAATAATAAAACTAGAGATATGACTTCAGGTTGTAGAAGGTAAGGCAAACCCTATTATATACTCATTGTTTTCTACTTTATAAAATGATAAAGAGGAGGGAAGAAGGGTGGAAATGAAATGTTGAGAGGCAGACAGACAGACAGACAGAGTATGTGCTAAGGAAAATTAAAAGTGCTCATGGTCAAATGTTTTTATCATAACTATGCAAAACAATATTTGAGCAACTTGGTTTTCTGGATTTCAGTTTTCTCAGCAAGAAAAGAGGATGCTTCCCCTCTGGTGCTACTTTGATGATAGATATGGGGGAGCAACTTTCTGGTAGTCAAGATTAACTCTGCACCCAGAATTCCAGGGACAGTCTTGGCTCCATCAATTCATTTCTTCACACACAAAATGAAGGCAATAATGGTATCACCTATATATTGTGAGAATATTTATATGGTATCACCTTTATATTTATGAGAATCAAGTCCATTTTTATAGTGAGCTATTGGTTCATAAGTCCACACCAGGACCAAATGTGCTTGCTAAATAATAAAAACAATGGAAATGAAGCCTCAGTTCTGTTTCTGCCACATAGTAAATGCTTCTCTAGATGTTAGCCTCAATGTTTGCAACTCATATCCAAGAATAATATTCTTTGACATTAAAAAAGAAAAAAAAATACTTGCCCTATCCTATTAAAAAAATGAAGCCACACTGAAGCTTTTTGACTGCACGTGAGCTGGTATCTCTTGGAATGTAGGCACTATACTTCATCACCTCTTTCCAATCCCACTCTCTTCTGAAAGGAACTGCCTGCAACCTCTCAGTTCCTGTCACATTGAAATTCTATAACTCAGATTGTATTGTTTCTAATGTTGTAATCCTCTTGGCCCAAGGGCCTAGATGCCAATTATTCTTGTATTCTGGTACACACATTTTATATATATAATGAAAAGAATACCTAAACCTGCTTAATAGAACTAGGAAGTTCATCCTCAAAAGAGAAAGTTGATGGAAGATTTTTGAGGTTTGTGTTGTCCTTAAATTAACCTAGAAGAGTGATTAAGAAAATAAGTGATTTCTATAATAAAATTACTTGGCTAGCATCCTGGTTCCAATAGTCATTACATGGGTGGTGGTGGGAAATGTGCTTTCTCACTCTGGTACCCAGTTTCGGAAGAGGGAAGAGGGGAGAGGAGAGTAGGAGAGAGGGGAGAGGAGAGAGGGGAGAGGGGAGAGGGGAGAGGGGAGAGGGGAGAGGGGAGAGGGAGAAGGGAAAGACACTTAACTGGCAGAAATGTATGAGAATTAAATGAGATTAAATTTTGTAAAAGCCTTCGTACAGTAACTGACATATATGAACTCAATAAATGTTAGTTATAATTCCTAGTCTAATATCAGATGCTAAATGAATATGCTTGGTGGGTTAGGATATGGAGATTGAAACGTAGATATGGCTACTCCCACAGATATCTACATAGTTTCATTTACAAAATAAAAATGTAAATGCAAAAATGCCTTAAACTCTAAATATTTACAATCCTGTAATTGGATTTTATCCAAACTCCTCAAACTCCTTCCAGAAATAGACATTACAAAACTAGAAAAAAAAATTAGAATCCATCTTTATCTAGGAGATAGGCAGATCATTTGGTGAAGACATGGTCATTATTGTTAAAGGTGTTTTTAGTGTATGAACTCATTAATGTTCTTTCAAGATAAAAAATAAAAACCAGACTTTGCATTTCTCATTATGAGAAAAAAATTTCCTGTATTTGAACTATATGACATTTAGTGACACATGGTGAAAATTTTGAAGTAGGCCCATACTTCACTGAGTGACTCATAATGTGTTTTCTAGAAGGAAAACTATCCTGTAAACCAAGATAGGCTTTCTGAGAAAATGTCAAAACAAAAGATCTGGTACCACTTGCGGAGATCAGGAAAGCTTGTTGGGAGTGCTTCCCGGGTTGTGGTTGCCATCTTGAGTACATTCAATTTATGTACTTATTGTGCTTTACTTATGAAAGGGTGGACGCATACTATATAGTGAGGAGTTTGGGGAATTTTCTGACAACCACCCACGTATAAACACCTATAATCAAAACTACTTTACATACTATATTTACTTCAGGTCTTTCTTGGGTTTAGAACAAGAATTTTGTGAATTTAATTGAAATCTCACTGGTATACACCCTATTTTCATCATCCTTCCACTCAATTGAAGAATAATTACTTTCCTGAGGTCAGAGTCTCTCCTACAATGGAGTAGAACAGTTCTGTTCCACCAGTGAGAATATGATTCCATTGTAAACATTTACATAAGTTGTTTCTTACCAAGTACATCAAAGTTTTAAACTTTGTTCTGAGACCTATTCATATTGATACAAATATTGGGTTGAACCACATGAGGTTTCCAATAATTACCTAATTTTGACCTATAAAAACAGTTTTATCTGAGTAAGCATAGTGCATCAATCTTAGTTTATTTGTTATATTATACTTTTGCTTAATTATACTTTAAAACTTTGATGTGCTTGGACAGGAAGCAAGACTGCCCTCTGCAGACACAATCTCTTTCTTCAAAGGATGCTCACCTTACAAGCATCTAAACTGCAAAGTTAATTTGGACCAGAAGTCTAGTTCAAGCCTTTGCTTGAGAAATGTTCAGAAATCTGAGAGACCAGGGATAATTGTCTCTAAATAATCTTTCTTTCAGTTCACAAGTGGGAGCTTCATCAGGATAGGTACACAACCATAGGGTGAACAATTGTATTGGATTTGTATAAACACATTGTTTTTCCAAATACTGATAAATTACTCTTCAAGATGATTATAATTTGCACTTTGACAATATGCATAAGACAGTTTATCTCTGTTTTCTCAGTATTTTATTCTTTCTAAACTAATGGTGAGCATTTGTTTTTAAAAGTCTTTATTTACCCATTTTATAGCAGTATTGAACTTATTTTCATGTTTATTGACCATTCAGGGTATATTCTGTGAATTTCTTTTATATATACTTTATCATTTTTTTCCTATTTGTAATGTATGAATGTTTTATTGACCTGTAGTTGTTCTCTTCATTCTAAAGACTGATTTATTTTCTTTTACATATTTACAATTATCATTTGTTTACAAATATCTTCATTCTATCTGTATACATCATGTGTTTGTTGATATATTTTTCATCTTTATGTAGACAAATCCATCATTTACTTACAATTTATGTTTTGCCTGAAATACTACACCAGTCTGACCCAGTGTAATAAAAGTAGCTTCCAGGTTTTCTTTTACAGGATTAAAATATTTACATATAGGTCTTTAATAAAGATAGAATGTATTCATGTAGTTGGTAATCTGTCCAGTGCCACTTATTGGCAATTCCATTCTTCTACACTGATTTTTAAAGAAGAGTATCTCTTTCCTACAGCAAATGCTAGTATCCAACAAAATAATCCCGCCCCAGACTTTCCAAAATCTTGATGTTCTTCAAAATTGCTCGAGTAATTATTAAACCTTTGGGAAAACATACGCACTTTAGATGTTCTCACTACTAGATAATCTGCCTTGAATGTGCTAATTTTTGTACATTTACTACCAAATCTTGGACCCCTTTAGATATTAATTTTTGAGATAAGTGAGCCAAAATCTACTCTGACCAATTAATGGTTATAATGGTCAATTGCAATGGGCACATCTGAGAAATACTGTCATTTATATTTTGAGACTGTTGTTTATTTTATGAATTGATGTATGAATTGATGATTATATCTTATTTGTAGTTTATCTGCTTTTCTCACTAAGTCATGTTACTCCTTACTCCTTTTCTAATATCTAATTGGGTTTATAGTATGTTGCTCTGTTCAAATTCTACATATTATTGTATACAAAAAAATTAATCTTTTTCAAAATTTTTGAGATATCTTTTTCTATGTGTTTTCCCCCAGCTTTCTCTTTTTTTTTTTCCAGCAGTTCTAAATTTTATTTCCACTTTTGGTGACTTTAAAATAAAAAAAGATTTATTTATGCATACAAGAGCTGGGGTACAAGCCCGAATCGCAGGAGGTGAGCAGAGAGACAGAGTGGGGAGCAGAACAGGGAGTTCGACTGAAGCACACTGCTGAGGGGAGCATCGGGCGAGGCAGGGGAGGTCTGCTGCGCCATGCAGGTCACCCCCTGGCAGGGATCGAACTCGCGCTCCCGATACTTCACAGTGTGGCGCTCATCCTGCTGCGCCACGAGGGACGGCCATACCACCCTGAACGCGCCCGATCTCGTCAGCTTTCTCTTTTACTGTTTAAGTGTTTACAGCTCAGAGTTAATTTTCTATTTTTTTAAAGCTATTTTATAGTTTGTTTCTTCATAGCTCTTTGTCATGAACTGAATTGTATTTCTCAAGAAGCCCTAATCCCAAAGTGCTGTATTTGGAACATCTAAAAAGATAATTAAGATTAAATGACATCTGAGGGGGGAGGGTTGAGGGAAGATGGGAGCACAGGGGACTGAGGTGATGGTGCACTGGTGAGATGGTGATGGGGAATACATGGGGATTACAATTAATGGCAAGAATATGTAAATTTTAAAATATTTTAATTAAAAAAAAGCTAAAAAAATAAATAAAACATTGGTACCCCCCCAAATAAATAAATAAATAAATGACATCTTATGAAGTAGCTCCTAATCTAACAGCAGCATTGTCTTCATAAGAGGAAGGGACAGCAGGTATGGGCAATTGGGCCTCCGCGTTGGTGCAAGGCATAAGTCTCAGCACTATGAAGCTATTGCCAACAGTTGCAGCATGATTTTAATTCCATCCAGGGAGCCGACCCACGTGGCACCGGAGAACTCTTCTGTCTCACTTGCTGCTCCCCTCAGCAATGTACCTCAGTAGATCTGGCTCTTCTGCTCCCCACTCTGTCTCTGGTGAGTCCTCTTACTGCCCATACATCTGGCCTGCACCACAATTCTTGATTTCTTGATGCATAAATAAACAATTAAATTAAATTAAAGAAAAAGAATGGGCACACATAAACACAACCCCATGAGGACATAGACAAGACAATCATCTCGAGCCAAGGAGAGAGGGCTCAGGAGAAGCCAGATCTACCATAACTTTGCTCTTGACCTCCAGCTTCCACAACTGTGAGAAAATTAATTTTTGCTGGTTGAGCCATCATGTAGTGTTACATAATATCAGCCCTAACACACTAATACAGCCTTCTAAAACTGTTTTATATATTGTGGTCTAAATAACTGCCAACAAAAAGCACCGCTCTATGTTATCAATATTGTAAACTAGTGAAGATATATATTAAATGAATGACAAATGGTGTTTTAAAAAGCACTGAATAAGGTGAAAGTAAGTACTCAGTCTTGAGAACAAAAGGCAGGTAGACTTGCTATATAATATGCAATGCACTAATTAGGCAAACTCACTCCCCAGGTGTGGGACTGTGGCCTAGAGAGGTCTTCTCTGAGAGAGGAGCACACAATACTCCCTATATACAGAAAAAGGAGGAAGCTCTCATTCCTCATTCCTCAGTCCAGAATGTCTGGTTATTCTTCTTAATTTTCCCAATCAGATATGTCACTCCATATCAGGTGGAAGAGTAAAAGGATAGATAGGGAAATATTAGGAGTATATGTGAAAGAAAATCCTGAGAATGGAAAACAACTTCTCTACCTTTCTCCTATTTTTTTTTCTTAATTCATTGGCATTAACTATATTTCTTTTTTGTTTAAAGAATTATTCAGTTATGCTTATAAGAACTGGGGTACAGGCCAGAGGTATGGTGGTGAGAGGATTCATCAGAGAGTGAGGAACACAACAGGAAAACTGACCAAAATACACTGCTGAGGGGAGCAGCAGGAGAGACAGGAAAGGCCTGCTTCACCATGTGGGTCAGTTCCCTGGCCAGGGATTGAACTTATGCTGCAGTGACTGTGGATGAATCCATAGTGCTGTGCCTTAACCCCTTTCACCACCAGGAAGGCCCCAACTGTTTCTTTTGTTGAAAACAAAATGTGATTGTCCCACAAGGAAGATGTGACAGGTACACTGAGCCACTTCTATTCTTATTCTTAAAAAGCCATTCTGTGAATGGCAACCACTAGGCCATCTGGGATTTCCAGGGACTACATTTATGCATTAATCAACACAAACCCATTTTTTGCCCCAATATAAGTTATTTTATATTATGTTTTCCAATCCATACTTGCTCTATCCACGTTGTGAACTAAATGCCAATGATAAGATAAAAATTCTTCAGCAAGTCTCCAGTGATAAAAGGTTAAAATGAACTACTCAAATTTAAATATAAGCTTTCCTGTCTGTCTCTACTTGCACCCCATCCTGACCATAACCTTCTTCCTGGAAGACACAAAAGCTAAAGGGAAAATCTTCCTACCCAGAAAGTTCAAAAAAATTAAAATTAAAATCTACAGTTAAATTTCAAAGAATATAGAACCCCAAAGTCATTCTTATTAAATTTCTAGTTGTACTTCATAGCTGGAGAAGTTCTTGATAGTCAGCAGAGTTGGGATTTCTTAAGCAGTTGCATCAAAGCTTTCTCCCAGGAAAGTGAGTAATTTTCTCACAGTCTCAGAAGTAGACATAATTTAATGCCAAATTGCTCATGTGACTTATTTTTTCTTTAGTCAATGCTTTTATTAAAGGATGTTAAAGATGATATTATATCCAATGCCAATGTGCAAATCTGATTATTAGTGTGCGTGATTTTCTATTGCCATGTCGTCCTTAGTTGTCTGGTTCTACCTACTTTCTTATTTGTGTGTGTGTGTGTGTGTATTTTCTTTATTTTGATTTATATAAAGATATGGAATGCTTTAGACTGTTGTACATTGCACAGCGGTCATGTTAATATTTTCTATATTGTTCCAACTTTAATACATGTGCTGCCGAAGCAAACACATGACCTATCATGTGTCTTGAGTCTCTGAAATGAGTGTATGTTCAGCTCGTTCTTGGTGGAGAGTTCAATAAAAGTTGATTAGATCATAGTGATTGATGATGTTGTTAAATTCTATATTCTTGCTGATTTTATGTGTATTTTCTATCAGTTGTTGAAAGGAGGCATTAAAATCTTCAAATACAGTTGTGAAAATATCTTTTTTTTCCTTTGCATTCTATCAGTGTTGCTTCACATATTTTGCAACTCGGTTGGTTGTTGCATACACATTTTGGATTGCTAAGGTTTCTTGAGCTATATACTATTTCCCCAGTTCATAATGTTCTTATGTCTCTGGTAATTTCTTTTGCTCTGAAGCATACTATATTGTTAATAAAAACACTCTACTTTTTAAATTACTATATGAAAGTATACTCTTTCACAATTATTTATTTTTAATCTACCCACATGGTTATATATTTGATATGACTATCTTGTGAACAACATATAGTTATACTTACAACATGAATTTTAAATCATTCAGCCTATAACTGACTTTCACTTGGTATGTTTAGACCATTTACATTTAATGTACTTCCTGATGTTTTAGGAATTATATCTGCCATTTTATTTTTTTCTTTATGTTTTTTTTTCCTTTCTGTATTTCCATTTCATTTTGTATATTACTTGAACAAATTTTAGAATTCCATTTTGATTTATCTGTACTTGTTTTGAAAATCTCTATCACTTTTTAGTATTAAGTTACATGTATATAACAGCAAAGACTATAGGTGTTATCATTCTACCAACTTGGGCGAAATATAGAAAACTTAATTCATTTTATATCTCTTAACATACCTAATTTTATCAAATAAATGTTTTAAATGTGCCCTTATATAAATTGTGAATAGATTAAAACCATTTTATTCATTTTTCTTTAATCATCAAACATAATATAGAAGACAAGAGAAGGATGGGGCCTCCCTGGTGGCGTAGTGGGTTAAGCAACGCGCTATGATGCAAACCACAGCCACTGCAGCATGAGTTCGATCCCTGCTGCCGGCCAGGGAGGGCACCCACATGGAGCAGCAGACCTCTCCTGGCTCGCCCACTGCTCCCCTCAGCAGTGTATTTCAGTCAGTCTGTCTGTTCTGCTCCCCACTCTGTCTCTGGTGAATCCTCTTACCTCCTGCGACTCTGGCCTGTACCCCAGCTCTTGTATGCATAAATAAATAAATCTTAAAAAAAAATTTAAAAAAAAAAGAAGACAAGAGAAGGAATACTACTGAATTTACCCGTAATTTTGCCTGTCTTTCTGCTCTCCTGATGTTTTAAAGTTCCTTTCATTATTTTATTTCTCCTAAGATAGTTGCCTTAGGTCATTCTTTTAGAGTAGGTTTGGTGACATTCTTTTTCACTTGATTTATATGACAATGTCTTCCTTTTCCCTTTACTCATTTCCTTGTAGCTCTTGAAAATAATGTCTCTGTGTTCTTGATAGTTTCAGATGAAAAATTGCTATTATTTCAGTTTGTCTCCCCCTATATGTAAGATACTGCTTTTCTCTATGTCATGATTTTTTTTCTTTGTATTTAGTTTTCAAAATTTTAATATGATGTGTTTTGGCATGAATTTCTTAGGATTATCCTGCCTGGGTTACCCAACCTCTTGAATCTCTTGGCATATGTGCCTTACCAAATTTTAAGACATTCTGGGTCATTATATCTGCAAGTACTTTTCATTTCTACACTGAGGACACCAAGAGGGGAGAATTCTCATTTTTGATGGGTTATGGTAGCAATCTTCAATCCTTATGACATCACCACTGACAATGTAACAATGTCTTCATTACTTCTGGATGACAGTGAAAGTCCTGAATCTTCATTAAGCCTCCTCAGAGTAAATAGGGGAATGATTACCTTATCACTGCCAGGCAGGTGTATCACTTCAATTTCTGTATTGTTTCCCATTAGTGCATATGAAGGATGACCTTGACCTTGCCAACATGTATTAGATTCTGAGATTATTACTTAGTGTTCTCTGATACTACCCCAGCAGGAGAGTTAAGGGTATTTTGTTATAACCTCATGAGAGTGGAAGTCAAGGCTTACCACTTAACCTTTGTTAAGTGTGAATTATGGGGAACAGTTCTCTGTTCTGTTTATCTGGTGTAAAATGGTTGTCAAAGGTTTCTGTCTTGTTAAGCTCATCATTTCCTCATCTTTTGACTAGAGAGGACTTTTGCTTATTCAAGATTACAATCCAGTGACTTTTACTTCAGGTTCTGGGTTATTTTTTCTTTTTAATGGAAATATGGCTAAAGTTCATTAGATTATATTTTAAAATCCATCTAGTCAACAAGCATTATTTCCTATATGTATTTGCTTTTTAAGATTTGTATTGACAGAGCATCACATTATAATACGATATATTTCACCTGTATATCATTATAAATCAGACCTGTACAGACTACATTAAGTATACTGCTACAGGTTCAATTCTATGCTTCACCATAAATTGATGTTTTAAGCTGCCACTCGATAGAGACCATGTACAACCACAGTAACCAACCACATAGGGACATAGGCTATTGGGGGAATTAAATTGTCAGTCTATGCAATATGACAGACACAAAGTCTTATTCCAAGCAATTTTTCAAAGAATGTGAAACCATTTACTTTTCTTTCCCCTATCTTCTCTGTGATCATTATCTGGTGATTGTGATCATTGGCCACTGTGGCCAGCTGAAGGGTGCCTATTAAAGGAAGCATCATCTATGGCTTGAACTCTGGGTCAGAGTGTTCTGATCATTTCTTCCTATCCAGGCTGTTCATTGCCACAGATGAGCAACACTATTGTAAAGGGACTGGTGTGACCATCTCTCTGATTGCACTGGAAATCCACTCTAAATGACTCTTCTGAAGGAAATGAAAAAACACTGTGGTGACACAGACAGTCATTACATGTCTGGGCACTAAAGTTCGGTCGGCTCCCTTGGTTTCTGGTTCACTTACAGCTGTCTCAAATAGTTCCAAAATCTTAGAACTAGCTGAATAGTTTTGACATGAATGCAACCCTCTGCTTCAGGGCTTGCCTCTGGAAGATTTTGGCATCAGAATAGGAATTCAACAAAGTTTCCTGAGATACTATTCTGTGCCAGATACTGCTTGCCACTGGAAATGGACAGTGACTAAGCCTTAACCTCAACAGCATTTATAGAAATATGCAAAGAATAAGCCCAAAGCTTTGTGGCACCGCTGAGTAACCAAAAGAATCATAGATGAATCTTGTTACTCTAGTATGGCAGAGACCCCAAGAGGTCAGTTTGATAAGAAAGTAAACTTGCTTTTCAAAAGTGACTCTTAAAAGGCTAATGGGAGATTATGATGTAGCAGAACAGATGCAAGTTTTGATTTAGCATGCTAGTCTTAGTCTCAAATCTGCTACTTTAGCTGTTTTCATTCTATCATCACCTGCATCTCTCTGTCTCCTTACTAATGAACATAATGATACCTGCTAAATCTGACTTTTGTGAGGATTAACTATATAATATACAAGTGATGATATATTAAGTGTGCAGTAAATGACAGTAGTTACCAATCTCCCAAGATGGTATGTGCTCTGAGGGTTGTGGTTGTGTACACAGAAAATAGAGTTCCGGATTTTCCATACAAAGAGAATTACATAACTTATCTGAGGCTCAAGTTCCTCATCTGAAAGTAGATATATTATATTGTAATCCATCTGAATTGTAAACACTGCTTGGTTCATAATGTTTTCCTACATGCATCTTCCATGAAACAATCTTTCCAGGTTTATTTTGAAATTCTATCCCTAAACCATAATTAAGTTCCCTATTTTCCTTATCTCTCATGGTATCTATTCTGTTTACTTCTCATTATAGAATGTTAGATGAATTCCATTTTACCTCAATGGGGCTATTGCCTAGATGTTAATAGCTCTGATTCATTGGTCATTGGCAATGAAGAAACCAAGACATTCTGAAGGTGTGGGAGACTGCATACGTTTGCCATGGAGACCACCCATCTTTTCCTCTCTCCCAATAAAACATGCATCCATGAATTTGGAGTTACTTTTAAAGGACTTAGATGGTTATTTTGAAGTTATAGATAATATGCAAGATTTTGTGCATTTGTGTGTGTCTTTGTGTGTATGTGTGTGTGAGAAATTTTATGTGATAGTGGAGACTAGGGGAAATATAGGGACAGATGTTAGTTACTCTGATCTGTCTTCTTGACTCTCTTTTTTTTTAAAAAAAATTGTTTATGCATACAAGAGCTTGGATAAAGGCCAGAGGCAGAGAGGGTGAGAGGATTCACTAGAGAATCCTACTGCTGAGGGGAGCAGCAGAGGTCTGCTGTGCCATGTGGGTCCCCTCCCAGGCTGGGGATTGAACTCAAGCTGCAGTGGCTGCAGAAGCCCCACAGTGCAGCGCTCCACCCCTTGTGCCACCAGGGAAGCAAAAAAAGCAAGGCATCTGTTGAGATTTAGATGGTCCCTATAATTTTTCACTACCCAGATAAAAGATTTCTCTAACTCTACCATTTTCTCATACGCCTTGCTACATTTTCTATGTCATTCTTTTGCTCAACTCTTCTGTCCAAATAATTAAGTATAGATGCCTAGAATTTTTTCTTCTGTCTTTCAGAGTAGGCTGTAACCATGATTAATTTTTGAGGTGAGGGCTCCCCATTCTCCCAATATACAGGCTGCGGGCACCACCAGGGAAGGAGTTAGGATGAGTGCTAGTCACACATCTGAAATAAAATATAAAATTTTTATATTTATAAAAAATTAAAAATATAAATTTATTTATTTTAAATTAAATTTTCCCAACCCTGTCTAAGAGTCACCAAAACCTGTATATTATTGCCATCTTGACTTTATTTCAAATGAGTAAATTCATTATACAAAATGATTATAATTGGTCCTGCTCTGTGGTAGGTAACAATATTAAACTTCCTGTATTAATGTTCTCTGACTGGCATATGCCCTATAGTTGCATGGTTTTCCAAATGTGACTCCAACATAATTTTCCAAATTCAGATTTTCCTCCAAGGCTGTACTGATGCTAATTGCCCTCTAAAACTGTATGCTTTAGAATTTCTAAAAACAAAGTCTGATATCTGGAATAGCTAACCATTTTACAATAGTCAATTTTCCAATGATCAATATAAAGACCACCTTTTTCCTAACTACTTAATATTTTAATTTCCAAGATGAACATACACTCATTAAATTATGATTAAATACCCACTTGTCTATTAAATTGTGCGACTTTGATCATAGGACCTTGCCTGAATCAGCTCTTTATTGATCATGGGACACGAAAGATACCCAGTGAAAATATAAATTAAAATACATTGAGTGAAACTACTTTTTGGTTAAAGCAGGAGAAAGATATAGAATTTGAGATAGAGATAGTAAGAATGTAAAACATCCTTTTTTTTTTTTTAAGATTTATTTATTTATTTATGCATACAAGCACTGGGGTACAGGCCAGAGGTGTGGGAGGTGAGAGGATTCACCACAGAGAGCTAGGAGCAGAACAGGCAGATCAACAGAAGTACACTGCTGAGGGGAGCAGCGGGCACAGCAGGAGAGGTCTGCTACACCATTGTGGGTCCCCTCCCCGGCCAGCAGCAGGGATTGAACTCGTGCTGCAGTGGCTGCGATTTGCTTCATAGTGCGTTGCTTAACCCACTGCGCCACCAGGGAGGCCCATGTAAAACATTCTTACTTGTTATTGGTATGGGAACCCTTTCCTTGGGTAGAGGTGGCAGAGAATGGGAAATGGTGTCTAATATCTTGTATCCCAGGTACCAAACACTGAAAGGTTGTCAGTTCACATTTTTTGGGTGAGTGAATGAATAGAAACATCATTTCTCTCAGTTCTTAGCCATGAATTACCTAGGAAAACAGCAGTAACACTCTTAGTCCTTAGTAAAGAGGAACTTCCTGTCTCCCAGGCTGCACTGAAATGCTAAGCCCTGTATTGTCCTTCAGCACTGGTGATCTTTATTTCTTCCCACTCACTTTTTTTTTTTTAAAGTTTTATTTATTTATGCATACAAGCACTGGGGTACAGGCCAGAGGTGAGGGGGTGAGAGGATTCACCACAGAGAGCAGGGAGCAGAACAGGCCGATCAACAGAAGTACACTGCTGAGGGGAGCAGCAGGCACAGCAGGAGAGGTCTGCTGCGCCATGTGGGTCCCCTTCCTGGCCAGCAGCAGGGATTGAACTCGCGCTGCAGTGGCTGCAGTTTGCTTCATAGTGCATTGCTTAACCCACTGCGCCACCAGGGAGGCCCCCCACTCACTTTTTTATTCCTTTACTTCTCAAAAGCTGCAAGGGCAAGACCACTAATTAGAACTCAGATGCCAGTTTTAAGTCTTGAGACTGCAGTCTGTTAAATGAGCACGATTTCATAAAATTTTTATGCATAAAAAGATCTAACTCTGCCTCTATTCCTCTGTACTGTGTAAGTTCAAATAAGTCACTTTCCATCTCTGGTCTTCTGTCTTATTTGTAAAATGAAAGTTTTAGGTGTTTTTTTTTTTTTTTTTGGCAGAGATAAGAATTTCCTTTCAAGACTGTGAAATAAGAGTTTGCAGAGTAATTAGAGAATAATTAAGCTCTCTGGTATAAAATTATCAATAGAAAAAATGATAATTCTTTGAAACAATGAACTCCAGTGAGACAGTAGGTTCAGACTACTCACAAGTTCAGGGAAATGGCTTGTCCATTTCTACAGGCTCTGACACTAATTTATGATGCTCTGGAAAAGAGCATCTGTTGAAGTTTTGAGGAAAATAAAAATTGGTACTAATTTTCAATGGCAGCAAAATATGATCATGGTAATTATCATATAATTATAAAACCCTAAATCTAATTTTAGCATCTGGGTACAAGAAATAATAGAAAACCAATATAAAGGAAGAAAAAACAGAACAACTTTCCAAAGATAATGAAACCGTAAGAAATAACAGGATTTTGTTATTAAAAAAATTCATTAGCTTTAAACTAGATTCCAAACCCCCTGCCCCATTTCTTTTTGTGACAAATATCTAATTGTCAGGCCAAGAAAAGGATAATTCTTTGAAATTCAATTCAATAAGCCCGCTTCTAATGGTGAGAAATATTTCTGAGCCAATACTCTTTTCTCCATGCTTCTACTGAGTGGAACCTGGTTTGTATGCTGATGCCCAGTCATCGATCAATCTAAAAATGAATTTATGAGTCAAAGAATAAAGCACTGCAGTTTTGTACCCAAGGAAGAATAATTTCCACATGCTCAGAATTTATAGGCCTGTGAGTAAAGTTTTGAAGTATAGGGGAAAAAATATCCAGAAGAACATTGATCTGAATGTTTAATCCTTCACTTGATAGAATTTAGACCATTTATTTGTATGCATTCTTGGCTTCCCTTAGTTATCTTCAAGTGATGTAATACTTACCCGTAAGATTATTGTGAGGGTAATGATAATGTGTGTAAAGCACCCACCAGTGTTTTTAATGAGTAGTAGATGTTCATTAACAAAATGTTTGTTTTCTTCTGACCAAGAAAGTGTTTCTCAAAATATCTTCTAAGCAACCACCTGCCTTAGAAATGCCTGGTCTGCGTCTTAAAATGGGGCTGTTTTTAAGATAGGAGTGTTACCTTGCCTGATTTTGATTGGCTTCTGAACATCCACAGACCACTGCCCTACTAGATGACATGTTTTGAAGTTTCCCAGAATTGACATAATGTGATTGTCACCAATACAGAAAAGTTTCTATTCTTTTCCAGTCACAACTGGTGTCACCCAGCCTGTGGTCACCCTGTGAGGACATCTTCACATACACTCATTACTCAAGTACAGGGTTTGGATGGGCCCTGGAAATGTACAATTCTTTCAGCAAAGTGACAAAACCAAGTTTAAAGCTCAAAGGAAGAATAACCAGAGAGTTGTTCATTTGTAAAAATTCTATCTCCAACCCATTGGTGTCAGTGGCTGGGATCCTTATTATCTTTAATATAACTGATGGGACATTCTTGGATTAGAAAACTTTTTTAAACAAAACCAATAACAAGACATTTAAATTCAAATTCTCATAGGTACATTTGGATTTATGAAAACTAATTCATAACAAACTCTAAACATTTAACAAGAGTTGTAATTTAGGTTTGTCTGTTGTCTTGAAATGATTGCATTTTGAACAAAGAGATTTTTTTTTTTAAATGCCTTATTCTTTTCTTCTCCACCCACCCACGTTTGGGTTTATGAGTCTTCCTTCCTTCACTCGTCATGAAGTGACCCTATACAACAGAGTCAATGATGTCAAACAGAGCTGCCTTTGAAGTCCTACAATCATTTCCCCACATTTTCATCCTCCCTTCTGGTCTCATGTCTTTATACTCAAGCGTAAGTGGTTGTAGTATAAGAAGTTAAGGAAAAGAAACAAAGAATGGATGCTATTTGGGGACATAGGTGACTCCTGTTTTTCAAGAAATTTTTAAATTCACAATTTACTCAAAAGTACAGGAAATATCCGGACATTTAAACCTTCTTAACATTGGCTGATGTATTTCCTCTGGGAAATACCATCCTCAACTTCAGTGGTAAAAATTCATTTTTGGAAGCACATGCTGATTTGGGTGTAGAAGCCAGGAATGTAAACTAGGTAACTTTGTCTGAGGAAGTCATTAAAAACAGACTTTAAAAATGTCTCGGATTCCCTCTTTCTTTCACTTGTTCTCACTCAATGGAAATTAGGGTTTTCTCTCAGTGCCAAAACATCCAATGATTCCTTTTAGAATGTTTTTCTCAATACCACCTATGATCATTGGTCTTTGCTTGGGTTCCACCCAATCACATTTACATGCTGTCAGAAAATTAAACACAAAACAAGACTTCAAAAACTAGGCAATGATAGCTAACCCATATTTTCTTGAACCACTTAGAAAAGACAAGACCAGAGCCCTACCTAATTTAGGAACTTGCTTTGTTTCTAGTCTGTCTTGCCACTTTCATTTATCAATCCATCTCATTCCTCATTCCTTTGTGTAGCAATATTCACTGGCCTATCTTCCAAGACACAGTGTTAGCTCTAATGATGTTTATAGCAATGAAGGGGTGGTGGGATGATGATGGTGATGATGTCAACGACAAATATATGGATATCCCTGCAGTTAGTAGCACACCTCATATAGTTTTATTTACTCATCACCATAGCTATGTGGCTATGCTTGTTCAGCCTCATCCTCCCAGTTTCACACATGAGAAAACTTTGCTAATCACACAAGAATTGTGGTAAGCAAACCTCTCTTACTCCAATTACTATATTCTTTCACTCCTTGAATGAGATTTGATAATAAAATAGAGTTTGTCCCTGTCCCTTCGCAAATCTCATAGCCAAATAAGAATGGACACATGCACAGGAATAATTGTGATACCCAGGGAACACACAATGATGAAAATAACATATATCTCAAGGAAAAACAAATGTTCGTTATGTTCTGTTATAATTAAGTGGTATTTTTGGTGTAACTTTTCAGTAGTTAACCCTTTCTGGGTTTTTCAGAAAATGTTATTCTCAATCTTCACGTTTTACTCCTTCCCATTTTAATTCCTAACTAAAGTCACCACACTATATAACTCCATTTCTTGCCTCATTATCTCTGTTCTCAACACATTCTTTTGATGGAGTCTTTATGAGTATGTTAATATTATATCAATGTTGATATGCTATTAGTAATAGAGATCTACAATTTTGCCTCTTTTTTGCTTCTAACTTTTCAAGTCTTTGATTGCAGGGGCTTTGGTTTGTTAGCCATGTTTTCTTTGGGTTACTCAGTAAATGTGCTGATAAATGAATGAAGGATTCAGTAGAAGTTAGAATTGCACATTTATGTTGCTATTGCATTCCTCAAAAATCATTAGAATCCTAGTTGAAGAGAGTGCTCAAGCCCTGGACAAGGATTTACTTGCGGTGTAATAAACTTTACACAAGCAATTAACCTCCCTGATTCTCAATTTTCTCCTCTATAAAATTGGGTTATTACTAAAATCATTTCTGTAACATAATTTGGGGTTCAATTAAGATTAAGTTAAATATTGGAAATCTGAATCATTATGCAAATGTGAGACATTATCATTATAATTATCATAACAATATTGTTTTTATTCTTATAGCTCCATCTTGAGCACACTATTACTCTGCAGATATTTCTTTCGTCCCCAGAGTGCTGGTATACCAGGATGTCTCTTTACAAGAAAAAGGATATGCTTGATACAAAGTAACAGAGCTTTTGTCCTGGCATTTCATAAAGGCCACACTAGTACAGCCATATCACATTTTCACCAGAAGCTTTCACACTTGAGTAGAATTTTCCACTTCTCCTCTGGAACCCAATTTGTTCCTTATTAACACAACTTCCAAATTTTAGCTCGGTACATGCACACCCAGAATAAAGATGCCTTCTCCAGTATTTTTCAGCTTGCTAGGTTTACATGCCTAAACTCTGGTACAATTTTTTTTTGTAAGTGAAAATGATTGTACAACTTCTAGGAAATTTTCTTAAAGCATGTTTCTCTTCCTCTTCCCTGCTAAGTGGAATGCAATTTTGATGATTGTGTTAGCGCATGACAAATGTTCTTCAGGGATCTCAAACTGTTAAGGGGTGTATGCTCTAAAAGGGATTCTGCCCTCTACCACAGAAAGGCAAAGGAAACATACTCTTAGTGTGAGAGATCTTTAATAGTATTCATGTGGATAGCGAGGCAAGGAAGAAAGGATATTCCTAATAATAGTCTCTCAATAAAATACCCCAGATGAACCATCCCCTTCTGGGCAAATGCTCAGCCAGCCGGAGTTGGCTAAAAGCAGGTCTGCTGAGGTCTTGCCATAAGTATAAAATACCTTCTGGGGGCAACAGCAAAAAGGGGGCTAGAGAGGTCTGAGAGAGCTGGGACCAAAGGAGATACGATAACAACTGCTATTGTCAGCCTCCCCATGTGGCGCTCATCCAGTGTCTCTTTCAAATGTCTCTACATGTCTCTCCTCCACAAAATTCCTCCAAATCCCCTTCCCAGCAATACCATGATGCCAATCAGGCCACAGGAAACGAGAGTTTAAAAATCCCACTTGTCTTCCTTGTTATGTAGATTCACCTGGCAACTCAGCTCTATCCCTTGTTCCCAGTAACACCCACCTGGAAGTGCAGTTCATGATACACTAGGATCTGTAATCCAAAGCAGCGTCATGTAAGTGGGGATGGGAAAATGGCACCTCCGCTTCACAGAAGTGCCTCTGTAACCACTGTATTGAAGCAGCCTCCTTGAGCCAGGAGCTAGAGACCGTGTGACAAGCATGCTGAAGCTACCAGATAAACAGATCCTGAAACCCTGCACCTGCAAGGTCCCCTTCCAGTCTGTATTGCTGTGAGAGGGCTAGAGAAGCAGGCATCACAAGGACACTGTCCATGAATTAACACCCCCACGGGCCCTTATGAACTGACTATTTTTGCAAAGACCATGTTCATTGTTGCGAATGGTCACTGAAGACTCTATTCAATTGTCATAATGGTCACCCAGTGACTTTACATAAATTTGCTTAAAACCTGGACTCAAATATAAAAGAAAAAAATGCTACTGTCCAGTTTTTTTTTTTTGTTTGGTTCTATAGCCCAAACTTAGTGATTACCTCCTGCTTGTCAGTACCCACTAGAGATAAAAACCTATCATAATCTTCAGAATTTTTCTGGAGCCATGTCTGGTTCTGGGCTTGGCCATCTTTCTCTATTTTCTCTGGTATATGTATCAAGTCTATGTGTGTATTTCATTGAGAAATGTCCTCTTTCGCTTTTCCCTTCCCAGATTTTGGATCTGTCTGAGACAATGCTATCTGTAATCTATTTTTCCAGCAAGTAAGGATAATTTATGTTTTTAGGTCTTTTGAAGGATTCCTCAGCAGCCACCAGGAAAGCTGCTCCAGTGGAAGGAAGGTGACTAGCTCACTCTCTGCCTTAGTTCTTAGCCTCTCAGGGAACTTCAACATACAGTTGTGTTGTGGAATCACAGCAATTAAGGAACAAGCTTCATTACCACTAACTCCAGCAAGTCACGTCAGGAATGTGGTCATACATTATTTGATCACTGCTGCCATGTTGAGGACTTGGGGGATAATAGGCAATAAGAAAGGGTGCCACAAAGATTAAACAATAAAATTTTGTAGTTTTTTCTTCATCAAATACTTCCTTGGTTGCTACTATACTTTAATTAGAATGCCGTGTTGGAAAAAAAGTTGGTTGTGTTCATTTTTCCTAACTTGTGGTTGTCAAAGTGGAGTAACAGATACTTTGTGTATTCCAGTGTTGTCATCTTAGATAAATGTTTTACATTGGATTTGCTAAAAGGTGGCTTATAAGTAATTTCAATTTTCCTGTGCTATATTATAAAAGATAGTCTACGCTGCTCCAGATACATTCAGCAAAGGATCCTCCCCTCCAGCCCTCCAAGTGGATGCATTTCTATTCACTATGAATTATACACAGTGAAGTGAAATTGACTTTCCATTCAATCAATTCTTGTTTTTTTTTTAAATGAACTCCAGGCAATCTATGTTTTCCCAAAGTCTAACCTACAACATGTTCACAAGGCATCATGAACTAAAAAATTTAGAAATTTAAGGATAGCATTGAGGAATATTAGATAAAATAGAAGCATTATCAATGGTCAACCAATAACTCCTCTATAGAATGATGTGCAGGGTTTAAGAAGAAAATGTTCCTCGGGCTAGTCAAACTCAGATCACATGGCAATGGAATTCAAAACTTACTACAGTGAAATATATTAAGAACTAAAATTTAAACAGAGGCCTTCCTGATGACGCAAAGTGTTAAGTCTTAGTACTGTGAAACTATCTGCAACCACTGCAGCATGAGTTCAATCCCCACCAGAGAGCTGACCCACATGGCACAGCAAGACTCTCCTGTTTCACCTGCTGCTCTCCTCAGCAGTGTATTTCAGTAGATCTGCCTGTTGTTTCCCATTCTGTCTCTGGTGAATCCTCTCACCCCCCACACTTCTGGCCTGCACCCCAGCTCTTATATACATAAATAAATCTTTAAAAAATAAATAAAATTTAAGCAACAGGATTCAGATGCTCTTTGCACTTCTATACATTGTTAACAGTCCCAACTTTTTAGAGCCTTAGTTTCCTTTTTTGTAAACTGAGAAAATAAACCCTACCTACTTCACACAGTTAATGTGTAATTTCAGATGAGATAATGCATAGGAAAGTGCTTTGTAAGCTGTAAATTACTTTGCAAACATATGTTATGGTTTAAACTGGTTTATTCTTATGCTGAAAGCACATTGCTTTGTTTGGAAGATGACTCAGAGAGCTGATTCTGGATTAGCAGCTCTTTTCATCAAAAACTCTTGGTTATGATGGATCCAAGCAGGTCCAACACTAACATTGGTGTATTGATCTTAGCGCCTGTTGGCAACACACAAATTAATTTTCTTTCTTAGAGATTTTATTTAATATTTGTGATTATGATACCAGCAATGGCAGAGTTTTTTAGGACACAGTTGAAACAAGTTACCAAGTTGGATTTAGAAGGGACCCAACAAAGTCTTCTGTTGTTAATGACCAAAGGAGAAAAAAAAAACTACCTTAGTTAATGAACTTAACTAAATAGAAGGTAAATAATATTTACTAAAGCACTTAACTAGGTACTAGTAATTTAAGAAGACATGAGTAAGGTAAGGTATGTATCCCAACTTTGAGAAATGCCGCATCTATTGGAGGAGAAAGATAAAAGTGAAACATACAAACAAACACAAAAAACCAGAACAACCATGCCATGGGACAAGTGCTATCATAGACTTAATATTTGTCATGTTACCATGAAGACAAGGATAGAGCAATAACAGTAATTCTTCTGAAGGAGAGAAGTGAAGTCAGAGAACAGATCATAGCGAGATGGGCAATATGCACAGTGTGTGGGCAGAGACGTCAACCTAAGAGCAGCCACAGAAGGGTGTGCCTTGAGCTCTGCAGGTAGGGGGAGCAGAAGACCTCCTCGCCCTCCCCAGAGAAGATCGGGCATATGTCACCTTCTACGACAAAAGAGAGTTTGCAAATGTGAATATGATAAAGATCTTAAGTTGGGGAGATTTTATACCATGAGGGTGGGTCCTATGTAATTACAAAGGTTTTGATAAAGGAAAGAAGGAAGTGGCCAAGGTCAGAATCAGAGAGAAATTTGAAAACACCATGCTTTTGACTTGAAAGAACAAGAAATGGAGCCATCAGCTAAAGAATGGCAGAAAATCTCTAGAAGCTGGAAAAGTCAAGAATATATATTCTCCACTAGAACTTCCAAGGGGACACCCTTTGACAAAGACTTGAGTTTAGTCGAGTAAGATTAGCATTGGTTACCAACCTCCATCACTACAAGGAAATCAATTTGGTTTATTGCATTTGTAGTGATTTCTTATAGCAGCATTTGGAAACCAATATAAGGGGGAATAAGAGAATGGCTCAAATGGAGGGTGGGGTGTGTGTGTGTGTGGGGGTGTCTGTCTATATATGGTGTGTGTGGGTGGTGTGGGTGTGTGTGCACATGTGTGCAAGTGTTTGAGGATAAAAGAATGAGAAGTGGAAAATGATGGCAGAGGAGAACATTAGGGACTGTTGTAAAGGATCATGATGATTTGCTCTGAGTATAAGCATATTATTCATATTTTTCTTTAGAGAATGTGGTCCACAGAGTAACAGCTCATGTATAGAAACTACCATACTATAAGCTTATAGGTCTGATACTTTCTCTGGGTATCATGTTTGAAACCTGCAAATCTCACCTTCCACTTAGATGAGCTTCGGCCTCCATGTGTTTTATTGTCTCATCTTTTATTCCAACCACACCCTCAACACTCCCTGCCCTCTGCCACACATGAGTGTGCACACACACACACATCTATTGAATACCATTATTTTAGTGATTATTGAGCATTCAGAGATCATGAGTGATGACCATAGTTATAAAAATATAGCTACAAACGTTGACAAGATCTATAAAACAAGAGTCAGTTGCTAGGGGATATGTTAAGGATGAGTCTTTAGGTTTGCAAGATAGGAAAGGTCTCTGAGGTCTCTTCACCTATCCCCTCCTTTTCTAATTTCCTTTGTTACTCATATTCTCTCTTCTATTTTGCCCTTTCATTCAAAACTACTACAGAAGCATTGGGAGAGTGGATTCTTTTTGTCTCCCTGGTCCTGATCTATTTCCTATATTCCCACTTCCTTTGGAAAAAAAAAAAAAAAGATGGGATGTACATGATTAAATTTTCCAATCATGTTAGTTGTTAAGGAAACTCTCAAAATAGGGAGCAGAACACCAAATATTAAGCTTGGGAGAGGAAGGAGAACATGTGATACTAGAAGTCCTTGGAAGCATAAGAAAGCCTTTGGGATGTCAGCAGGATTTCTTTGGAACTGGAATAGCTCCTTTGCCGTGTAGAGCATTGCAAAATGCAGTTTCATAATCACTGCATGGTTTGCTGTGAAGTCACTGGTGGCCTCTTTACTCCCCAAATCAAATCCCAGTGAACACTTTGATCCTCTGTGATATCAGTCTCTTGAGCCACTAATTGTTTCCAAGTGAATTCTGGCTTGCCAAGAGTCTGGGTGGTGTAGCCCATCTGATCCAGTTCTTTGCACTTCTATATATGTTTGCTTCCAAATTCCTCTGAACAGTTTATCAACCTAAATTGTTTCAATACAACAGACTTAAAAGATTTAAAATCCTTTTTTCTTGTTTTTTGTAAAACTGGGTACCTGGGATCTTCCTTAGCCCTAGAGCTGACCCCCAGGGGGATCACATTGAATCACAAGGCTCTAAAACTTTAGAGACTTTTTTTAAAGGATGTATTTATTTATGCATACAAATACTGGGGTACAGGCCAGAGGTGCGGGAAGTGACAGGATCCACCAGAGATGGGAAACAGAAGTCAGTAAGATCCACTGAAATACACTGCTGAGGGCAGCAGCAGGCGAGGCAGGAGAGGTCTGCCGCGCCATGTGGGTCCCCTCCCTGGCCGGGCATCCAACTCACATTGCTGTGCTGCAGATGCTTCACAGTGCAGTGCTCAACCTGCTGCACCACCAGGGAGGCCCTGTACTCATAACTTTGTAATGTAGCAAGTATGTATTCATTCTTTAGGACCTGCATTAGACTACCTTTCTTCCTAAGTGTATTCAGAATTCTTAAATCCTGTTAATTGCCTATAGCACTTCCACTGTGCATCATCCCATGAAACGTAGGAAACGTAGCACCCTGAGTTATCATTATTGGTTTGCGGGCTTAGTGCCTGTGCAGACCTGAGGGTTCCTAAGCACCAGGACCTAGATTTATTCATGTTTGTATCTTCTTTGCCTAATTTGAAAATGGCACATAGTAAAATTCTCTAAATCCTTATGGAGAATATACACATTTTTATATTGTAATATGCTTTCACTCACTTATTCATCCATAAAATTGAATATATGCCAAAGACTATTACAGATTTTAATACATAGACGATACATACATAAAATAACAAACAAACACACAAACAAAAAACCTAGTTGGAGACATAATGAATATTTTATCTACCCTGAATAGAAAATGAAAGGTATCAAACTACTTCCAGAAAGAGAAGGATAAAACTCTCTAACTGATGAAATAGTCACAATGAGTAATGCTTATCGATCAACTAGCAAGTAGTCATAAGTGCCAGCACACATTCTTAGTCAGTCTATTACTGCACTTGAAACTGATGATATGCTTCTGGTTTGAGGGTTGTGAGCCTGTATTTAGGCTATCTTGGCAATACTCCATAGGAAGGTGAAAGGAAAATTTTCTTTCTATCTTAAGGAAAGTACAATATCTTTCTTCTCTTTTTATTTCTTCTGTACTAAGTATAATGTCAGGTCCGTTGTGGTTACTTATGGTGTGTTTGTTGAAATAGCTTAAGTTACTGATTAATGAGGTCAATGCAGAGATCCAATGTAAATAATTTAAATGTAATCTAAGTTGCTTTATATTAGTTACTTTATCAAACTATGAAAACACTGAACTTAAAGTTTAACTCTTCTTTTATTCATTCATTCAATCATTGTCTTAGTTCAATTTGCTATAACAAATATCATAGACTGAGTCTCCTAAACCACAGAAATATATTTCTCACAGTTCCAGAGGCTAAGAAATTCAGGGCATTCTTCCTGGTTTTCCATTTACTTGCTAGGTTCTCACATGGGGGGTAGGGGAGAGAGAGAGAGACAGAGAGAGAAAGTGAGAGAGGGAGAGAGAGAACACTTGCTTATATATTTTCTTATTATATGGATATTAATTCCACCAAGAATATTCCAGTCTCATGACCTAATTACTTCCCAAAATTCCCATTTCCAAATAACACACATTCAACATATGAATGGGGGGAGGGACAGATATTTAGTGCATAGCAATCATGTATCTGTTCTTCATGTGGTGAGTCAACAAATATTAATTAAACGAGTTCTTCCTATCCTTAGTCTTTAATTAACCTTGCCTTCTTGTGTACTAATTTTCACTCACCAACTAAATTTTTAGAGCCCTTAGGGCAAGGACCTAGTCTCAGTCTTACATTGAAGTAGGCAGCGTTCAATGCTAGAAATTTACTTGTTAACTTCCCACTCACCCTTATCTGTGACAAGCAGTTGTAGTCACAAACATAGAGTTAAAATGAATTCCTATTTATAACGATCAGAATTGATCAGACAGACTCATTTCTGTTTCATCTCCATGGAAACTTTTATTTTGCCTGACTATGGATGAGGAAGTGCCACGGTGGGGATGACACAACCTTGGAACAGCTCTCCTTTCGTGTGGGAGCACTTACTCAGAATGCTCTGCCAGGTGTTGAAGTCCCCTGCACTTCCAGCACCAGAACACACATAAATACACATCTTGAGAAGTCAGAAGATTAAACTAATACAAGCTTCACAAGGCCACGCTCTTTCAGCACGAGAGATTCAATGTAAATAAAGAACTTGCAGGTGAAAATGAAATTTTTTAACAGAAAGAGATCACAAAAGAATGATTCATAGAAGACTGGGGTGGGGGAGGAAGAGAGGTAGAAGGATGTGAGGCACCAAAGAAGTATAAAGGCTGTAGAGAGAAAAGCTAAAGGATCGTTTAAAAGCTATGACTCATTTGCTTTCCTATTCAAGGGCACCAGTGACAGAGGATTCAATCTATTTCAACAAATATCTATTCACGATGGGTAGTAAGAAGAGTGGGTAGGAGAGGAAGAATGGGAAATAGATTTTAGGTTGCAGGAATGGGAAGTGTGGGGGAAAACAATGTTGTATATGTCTCCCTATAAATTTAACACTAGTGAGTTCTTACAGCAAACATCTGAGGCAGACAGTGATTTTTGCATTTAGTAGATGAGAAAAAGCCAAGATTTGGGTGCTAGTCACTCAGTAAGTGCCAGAAACTATTTTCAAATTTAGGTGGGTCTGATTCCAAAACCCATTTCCTATCCTCAAACTCGTTTTATCACCAGGCCTCACACACTGCATTGTGATTGAATCTGAGAATGGGAACATAATGAAGACTATAAAACAAGATTTAACTTTTTCAAAGTTTTTCTGGAGTAATAAAGATTTTTAAAAAAAGCATGTGACTCATGAGCCAAGTCATATGGTAGAATGAAATGTGTGCTTGGGTGGATAAAGGCTGCAGTACTGGAGACCACAGATAAGAGTATTTCATTGAGATTCTAATAAATATTAGAAAGTACTGTCTAGGAATGTGGTGTTCATGGACCTGAATGAAACCTGAATGAAATGTCGTCAGGTCAAATTTAATAGATGAGGAATGAAGGGAGGCCTATCATGCACAAGGAAGGGGAGGACTTATCATGCATGGGACATGGACATAAGCTTGAGAAACATTTCAGTCTAATCATGAGTGAGTAACCTGGGCAGTATGCATTCCATAGTGTGTGCAAGGGGGCCAAAGGAAGAAATTTTAAGAAACAAGAAAGATAGGTGGTTGGATAGATATCTAGATCAAAGATGAAACCATTGCCTTAAGATTAGCTATAACTTACTTGGAGAAGGTTTTGTAAGGTTAGGGAACTAAAGAAAGAACTCTGAACAAATTCAGATTTGTTCACATCCTTAGCTAGAGTCAATATCACTTATTTGCTTAGATGACAGAAGATTATGACTTACCTTGCTAGCAGACACACTCCCTTAAAGACATTGATGAAGCAAGGTACCCTAAGGAGCCATCCATGTGGCAAAATACACAGGGCAACCACCTGTCAATAGTCAGGAATGAAATAAGGCCATCAGTTCCTAACAACAGGCAAGGAAAGAAATTCTTCCAACAGCTGAAGAGTTTAGAAAACAATCCAACCCCACTCTAGCCTTCAGCTGAGTCACAGCCCTCTGCACCCCTTGACTGCACCTGCTGTCTGCTCACTTGATTAGGGCACAGGCCCCACTTTGGTAAGACACCTATCTCAATGTTGCTGTGCAGGTATTTTCTAACTTAGATATGATTAACATTCAAATAGCAGATTTTGAGTAAAGATTAACATTTAAATAAAGAGATTCTGGATAAGCAGATTACTAACCATAGCATGGTCAGGTCTCATTTAATTAATTAAAAAGCATCCCAAAACTAAGCAAAAACTGGGTTTCCCTGAAACAGACAGAGTTCTCCTAAGGATTATACTATGGAAAATTTGTTTGAGGTTACAGCTTATTGCCCTGTGGCATTTGGATTCCAAATTGCAACACTTGCCTGAATGTCAATCTGCCATATTTCAAAGTTGTCAGCCCCCAAATTTATGTGAGATAATTCTTCAAAATGTGTCTCTTTCCCTCTCCATCCACTGGCCCCATCTTTCTAAATATGAGAGATCTTAAACTGAAGGCCCAAGATAAATTATGTTGACATGTTGACTAAATAATAAGTATGGGTTGTTTTAAATTTCTAATTTTGAGGTGATGTAATATAGTAACAGTCCAATGAGTGATTTTAAAAATATGGGTCATAATAAATATCCCAAGTTCAATGGGAAACATTGTACTGTGCTCAAGCTTTCTGTAACTTTCTGGTGGACATACTTATATTCCCCCATTTACTGTGAGCTCTGGTTTCTATGAAACTATTTATTCTCAACTCATCTCTTCTTTATTACCTTCCTGTCTATCTGTTTCAAAATAACTAAGTATGATGCTCACTTTCCTTGGAATACTCTCAGTATTATTCATAATAGGTATTATAGTATATTATTACTGAAATATTTTTGGAAGATGAAAGTTTATATCATAACAGTTTATACAGCATCACTTTAACAATCAAACATTTTTTGATTCCCATTTTTTAAAAATAACTCCATCTCATTCTGCCATATTGAATTTCTTCTTGATCACTTTTCTCAGTAGTCTCCAAAGTCCTGCAAAGTATTCATTTTTTTATAATCTACAAAGTTGATAAACTTTTAGGAAGACTGAGGAGAGAGAGAAACAGGAAGAGAGAGAACAAATAGTCATATCAAGATGTAAAGAAAAGCATCACTATAGAAATGATAAATATTACAGTAACTAGTATATATTATGAACAATGTTATGTCAGTAAATGTGACAGCATCAAGAAGAACAGACAACTGAAGGATACAAGTTTAAAAAAAAACTGAAGGAATTTATCAGAAATATAAAATGGAAGTTTCCAGAATTGTAGTATGCAATTCATATGTTTGATTGATCTAACATTTATGTAATGCCCTTAAAACAAGGCTCGATTTTTTTTTTTAAACACAAAGAGGAGGTATTCATGCCAAGCCTCACTAAGACTTAACATCTAACCTGAATGGAGTTTTAGTCTCTCAGAAGTGGAAATTTAATCTAAGCAATCTAGACTTCCCAGTCAACACCAGTACAGTCATCTGCACAAGGCCACCTAACTTTCCCTGAGGGAAGATGGTTTTACATGAAATACTTTTCTTTTGCTTGCATTTAATTATTGTCCTACACTTTTTCTGACTACTACAACCCTTCCAACTTGTACAATTTCTTGCAGCATTTTTTTTTTTTTTTTGCTGGCTAGATGGGATATTGCTTGACTCTTGAATCATTTAACAAAACTACTTAGATCTTTAACATTTACTCCATTGGATTTGTGTATATAACTGTACAGCAAAGCTACTTACTGATTATTTAGGGGGAAAATGCCTAGATGGGTCTATTGATCTCAATGTCCACTAATTCCCACTTATCGTGAGTTTGTAGAAGCTTAATTGAGAAAAGGAGGTTTAGACAGAGCTTCTTAGACAGGCAGTCTCCCTCCCCTTCCAGGAGGCACAGTTCTCAGGCAGAAGCAAAGGCTGGGTGCCACGGCCGGCTGGAGACACTGGGAAGCTACTGGAGCAGCTATCATACAGAGAAAACACAGATGGTTGTTAATGGGGAAGCAGGTTAATAGAGCACAACAAAGGAATAGTGGAAGCCCGTTTGATGCAAAGTCACTTCTGGAGATTGAGCTGAGAGTATGAGAGAGAGAGAGAGAGAGGAAGGAAGGAAGGAAGGAAGGAAGGAAGGAAGGAAGGAAGGAAGGAAGGAAGGAAGGAAGGAAGGAAGGAAGGAAGGAAG
>JAGFMF010011709.1:8010993-8035904 GCA_019455555.1 Galemys pyrenaicus | reverse complement strand
AGGAAGGAAGGAAGGAAGGAAGGAAGGAAGGAAGGAAGGAAGGAAGGAAGGAAGGAAGGAAGGAAGGAAGGAAGGAAGGGAGGAAGGGAGGAAGGGAGGGAAGGAGGGAGGAAGGGAGGGAGGGAGGGAGGGAGGGACGGAGGGACGGAGGGAGGGAAGGCGGAAGACTCCTGTGCTTCAGGGGATTTCAACCAGCCTTTGCCCTCCCAAGTTGCTTCTTATCAAAGGACTGTCTGACCTGCTGCTTGTGAACCTGCCTAGAAAGGTCTGAACCGGGTTCTGTCTGGTGCTAAGGCTGTTATGGTTTGAGGGTCTCCATGTGCCTAAATTATCAAGCTACTTTCTTTTTCTGTGGTTATAGTTGTCGTATGGCTGCTTATGTTATGTTGTTGTAATTAAAACTCAGTTCTTATAATTTACTGCAGCATCACACATTTATTTACAACCTTCAGGGGACAGTCTCATGCACTTTACCACACTTCGTGGCTGCCACGCATGGCAGAGGGCCCGGAAATAATAGATAGATTCTAAATAGCACACAGAGAACCACCCAAGTGATACTTTGAGAGTCACTAATTTCAGCCTTTTATTTTAAATTAAAAAACTGGACAATAGGGTCTCCCTGTTGGCACAAGGGGTTAAGGACCATACTACAAAGCACCTGAAGTCACTACAGCACAAGTTCGATCCCTGACCAGGGAGGTGACCCACATGGCGCAGCAGACCTCTCTTGTCTCTCCCACTGCTCCCCTCAGCAGTGTATTTCAGTCAATCTGCTTATTCTGCTTCCCATTCTGTCTCTAATGAATCATTTCACCTCCGATCCTCTGACCTGTACCCCAGTTTTTAAATAAATAAATAAATCTTAAGAAGCAGCTCTGGATGAAGAAACAAGATACTCTGAGGGGGTCTGAGAAACATGGTTGATCAGCCCTGGAGTAAGATCAGAAAAAACAACAAAGTACCTCAGTCTATGATGGCTGCTCCAGCAACAACACCATAGACTAGGCAGCTAGTAAACAACAGAAACGTACTCCTCACACTTCTAGAGTCTAAAAGTTCAGATCAGAGTGCCAGCAGGGAAAACGAGAGCCCCTTTCTGGCTGGATATTTCTGGGTCATATTCTCAATTGGCAGAAGGGATAGGGAGTCCTTTGAGGTCTTTTGATGAAGATGCTAACCCCACTCATGAAGCTCCCCCTGCAAGATTATGACATGGGTGGGGAGAACATTAGTTTTTCAAATTCAGTTAACTGCGGTAAAGTAGGTTTACATCATTGTATCTTCTCTGTGGGTTATTGGTTTAAACCTCCTCAAACATCTACTTCCACACTTTGCCACTACCAGTGCCCCCAACAATCCTCCACCAAATTCCATGTGGTAACTCCTCCCCCTACTCACCTTCCCCCTCCCCCTACCACCTTCCCCCTTTAGTGTCCCCAAGTTGCAGTCAGATGTTAAGAGCTTATTATTGGTTTGGCTTGGACTGGCCCTTTGCTATGTTTCTATATATTCCATTCTACTGTCCAAGTATTTATACTATTTAATAGGCAATACAGGAAAAAATTAAGTCAAATATAAAGTGGAATCACCAATGTCAAAGCAATCAGACAGCATCCACATGGACTTGTGGACCCAGTGTGAAGGGTAGAACCCCAAGGGAATATGCTAAGTGACTTCCCAGAACCTTATCAGAACAACCAGACATGCTAACCCTGGGGAGAGAGACGCCAAAGAAAAGTATGAAACAGCAGCTGGACAGCCAGCTACAGCAGACACACCTACACAAATCTGTTCCTTGAGATTCCTTCATGCAGTCCCAGCATCAAACAAGGAAAACTCTGCTCCTCAGATTGCCCTGCTAACTACTGGGTGCAGCCCACTGGGCTTGAAATCAATAAGCCCCTGCACTGTGTTCATCTGAACATAAGAAGCTTGAGCCCCAAACACCTCATAGAGAACCAGACGTGCCCTCCTCTGCATGGGCATCATTAGCAGTTGACGATGTGTAGAGCATCAGACATAAGGACACATTAGGGCCAGTGTTGATGGGTAGAGAGCAGGTTGTGTAGACTTGTGGGCTCCTAACTCACTCCAATGATCTCATTGGTGGGATTTTAATTGTCAAGGCTCATCACCCATTTGTTAATCTCATAAGCAAATAAATTGACTTTGTGGGAAGACAATCGTGTACAAGATAGTCATTCTGCTCGCTGTTGAGCACTAGGATTTCAACACAGGAACTTGGGGAGGGGCTGCAAACATTCAGAACACAGCACCCCCACTATTTGTTGAGTATTTTACCTTCTGGACACTTAATTTGCTTGATTAAACTTTAACAATGTAAGTACAGCCTTATGTTTGTTTTATTTATTTTTTATACCAATGCTCATCGCAGTATCCAACACATTAATATAGTTCAACAAAAATTTTAGGATGAATGAGTGAATGAGAAAAAAAGCTGATATTTTTAACTTTATTTTTCAGATAGGGAAATTGGGCTTAAAAATGTTGGTCAAATCACCCATATTCACATAGGTATTGTCTAGAAACACTTTTTGAAATTAGAAATGAAGAAATGATGAATCATCTCTTTGACTCCAAAATATATTTTCTTCACTACTCCATTGATCAATAGATAATTACTTAGGCAGATCCTGATTTAAGGGGAGTTTGGGAGAATTGAATTGCAATGCAAGGAGCAGGATTCATCTTAGTCATGATTTTAAAAAAGGAGACCAAAGCAGCTACAAAAAACTGCCATGGAGCAAATATGGAGGAGTAGTCCATTTGGGAGTCTGTCATGATAGTGCAGGCAGGAGATAATAGTGACTTGGGCTTGAGTGAAAATCAGATATGGAGAAAAATGGGCTATTTGAGGTAAGTTGTGAGCTAAGTCTAGAGGACTTACTGAGGGACTACACATCGGGAAGAAGGAATGAGAGGACCTAAATATTATTCAGACTTTTGGCTCAAAACACTGAATGGATAACACTTCCATTCCCTGAGATGTAAAAGTCTGAGGAGAAAACGGTTTTGCAAGGTTGAGAATGAGAGTTTTATTTTGAATGTGTAATCTTTGATATGTATGTTAGAGAAGCAGACAGCGATGTGGAGTGGACTCCTGGATATACGAGCCTGGAATTATGGAAAGACATTTAGGAATCATTGACAAATACACTAGTTAAAATCTAGGTCCCTAACAATAAAATGGTATACTTGAGAAATAGTGTACTTGACAAGAACGCCCATAGGTCTTCAAAGTGACTCAGGCCAATTTGCTCCCCAGGCTTGGCAGAAAGATTGAAAGCAACAGCAGTCTTCACTGAGAACCCCCTCTGGCACACTGGCAGATTAAAACGCTAGCAGAGTAGAGTCAACTACAGACTTGGGCACACTGGGAGTGGCTTACAGAAATGACGCGAGCTTTTGGGTAAGTCAAAACATAGTATCGAATCAAAGGTTCAGCTATATGCAGTCTAGCTATGATGACTGATTTTTTTCTTTCTTTCCTTTTTAACCCAGAAAAGAAATGTCAACAAGACTCTGGATGCCTAACCAGCAAAAGGATCTGTGATTTCCTGACACTTATAGCTAGTTGTTCTTGATTTGTAGAGCAGTTTCTAAAAAGAGATCCTAGCCTTTCACTCTTAGAGTGGTTTAGTCATAAACAAGAGTGATTTTTTTTTAAAGAGGATGTTAAATATCAGAACGCATGTCTAAAGGAAGAAAACAAAATTAGGAGACATGTCTTCCATTCAGATTTATCAAGACTGTTGCTTGAGCTATGTCTTGATCCATAGAACTGTACACGAAAGCAAGAGTGCTCTGATATAGGTCACAGATATGCATATATCACAAATGCTATATGATTTTAGACACCCTATTTAGTTCCTCAGTTTTTGCCTCAGGGTAAGCCAGCCCAGATATAAAGCAACTTTTGAACATAAACAAATAACACTAATAGTCTGTATCTGTTAAGAACCTCAAGCAACAGCTCATTTAAAATATATTGATTATGAATCTGTATATGGTGTGTAATGATACCAAAGAAAGGGATTTTCTAAAAATAATAGACTTTTTTTGTAATTATCAATTTAAAGTCAAGCTGTAGCTGGCATATTTGATTTCTGTTTCACTCTCAGCAAATATGTTGACATATCTGTTCAGAATTAACAAATGTTGACATGTATGGATAAAAAAAGGAATTACATTATCATTTAGCCATTCTTTTGAAATGCATGCAGCTTTTGTGGACTTTGGGGACTAAAATTCTTTGCTCTTGTGATTTGGATTCATATAGTTAATAGACCAACTATCATTGAGTTCAAAAAAGGAAACCAAATTTGGTAGACATTAAAACAAAATACAAGGTGATGACTAATGACATGCTTTTTTCTGCATCAGGAGGGAGCATCCAAGTCCTAATATCATCACAGTGGTGTGGATAGGAAGTCAGGGTCTAAATGTTTGCACTTGTGCAAGTGAGATTGAGTATGGACATTTCTCATTACATGTGAGACATGAGAGACAAGAGAGAAATTCACTTACACACCCGGATCATCTCCCAAGATGGGTCCCCTAGAGCTACATTGGATCTGGAAATAATTTAGACATAAACAGTGTCAAAAGTAATTCCAAGGGCATGGACACTTAAAATAAGATTCACCACTGTGAGTGTGAACATTTAACTGTATTCCTGTGAATGCAGATATGGGTGAGTTAATTTGGTTATAGTTCACTGCCAAGTTTGCAAGGTAGAGTCTTTCTTATCAACAAAGTGATGTAGAGACTTATACATTCAGTATAGATATAACTAATAGATAATTGCCAGTCCCTGTTTTAAGAAGAGTCAAAAGCACACAAGAAAGGAGAGTAGTTGGTTACTTCTGAAGTTAAATAGGAGATAATCAATGATGGTTTGGATTAAGAGAGTGGCACTATAGATGAAAATTTATAGCTGGATTCACAATACACTTAGGAGAGGAATTAATGACCCATCTGGAAAGGATGAAGAAGAGGGAGGAGTCAGGGTAGAAATGGGGCATAGGATTCAGTCACAGAGGTACAGGGAATAGCTGAGATGGATGGAATGCCATTTGCTGAGACAGGAAAGAAGAGGAGGAGGTAGAGGATGGGATTGTTTTGGAGTTACAAAAAATAGACTGTTGAATTATCCTAGGCTCATAGATATTCTTTCATTCACTGGCATTTCCTTTAAAACAACCTGCATGTGGTACATGCTTCAATCATTCTTACAAACCTGACTTTTCCTATCTAATATTTGACATTGAATTTATATTTGAAATGAGAGAGTGTCAGAAAGAAACAATTTCAAGCCTTCAATCTGGGAAGCCCCCCCCACACCTGTTGACATGACCTCACTATGCATACATTAGATACTATGTAGCAAAGATGTCCATCCACATTTTAGCGATGCTATCCAGAAAATGTCACTCTCTTTTCCAAGTTGTGAAACTTGCTGGCATTTGGGGGACTGCCCTGTGAAAGAAGATGAGATTTATGGCACCTTAGTCCAGAGGAAATTCTCAAAGCATGCAAGTTCAAATTTCAGATGGACATAAGTAGAATGTAAGAATCAAGTACATAGCAGTCAGGCATTAGCTAATAATGACTTTTTACTTCAGGCAAATCACAGACGGTGAATAAGAGTGTGTCAGGCTTGCTTTAGATAAAATATTTCATAGGGGTGGAATAAGGGATTGTTTGTCTTTAGATCCAGATACACTATCCTAGTAGTTCAACCCCTTATCTATTCACCACATGTAAAACAACATGGAAAAAACTTCTATTGATTATCTAAATTCTGCCAGAAACTCCAAGAAATACATTTTATTTTCTTATTTCAAACACCGGGAAAATAAGGCACAAGCAAGAAAGGAAAATTGTCCAAAGTCACCTAGTTCTTCAGTGGTAGAACCAGAACTTCAACTGAGTTTCCCTTTTCAGAAGAGTTGGTCAACCTCAATGCTCTTTACATTGTTTATGGGTGATTCTTTTTTTGTGGGGAATGCTCAGGGTTTTTTCTTGGCATCATTGGCCTTTACCCATTGGATGCCACTCCCTATCTTAAACTGTAATGAGCAGAAATACTCTAGATACTGCCAGATATACAGAAGGGCAAAACTGTGTGTGCTGCCTTATCAAAGGATGATTCTGTCTGGATCCCATGCAGTCAACTGCTCTTTGCTCTCAATACTGAACCCCTGCAAATTCCATATGGCTCATATCAAAGTTTCTTCTCCCTCTTAGCTAACATTGCTATCGAAATATAAAAAGTCTGGTATGGCTCTATAATTTTTAATTCTTTTAATTCATTCTTCAAGAAATGAGGAAACTCTCCATATGATAGAAAAGTGAGTTGAGAAAGAAAAATTCTTCAGAGATTAGTACCCTTATTATTGTGACATAGTTATTGACCAAGTTATGCTATGTTAGATCGTTGATCTATTGTAGACATGACTTAATTTTACAGTTAACAGCACAGTCCCTAACATGACTTGAGTTCAATGGTGGCCACTATGGATCTGATCTTGCTGTGCATTTGGTAGATATGACAGACCATGCCAAGAATGAACTGCTCTCCTTGACTACACACATTCCATTGCAGGCATTCTGTTCCTTTACCAGCTGGTGTCTATCCAGAAAGATAACTACCACAATGTTTTAACTATTTTTAACATCATAAGACTTAATGAAGAGATCCAAAACATTAGCTGAAAACAATAGTCACACTTCGCAACCAAAAATATGAATTGCTAAACAGTCAACTAAGACAATTCTATTTATGTGACAATATAACCACATAAAATGGTGGAATGCTGTTGTTAACTTCTGTTTTCCCTGACCAGTCAGTGTGTAAAATATTTGGGAAAGAAAGTTAAGGGGAATGCTTCTGGCTCTTTATTAAGTCGGTCTCTCATTTTTTTTTTTTTTTTTTATTGAATTCCAAGACAGTTTTGAAACACAATTTTCAGATTTTTTTTTTCATGGATGTAGATTTTAAATAGAGTAAAAGCCAAGGAAAATTAAATTGGGGAAATCAGACCACAAAATATTAAAGACATATTCTGACAAATTCCCATGCTATTTCCTGATAGAAAGCTTCATATATTCCATATCCAGAATGGTTCTACCACTTTTTGAGAGGTAATTCCCTCACATGTACGCACTAATGGTCACAACTTACTACATATTGCCTGCAGCCACCCACCCTGAGCTCTCTCTCAAAGCCATTGAGACAACTGACAAGTCATGCTAACATGACTTGTTCTCAAACTATTGACAACACTAGTTAATTCTGACTTCAAATGTCCCCATGATTTCAATTCTCTAATTCAACACTTGTTGAAGGTCCACTCCGAATTCAGCTTTCTTTTAAGTAGGAAGTCATAGATCAAAGAGTACTCAGTCTAATGGGAAACAAAGGAAGGAAATGAATGATTAAAATCATATGACCAACATGGAGGTAAGGGTGGAATACCAAAGTGCCCTAGGGGAGGAAGTTCTCTTCTGAGCCATGAGAAGACTCTCTGGGAAGTCTGGCAGAGTCTAGGACACAAATGGGAGTTGACTAACAAGGGAAGGCAGACAGTTCCAAGGATCAGTCCAGAGTATAACAAGAACATTGAGAGAAGGAGCACTGAGAGAACTATTGACAAGCAACAATGGAAACAAGATGGTGGCTGTTAATGGGGTGACAAGATGGAGGTGACTACCTGAGAGGAATGTGGGTTATGCCTCTGCTCCCTGTCACCTCATCCTCTGTTCTCAACATTTAGAGGACTAGTTCTTAACCTTCATTATATATTAGAATCACCCAAGGGAACTGAAAATATAACTGATGTCTGTATACAAATTTTTATTTAGTTGACCTGAAGTGAAACATGAATAGCTCAGAAATAAAATCACATGCCCCAAAGCCATAATAGAGACCTGAGTTGTTATAACAAAGTGGACTAAAAAATATCTACCCAAGAAAAAGATTGTGGGCCTCCCTGGTGGCGCAGTGGATTAAGCAATGCACTATGAAGCAGACCGCAGCCACTACAGCACAAGTTTGATCCCTGCTGCTGGCCAGGGAGGGGACCCACATGGCACAGCGGACCTCTCCTGCTGTGCCCGCTGCTCCCCTCAGCAGTGTACTTCAGTTGATCTGCTTGTTCTGCTCCCTGCTCTCTGTGGTGAATCCTCTCACCCTCTCACACCTCTGGCCTGTACCCCAGTGCTTGTACGCATAAATAAATAAATCTTAAAAAAAAAAGAAAAGATTGTATACTTGCCCTGGAAGATATAAGGACTTAACTTTTAAGCCACACTCATTAAAACAGTGTACAATTCATCAATGGAATGAAATATACTTTTCAGAGATAGATTCTCCCATATAAAGAAGTGATTGAGGTAACATTACAAATTAATGAAGAAAGTGGACTTTTCAAAAGTAGAGCACAACCAGTGAGTACTCCATATTAAAAAAAATCCAATCTCATGTCATATAAAAAATTTGAAAACAATGTTTTTGTGTGTTGTGTGATGTATTGCTGGGAATTAATTCTCAAATAAAACAAAATATCCTGCCTGTAAGGTGATACTGAGAAATAATGAAATAATTTTCTGCTTCACCAAAACCTGTGTTTGTGACAAAAAATTTAAAAAGTGCTACTGCCTGAGAAGAGTACCACGTTGCATTGTCTTATCCTTGTCTAACTAGAGGATCAGTTTCAAATCCCCATGGAAGGAATGTGACCCCCTCCATTGTGATTCTGAGTTCAATGTCTGAAGTCTTATAACAAGGGAAATTTCCTTCTACATTCTTGGAAGAGTTTGAGAACCCAGGTTTTCAGTGTGAGCAGCCTTCGAATTTTTGCCTCATGCATCACCAGCACAATTTTAGGAGAAGATAAGTAGAAGACTGGTCAAGTTTCCTATCATTATTTGGAGTGGAAGCTCCCTGAATAGAATATCAGATTAATCTGGGGATACCCACAGGAAGAAAGGAATTTTAGTGAAATATAGACCTCACTTGATTTGCAAAGGATCCTCCTGCAAAGGAAGGAATGAGGGGGGGGGGTCTGCTCCTCACACAAGACTTCTCACCTCTCTTGGCTTCAGCTAATTAGGTGACAGTAGTCCCTGCCAGCACGCAGATTTGTTTGAGGTATTCAAAATCACTTTGGAAAAACACTTCTTAAAACCTAGATACTATGAGCAAGACAAGAGCCAGGCCCTGGGGGAGAAACACGGTGAACAATTCCTGTGGTCTCCCCCATAAATGATCCAGTAGGGAAGCCAGACCTGGAAAAAGTTGATAGATAGCATTAGGTAAGAAATAGAAGAAAAGACAAGAAAACAAAAAAAACCCCACAAAATCCCAGAGACTGTAGAATATCAGATCTGGGAGTTCTCTTTAAACCAACACTGTTTATCCAATTGAGAAACAGCTTTAATCATGATAAAGTTACTTACGTCAAGGAGCCAGAACTTAAATGGAATCTGTAGACCCTGCTGTATCTTAAAATGTCAAAAGGCCATTCCTTTGATAGGTCACAAGGTACATGTGTGTTACCTTCGGATGAATCAGACTCCTCACCAAATAAAGCAGCTTACTAAGACTCCACACAGATACCTACCTTCATGTCCATCCTACAAAAAATTTTCCTTTTGAAAGATAGTCCTGCAAGAGACTACAGTGCCACTTGATTGGAAACACATTTATACATTTACAAGGCCAAAACAATATTTCTATAAAAAGCCTCAGTCATCCTATTCAAACCGCTGATGTTAAAATGAAAAGACCATGTCTGTGTGCTTCAGACATGCTTCTTACTCAGCAGTCAGTGGCTCCCCCTTTCTCACCCCTTCCCACCCCCCAACCCCCCTTGCCTTCCACTTGGGCCAAAAGGACAATCTGTTCCCAACAGCCTGAGAAATCTTTTCATCATTTTGCAAACTTGCATAAAAGACACCAAGCACTTGGCATTGCGAGAAAAGAGATTGTGGTGAAAATGTTCACACGTTTTCCTCTCCTTGCATAAATGTTCAGTGTTTTACTCTTGAGGGTGGGGTGGAGGCTTTGAGCTGAAATGCCCAGATTCTATATTGGCTTAGTGATGCAACAAAGGTCACTGACCTTGTTCATTTGGCTTTAGGTTGTTAGATGCACAAGGTGTCCATACGACACTCTCCAAGTAGCACTGCTGAAAGCAGGCTTTGCTCCCAATGTGACTGCCAACCTTTAAGGGAGAATATTAGAGTTTATACAGATTTTAGTTCCTTTCACTCTGCTCTCCAAAGTGTCTAGGTGTCCATTTCCAGGGTCTAACAAAGTCAATTGGTTGTGAAAATAGAGGTTTTGATTTGCACCAGGGTTAAAGCAGCAGGAAGTATCCCCTAATTAGGTACTGGGCTGTACTGCAGTGACTTAATAGTCCCATATGCCCATTTGACAGATGAGAACTCTGGGACTTTGGGACATATCATCTTGCCCATGACCAATTGACTACTTTGAGACAGAAAGGAAACTTCCTTCCTGGTGTCCTTATCTTCCTTATGTATCCAAATCTTATACTTAGTCACATACAAACATCCCTCCTTAACTCAGTCTATCTCATTTGCTTCCATTGCTTTTCCTTTCAATGTCTGTGATCTATTCTGGTGCATAGTTTCCATACAAATCAGATGTTACTAAT
This sequence comes from Galemys pyrenaicus, assembly GCA_019455555.1. Classification (NCBI taxonomy): domain Eukaryota; kingdom Metazoa; phylum Chordata; class Mammalia; order Eulipotyphla; family Talpidae; genus Galemys; species Galemys pyrenaicus. The sequence goes on along the minus strand of JAGFMF010011709.1, from coordinate 8,025,195 downwards.
AATGTTCTGCCTTTGTCACTCTATTATTGTCTTGATATTACAAATTAACCTTTTTAATGTAAACTTCTCATTTACCCCCCGAATGTATGAATTGTTTTTCTTCTTGTGTATGCTATAGAATAGTGTAAAATATTGTGTACAATATATTGTAAATATTCTACATTTTATAGCGTATTGTTAAAAATATAGAATATTGCTTATACTATAGCATATTATAAATAACATATATTTAATACTGCAAAAATACTATATAGGTTACTGTAAAGCCTAACACCCAGTTAATATTCAGAAGTATTTTTTATTAGTATTCTACTACTAATTTTTTCAGGAAGTAAAATGTAAACAGGGTTCAGAATGGACTTTAAAGACAGTGTAACAGAGGAGAAAACTGAGGCAGAAGAACTAAGTGGATTTTCCCTAACTACCTCCCCTGTGGATTACAGGTAAAGACAGCAATCACCCCTTCCCACTGTGGACCTAGTTCTGCTTCTTTTGCTTCCTATTTCCTCTTCTGTGAACTAAGCCATTAAGGGTGAAGGGTACTGAAATTCTCTGGACTCTTTGCTTATTAAATAAATAAAAGAGAGATGTTTGATTGAAGGACCTGTCCTAGATTCTCACTCTGACAACACCTTCATGGAGCTAAAGGAAGCTGTGTGTGTCCCAGGACAGCTCCTGGTGCTGAGCCCGTTGGAGAGCTCATGTTGAGAGGCTACTATGGCTCAGCTAGAAACTCATCAGAGCCCCGTGAAGATGTCTGGCAAAGCCTTCACTCCGTTTTTCAGCAATGTTAGCCCCCAGCACTGCCATAACCAAGAGAGGCGAGAAGAGACAGGATAGTCAGAACTGGGCGTTGGCAGCCAGTGGGCCATATGGAAATGTTTGGGGATTAGAAATAGTGCCACATGTGTTCAGCTCATTCTGGGTGAGGCATTTATCCCCCTGCAGTGAAGAGGAAATAGCTCGCCGTGACTCACTGGGGAGGAAGCAAACAGCCTGAGTCAAACCAGCCTCATCCCTTTCTGGAAGGGGCAGCTGGGACCACTCAGCACCAATTAACCATGGAGTGCATACCAGGTACCACTCACTCTGATGAAGCTTCTTTAGATGGGCAGGAGAGGAGGAGCTAAGTCAATAAGGAACCCAGCACTTTCTCCCCTAGAGTAGTTGACCCCTGACTACGAGCTAGGTGCTATGCAAGTTTATTTTATAGGATCCTTACACAAACCCTATGAGGTAGGTATTGTCCTCATTTTACAGATGAGACCTGAGGATACTAAAGGTGAGACCTATAAGGAAGGTCAAAAACAAGGTGTGGCAAGAGTGGGATTTGAACTCAGGTCTACCTCTGCTGCAAGTTCATGTCTTTGCTGTTCTTTTGAAGATGATGGTGTCAGTCATGGGTAGAGAAACAGAAGTACTAGTTAAACGATAGACAGGCATGCAGAAGAAAGTTTACAGGGATGTTGCCTCAACTGATTGTGTCTGAGGAACAGTCTCTGTAAGATAATAGACTTTGCAGCTGATGCTGGACATTGGAGCCCACCAGGCAGACACTGGGGGGAAGTGTGAGATGAAGAAGGGTAAACACAAGCTGGAAGGCAAAATGCAAATCAGGACCCAAGGTCTCCCAACCTCTAGCCTTCAAGGGACAGATGCCCTGCCAGAAATACTGACACCTTTTATCACAAGGCTTTATCGCCTGGCCCAGGGGAGAGCCAAGATGAGGAAAGACCAGGAGGAACTGGAGCCCTTGTCCGTCGCCTCTTGCCTCGTGATGAAAAGATGAGGTGCAGATCAGCACCCCCTGTGCTGATGCCCTTCAAGTCTTGCTCAGGAATCTGAGGGCCCCACACTATCCAGAAACATTCTTGGAAAGGGACTCTGGGAACTTAGTGCAGCCTGGCTAAGCTGACACATTATAGTCTCCACAATGTTCTGGTGGTGACAGACTTCTAGTCTCGTCCTCAAGAGCTTAGTGAGACCACATCAGACTCCAATAAACTTGACCGCCTGGAAGCCCTCCCTGGATCCTGAAATAGGTCCTGACTCCTTTTCCTTTATGTTACAGCCTGTGTCTTTGTGACTCAGCCCTGTTTCCAGAGCCTCTGGCTGCTGTCTACTGCCGAGAACCTCACACTTAGGTGCTGCTGCTCCTCGGGCAATGCTCTGGCTTCCCTGCTCAGCCTCTGGTTGCTCTTGGGTAACAGCTGTTTGGGGTTACTATCGTCGTTGTGGTTACTGTTATTTTTAGGGTTAGCGGACTGTGGTTTCCCCGAGACATTGACAACCAACTTTGGACTCCGCTGATTGCTCTCGCTGCTCCTTCCAGCAAGGAGCCATGCCCTGCAATCCAGAATGTAAGGTCGCTCCAGGGGACCAGTTTATACAGAGGAGTACAAATTCCACTTGCACCTCACAGAGGAGAGTTTAAGATGTGACTTTTATAAACAGACCCTTGGCTCTCAGTGAGGGGATTTGAAAAGTCAAACATGTGGGGCCATGACTATAAAAGTAAAATCGCAAGACTCAGGAACCTTTCCAGAGACAGGCTTATTTCCAACATTGCTATCTCAGAGGTGTTATTCTTAGCAGAACTTGGGTTCATGCTGCCTTTCAATTCGACCTCCAGCTGGGGCTCGAGTCCTGCTGTGGTCTCAGAAGGCCACGGAGGGTTTCAGGACAACACAGCCCTGGCTTTTCCTCCAGTCTTATTCTGGCCTGTGCATCCACGCCCCTCCTCTCATTAAAGACCCCCTCCTTCATTTCTTTGCGGATCTGTTTATCCGACCAATGAAAATGGATCAGATGCTCCTACTGTGTCAATTATTATGTTGGGTCCAGAAATGGATAGAACAGTGACTTAGGAACAGACAGAGAAAGTAACATGGCACATTTCATTTGTGCCTGGGGCTGTAACAGCATGAAGACAGGAATGCTGGGCACAAGCAACTGAGAGAGCAACACGTTGGTATTATTTTTTTATCCCATTTTACAGACAGGAACTTAAGAGAGTTGAAGCAGATGTTCCACGCAATGGCGTTAACGGCCGAAGCACTATGGGTCTGCTAGACTTAAGTGGCCTGTTTGGCCACCATTTTTTTTTACCTGCAGTTCTACATTCAATCAGTTACAGGAACTCAACCTTACGAGGTACCTTTCAGATCAATCAAAAGCAGAAAACTTGATCACTGGAGAAGGCTATGCATCGCCAGGTATGACTGGGAATGTCCAGGGGCCCAAGGACAAATCTATGACAAGGGACCCCAGAGCTGATCAGTGGAATGCCTTGTTGATAAGATCGGAACCATAACAGGGGTCTGGGGTATGGTTTCGACTACAACACTTGGTCGTCAGGCAGATAAGAATTATCTGGTCAGCAGACTCATGTCCCTGAAGCCCTAGATGACATAAACACGTTCCTTAGTTTCACCCATCCTTTTCTCTTTGACCTCCTACCCCGCATAACTGATGCTGTATGGTTAGTCTATCAACAAAAAGGCACAGTCTTGCTTGTTCAGCAGCATCCTGCACTGCGCACCTGCTCCCCGACTCCTGTTTATAATGTGGTGTTGACAATGCAAGGAAGGAGGTCCTCTCTGCTCCCTGCTCCATCTGGCTCCAACCCTGGTGCCTTCACTCACTCAGTTTCACTGTTTCTGTCCAGTGGGGTCATGGAGGGGGGTGATCATGTACACACACATCTCCAGATGACTCTCCGGAGACTCCCAGGGGACGTATATACTCCCTGGGGGTGACACATGTAGCCATGTTGCCTCCGCGATGTGCTTCCCCCACCCAGTGCTCACATAACTCCCACAAGAACAAATTATTTTTTTTAAGATTTATTTATTTATGCATACAAGAGCTGGGTTACAGGCCAGAGTCCAGGGACATGAGAGGATTCACCAGAGACAGAGTGGGGCATAGAACAGGCAGACTGATTGAAACACACTGCTGAGGGGAGCAGCGGGCAAGGCAGGAGAGGTCTGCTGCGCCATGTGGGTCCCCTCCCTGGCCAGCAGCAGGGATCGAACTCCTACTGTGGTGGCTGCCGTTTGCTTCATAGTGTGTTGCTTAACCCACTGCGCCACCAGGGAGGCCCCCCACAAGAACAAGTTATACTTGCTCGTTTTATTCTGCTAGGAAAGCTGACTTATTTCAAAGATATTGACCTAAGCCCTATCACCCTGTCACCCTCAGTGCTTCCTGCCTGTTACAGGGGCTCTCTCCACCTGTCTGAGTTTAGAGTCCTTGGACTAGATGAGTTCTCAGGTTCTTTTTAAGTCTGAGTTTCTTTCTTCATCGATGATTGGATCCCTCGGAGCCTAACTAATGATTCACCATGTTGGCTGGTTCATTTTTACACCCAATGGAGACCTCCTTCCTGTACTTTTTACCTTGGATTAGGATTTGGCAGGCCCATACATTAAGTCTGGCCTTTGTATGTGTGTATAAATAAAGACTTTTTCGAACACCATCACACACCCATTTGCTTATGTTTTGTGTTTTCACACTCCAGTGGCAGAGAACTGTAACTGACACAGGGTGCGTGCCACACCACAAGAAGTAGGAATACTCCCACCCCTTACAGAAGACATTTGCTAACCTCGCCTTGGCTGCTGTTTGAAATCAGACCCATTTGGAATGGTCCAGTATTAGGCGCACATGGAGGATAACAGGAAGAGACTGATCCATGAAATTAAGTAGAAGTTAAGTTGGCACACAGTTGTTGTTAAATAACCTTTTTCTGGATAAAACCTAAGATGGAAAAAGTGTCCTAGAAGCCAGAGATCTAGAGACCCTGGGGTCTTCTATCTGGTCAAAACTATCATCACCCAACATCGTCCATCAAGTTTTCAGAATTCTGCGACTGTGGACGCTGACACTTTTTCTCTTCAGAAATTCTTTGCATTGCCTGAAACTCCTTCTGCAGCGCAGGGTGGAAGGCACTGCTCTGGGGCAGGATGCGGGGGGTGTGTCAGTAGCTCTCTTCTTGCAGCACAGACAAAGACTAAATTGTTTACTGCCTCTCACGCGGAGATGATGCAAGAGAAAGATGAGGCCATAGGGCCTGTGGGTTTAGCGGATGGGCATCTGGACACGTGGAGGTGGGTAAGCATCTTTTGTCTGAAAATTAAAGTGGAGGGATGGGTAAAAAGGTGCAGAGACCACACCCTCCCAGTCTGAGTCCCGAACCTCCCCTTTTTTCACTTATCAGAGCAAGGTCTGCACTTCGAGCTAGTAAATCTGTTTGGCAGGTAATCACTGCCCATCCACCAGCTGCTGCCTTGGCAAAAGACGCATCCCCATCACCATGGCAACGCACAGGCAGGCAAGAGGCGAGCAAGCCTGGCTGCAGGCCAAGGTAATCCGATGGCACCGGGCTTTGTTAATAGAAAGAGAAAAGCAGGCAGGCCTGAGCACTGGCCTCAGCCTCTGCCAGGAGGGCTGGACGGGGCAGAGTGCGAGGCTAATTAACCGGCTCCACCAGCTGTTGGCTGCCGCTTGCCAAATCCGACAAGTGGCCCGCCTTTCCTCTCCCTAACCCTGTCATCTTCCAGGGGGGCTGCATCCCGGGGAGCAAGGGCCTTTTCGCGGTGATGTCATCTGAGTATTTGCAGAATTTCCTCTTTGTGGGAAAGTTCTGTGGTGGAGTATAAACGGATCTAGCTTCTCTGGGAAGACCCTTGGCCTTTCCAATTTTGAAGAAAGATTTTCTAGATGAGAACAAGTCTGGGGTTATGCAGGCTGTGGGGTGGTGAGGGGGATGGGATAAGCATACTTTAGATCTCTGGCTCTGTGCCTAATCTGAAGCAGCTTTTGGAGAGGCACGTTATCGTTGCACAGTCCCTCATCAGCTGAAAAATTCCTAAATCCCATCTTCAGTGGGAGAAATGAATTCTCTTGGACAGACCATTTGTGGAGGAAAGCGGTATCGGCTATCTAGTCCAAGACAGCTCATGGCTAGGAAATGCCTGCAAGGTGAGTGCTGTTATCACAATAGGTCTGTGCAGATGAGCAAAGTGCAAGGACATTGCCAAGGTCACACAGCTCAACTGGGTGACTCTGTGAGCAGAGAACAAAACTGGGACCCTGCCAGAGCGAACCTTCTTTTTCCAGTCCCCACCATGGTGACTAACTGCTACTCAGTATTCCTGACATCCTGACAAAAATATCTGGCTTTACAGAAATATAATCTGACAAAGGTTTTAAAAGTTTTATTAATATATGCATAACATATTACAAAGGTAAACAACAATTTAGCTTTTTATGACCTTTATTTAAGATAATAATATTCCCTACATTGAGGATCTGGGGACTAGGCATTTTATGTACGTTATCATTATACCCCCAAATTGGGATTCTTACCTCTCATTTTATGGTTAAAGTAACTAAGGCTCAGAGGACCTAGGGGAGCGAGCGAAAGAAAAATTGCATGATAATGAGGTTGATCAAATTGGGAAGGCTAGAACACTCGGTGAATTATATATGCCTGTAGCCTGGAAGAGTAACAGATAGGTATATGGAAGGAAATTATGGGTAAGGGTACAGTTCCAAGATTGAGGGTGGAGGCAGGACCCAGGAGGGCTGTGGAAAGTGTAAAACAAACTGGGTTTTCCCAGAAGCATCATCTACATCCGGGAAACTTGCAGGGCTTATCTCTCTGAAGTTAACTGATTTTATTTTTCCCAAGTAGAAATAGTACTTCCAGTGGGAAAGAAATCAGGACAGGCTGGGAAAAGAGGTCATAACCAAGAGGGCATGATAGTCTAGTTCTTTTCATGATCTCTGCTTGAAGCTTTTATATGCAGAACTATGGAATGTCAGAGCTGAGAAATGGAAGGCAAGATTCTTTAGGCGCCTCCATAATGCCAGTCACTCCAGTTTCTTCTCTCCATTTAATGTTCTCTCTCTCACTCTCTCTCTCTGTCTTTCTCATTCTCTCTGGCTGCAGATGATAAAATGAGATGCAGAAAATGGTGAATTAACTTAATTTAAGGAAGAACTGGAAGGAAAGGACACATCTCCTCACTTGTAGTTATCATTGTCTCCAGCTTCCCAGGCTAGAGATCTGGACAGAGACATTGTACAGAGAGCCCATGTAGTTTCAGCACACTTTAAGGTTCATGGAAACTGAACATGAATTAACTTGGGAACAGGAAGCCATGGATTGAGAGTTAACAAGGGCCCCTGAAAGGATGCTGAGTAGTAAAGGGGACAAGCCAATCCCTGTTTGACATGAAGGTTAAGAATGGAGTTCTGAACTGAAGATAACATTGAGTCAAAAAGACGCTGCAAGAGTCAAAGAATAAGAGCAAGGATGAGTGTGATGTAGAATAGAGTTTCTAATGGACTGGCATAGTCAGTAGAGTTTTCTATAGGAGAAGAGCTTCAGCATCAGTCAGATAACATGTAACACTGTTTTGTCACTGTCACACTGAAGTTGCATTTCCTAACTGTCATCTTTTACATATGTAATCTCATAGAATTCTGGCAATTCTATTAAACAGTCAAGATTATTTATCTATGTTTTTGTTTACAGGGTAAATAACTGAGGCAAAGGAAGTTTAAGTCATATCCCCAAGGTTTGGTTATCTATTGTTTAATTATCTATTGTTCAACAAATTACCCCCAAATTGGAAACTCAATATAGTACATATATCTATCTCACATGTTCTGTGAGTCAGGAATCAGTGCATGACATTTCTGGGTCCTCAGTTTCTCAATTCCCCATAAGGCTGCAGGCATTGTTGTCTCTGCGAGTGAGGTCTTAACTTAAGGGATAACTAGGGAAAGATCCACTTCCAGATTAGCCCAAGTAATTGTTGATGGAGTTGTTTCCCATTGGCTACTGAACTGAAGGTCCAAGTTTTTCCCTGGCTGTTGACTGGAGACCATCTTAGTTCCCTGTTATGAGGATCCCTTACAACTGGCAACTTGCTTCATCAACACCAGTAACAGAGTCTGCTAGCAAGATAGGAATCATAAATTTTTATAGCTTAATCACCAAAATGACAACCATATAATTCTGGCATATACTACTGGTTAAAATTATCCATGGACAGGGGTTATGTAAACTAATGAATACCAAAAGAATTGGATCCCTAGGGACCATCATAGGGGCTTTCTATCCCAACTTCCAAGTTAGCCTGAAGACTTGAAAGCTGAGACAGATCCCAGCATTCTCTTTCCAGGGTCCATACTTTTCACCACTGAGCCATATACTCCTTAGCAATGTGGTCCTGAGCTAAATACTTTACTCCTCTGAATCTCCACTGTCCTTTTCAATAGAGTATCCATTGATGATCTTTGCATTTCAAAATAATTGTTGTGGTCAAGTATATGGATGTAAGAGGACTAGCAAACTTATATTTCCTAGTGTTTCAAAGGGCATTCAAGTAAACTGGTATTGCTATCTCACTGGCCTAATGCTGCATGACATGGAGGGTAAGGAGGACAACGAAGCTCCTATTTATTGTATGTGACAGGATTTATACTGACCTCTGCTGGGTCATCCTTGACACTCTGCACTTCCTTCTGCTTGGAAGGCCCAGTTAATTCCCAGTCTGTGAGCCCCATCATAGTGGGACTGAAGCTCCCTTTATCATAGCATTGTCTCAGGGATGGAGATAATTTAAGACTGCTGGTATGGCCTATAAACAAACCATTGACTAGAAATTAAGGCTGCCTATGGCATATTCCAGAACACTCTTTCTAACAAATGTTTCCACCTTTCCTTCTCCCATGCCTTTGTTCTTTCCTCCTACTACTTAACAAAGTTGAAGGAAATTAACACAATGTGTTGCATTGTTTTCACATGTAATCTGTTCATTCACAGCATGACTGAGGCATATGCCCTATGCTGGATAACGGTTTGGTTCATGTAGTTGCAGAGAGTGTATTTTATTGCTTCCCCAGAATATAAGACACCATTGGTGTGTAGCCCTTCCTTCTGCCCTTGATGTCTCACACTTCTGAGAAAGAGGGGAAAAGAAGGAAATCTCTGCACTATAGAGAATAATATCTGAGGAGGATTTTATCAATCTAGATTAGCTGATTTTGCCCTTAAAGCTGTTATCCTTATATAACCTATGGAACTCTTTTATGATGATTCTTAGCCATGTTCCTGACAATTTTCCCTGACCCCACCCCCAGTACGCACACTGAGATCCAGCCTGAGGTTTACTATTTTTGGTCACTGCCTTGTGAATTGGGACAATATAGTTAAAAATGAAAACAGGCAATCCTGAGGCTCCACAGAGTATATTTTAGCTTTATTTCTATGTCATGCCCACTACTGGCAAGAGAACTGGATTCCAGTCCTGCATCTTAAACCATTAGCAGTTGACTCTGTGGCTTTGAGCAAAGCCTTTTCCCTCACCAGGAATCAATTCCCTCATCCATCAAATGGAAAGCTTTAATCATACTCTCCAAGTGTCCTGGGATTGGATTGTGAGATCACTTCTTTCTTTGCATCTGTCATTGAGTTTTCTGGGTAAAATGTAACTTGAGTAAAACTCTCTGTGAATCTGTACTCCAAGCTATCCTAAATATGGCAAAGCCAAGCCATTTCCTGTTAAGTTTCCCTGGAAGCATAAAAAAGCAGAGATTGTGATTTCTCAGCTCAGTACATTTTTTCCCCAGACCTACTTGAGGGAGGATGGGATGGGAACACTGTGTCAGACAAAATCAAAACGTACCACACAAGTGGAGCCCTCGGCTAATCCAAACAAAATGATGGGGGTGGATGGTCAAAGCCTGAACAATTTTAATGAAGGCATGAAGATAGGCCACACAGTTAGATCAGAATTTAAATAACCTCATTTCACATGTTGCATTGGAAAGGCCCCCTCACAAGCACTCAAAAAACTTTCAAATGTTTCATTTTGGGGAAGCAGATGCCCTTGGAAATGAGGACCATTCCTCCATTGTCTTCTCCTTTCTCCCCTTCTGGAGTTAACTACTTGCTGTCTGGGCTGAGGGTTTTGGCAGGGAGTGCTTCCTCTGTAAAGAGAGGAAGTTTTGGCTGGGTTTTCATATACAGAACGATATGGGCTTGGAAAGTGACAGTTCACAAGATTTGCTGAGACAAGGGCCCTAAGCACAGGGCAGAAGATGCAGATGTTTAAATCTACATGTTGAAGACTAAACAATCAGGGACTGCTTGAGGCACCTCCTATGCAGTCCAGATGCACTGGGCATCTCAATGAATGTCCCTCTGACACCATCCCACGCAGCAGGGCTAGAGTGTGAGTAAAACAACGTGGTCCCTGTCCTCATGGAATTCACTATTTTCTACCAGGTAAAGAAAAGGTTTAGAAATCTGATGGTAGTGAAGCATGCAGCTGTCTTCAAATGACTGATGGGATGAAACTTGAATAAGGAATCAACAGGTGACATGCGTGATGGGATTACAAGAAGGAAACTATTGACTATTTGACATGGAATGTGTAGCTAGAAAGACACATGCAATACGGTCACAAGTCCACTTAGGAAGTAGTATGAATGAACATAAATGAGGAATAGTGTAACCCACAAACCCTGTCATAGACACCATGATAGACTCTGAGAGCTTCCTTCAATAAAGAACTTGTAGCCTCAACTATAATACCTTTCAGGATTTCTCCAGTTCTAGGGTGTCATCTCACCCAAATTCATGCTCCTTCCCAGAACTCTACATATTCAACATCTAAGCTCTATGGGGATATAAAGGCCTGAACCAGCTTTAAAAAACACTGGAAGGCTTTAGCCCTTCCTATAGGGTCAACTAAAGGCTGTGAAACACCATTACAACTTGAATCCTTCCTCTTCCCAACCCTACTTCTTCTCCTTCTAGTTAATGGGTATTGATTCTAAGGGTACAACTTAAAATATCTTTGTGTGTATTATAACCTTGTTTCACAGTCTGTTGTCCAAGAAACCCAACATCAACATCACACATCAAAGTACAAGATAATCCCTTTTGGTAATTGAAAGATTTGAAAAAGATTTGAACAAAACTGAGAAATTAAGGACTCCTGTCTCTTTCTTGGCATTCATTGAACTCTGTACCCCTTCCTCCTTCCCTTTATTTTCTCACTCATTTTTCTTTTATCCTTTCTCTCTTTGTCCTTAGCACTACTTTGTACCACTTAGTTCAAGACTTTTGGAGTAAGACTGGACCCAAGCTATCATTACTCCAGGATAGTTAGAAAGAGGCATGTATTAATATATCATAACCAAAATAATTTTCAGGACCATGGGCAGCAACACATATACCCCCACCTCCACCCCCCGCCGCCACCACCACCACCAGTGCCCAACAAATCTCATCCCCTACCCCATTTTTATTCTCTCAATAGCTACACCAAGCAGACTTCAAAGACTTTTTGTCAGTGACTTTGATTGTTGTTCATATTATTACTACATCAGATAAATTAGACCATTGAGTTCATATCCAACTTTGATAAATTAGACCATTGAGTTCATATCCAACTTTGAGTATTTATAATTTTATGGTTGAATTTTTCATGTATTCATTAGCCATTGGCAATAGCGCTGTTTCCTTAGCAACATATTTTGAGCCTGCCAAGGTAATAGATTTATGTATTTATAAAACTGGATACAAAAATGACTCTGTTGAATGATCTTTATTGAATCATTGCAAATCATTTGTGATCTTCTGTGTACTCAACCATGAGACTTGTCTAACCAAAAGTCATTGGAAGAGTAAAGGAACACCCTCACATATATTAAACAAATCAATTGAATTTCTTACTCTGATTTTAAACTGTAACAACTTCTCTACTCCAAAATCATCTGTGGAATATATTCAGAACTTACTTTTTTCCAATATATCTTTTAGTCAAATACTGGCTTTTTAATTTAACATTTCACTATAGAAACTGTAGAACCACTCTCATAATCTTTGTTTATATGTAAGAGAAATATACCATAGGTCAAAAGAAAGAGCTCTTTAAAATATCTCATTTATAAACTTCCTGAAAGCAGAGATCCTACCTTTCTTGAACTCCACTGTGTCTATAGAACATTCAGGAAAAAAAATGAATGTTTAAAAAAAATTCTTAACTTGGGCCTCCCTAGTGGTGCAGTAGGTTAAGCAATGCACTATGAAGCAAACCGCAGCCACTGCTGCCGGCCAGGGAGGGTACCTACATGGCATACCAGACCTCTCCTGCCTTACCCACTGCTCCCTTCAGCAGTGTGTTTCAGTCAGTCTGCCTGTTCTGCTCCCCTCTCTGTCTCTGGTGAATCCTCTCACCTCCCATAACTCTGGCCTGTACCCCAGCTATTGTATGCATAAATAAATAAATCTTTTAAAAAATTTCTTAACTTGAATAAAAGACCTTATTTGTGAGATAAAGCAGGTACACACATTCTGAGAGACTCTTCTCCCTGTTCATAGGGGAAGAAATCAAATTTCTGTGCCATTGACATGAAGACAGAGTTTCCATGGAGCACAAGTTCAGAGCAAAGAACAAAATCACTCTGTCCTCCATAGGGAGTTTTTGTGCTTTTTCTGACAAAGTGCTGCCTCAGACTTCAGACAGGAGATATTACTTTCACCCAGGGGATTGGAAACTGTCCTTGGGAGAATAAAAGTTAGCTTGAGGTATTATTCTCATAGATTCTCTTTTCAAATGGGTTGAGAAATGGTCAGGGTGACCTACCTGAAATGGAGGGATGGCTCTTGCTGACCTTACGTTTTAGTCCATAAAGATCTTAAAAATAGTAAAGTTTGTCCATTAATACTACACTACTACTACTACTACCACCACCACCACTATGACAGTTACTACTACTGCTAGTAGTAGCAATACATACATAAATAATGAGATTAATGAATTAAAACTCATAGACATATATACATATCCTTGAAAGAGACTGTGTGCATGTGCATGTGTGTGTGAGTGTGTGAAGAAGTAAATGGGCAGATGACTTCCTTATAGTAGAATTTTAATTAATAAAGGTAGAAGGAATAATAGAAATAGATCACCATTTTGGGAACACCACAGTAATAATTATTGCAGGGAAGAACCATTAATGGATAATAAAATTAATGCATAAAAATTTGATAAGAAACAGACTATTTGCATAATCACAAAATATCTCTCCAAAAAGTAGTTATTAAATACAAAAGAGAAGTTATAATTTTATAGTAGAGAACTTTGGCAGCTAGAGCCTTATACAGCAATCATATTAAATCATTATTAGTAATAAGAAACATATCAACATTATGTAGCTTCTGAAAAGATATATGAGATGGATATTATATAGCTTTGGTAGTATTGCTATTATTTTGCCAAAAAGAAATACTGAATCTATTCCAAGGGAAAATCATGCAAACCTAAATTGAAGGAATTTCTACAAAATAACTGACCAGGACTCCTTAAATTGTACAGTCATGAGTCACGAAGGGTCAATAACAGCTGTTCCAGACTGGAGGGACACAAGAAGACATGGCATTCACATGCAATGTGGACTCGGACTTGGCCCCTAAACTAGAAAAAGTTCACTAGCAGACAACTGGTGAATTTTGCATAAGATCAATAGATTAAATAATGCTGTTTTATCAAAATGACTTCATGGTATTAATTGCTTTACCATGATTATATAAAATTTCCTGTCCCTAATTTTGAGAAAGTGGCAACTGAATCTCTGTGGGTGAATTAGTTATACTGGGTGTCTCATGGCTATGGGAGGTATTCATATTACTATGGAAACTTCCTTTTGGCCTTTCCTCCTATCAACTTCTCTGATGCTTTTTTCAATATTTTTAAGCAGGGAAGAACCCTGACAGGTAAGCGATGAGTTCGTTGAACCTCAACACTAGCTGTGTGATTTTCCAAAAGTTGTTAAACTTCCCTGTCTTGGTTTTCTCATCAACAGAATATACATAACCTTACCTACCTCAAGAGGTTATTGGAGGAGGTGAAATGAGGTGTAATAGAAAGCATGTTGCAGAATTCCTGGTACAAGTCAATATTAATCAAATCTGACTCTCCTTTCTCCCCACATTAAAATCTGCCTGCCTGTTCAAATGGATTGCATTAGATCTCACACCCAGTATGCTTTTCTCAGTTTTTCCATTCTGATGCCTTTTTTGGGCATTTAGGTTGTTTCCAGGTCTTCCCTATTGTAAAGAGTGCTGCTATAAACATAGGGGTGCAGGTATTCTTTTGAATCAGTGTATTTGTG
>JAGFMF010011709.1:7986459-8001303 GCA_019455555.1 Galemys pyrenaicus | reverse complement strand
GGGAGGGAAAAAAGAAAAAGTAAACTGAGCTTCTTGGAAACAGGAATCTTGCCTTATTCAACTTATTATCTTGAGAAATTGTTCCTACGCTTGGCTTCACAAGGAAATCAACTGAAAAGCTTAAAACAATAGACAGACAAACAAAAGGTATGCCTGAGGCCCACCTGAGACCTGAAAAATCAGAATCTCTAAGGTTACAACCCAGAGATCACTACTTTTTAAGTTCCCTGGGTAATTTCGATATTGGTTTTAAAGCACTGATCCATAACCTGGTACATTGCAAGAGTTAATGCTGGTTCATTGATTTAAAGAGTGAAAGTAAGTTATAGAGTAAATTCATAATGAAGAAAGAAATGCAAACATGACTATACAACAGTTTTGATGTTAGTTTGCAGAGGTGCTGGTTCAGAGAAGGCGATCTTGGGTTTATCTTTAAGAAAAGTGTCACCAAAATTCCCCTTTCAGCAGCACATGGTGAGTTTCCCCAGAGGCCAGGACTTTTAGTGATATCCAAAACAATAAAGGAAAAAAAAAAAAAAAGAGGAAAGAAGATGCTTAAACAAACACAAGCAGGCAGGGAGGGCTGTATTTGGAAGGCAAGGGCTTCTTCTGATGGGACATTTTTTCAGTGTTGAAAGGTCCATTCCTTTGTGGAATTGTTGTAGGAATTACTTGTGTTGTGGAATTACTTGTAGGGTGTGACTAGTTGATTTGAAAGGACAGGTGGCAATTGATAATGACCCTCAATCTATATAGCCTCATCTTTATTCCACACCTTGGGGTGTTTTCTAGAGCAGGCCTTTGTACTCACCGGCAGGTTCCATGTCTTACTTCCCTGCCACACCTGAGGATTTTCCAGTTCTATAGCCAGTTCTACGATGATGTTAAATTACTCTACCCTGGACACCAGTTTCTGGTTTTGTGACTCCTCCTTCCCAAAAGTCTTACTCTGTCAGTAAGATGCAAACTAACATCAAAAACTATTGTATGGTCATGTCTGCATTTCTTTCTTCATTATGAATTTACTCTATAACTTGCTTTCACTCTTTAAATCAATGAACCAGCATTAACTCTTGCAATGTACCAGGTTATGGATCAGTGCTTTTAAACCAATTTAAGCCCCTATTAGTTCTAATATATATTAAGACAAAAACTAGAACAAAGACAAAAGCTCAATACAAGAAAACTAAATATTACTCTTTACATAATAAAAATTATGATTGTGGAATTAAGGCTATGTTACTCTTCAATGAAATAAAGGGCATGAAATATTACTACAGTCAAAATTTTTGAGTTGTATAGTCTCTCTCTTTTTTTAAAGATTTTGTATTTATTTATGCATTCAAGAACTGGTATACAGGCCAGAGGCATACAGAGTGAGAGGATTCACCAGAGACAGAGCGGGGAGCAGAACAGGCAGATCAACTGAAATACACTGCTGAGGGGAGCAGGAGGCGAGGCAGGAGAGGTCTGCTGTGCCATATGTTGGTCAGCTACCTGGCTGGGATCGAACTTGCACTGCAGTGGCTGCAGAAGCCCCACAGTGCTGCGCTCAACCCCTTGTGCCACCAGGGAGGCCCGAGTTGCATAGTCTCTTAATCATGCCACAGGTCTCTTCTCTCACTAATGACTGAATAATTTACTTACTATAAGCAATGCCTCGTGTCTTCCATTATTGCAGAGAAATCCATTATGTTGGTCATGCCCACTTAGCAGATAAGAAAACTGAAGCTTACAGGTGTTGTGTGAAGACCCCATTATCATGCACATGGTGGTCTCCTGTGTCCCTTGTCATTGAGTTACAGAGCTGGACGAGGGACATCCCAGGATCCCTAAATCTGTCTGTTCTAAACAAGTTCTGCTCTCTTCCACATTAAGACAGAACACACTCTGGTGTGTAAGACCTTTAATGTGATTGGTGTGCAATAAAGAGATGAGAAAGGAAAGACAAAGAATATAGTTTCCAAATCAAACATGCAAAGTTACCCCTCCCCTCATGGGTAGATACCCAGCCAGACAGGGTTGGCCCAAAGCAGGGCCACTGAGGCCTGAAAGCTTGCCACAGTCTAAAGCACCTTCTGGTGGGGGCCCAGAGGAATGGGGCAAAAGGGCCAGGCAAATCTGGAAGGGGAAAAGCAAAACCAAGATAAAAGCCGCCATTGCTAATCCCGTCCCAGGTCTGTCACTCCTGTCTATTTCAAGTGTCTCCTTCCAGGTCCTCTGAGTCCCTGATACAAGCCCGAGGCTGAGAGCAAAGTGCAGCGTCTTCATGTTTCTCTGCTCCATATGCCTCCTCCAGATCTCCTTTTTGCTCCCATTTTCTTCCTTCTTTCCCCCAGTCTCCTCTCCAGCTTCTCCTCCTCCTGCTCAGCTCCACCTTTGTTTGGGTAGGGACAGGGAACCTGCTCCTCTTGCTCAGGTGACCAGCCTGTTAGAATTGTAGGCCTAGGGGAAGGAATTCTTAAGAATTTTTCATAACAGAAATATGAGGGCACTCATTTTCAGCTTCTCCTGTGCCTGGAACCAGAGAAGTGCATATGATTCATTACGAACACATTGCTGAGTGTCTTCATTTTCCTCTCTGTGCTATTTCCCCTCTTGACATTACACTCCTTTCTCTGCTCCATGTGTGCCACAAAGATCCAGTCATGACTTCCATTTCCTCCTTCTCACTGTGATCAGAATTCTCAAAACAGATGAGTGGATCGGGAAGCTGTGGTACATATACACAATGGAATACTACTCAGCAATCAAAAATGAAAAACTAGACGCATTCATAGGAACACGGATGGAACTGGAAGGGATTATGCTCAGCGAAGTAAGTCAGAAGGCAAAAGAAAAATACCAGATGGTTCCTCCCCTAGGAGGAATATAAGGGAACCAAATAAAGATCAAGGGAAGGAATAGAAACAATAATAATAATAATAATAATAATAATAATAATAACAACAAGAAAGAAACAAAAACCAAAAATGAAAAGACAAAGACAAACTGGGGATACTTGATGGGGAGGGAAGAAGGGAAGGGTGGAGGGCAGATGGGAGCACGGGGGACTGAGGTGATGGTGCACTGATGTTATGGTGATGGGGAATACATGGGGATTACAATTGATGTCAAATATATGTAAATTTTAAAAAAATATATTAAAATATGTAAATAATAAAAAATAAAATTTGAATTGTGCAAAAAAAAAAGAATTCTCTATGCACGAACACTTTGTAGGTCACACATGTGCTTATTCTCCTATGTGACATCTAGGGGATCACACAACTCATTTGCAACAACTATTTTTTTTAGCACAATTAATATGCTAGGAACCCAAGGCACAAGGAAATAAATTGGTTTAAACACAATCAAATAACTTCAAGAAATTTGAAATGCTTTCTTCTCTCTATCATTCTTTACTGCTTCATGAGAGTGATCTGCACAACCTGATAAGGTATGTGACTGGCGGAAAAGAGTTTTGGTCATATACATGTGGTGAAGTCAGGTCAGAGGTCTCAGAAGATCTGCCAGATTAGAGAGGACATTCAGAAATGCAGGTATCCAGAATTATCATATTCATGCAACTCTTTTTGGGAAGGTAAGATACTCCCTATCCCAAGGCTATTGAACTTGGCTATTTGACTTGTTTTAGCCATTGAAATGTTAATGGATCTTGTTAATGGGAGGTTAATGCATCTGTTCTCACCACCTGCAAATTTTAAATCTGACTGTGAAGCAGTCTTTGCTTTCCTACCTTCTGCTGTGAGCCTGGCATGCGCAAGTGGGCCATCCTCTCAGTCAAGGCCTCAAAGTGTAAAGTGATATGGAGCATAAGCAATTAGAGTGGGAACATTAATGACATGGAATCTGATTCAAAAAGAAGCAAAGCAAGGGACCTCCGTTGTGGCCCAAGGGATTGAGTACATAATGTGGAACTTCCACAGCCACTGCAGTGAGAGTTCCATCCCCAGCCTGGGAGGGAACCCACATGACTCAGCAGACATTTCCTGCCTCACTCAATGCTTCCCTCAACAGTGTGTTTCAGTCAATCTGCCTGTTCTGCCCCCCAATCTGTCTCTGATGAATCCTCTTACCACCCACACCTCTGGTTCTTGTAAGCATAAATAAATATAAAAAAAAAAAAAAAGAAACAAAGCCAAAAAAAACAAAAGTGTGTTATAAGTCATTAAAACTTTAGGATCATTATTAATCAGCAAAACTGACTTATACAGCTAAATCCACAGACTATGTAGAGCTTCCATCTACATTATGCTATGAAACACAAGATGTTTTACATATTAACTTGGTGTATGACATTTAAGAAAGCCAAATAAGCCTTTGGTAAAATGTTCATCACTCCTGGTATAGAAAAAGAGGTAGGGAAAAAAGCTAAGTTTGGAAGGTGTGTTCTGGATTCCCAACATTCATTCAGACTCCATGACTACCAAGGAAGCATTGTGGAAAGTGAGACCGTCATAGGAATGATATATTTTAACACATTACTATTACAACCAGAGCTGTTTAGGCCAAACTTAAAAGACTAAGATTTTTTTTTTTAAGTCATTCTAAATTTTTTTTTAATTTTATTTATTTATGCATACAAGAGCTGGGGTACAGGCCAGAGTAGCGGGAGGTGAGTGGATTCACCAGAGACAGAGCGGGAGCAGAACAGTCAGATCGACTGAAGAACACTGCTGAGGGGAAGAGTGGGCAAGGCAGGAGAGGTCTGCTATGCCATGTGGGTCCCCTCCCTGGCCGGGGATCGAACTCACACTACTGTGCCGCGAATGCCTCACAGTGTGGCACTCAACTTGCTGCGTCACCAGGGAGACCCTAAAGCATTCTAAATTTTAAAACTGTATCATTAGCATAATATTATCTATATGCTTTACTCGACTGTTTAATTATAGAGAAGGTAGTTAAGCAGATCAAGACACTCTATTAACAAACTCAAACGGAAATATGATGAAATATAATTACAGGGAGCCAGCAACCTGGAGTTTCCCAAAACCGCCCAGAAAGAAGTCAAAGGTTCTAAATACAAATGATGTCACCACAAACTGAAGTGATACTGATACTCCCTGTACTGGACGGAGGTAGCACATTCAGATAAAAACAACTGTTTCTTGAATGGTGTACTTGCAAGTCAGAAATTAGCCAATAGATATTTGTATTTTTAAACACCCTAGCTAGTGTTAATTCCAGAGTTTCCTGGTCAAGAAAAAGTGTATTTGAAAAATGTTATAAGGTCTGCCCCCTTTTATGCTACAGTCCAATGCATTTGGTTTTTCTTGATTTGTTTTCAACATAATAGTGAAGAATATAATCACCAAGGGGGGAGTCACAAGATTCACACTCAGCTTTGGTGTTCAAAGGAAGCTCAAGAAGAATCACCTTTTGATGGACCTTCTAAGGCCCACCTAGGAATTCAGACATTGCTCCTCACTCATTTGCTCAATTTGTTCTGTTCCTTTGTCTCAGTAGATAGTGAACAAATGTAAGTGTACGTATATAGTGTTAGGTTATGCACACACCATAGATCTAAAACGATTAATAAGAATAATTGGTTAGGTAACTAACCAGATGAATGACTAATAAACTTGTGTTTATTATTGGTGTGTAGTTTTGTGTGTGCACATGCATATATATCTACTGATATACATATGTAAACATACACTTAAAAGTAGAGTACAAAAAGCCATGTGTGTTAATTGTATGAATATCAATGAACTAATGTTTGCCACAATTTGTATAATTGTCATATTTCTGAAAAGTTTCACTTGTTTTCACACATCAGTTTTAATTTTTTTTTAAAGATTTATTTATGCATACAAAAACTGGGGTAGAGGACATAGGTGTGGGGGTTAAGAGGATTCACTAGAGACAGAGCAGGGAACAGAACAGGTATAGTGACTGAAATACATTGCTGAGGGGAGCAGCATGGTGAGACAGGAGAGGTCTGCTGCACCATGTGGGTCAGCTCCCTGGCCAGATATCGAACTTGTACTGCAGTGGCTGCAGATGCTTCATAGCATGGTGATTAACCCCTTGCACCACCAGGAAGGCCCCACACACATCAGTTTTAAAGGTAACATGTCAGGTACAATATAAATGGCCATCGAATTTTAAAATGCAAGAGACTGTATGGTTTCCTAATTCATGTCTTAAGAATTCTTTGTAAATAACCCCTGGGAAGTGGCTCTTTGTTCCTTATTTAAATAATATGTTTACCCCCTTCAAAGGCAAACTTATCATTGTAGGTCATTAGAAATTTCTTTCTCATGTTGAGTCAAATCAGTTTCTTGTATATCCCCCCATAGCTATAGTTTTTTTATCCAGAAGTAATTCACTTTTTTCTCCATATTTTATACATTGAGCACCAGCATCATCTCCATAGTGTTTTTCTTAAAGATAAACTTCTATATTTTCTTTGACTATTCCTTGAATCTTACTGATCATATAAATAACTTATTTAATTTAAAGAAAAAGTTTCATAAAGTAAATAATCACCTTGTAACAAGCTTTGTAATTATTGTTTTGGAAATAGTAATCTTCTCTATAAATCAAAATTATCATAAGTTTGCAATTAGTACAAAATGTTTTCCTCATGTTAGTAAATAAAATTTGCAGTTTTTGTAAGAGACTATGTCTTATTCTTGAATGATGTTTATTTTTGAATTGTGGATGATATTTCTCTTCTTGGAATTGTGCAGTCTAGGGGAAGCTTTCATATACCTTGATCAGAGTTTAAGGAAGCAAGCAGAAACCACCTTGCCCAGTCAAGTGAAGTTACAGCAGCCTATCAGAACAGTAGTGCTACAGCTACTGTGTTATGGCAGTAGTGTTACAGCTAACTCAAGTATGACCACAAACATTTATTGGGGTTTCATTAAGCACTGTCCTGGGGCTACAAATCTGAGAAATAAAACTACCTAGAGCATCTCACATAGGCAAAGGCAATGGGGCTAAGCATTTTATGCAAATGAGGCTTCAGTCAGTGCAGTTCTGATTAGTGCAAAGTTTCTGCAGCACCCAAACACAATCTTAGGTGGCTTGCTAGTGTAGTGTCCTTTCAATTTGGGCTCTGGACCTCTGTGCACCTGCTCCAACATACTTGGGCTCTTGCAAACCTACCTGCCTGGACCCTCACCCTTCACAATCTCCTGGATCTGTCTTGCACCCAGACCTGGGATGGCTCTGTGTTCATTCTTTTTTATATTATGTGTTACCATCATAGGTATTAATAGGAAGAGAAAGAAATCGTCACTGGAAGAGCCAGAAGTAGCTGAGAAACATGCTGGACAGGGAAGAAGTAAGCCACAATGGAATTAGTCTTCAAAAATGAAGAAGGAGAGGAATAGAAGTCACTTTAGTTGATTCAGCCACAAATTCACAGGCTCTGATCCCAGGACTAAGAAGCCAGAAGCAGGAAGTGGCTTCCAGTGTCCCTGACCCCCTTCATTACCACGATTGCTTTTCAGAACCATGAAGCTGGATAATGGGCATGAATTTCTCAGCAGCTTCACTTGCCAGAGAGTCACATTACAAAGCTGCAGGAAGATGCCATCCACAGCAATTTGTGTGTTTCCAGAGCTCCATGAGTGCATTGAATGACTGGGAGTTAGCTTGCATCCAGAAGCTCTGGAAAAGGTACTTCTTAGACTTTGTGTTTCGAGAGCACAGGCTAACACACTAGGAGATGGCTGAGGTGGATATTAAGTGTCAATTGGCCATATGCTGAGCAAGCTTATTAGGGTTAGCTAGGAAGAAAAATAAAACTAGTATTTATTAAATGACAATTATGTTGGGAGCATAACGTAAGCCACTTTGTCACCACAAGTCCATCCAGTCTTCAAAATCCGGTCCTTCCATATTGTTGTCAGGTATCTTTATTTTGTAGACCAACAGTCTCAAGGAAGTCAAGTTCCTCTTCAGGTCCATCCCATCACTCAATGACATTTTCATATTTGCACTTTTCGCTTCTGTTTTCAAGTTTAGGAATATTTGTCTTCTGCCATGCTGTAAAGTTTGGCTGTTAGAAAGTTCTTCATTGTTATAGAGGCCAAATGTCATTTGTCTACATGTTGCTCCTTGGGGTCAGCATCCCCTCAATGCTGAGTGTGGATGTGTGCTTTATCAATTTTATTGTTTCTTTTTCATTGTTATTTTGGATGTTCTTCCAGCCTCCTTTGAACTAGAATCACAATTAATGTTATAAATAAATGAACCCTTACCAAAGTTTTTAGCCCAAATCTGAGTTTATGAGCCAACATTTTATTATGAAGTGTAGTCGCTCTTAAGTTGCCCAAGCCAGGGAGGCAAATGTATGAGGGAATTTGGAGAGACAATGTGTATAAAACAAACCATTGATTTCTTTCGCAAGTTCTTCAGAGAAGATGTATTGTATCTATTAGGGGTTATAGCCCATCACACTGTAAGCTTCTTCAGGAGGAAAAAAAAAGCCCATAGTGGTTTGTTCCCTGGAGAGACATACACCACCATGATGGGTGGAGTGGACCACGTGACTGCGAGCTTTCTCTCCCTGCAATTACAGGGCGACAAATGCTCTGAAGTAATACGCAGACAAATGGCCATTGCAATCTGCTTGAGTGTTCCACATTTCACAGTGAATATTTAAAGGTTTGGGTCTTTCCTAGGCAAATTCTTTTGAACTTGAGGCACAAGCATAAAACTATTAACCGTCCCCCCAGATAAATAAGATCCTGATGTGATAGCAATGCCGTCGCCATGATAAATTTATCTTTCAGTTTTCCTAGACCATTTCAGGTAGTGAGTCTAGAGAGCAATCACATTATTGCTTATTGCAAAAGACTAGAATAAGCTCTTTACATGCTTTTCACAAACAAAAAGGTACTGTTCCATTCTTTTGCACTAGAAAATATTACTCCCTTAAATTGGGGAAAAGGAAACAGATGAAAAGAGCTCTCGAGTTTGGAGAGGAGTTTACAGAACCAATATGTTCTTTAGGTTTACAATCCATTTAATCCTCCTCTGTGGACCATTAAAAGGTATAGAATAGGCTTCAGTGAAATCAAAAATAAAAGTAACCAAAAATCTATGCTAGATTATAAGGAGATAACCATCGTTCCATAAAGAAGCTAAAGTTCAATGAACTCCATGCTTAGCCACAGAAAGAGATGTGGATGTCAAGAGTTAGTCCTACATGAGTTCAAATTTTAGTCAGAGCTCCCATGATCCCAGAATTATTGATATTTTCCTGGGGTTAGAGAAAAAGAAGTGCTTGGAGTATGAGTTTGTGTGTGTAAATGGAAGAATAGGACCCATTTTTCAGTGGAAGGTGGGTTTGGTAATTAGCACCTCTGGGAGAAGGCATCTCAAGGACCCTAAACATGTGCACATCTGCCTCTGTGAAGGAATGAATCTGGATAATAATGAAGTCATGTAAGGCACTTTCACATCTTGTGGACAAAGGGATTCCCACCTCCCACCCTGGGGTCTACCGTGGAGAAGGACACTAGCTCCCTGGATGCTGCTAAGCGCTCTCCGTTACACTCGCCATAAGACCCTACTCAGGATATCCAGGGCAACACTCTCTCGAACCTCATACTGAGGGGGTGCTTCAAATGCCATTTGACAACCACTTTTGTTCTGTGTGATAGGACTCTGTGTGTGTGTGTCCCAATAATACAGCTGGGCTGAGCAGCTCTATTGAGGTGGGGAAGAAGATTTTGTAGAAACTGAGAGAGGTGGATCATTTGGGGACTTTGGGGAGTGAACTGTGTAAAGACATTCTAACTATTTCTAGGAAAAGGGAGATGTGTTGAGAAGCTGAGATAGCATGAGGAAGTAAAAAAGAGCTGAACAGTAAAAGGAAAAGGCCCCCGATAGGTCTTGGAGTTCTAGCTGGAAAAATTGAATGCACAATCTCTTCAGAGTGCCGTCCTTGGGATGAATTTACCTTTGAGTATTTGTAATATTCGATTTAAGGAAAAAGCATTTACCTGGCCTAGCTTGGACCTTTGACCAATGATTATTCTAAGAGAAGTCAAGGCAGTTTAAATGAGCCTTTCCATGACACCATGGCACAGGAAACCCTCCAAGATATAGGTTGTATATTAACAAGAGAAGCGGGGGAGGAGGATGCAGGGTAGGAACAGAATCACAACTCTTAAGGTGGTAGAAGATACTGTATTCAGTACAAAAAAATGAAAAGCCATAAAAACAAAAGAAGAAAAGAAAGCACCGAAGGGAAGCCCAAGGAGGCAAAAAAGAATCTAGAAAAAAAAAAAGAGATATTTTTAAAAGGGAGAAACTGTTGAGAAGAGAAGCATATCCTCTAACCCTACATAAATATTTGGCATCAATATTATTCATTTCTTGTGTCTGAAGAAACTGAGGCTTGAGGAGCATGAGTCACTTGCTAATTGGCTAATCGAGAAGAGTTGGCAAAGGACATACAAAATCAACAGCTTTTCTCTTGAAGAATTT
Source organism: Galemys pyrenaicus (assembly GCA_019455555.1). Taxonomy (NCBI): domain Eukaryota; kingdom Metazoa; phylum Chordata; class Mammalia; order Eulipotyphla; family Talpidae; genus Galemys; species Galemys pyrenaicus. The sequence continues at coordinate 7,990,848 of JAGFMF010011709.1, read as the reverse complement.
CGCTCTTGCAAACATCCTTTTATTTATAAATCCTGAAAAAGACCTCCTTCAGGCCTTGATGACCAAAGAGTTACCCATTTTCTCATAGTTATTGTGTAGTAAGTAGAAGGCAGCCCTTCCAACCCCCAGCTCCCATCTCCATTGGAAAGCCAGCTCATTTAATTTCTTGTTGGGGGACAAGTGCTATGCTGGTATATTCCAGAGGCAGGGATGTCAGAGAGAATCAGTGCAGTAGAATTATAAGACTGGGTTCTCTGGGTGGCAGTGATCAGAAAGTTGACTTAAGTATATTTGCCACGTAAGCACAGGGGAGTGCAGAGCAGAGGTTAACTCACATGCAAAGCATGGGCTAGGATGTTAACTGAGGTATGGAACTCTACACAATCTGGGGGCCTCCCTGGTGGTGCAAGGGGTTAAGACACAGCACTTTGAAGCTATCTGCAGTCACTGCAGCATGAGTTTGATCCCTGGCCTAGGAGATGAACCACCTGGCCCAGCAGACCTCTCCTGTCTCCCCGTTGCTTCCCTCAGCAGTGTATTTCAGTTCATCTGCCTGCTCTGCTCCCCACTCTGTCTCTGGTAACTCCTCTCACCCCCATGCCACTGGCCTGCACCCCAGTTCTTGCATGTATAAATAAATCTTTAGAATAAAGCTGAATCTGCTTGGTGTACAAACGGCAGAATGTTAGAAGAGTCCATTCCTTAGATGAAATAATCTGAAATTCTAAGTAATTAACACCTTCAAAAAAAGAAATTGTTCAAATATAACAGGGAAGCGTAGAATAGGATCATCAGTGAAACCCTACAATGTGACCTCCCACTTGAAAGTCTCAAAGAAGTCCAAGCTCCCTGTGCACAAATAGAGCATTGTGACTCTATCAAACTAATGTAAACTTGGCACACAATTAAAGAAAATGAATGTCTACCATTAAAGAAGAGGGTTTCCCTACTGATTTGAGCCATGTCTATCACACTTGCTAGAGACACGTTAGCCCCACTATGTCTCCTAGAATGTTTTGGTTTTTTTTTAAAGATTTATTTATTTATGCATACAAGAGCTGGGGTACAGGCCAGAGTGGTGGGAGGTGAGAGGATTCACCAGAGACAGAGCGGGGAGAAGAACAGGCAGACTGACTGAAACACACTGCTGAGGGGAGCAGCAGGCCAGGCAGGAGAGGTCTGCCATGCCATGCGGTCCCCTTCCTGGCTGGTGACAGGGATAGAACTCATGCTTCAGTGGCTGCAGTTTGCTTCATAGTGCATTGCTTAACCCGCTGAGCCACCAGGGAGGCCCTCCTAGAATGTTTTAAACAACAACACCCTATCCGTCACATAATACTCCATCTCTTTAACACATGATCCCCAACCAAGTACCTGGACTGAGATAAGCCCACCATTGGGAAGAGCAGAACTAACTCTCTTACCGTGAGTACAAAATTTCAAGCCTGAAGCAACCTAATTTGTTGTATTTTTTTGGTGGCTGCTGTTGGTTTACAGAGACCCAAGATGGTTGAATTCAGTTCCTTTTGTGATGCCAGTTGTGAGGTAAAACCCACATATACTTAGAATGAGGAGGGAACCAGAGAAAGCACACCATCAATCCCTTTCTTTTTTGAGGATATAGAAGATCAGGGAGGAGAAGTTGTTTCCTGACCACTGTTCAAAGAGAGATTAGAATTTTGGTGTAAGTTGAAATCCAATGCTCTTTCTATTACTTGGCTCTCTCAGCAACATCATTTCTCCTTATTGTACGGCCAGCATCCTGGTTACTGCTTTTTCTGAATATAGCCCAACATACACAAGTGACTAGCTCCACAAATTAGCCAAACAGAAGTTAGCACAGCAGATCTCTCGGTTCTATTATAAGAATTCTTCTTGTCCTGATTAACATATAAAGGCATTTTCTCTATTTGATCAGACTATACTAAATGCAGCATTTTTTATAAATGCCCAGGGCTCCAAATAAATTTGATTATATCCGATGGAATATAGGTAGTTCCTGTAATGAAAAGCAGGCAGGGAACTAATGGAAATCAGGAAGCCTTTCTAAAAAAAAAAAATAAGTTGGTTTATATCCTTTGGGTTTGGATTTCAGTGGAGGTAGCGTATGGAAAGCCACCTTGATTTCTCTAAGACTGCTTCCTGCTGAAAAGCAAAAATCTGTCCCCATCTCTCAGTGTCACCTCTCCGCCAATCACCTGCCTGAACCTCTCGGCATCCACACACCTCTGAACCGGGGAAATCTCCTGATCCTTTGAGTGGGGTAGTCTTCATTTCACTCTTCCGTTTTCCCAAAAAGCATTTACTACTGTGTGAGTTTTACACTTGCCATTGTAACTGGTAATAGAGTCTGCCTCTGCTTCCCTGAGTTGATAGGATGGGGGAGGGAAAGGACCCGGTCTCTCACATACAACTCCTCCCCACCAGCTCGCCCAGCTCGACGGCAGGACTAGGTGCCAATACGTGTTGGTGGAGAGAATAAATAACTGAACAAATTAATGAGTACACTGAGATATTTTTTCCTTTAAGCGACAGAAATTCATGTCTCACAGTAAATTGATTGCTGTTATTTTTTTTTAATTTTAAAAAGAAGTGAATTCATTTTGTTTTTGCCACCAAAAGGTGAGTAAAATTACTGTTGATAAATAAATAGATGCTACCATGAAATTCTGGGAGAGTTCTAATTTTTAAATAATATTCATAAGACTTATTCAGGTAGGTTCATTTATTATTAATTTATTCAGTTAGTCATTTAACAATTTATTTTGTTCTATTGTAATATGGATCTGGTGTCAAGTCCAATCTTGGGCCCTTTGGATATCAAAATAAAAAGATATACTTTCTTGGGAGTATGAACTTGGGCGTTCACGGTTGGCTGTTGCTATAGGTAAGTAAATCAATAATGATAATAGACATTGATGAAGATACTAATGGTGTATCCTGCCTTATGGAAGAGCAAAAGAGAAGTGTGATGGGGGCTCTCAATTCAGTCCAGAAGGAGAAGTGAAATGTCACATATTTTCAGGAACAGATGATAATCAGAAAGGGGCTTGAGATACAAAGGACAGTTGTTCAGGATAGCAAAGTGGGAAGGGCATTCTAGGCATAATGAAAGGATGATGGAAAGGGTAAAGTTGGAGGTTCTGAAATCTATAAGTTTGTTGGTGTGGATGCCTTCCAAGGAAGTGTGTGATGTGGAAAGACTAGAGAGTGGGAAGGTAACCAGATCCCACAGGGCCTCGGTGCCAAGATAATGTGGATAGTTAATGTATACGTTCCTATGGGTCTGGCGCAGGTCTGTTCCATTTGTTTTCAGTGGTGCAGAAGACCACATCACCCTTTGCAGACATAAGTGCTTGGTGAGAAAAATACTCGAGATGTTTGAACCCTTTCTATATCACCTACAATGTGGGCATTATCTAATTCTTACAAGGTGAGAACTACGAGGTCACTACTGTTTACCTTACTTTACCAAAACAGAAGGTAAGATCTGATAAGTTATACAAAACGCAGTGAATTAGGAGCTGGGGAGATTTAAACCTTGGTCTACAGCGATGCCATAGCTCATGCTCATCTTACTGTTCCTCAATGGCGATGATTCAACATTATGCCAGGGATGGTTCTGATTACTTGGGTCTGAATCTGAGTACATATTTGCTTCGTTTAATCATGCTACAAAGACTTTCCTTCAGTACAAAGGAAAAGTGTCAAAGGAAAACACCCAGAAATAATAGTTTCTTTGTTGGGAATTAAGTTACTGGATTAATCTGATAAAAGCAAATTTTTTTTAAAAGTTCAGATTTTTCTTTTTTAAAACAGGGATCAAACAGAATAAATAATTCATGGAAGATGTCGGATCTACCATCTTCCGCGTTGACCCTCTCTCGAAGCTGGTTCACTGTCTCGAGTTAATTATATTTGGCATATATAACAAAGGCCAAGAATAAAACATGTACCATTTAGAGCTAGGGGAAGACTTGATGGCTCCTAAGAACAGGATCGCTGACAGGGCAACCAAACCCACTGAACTTGACTTAGATTGCCTTGTTGTCACTTTTGATCTTATTTTCACTCATGGCCTCGTGTGCAAGCTCAGCAAACTGATGTAAAATGCAGTGTTCTAACGTATTTATTCAATCCTCATGAGCAATACTTACATCATAGTTGGTGAAGTTTGCTTAATTAACTATCTCAGGCTCAAAAAATATCCAAACTAATTTCTGCTTTGTCTTGTTATTTTGTTTTATTTTCTTTTTTTTTTCTTATCTTCATTGAATATTTTTTTATTTTTATTAAAATATTTTAAAATTTACATATACTTGCCATTAATTGTAATCCCCATGTATTCCCCATCACCATCTCACCAGTGCACCATCACCTCAGTCCCTC
>JAGFMF010011709.1:7935354-7986433 GCA_019455555.1 Galemys pyrenaicus | reverse complement strand
CCCTCCCCTCCCCACCAGGTGTCCCCAGTCCGTCCCTGTGTCCTCATTTTTGGTTTCTGTGTCTTTATTGCTGTTATTGTTATTATTATTATTGTTCTTATTCCTTTCCTTGATCTTTATTTTATTTTCTTATGTCTTGCTCTGAACACCAAAGTCCACACAGCTTCATCAAGGTGGGAGCTAGCAAACTTGAGCAAAGCTTTTCTTTTCTTTCTAATTAAAATCTTGTTATGGTTGTTTTGCACTCCAGAATTGAATGCTTAATACACAAAGGCAACACTAAATATATACTTGTGTCCATTACAGAGTTGGGGAACATCAAAATCATATCAGGGCCCCCCTGGTGGTGCAGTGGGTTAAGCAACGCACTATGAAGCAAACCGCAGCCACTACAGCACGAGTTCGATCCCTGCTGCCGGCCAGGGAGGGGACCCACGTGGCACAGCAGACCTCTCCTGCTGTGCCCGCTGCTCCCCTCAGCAGTGTTCTTCAGTTGATTCACCTGTTCTGCTCCTCACTCTGTCTTTGGTGACTCCTCTCACACCCCCACATCTCTGGCCTGTACCCCAGTTCTTGTATGCATAAATAAATAAATCTTTAAAAAAAATCATATCAACTGGGTAGGTATTTGTAGCTGACCTTGTGATGATAGGGTGATGATAAAGTTGAAAACCAGAAAAAAAGACAAGCCACTTTTCCTTAAGTGGTTACTAGACAAAATTAGTCTTATGCAAGTAAATAATCATTTATGAACAACTTATTGTGTGCCAAACACTATACTAAGTTTTTTAATATTCAAAACTGGTAGAATAGAGATTTTTTTTGAGTTTGGCAATATGCCAAACCATTATTTTTCTTCATATTAGGTGGGTTATTTTATGCAAGTATCTTACCTTTCCCATCCATATTTCTTATCATTTAAAAGAGGATTTTAATTACGTGTACCTCATAGAGACTACTTAGTGAGATAAAGCTTCTGAAGTACCACTCATAGCCTCTAGCACATAATTAGAGTTCAACACATATAACTTTTGCAGTTAGGTCTCTAATATGATGAGTCATTTGTTAAGGGGTCAGAAAAAGTAAATCTTGTAACATCCTTCTGCATTCAAAAACTCTGTGACCTTAAACATAGTTGGGGTTATGACTGGGTCGGAACCAAATTCCAATGTGACTCATAAGTGAGTCTGGGTCACAGAGGTTATGTTCTGCCTCTCCCAGTACACTTAAAACAAAATCAAATTTTATTTAATTAAAATTGAAAGTGTTCACTGATTTGCATATGCTAAAGAGTCTTGAGAGACTGGGAATATGGGATCATGATTTGAACTATATTCAACTTTGGGGGTTCAAACCTTTAAAAGTATGCCAACCTCAAAATCATTGCTAAAACACCAGGAAGGTGGATCATGAAAAAAAGGAAGCCTAACAGATCTTTCTTGATTAATCAACAGTCTAAGAATTAGAGTGGAGCAAGGGGAGGTGTAACAACAGTGGAGCAAATAGTCAACACTTGAACATGCATTGACCCAGCTATAGTGATGGTGTTTGTAAGTCATTAAAAAATTGGGTATAAGAGTTAATTAATGGGTCAATTTGATTGGGCTGCGGAATGGCCAGATTAAATATTGTTTCTGGGTGTGTCAATGTTGTTGTTTCCAATGACATTAGCACTGGAATCAGTGGACTTAGTAAAAAAGATTACCCTGGGCTTCAGGGCTTCATCAACTAGTACTTCTGAATATTTACATATTTACCAACATACTGATCTATTTAGAAATAAATATAGAGAAATACATTTCTCCATGAAGCCCCAACTGATGCACACATACTATGGAGGTAGCAGAGAGCGGGAACTTGTCCCTTCATTCTGCAGAATTGTTGAGTGGGCAACAAGAGGCAGAAAGGTTGAGGGCAGACAACAAGCAATCTCTGCTTGGGTGGTAATCTCTGCAGACCTCCTGACACTCATAACCTACGCGGGACCCTCAGGGCAGAAGATGACAGAGTCACTGCTTGAGGGAGCTGATATATGAAGTCAATGAGAAGGATGACAGAAGAAAGATGCAGACCATACCTCACAATTTGGTGCTGGAACTACTCACTTTAGTACCAATGTGTAAAATAAATTACTTAACTAAAATAATGGAAGGTATGATGAGTGAACACGTACTATGTGAAAAACCTCATGTCGGGTGCTGTCATAGAAAGCATTTCTAATTCTCACAACTAACAATCTACTTGACAAATTAGGAAACCAGTGCATACATAAGAAGACATAACTCTCTATGTTAATCTCAGGGAAGTAGGACTCTAATCGAGTCAACCACACACCAAGCTCCCATCCTTCTTCCTGTGATGTAACAACGGTTAGAAAATGACAATGGCTGCTTGGGAGAATACCAAGCGTCACAGGCATATGGAGATGCCAATTATGAGGTCATATTACACCATGATCCCATTCCATAGTCCAGGAGTGTTACCACTGCAGACCCACAAAGGAGGGATGCAGGTTGAGTCCATGAGTCTTTTTCAAACTGGAGTCTGTGCTTTGGCCTCTAACATTGGAAATGAAACAGTGGTGTGAATAAATAAATAAATAAATAAAAAATATTACTTGGTTGAATAGGAAGGAGAATGTGACTTATTGGAAAGATTCCCTACTAAATCAACCAACCAGACAGCAAGTTCTTCATGTTAATCATGACTAAATGGAACTCCTGTTCATCTAGAACAGATTTAGAGATCTATGAATTAGAGACAGCCTGGTTGCATTCAACAGTAATTAATGAATGAGAAAATGGCCTATCTGTCTCAATCTGGTAGCACACCCCTGCCACTAACAAGATGGTATAGTGATTAGAACCAGTCCAGAAATATATATTCTCTGACTCCCAGTTCAGCAAAATCAAGAAGACTAAGATGTGGTTGAACTGGAAATAGAATTCAACTCTGCATTCTGTGACTCTGTTATATACATTAATAGTTGCAATATAGTGATAACAATACTGATAGTCATTATTTTAATAATAAGAAAAAGGAAGCACAGATAGAGATGGGAAGATAAGTGAAAGATACTACATTTATGACAAATGTTTTTTACTGAACACTTTCTCATACCTTGGGCTAAAGCCTTCACATGTAAAATCCTATTTAGTCCTCATGAGAGTGCTGATAAGAGGCATTTGATGCCCCACTGTGTGCATGAGGAACTTGACTCGAGGTTATGTGATTTTTCTAAAAGGGATATACTGTATTTGGATTTTAATAAACTCGTCCCTGTCCCCAGCCTTCAATGGGCGATGAGCAAGTGGGGAAAGGCTTTCAGTCCATTCCATTCTCTAATGAGTCCCTGGAAAATTTCTTAACTTTCTGGGACTTTTTATTTTAACCTATAAAATGAAGATATCAATGCCCAGTATGTTGAAGACATGGGGTTTTTGATCACATCAGGCATTTTACACAAATATAAGACTACATTATTGTTGTGTAATATCAATGTTACTACAGTTCCTTTTATGTTTATTTCTACAGGTGTTTGCCTGACTCAATTGTATAGCAATGTATAGACACATCCCTCTCTCATTTTCCTCTTATGGAACCAGCGTGCTCCTGTCACCTACACACGTCACAAGTCACAGAGTGTTTCCTTGAGCAATGTGCCTCCACAGAGAGGTCTGCTCACTGCTGCTGGCTTGCTGGTCTCTCTGAAAGGGCTCAGGTGCTGACACTGGGCTGCTAAGCACACCCCTGGCTGGCGTTCTACCCACTCCAGTCACATCACGCCTCTATTCTTCTGAAAAATGATGTTTAAAGATCCTGGCCAATAGTAAGTGCCCAGTAAATACATCAATGCCTCCCCCTCTCTGTTCTCTCCAAATGGATTGCAACAGCAGCAGGGCTTGGAGGGAGAGACAGACAGGAGTGAGAGATGTGAGCCATAGAACTGATAAGACTCTGAGGAAAGTTTCCGCTAGTCCATGACATTGAGCAACTAGAGGAGCTATAACTCTACGACAGTTTTGCTCACCACTCGATAGTTTGCACCTGGCATAGAAGTGAGGGGGACTCCTAAACACTCCGTGAGCCCATGGATCTAAATAAAAGTAGTTAACACATGGGAAGGTATGTCCAATGGGCAAAGCACTGTGTTAAAACATTTAACATGCAGTTTCTTATTCAATCTATTCAATAGTCATTTTTTTTTCATATTACAGGTCAAGAGGTGGACATTTAGAAAGGTCAGGAAAAAGTCAAAGTAAAATGTCAGATATTTAAATCAAGGCCAAGTGACTATAGTTTGAGTCTTTAACCATTGTGTGAAGCCACATCTCTAGTCTACTTCTATCACTTTACAGAGGAAATGTAAATTGTGTTGTAACTCACCCTAGGAACTTCATAGCTTCAAATAATGCCTGTATGTAGAGATTTTCCGAAGCTGTAGAAATATATGCCTTGAGAAGGGAGGAGGTAAAAAAGCACCACTTCATAGGGAATTAGATTGAAATAAACTTTGTCTTGGAATGAATGGGTGCATTGCTGAATTTCCTAAGTTATCAGAGACTTGGCAACTGGAAAGGAAAGTCTGCAAGGAGCCTTGGAGGAGAAAGAGGCAGATCCCAGAAGTTTGAAAGATGATTCATTCAAGTACAACCCAAAAGGGATGTCAGAGAGTGCCCGCAGGGATTAGTTTGTGGTAACATTGATTCCAAGACCACGGACTGACTCTGAGAGAGAAATTTTTGCAGCAATTCAAGGTTATGGATGAGTGAGTGCAGTGAAAGCTTTAAAAGCAAGGTCATATAGGATGTATTCAGGAGGTATAAAAAGCCAAGAACAGCATGTTTCACCTGGTTATAATCCTATCCTATGGTGCAAGAAGAACAACTCTTCCCCATATTAGTTAGAAATAAATTGGTTACTGGAGACAATATAGGAGGTATATGTTATGAGATTGTCTCATGCAAAACAAACTGAAGATCATTTGTATTCCCCAGGGAGTTCCCACCTCCATTTCACCCGTTCACCATCACCTCAGTGTCTTGTGCTCTTTCTGCCCTCATCCCTGTGTTTGCCCTCCCTTCCCTCCCCACCCTCCATGATCCCTTTAGTTTGACTTTGACTTTGGTCTTGTTGAGTTTTTTTGTTTGGTTGGTTGTTTTTGGATGTAATTGCAAATATAATTAAATAAATCTAACAAAAAATAATTATATGAATGCTATAATATTTAGATGAGCATTTTGGCATATAATAAAAAATAAATAGTAAATAATAAAATGCACCTGCACACACACACACACACACAAACCTGAAGATAAGGAGAAGAGGATGTGAAGATGATGAACTACTGTGAAGACTCCCTGCCATGTGACTATGTGTCTCTGCCAAATAGTACCTTCTAGAGAACTTGGAATTCACATCGTTAGGTCTGGGCTGGATGTAGTTTCTCTGACCTCAAGCATGTCTGGGTAGGGGGTGTTATTTTTATATTGGATGTATCATCACAGAAAAGGTGTGTTAAGAAAAGATCTTAGTCAAAACTCAGGGAGGTTGGGAATGCTAATCAAAATAGAAGACAGATGAGAAACAAGGAGATGTTGGCTAAAGCAAGAGGCAAGAGAGCTAAGACCCTGCTCTTAACTTGAGTGTTGCTGCAATGATTGTGAGTTAAAAACAGAAAGTGTTTTCTCCAACCCAGGTGTCTCATCTTTGCATTCTCATTTACAAAGGAACTTTAGCTTCCTCATCTACAAAATAGAATGAGGGAGATCTGCTCACTGCATTGCTATGGAAATAGAGGACAATAATGTAAGCATCATCAAGTATATACTGTGAATATCTTTTTTCACCACCTAAAAATCTTTCATGTTCAAAACTTGGTCATTGAATACATGAAGAAAATAAAGAAACTCAGTAATTCTTGCTGAGGTTTTTGGCACTATCTTTTGACTTTTGCCTTAACATTTCATTTTATAAACTCTATGCCTAGTAATTGATGCATCTGTTAATTGCCTGTCAGGAGCAGAAAAAATATTTTTTTCTTCTGAAGTTTTTTGTTTGTTTTAGTGACTGAGACTTAGGAGAAGGTGACAAAGAGCATCATTGTGAGGTGGCAGGATGGGGATACTTACTATACTCTTAGTTAGACCAAGGATTTCTTTGGCAGGCATTATCTGAAATGTCTTTAGTAAAGTATAAGCATCTGTTGATCTGTACACAATTTTTTCAATATTTGTGTACTTTAAAGCAGACAAAGGTAATTTATCATAAAGAGAAAGAGCTGAAGTAAAAATTGAAAATCTATATAAGTGACTTTATTTAATACAAGGGGTGGCTAATCTGATGATTTCCAGAACTATAAATTTTCCACAGTGTGAACCCAACCAGGGTGGGAGGGTACATATGTGCAGATGAAGACTTGCAGAGACATTTCCTTCTAAACTGAAACAATGCATGAATGAAGAAACTTACATCTTGGAACATTTTTAATTGCAATCATTGTGTTCTCTGTTAAAAGTAAATAATCAAATGGATATAAGTGGCACTGATAGATTACTTCATTTAATAGTGAATTATTCTTAAGCTGATATGGAACATTTATCAAGACAGGGAAAATTCTGAACCATCAAATATATATTAAATTTAAAAATAAATTACACGCATTATCTTCCATCACCCATAATAGAATTAAACTAAAAATCAATAACAGAAAGATAACTGCAAAATTCCAAAACACATGACAATTAAACAATAAACATTTAAATATACATGGATTGAAGAAGAAATCTCAGAAATTAAAAATATTTGACTTAAATGAAATTGAAAACACAGCTTATAAAAATTTGTAAGATGCAACAAAGACAGAGTTGAGAGGGAAATTTATAGCATTCAGAGCATATATTAGAATAGAAGAAGAATATAAGTCAATATTCTGTTTCTCCTTATAAAACTAGAAAAAGGAGCAAATTAAATCCAAAATAAGCAAAAGAAAAACAGAATTAGAGCAGAAATCAATGAAATAGAAAACATAAAAGCAACAGAGAAAGTCTACAAAACTGAAAGCTGGTTCTTTGAAAAGTTCAATAAGACCATATATAATCTACAAGACTAATTAAGGAAAAAATAGACAAGTTATTAATTTTAAAAAATGAAAAATGGTCATTTCTATCGATCATATGGACACTGAAAGGATAAACAAGGAATACTATGAACAACTCTATACCAACAAGTTTGATAGCTTAAATGAAATGGACACATTTCCTTGAAAGATATAAACTAAATAAGAAGAATTGACAATATGTATAAAACTATAATTATTAGAGAAATTAGAACAGTAACTGATAACATTTAGACTACAGGTCCAGTTCAGTTCACTGATTATTTCTACCAAAGTGGTAATTATTTCTCACCACTGGTTTTCAACATCATACTAGAAGTCCTAGCTTTTGAAATAAGACAAAAAATGGATAGAAAATCTACATAAATTGGAAAGGACATAGCATAAAAGTCCAAGATAATCAAGAAAAAACTCCTAAAATGATTAAAAATAACATGATTACAAGATACAACTTTGATATACAAAATTTAATTTATCTATAGAAAATGAAGCAATTGTAATTAAAATTTAAATTGACAGTATCATTTATGTTGCCACATCCAAAATGAAGTATAAATCCAACAAAATATGTAAGATCTATGAGGAAAATTACAAAAATTTCAGGAATGAAATCAAAGTTCTAAATAAGCGGAGAGATATCCCATATTCATTAATAAGAAAATTCATTATTGGCAAGGTAGAAGTTCTTCCCAATTGGACTGTAAATTCAGTGAAATTTCAGGTAAGACTAACAAATTATTTTGTGGGTCTCAACAAACTTATCTAAATTTCAAATGGTAAAAGACCAGAATAGCCAATACAATATTATAGAACTAACATTACCCAACTTCACAAACTACTATAAAGCTATAGTAATAATGACAGTGTGGTTCTGGCAAAAGAAGACAAAAAATAGATCAATAGAATGTAATAGGAAGATCAGAAATAAACCCACTAAATCTAATCAATGGATTTTTAAAGCAGTGAAAAGAACTCTGTATGATAATAAAATAATAGATACACAGTACAGATTTCCAAACTCACAGAATCTGCAACACCAACTGTAATCTGAGGTTAACTATGGACTTTGGGTAATAATGATGTGCCAGGTAAGGTCACTGATTATAACAAATGTACAACACAAGTGAGGGACAGTAATAACAAGGGAGGTTATTTATATATGGGGCAGTGGGTAGATGGTAAATGTCTGTACTTTTACTTTCAGTTTTACTGTAAACCTAAAACAGCTTTGAAGAAAGGTGGGGGGAGGGGATGTGTTTTGACTAAAATCTTCTGTGCAATGAAGAAGACTATTGTGAAAAAAAAAGACACTCTACTGAATGGAACAAAATATTTGTACACAATACATCTGACAAAAGGCTGATATCCAAGATCTACAAAGACCTCATAACTCTAAAAAGAAAACAAATAACTCAATTTAAAAATGGGCCAAATAGCTAAATAAGCACTTCTCCAAAGAAGACATGCAGATGGCCAACAGGTACATGAAAAATTGCTCATGGGCCTTCCTGGTGGCTCAGTGGGTTAAGCACTGCACTATGAAGCAAACTGCAGCCACTGAAGCATGAATTCTATCCCTGCTGCTGGCCAGGGAGGGGACCTACTTGGCGTAGCAGACCTCTCCTGCCTTGGCCGCTGCTCCCCTCAGCAGTGTGCTTCAATCTGCCTGTTCTGCTCCCCACTCTATCTTTGGTGAATCCTCTCACCTCCCTGGACTCTGGCCTGTACCCCAGCTCTTGTATGCATAAATAAATAAATCTTTTTTTAAAAAATAAACATTTGCTACAGTGTAGAATGCATTCTTAAAAAAAAAAAATTGCTCATTACCACTTATCATCAGGGAAATGCAAATCAAACTGAAATGAGATAGCATCTCACGCCTGTGAGAACAGCCCATCTCTAAAAGATCAGAAATAACAAATGTTGGTAAGAACTTGGAGCAAAAGGAATCCTCATATACTTTTGATGAGAATGTAGACTGATTTAACTCCTAGGGAAAATAGTATAGAATTTTCTCAAAACACTAAAAATAGATCTACCTCATGACCCAGAAATGTTACTTCTCTGTATCTATCTAAAGAATGCAAAAATAGTAATTTGAAGTATATTTGTACTCCTGTGTTCATTGCAACACTGTTTACAGTAACCGAGTTGTAGAAACAACTTAAGTGACAAAGGATTGATAATTGGGTAAAGAATGTGTTGTATATACAAGATGGAATACTACGCAGCTCTTAAAAATAGATGAAATCTTGTTATTTGCAACAGCATGGATGGAACTAAAGGCAATTGTTTTTAGTAAAATAAATAAAAAGGAGAAAGACAAATACAAAATATCAGATTATTTCACTCATATATCTAATATGAAGAAACAAAATAAAGGAACAGCTAAAACTAAATCAAAACAAACCCTAGAAATCTGACTGAAGAATTGTGTCTACCAGAGGGAGAATAGGATGAGAAAGGGGGGTGTTACATGAACTATGGTGAAGGATTATGGATGCTTTGGAGGTTGGTGTGATGTGCTCATATGCATCTGAAGAGTTATGTGCCTGTATCCCTAAATGATACACAGTTTTGTAAACTGTTCTGTAACCCTAAACAATTGAAAAACAAAGTGTTTTGAGTAATGAATATTTAGCCCATTTGTCACCTTTCTTACTCATGATGATAGATACTAAGTTTTCCAGGTGATTAGATGATTCATAATTTTCTCTGGTTTGCTAAACTTGGGGGAAACTTAAGGATATTTTCAAGCCAACTTGTAAAATGACAATATGGCCTTAACTAATTAAAACTATTCCATGAATTTCAAAGGTCTTCCAAAATGAAAGGTCCTTAGAAAACAGAAAAAGCAAGTCTTAAGAGATGGTTCAGCCTGTGACTAGGGAGCCCTGCATGTTGTATACCTGGATTTCAGGTAAATGCTGCATTATGTGAAAGGATCATTAATATTAATTAATATTCATTAATATTCAGACACTAGCACTGGTTTATCACTTAGTAGGTACAAGCAGTTCGATAAATATGCATTGAACTATTAACAATTAACTGTGGGGGTGTTGCTTTTAGGCAGGGTGCACAACCCTGAAATTTGAAATGGATTAAAACTTGAAATTGAGGGGGCGGGGTTAAAGTAAAGCACTCACTTGAAAGGCTCATTTTCCATTTTGCCTTCCCAAGTGTCTCAGTAGATAAATACCAGCTGATTACAAATGAGAAGAGTGGCGCCCTGGATGGAGTTTGGAGGACTGATTAATATGTCTCAGAAAGCCAAATCAAATATCACGTAAGTGGCTCCTGGAGAGAAAAAAAAAAGCCTTGTCCAATTTTCCATGAGTTCCTCAGTTTATGTTGCCACTCTAAGGCATCGTCTAGATCTGGGGGTATTTGTAGGCTGCTGCAGTTAAGACTTCTATATAGACACTACCATCCAAACTAAATCACACTTTCATAAAATAAGCAAACATTGCCAAACTCGGCTACACACCAGGCACATGCTGAAAACATATAAAGAAGATGTGGCTCAGATCCCTACAAGGTCATGGTTCTACTCAGAAAGATGAATTTGTGTGATGAGTATGTGGCTGGGTGGGAGAGACTGAGCTGAAATTCAGAATCAGAGACTGTGATGTGACTCCCAACTTGCTACTTAGAAGGTGAGTGTCCTTCAACTAGCTACTCAGACCCTTTAAAGTCTCATTTTATTTGCTTCAAAAGGGCAGTGATGACACTTAGAGATGCTACATATAAAGCCCCCCAGGCACAGAGAGCCATTTGGTATGTGCTTTTCATATGTTTTTGTCCCAGTGGGATGCCCAGGGCTGGCTGAGTCTTGCACAGACTCAGTGCACTACTTCTCCACCGTGACTGTGACCCTCAGAATCACTAAATTCTGACATTTTTTATTTCACCACTGAATTTTCCTGACTTTCCAGGAAATTGGATGTGGAATGTTGAAGGATTCTATAAACACTAGCCCTTGATAGGTGATTTTCAGAAAAGAAAGGAAATACAGGAAATTATTTCTTCTACTGACCCCAATTTTTAAAATACTTATACTTTAAATAAGCTGTCATCAGTCCCTGCTGTCATTTCTGTCTGGACTGGACTTCCTGATCTCACATGACTGTCCAAAAGGAGTTTTCCATGGACTAGGAACAACTGAAGCTCTATGCCTGTAGGAAAACAGGTCCAGATGGAAACAGGACCTGGGCCAAAGGAAGTATCAGTTCAAAATTCAAAGTTAGAATCAAATCCTGACTCTTTTCTAATTCAGATTTTCTAATTCTAAATCATTGTCTTCTAAGTCAGTATAATTTAGAGCTGGGCAATAGCAGACTCCCCACCTGCCATGTCTATGTCCTACTCCTGGGAACCTATGAATATATTAGGTCACATAGTACAGGGAAATTAAATGAAGATGGAATTGGGTTACTAATAAACTGATCTCAAAATAGGGAAATTATCCTGGATTATCTGAATATGACCAACATAATCAGAAGCATCCTTAAAAGTGAGAGAAGCAGAAAAAAAAAATCAGAGAAAGGGGTGACTAAGGAAGAGAAGCACAGAGAGAAGTAACATCGGTGGCTCTGAAGATGGAAGGGGCCACAAGCCAAGGATTGTGGGCAGGATCTGCTAACTGAAAAGGCAATAAAATGGATTATCCGCCTGAGGCTCTAGGAAGAAATAAAAGGCTACAAAACTGGGATTTTGGTTCTTTGAGGCTCATTTCAGAATTCTGCCCTCTAGAACTCTAAGATGATACATTTATGTTTTTTAAGTCACCACATTTTTGCGGTGGTTTGTTGCAGTAGACCTAGGAAATAAAAACAAGCTGAAACCACAGACTGGAGCAAGATGATGTCATTTACTAGACCCTAAACTGGACTCATTTCTGAATTATTCACTGACCAGGAAGTCAATAGCAATGCTTGTCAGTGTTTGACCTAATAAAACACCCAAGTAACAAAACCACCTCCTTTGTTTACTATTGTTAATTCCCTCAGGTTAACACAATTACTATTTTATATTCCCTTGAATATTTTGTTAGTAACTGTTATTAATTTATATAATGTAATTATTAATGATAAAAGATAGTAAAGCTGTTGTTTGGTGGACAATTGTTACTTACATCATTTCATCTAGTTCTTAAAATAATTTTAGGAGCTAGATCCAATTTCTTTTTAGTTTTACAGAAAAGGATTCTGATTTGCATGGAGTCATTTTAGAGAGTGAAAGAATTAGAGTCAAGGACATCTAACTTCTAAGTTTGCACTCACTCTCAACTTCATTTTATAGTCTTATTATTTTCTTTACTATTATTATTGCTATATTTAAATCAGGGTAAAGTTTCATTTTTCCCACCACTGTCATAGTTATATCAGGAATTTATAATATTGTCATCCTTGAGATTTGTTTTTGTTTCTATTGTGGTAACACTGTTTATAACATGAAATAGGTTTCAGACATATAGACATATATCAACATCTGTATGGACTAATTTCTCCTCTCCCAATTTCAGGGAGGATACTGGCTTTAGTTTTCATCCTGGGTAGTGCTAGAACTCAAGGTCCAGTGCTAAGCAGGCTGCTCATGGGTTAAAGAACAGTCCCCAAGTAGTATTTGACTTAAAAAAAATAGAAGGCAAAAGCACAAGTCTAATTTCCATCCTTCACCAGATAGTTGACCTTTTTACCCAATTCACCCACCCAATTCCCTTCCCTGCTGTAACCACTACTGTTAAAGTCTATGAGATAGTTTTTTTGTTTTGTTTTATTCTGATTTGTTTCTTTATCTACCACATATGACTGAAATCATAGTGTTTTTCTCCATCTGATTTACTTCACCTAACAGATGATTCTATACTCTGAAAACAAATCTATTTTCAATATTATGAAACCAAAAAAGATGCTACATCTGAAAAGTGTATGTTGCTGAAGCAAAAATGTTTGTGCACAGTCAATCTCCAGGAGATGAAATGTAAACATGTAAACTTCTCGAAAGAAAACCAGAATATTTTATTAGTCAAAAATTACCTTAAAATTCTTTTGAGAACAAGTGTCCCAAAATGAATATAAAGCATATTTTTATTTCAAAAATGGTGACTTCAACTGGAACTTTTGAGAAACTGGCATAAAAATGTCTTCTTACAAGTGGATGTATCAGCCAAGATCAGATCCCATGCTGGATATGAAAAATGTTTGTAAACTGTAAAGTGTTTTATGTATGAGTTTGTGGCTTGCTATTTTCTAATAAAAAGACCAGTAGTAACACGCATTTCTGGAGCCCTTGAAGTGTTTTAAGGTCTTCAATGTATACTCTGTCATTTAATATAATTCCTAAAGATGATATGGACAGACATTCTTCAGAAATGATGAAGACTATAAATTTACTTTCCATTGAAAAATTGTTAGCCAAGGTAGTGGTATACCAGTCCCATGTGAAATACAGGGCACTAAAGATGGATGAGACATGAGAGATGGGAATTCTTCCTTAAGTTGCTCACCAGACAGCGAGAACAAATAGAACATAAATTATTCCACTATGATGGAATAATGATAGTATTAAATGACTCTGTCCAATGCCACACAGAAAGAATTAACCCCAATTTCCCAACTTCTAATTCAATCTCTCTCTCTCTCTCTCTCTCTCTCTCTCTCTCTCTCTCGCTCACTCTCTCTCTCTCGCTCTCGCTCTCTCTCTTTTTCTCTCTCTTTCTTGCTCTCTCAGTCTCTCTCTCATACACACACAAACACACACACACACACTCCCTTCAAAACTTTCTTCCTTCTTGGTCATCTTACACCTTTTTAAGTAGATGAATAACTGTCTTCTCACAGGTTTCCAAATGGAAGTTCACTAGGGGCAGACACCATTCTGTTTATATCTTTGAATCACATTGTTTAAAGCAGTCATAAGTTCTGATAAAAAGTGGATTAAAATGAAGCTGAGTCCTAAGCCCCTCTCTACACCTGTCAGTATGTGTACAGGTGCTTAACAAGCACTTGGTCCTTATTGGCTCCTTTGTTCATTGAAAAAACACTCACTTTAGAACACACACACACTATGTTCTAGGTAATATGCTAAGTGCTATATGTAGAAATAGCACCACTGATTATAAATGCTATTGTCTGTATGCATAAATAAAATAGTGTTATTTTCACCATTCAAATGAGGAGACTGAGAGAAATTCAAATGAGGGAACTGAGAGGAATGTTGGGTACTTTGCATCTAGCACAATCGGTAAGTGGATGAGCCACAATTCAAACCTAAAAGCCAACATGAATGGTTGGTCCTTGTCTCTGAGAACCTCTGAGTACCCTGGGGTGGTCTATAGTTCATCAGTTCATGGCAATGATCTTTCTGATAGTTCAAGAATGGATCCAATTCCTTTTCTTCTAGAGTTTTTAATCTATTATCAAACGATAGCAAGAGAAGTCGACTACGAGGTATCTTGCCATTGGTAATTGACTTCAGATCCAAAAAGCTGGATAGAGATGGTTCAATGAGAGAGCAAATGTGCATCACTAAAGTAATGATTTACAGGTTCTGATGGGGCTCTGTGGAAGCTTGGAAAAGGTGTCTGGGGCTCCTAGGATAAAATGACCTGTGAATTAAGACTCTGAAGAGCTGTAGACCTACTAAAACATTATGTGGGAAAGAAAATTAGTGGTAAGGATGAAGCTGGAGGGATGGTTAAGTGCCATATCAGAGAATAGCTAAAATTGTAGTCAGCATAAAGTTACAAAAATAATTCTTCACTCCTGTGTCATTTTTGCTTCCGTGGATGAAGGAGGAGAATGAGAAAAAGGGCAGAAAATGAGATTTTTCAGTGACTGCAGGGGTCTAGAGATATCTTGGAAATCTGTGATGTTATTTGACAGTTATCTTTTTCCCCATCTTTACTGAAATATGATTGTCATGTAACATTGTGTAAGGTTCAGGTGTGCAATGTGATGACTTAATCTAGGAATATATTGCAAAATGATTACCACAATAGGATTTCCACCTCCATCTCCTCGCTCTGTCCTATTTCTTGTATGTGTGGTGAGAATATTTAAGACAAACTGTCTCAGCAGCATTCAAGTGTGCAATAGAGTATCATTAACCATATCACGTTGGCTCCTTGGCACTTACTCATTTTATAACTGGAAGCTAGTGACCTCTGACCACCTATTTACACACACTCCCCACTCCCACCTGTGTGACAACCACAACCTACTCTGTCTTTCTAAGACTTATTTTTACTTTCTACATATAAATGAGACCATATGGTATTTGGAGTATTTCACTTAGCATAAATGGCCAGGAAGCACGTGATAAGATACTATCATTAGTCAACAAGGAGACACAAATCAAAACCGCAATGAGATATCACCTAACACCTCTTAGCACAGTATAAACCGAAAGGTAAGAGATGACAAATGCTGGTGAGGATACAGAGAAGAAGGAAACCCTATGTACTACTGGTGGGGATGCAATTGGTGCAATGGTAGAAACTAGTGTGGAGTTTCCTCTAAAAGTGAAAACTAGAACTCCTGTATCATCCAGCAATCCCACTTCTGGGCATGTATCTCAAGGGGATGGAATCACTGCATTGGAAATATATTGGCAGTTCCTGATAAATCCAATTGATGTGGTGTTTCAACAGCATAATATCTCCTCCCCCCAAAAAAAATAGGATACTAAAAGATATTTGATTAGAGAGCTTATTTTGTAATAATTTATTCCAAATTTTCAATATTTTGTAAAAAATGTTATGCAATAGGTTAGATAATTAAACATAGTCCTGTAATCATATTTATTAGTCACTTTGAGCCAGGCATAATGCTCTCCATTTTGCATGCGTTGTTCCATTTGTAACTTAAACCAATCTTGTGAAATATTTGGTATCATCTGAAGAAAGTGACATATTCCAGTTTTACAGATCAGAAAACTTAGATTCAGAGAATAATGATGTTGAGTTGCTTTTTGTACCCATATTATCTCAATGTTCTCTTCTTAGAATTGCCTGATAAGTCTTTAGTCTTATTTGAATTTGATCAAGTTCATGAATATTACTGTATAATTCTATAATATCCTATTTAGTGATTTTGAAATTCATAATAGATACTAGTTGCCCAAGTTCATCTTGTTTACAGTCAGTATTTGGTGGATTTTAAACAAGAATTTGCATCCTATTTACATTTTGTTGGGGGTTCCTTATTGGAAGGAGGAAATCCCAGGATCTCAAACTCAAATGTCTGGACAGATAACTTCATATTATACCCCAAATGGTGATAAATATATGAGTCATGACTTGTATCAAGGAGAAAAGGAGCTTGCATACCCCTGACTAAAGGCATTCAAATTCAAAACTTTAAAAAATAACCTCTGCTATCACCACCTCTGGATGGAGTCAAGGTTGGGATCGCCAGGTGACTCTGCTAACCAGGCAGGATTCGCAGTGTGGGCCAAGTAGTGATTAGTTCTTAATGGACTGGACCCTGAATTCAGAGCCAACTGTCTGGTCCTTTCCATAAGGAGGTGACACCCACTCTAAGCATTGTACCTAGCTAGAAGAATGGAATGGAAGACATCCCTACAGAGTTTCCTGAGTTAACTTTTTTATTAACATTATTTGTTCTAGGAAAAGAAAAAACAGATTTCCTCAAGAAGAAAAGCAGAGTAAATACTTTGACTTCCTTTCATACATTCCATCCTGCAATCCCTGTTTTAACTGACTTAAATCACCAGAGAAGCACCAACTCTTCAGAGCTAATCTGTTCTGCAGTGTGATGGAAGAACGCAGACTGAAGAGCAAGTCTAAGAAGAGTCCCTGGGACTGGAGCTCTTGAAAGGACACAGGGGCTGTTTCCCTCCACATAAAAGGGAACAGACTGTCCTTGTCCACTGGGGACACTTGGTGGGGAGAGGAGAGGGAGGGTTGAGGGGAGATGAGAGCACGAGGGACTGAGGTGATGGTGCACTGGTGAGATGGTGATGGGAAATACATGGGGATTACAATTGATGGCAAGTATATATAAATTTAAAAAAAATTGTATTAATAAAAAAAATAAATAAATAAAGTAAAAAAAAATAAAAGGGAACAGAATACATTTGCTCTATTTTCCACTTTTCTGTTCTGAAATATGAGAAACACTTTCAACGAGTTCCTTAGGAATCCCAAAGAATAAACTATTTAAGGCCTCACACACCCATCTTTCTTTGTGGAAATCACATTACACCCTCCCAGTGATTTTTCAGAAGAGAATCAAAGCACACTAGACCGGAAGCATTCAAAATAGTCTCCCTTCTACAGAGCACGCTGGTAGCCACATCTATCCAGCAGGGCTCTGGGAATGTGAGTTCATATCCTGGTATTGCTAGGCAGATGACATCATTCCTATTTTCCTGAAAGAGTTGTTCCATATGTGTGGCTTGCTGAGCAAAACACAGTATGTGTCCACTGTCGATGAAATATGCCTGCAATGCAAACTCGATCCAACTTCATCTCTTAAAGGAAACAGCAATAGTCTTTAAGTGATGCTTGTAAAATAACACCTTCTCTTCTGAATTAAAAAATAATTCCCAGAGCTACATGGAAGCAATTTTCTCAAACAGTTCATAACCTTTTCTAAGTCCTCTCATTGTACAGTTTAGCTTTATGTTTGGAAGTCACTATAACAGAAATACAAGGGATTGTTTTCTAAGTGCTTGCAATATACTTTAATTTGCTCAAAAAGACTTCTGAAATTGTAGCATGCTTTTGTATTTTAGATACAGTGAAAATCAAAGCTCAGAGAGGTTAAGTAACAAGTGCCTGCAGTCCCAGAATTCCTACTCAGGCCTGGGCTGGGTTTCGATTCCTGGCAAATCTGATAGGAAACTTGGAGCTCTGTCTATCCCTACTCATCAGAAAACAATGATTAAGTTGAAAGGCAAATGATTGTTTTTGATAGCATGTCCTTTGAAGTAGGATTACTTGCTAAATTCTTTCTGAAATGCTTCACAAACTGTTCTTTCATTTTTTTTTTCCTTCTGAAAACAGGCTGCAGTAAAAGAACAGGCACTCTGAGGCCCTTCGAAGTCAAACAGCATATAAAGTGAAGGAGCTACCAAGATTGTTGTCATTCTGCAAGAACAAACTGAATTTCCAGCAGGCTGTGATCTTGTCTGAATTTAAACCAAAGATAACAGATTGGTGTCACTGGCAATGCTATTAACTCCTGGAAAAGTTTACTAATATATGTTCTCCTTCTTGTTTGCCTTAAGACTTTCCCTAAAGTACTGGATTAGAAATAATGGTTTTCTTTTAGTACTGTTAGGACGTCTAAATGATCTCTCCTGCTCTCCCTCCACCCACTTGCTTCTTAGGTGGCAAATGAAGGATTTGCCCCCAGGGACCCCTCAGGCCCTTTAGCAGTTGAATAGCATTTGCTTCCTAGCTCTCTCTTCTTTTTGACTCCTATCCTATCCCCACCCTGGGAAGCTAAGCTTCTTGCAGTGACGTCTTTCCTGAGTAATCCCAAGGGCCTCCTCTTCTCAGTCCATCTATAATCATTATCAAATTGAATATCTCTCCAGAGTTTAAAATAGAGCTTTGAAATTTGACTTTTTGTGACTGGGAACAGATAATGCTGATGATAAAAACAAAACCAAACATCTTTTTCTTCCACCCAGGGAGCTATCACAAAATCACACTCTCCAGTTGGGGGGGGGGGGGGTCTGAGGATAGCCTAAGGAAGGATCAATATACAGTTGCCTTGGCAACAGGGATCAGCCTTAAAAATATCTTTCTGGATTCTTTGGATGAAGCAGGGAGAAGAGGGAAGGAGGCAGGAATGGGGAACGAAGGTTTGGGAATATCTTTTGAGGAATCTCCTTATAGGAGTTCACCATGTCACTGACTTGGCCTTTTAGGAGGGCATCTTGGGAAGTTCACAATCTGTGGAGCATCTGCTGTGAGAAGACTGATTTTGCTTGGGGTTTCTTCAAGGGACGCTTAAAATATGCAGGTGGAGACTGAAAGTTCTCAGGAACGTTTGTCAGCAGCCACATTTTCAGGAATATACACTTGCCAGTTACTGAGCTCCGACCACTCGTTCTGTGACAGGAAATGAGACTATCCTGAAGTTGGGCCTGGGAGAGGAAGACTTAGTTTTCAGTGAAGAGGCAGGGTTGGTTGGCCCCACTCCCTCTCCCCACCACTACTCATTGATTCCAGCTTTCGCCTTGTACAAGTTTATTTTTATAAATTTGGGTGCTCCATTTTCAAGGAGTAATCTAAAAATATATGCCAGCATGCCTGTGGCTGTAATGTGTGTATGAATCCAAAACCACAAAAGAAAGTGATTACACTCAGGAGCACAGATAGACCACAAAACAGAACTGGAAGTTACCATTCTTTCTTCTGGGTTGGGAAGTGACATATGTGCTCATTAAGCACATGCAAATGTTGTCACTATTGTTTCATGAATGAGCAGAGGAGAACTTCTATGCAGAGGGATTTAAAGAACATCAAGAAATGCTGTTTGTAAACATGAATCTCTACTGACCTTCTATTATACCTCAAGTGATGTCTTTGGCAAACTGAATATAATAAAAGCAATCTCAAAGCTTTCCATCTACAAGGCATCACATGGCCTTCAGAGGTGTTTCTCCCTTTCCTACATATAAGAACCAGGTACTGATATGATTGAGACTGAACAGATGAGGAAAATAAAGATAATGGAGATTTAGCAACTTGGTCACTCTCACACCATGGAAGGTAAATGCCATCTGATTTCACAACCCATTTTCTTAACCACAATATCATAAGAGGCAATATGCATCATAGTGAGAAGTGACTTTTAGCACTCGACAAGGTTTGAAGTCGAGTTACTCGTTATCAATTTTTGAATTATGAGTAAGTTATTTAACCTTCCTGTACCTCAGTTTCCTCCTCTTCAAAAAGAGGAATAATAATTGTTTCCATCTCATAAGGGTGCTAAAAGAAACCACTGGTCTTACATCTGAAAAGAGGAGAAAGAGGAGAGTAACCAATATATATTAAGAACTCACATGAGTCAATAAAAAAATAAGCTACAACAAACCAATATAGAAATAAGCAAATGATTTGACATTTTTAGACATTTTTCCAAAGAAGAGAAGCAAAAAAGCCAATAGGTACATAAACAAAAGCACAATATCTCTAGTCATTAGGGAAATGTAAAATTAAACCACAGTAAGATACAGTGTCATGTCACTTCTGTTTCATGGCTAACACTAAAACATAAGGTAATAAATGCTAGCATGGATGTGCAAAAAGGCAATATTCTCACATCATTTGTGGAATTGTGATTTGGTGCATTCACTATTAAAAACAATATGGATGATCCTCAAAAAATTAAAAATAAAACAATACTATGATCTAGCAATTTCACATATGGGGATACATTTCAAGGAAACTTGAAAAGATCATTTTTACCCCCACATTCTTAGTGTCATTTATAATAATCAAAAAATGGAAACAACCTAAGTGTCCATTAATGGATAAAGAAATTGTAATACATAATTGATTAAAAGTAATTAGAATAATGAAAGACTTTGGTTTAGGATAGTGATTCACTTATGCATTGTATTGCTATCCAACGTCTTTAGGATGGGTACTGTATTTTTTAGCTGATGAGAGTTGAAATTTACACTTAGTAGTCAACCATTTACATTATTATGGATTGCTTCATTTAACTAGTCCAGAAAAAGGCAATGAAAGAGTGATTTAAAAAAAGTGGACAAAACACAATATTCTTTCAAGACAAATATTCTCAGCAAATTAATTATAGAAAGAATGGCCTTCAACCTAATAAATGTTATATACAATAACCTAATAAAGGTTATATATAAGCAGTACACAGTTAATATGATATTCAGTGGTGAATGTTTGAAGCCTTTTCCTCTAAAATCAGGAATAAGAGGATGCCCATTTTTGTGACTTGTATTGAACTTGGTATTGAAATCCTAGCTAGAACCACTAGACAAGAAAAAAGAACAAAAACCATTCAAATCAGAAAAGAAGAAATATAACTGTCTGAGTTTGCAGATGACATGATCTTATATATTAGAAAATTTTAAAGACTGGGGCCTCCCTAGTGGCCTAAGGTGTACTGGGAAGCTTATGCAGCACTGAGTATGAGTTCAACCCCCAGCCAGGGAGGGGACCCACATGGCACAGCAGACCTCTCTTGCCTCGCCTGCTGCTTCCCTCAGCAGTGGATTTCAGTCCATATGCCTCTTCTGCTCCCTGCTCTGTCTCTGGTGAATCCTCTCACCCTGCTGCCCCCCACCACCTCTGGCATGTACCCCAGCTCTTATATGCATAAATAAATAAAATCTTTAATGGAAAAAAAAGAAGAAAATTTTCAAGACTGTGCCGAAATTGTGTTGGAATTGATAAGCCAGTAAATTTACAAAATCAACCATACAAAAATCACTGCATTTCCATACATTAATAACAAACTATTCCCAAAAATATGCTATTCGAAAAGGAAGTTAAGAAAAAAAAATCTCATTTATGATAGCAACATAAATAAAAATAAAAAATACTTAGAAATATATTAAACCAAGGTGATGAAAGCTATGTACACTGAAGACTATAAAAACATTGGTGGAAGAAGTTGAAGAAGGCCTGAAAAAATGAGACAGCACCCCTTGTTCATTCATTGAAAGTTTAATATTATAATAATGTCCATAGTACCAAAAGCAGTCTACAAATTCAATGCAATTCCTGTCAAAATTGCAGGGGCATTTTACAGAAATAGAGAAAAAAATCTTAAAGTCCATATAGAATCACAAAGAAACCTAAATGGTACAAGAAATTTCACACAAAAATAAAACTAGTGGCATCACACTGCCTGATTTCAAAATATACTACAAATTCAGAGTAATCAAAAGAGTATGATATCTGCATAATAAAGACAAAGACCAAGAAGTAGAATAGAGAACTTAGAAATAGATCAATGCATTATGGTAAACTGACCTTCAACAAAATGCCAAAAATATACAATGTCAAAAGAATAATCTCTATTATTAAGTGATACTGGGAAAAATCAAATACATGGAGTAGAATGAAATTGGAAGCTCATCTCATACTACATGCAAAATTCAACTTAAAGGAATGAAAGATTTAAACCTAACATTTGAAACAATTAGAAGAAAACACATGAGGGAAATCATCTTGAGTTAGATCTAGGCAATAAGTTTGGGGGAAGATATAACCCCTAGAGCATAGGTAAAAAAAACAAAAGAGGAAAAATGGAATTTCATAAAACTAAAACAATTCTGCATAGCAAAAATATAGTCAGCAAAGAAAAGAAACAATCTACAGAATGGAGAAGATATTTGCAAACCCATATATCTACTAAGGGCTTTGTATTCAACCTATCAGAAATGCAACCAACTCGGTAAAAAAAAAAAAAATTTAAAAAATTAAAAAAAAAAACCAGCCCAGTTAAAAATGAGTAGAGGTCTTTAGACAGTTCTAAAAAGAAGAAATATGAATGGAATGTATATCTAGTATATAAAAGGTGTTCAACAGGGAAATGTCTATCAAAGCAATGATATATTACTTCATACCTGTTAAAATGACAATCATAAAACACATAAGGAAGAAATGTTGGGGAGGATGCAGAGAAAAGAGAACACTTGTGCATGAATAGTGAATTTGTAAATGGTAATTTTATAGCTATAATGAAAGACAGTATGTAGGCTCCCCTAAAAATAATAAAATCAACCCTCTCAGTCCAGAAATTCCAGTTTCTGGGTATATACCCAAAGGGAACAAGGTCAATATTTTGAAAAGATATCCGTACTTCCATTTACTGCAAAATATTCCCGACAGCCAAAATCTAGAAACAAAGTAAGCCTCCATTTATGGGTGAATGGATAAGTTACTATGGTATACACACACAATGGAATATTATGCAACCTTAAAAACAGAAGGACACTCTGTCATCTGCAACATCATGAATGAATCTGTAGGACTTCATACCAAGTGAAATAAGCAAGATAGAGAAAGACAAATTCTGTAGTTGCCAAGATCAGGGAGAGGAAAGAAATGGGGAGGTATAGGTCAAAGTGTACAAAGTTTTAGTTATGCAGAGAAATAAGTTCTGGGTATCTGTAGTGCAACATGATGACTATCGTTAATAACACCATGTTATACACTTCAAATATGGTAGGAGAATCGATCTAGAATAATGTTGCCACCACATATACAAAAAATGGTAACTATAGGAGGGAGGGGATGAATATGGTACTTGAACATCATTTCACAATGTGCAACAATACGTGTTCAATATTACGTGTATACAACTTTCATTTGTTGATTTCTTCAATAAATCTGATGAAGTGCAAGACTGGATATGATCTGGAGTTGGGGACAATTCTCTAATAATAGAAATTGTGCAAAATAGAGTGGGTAGCCAACCAAAATGGAGCATGCAATCACTAGGCCCTTAAAAGAGAGGAAGGTGAGAAGGGATTTGTGCAGGTTAACTGTCTGCAAACATCTTCTGTAAGGAGCCAGATAATAAAGATTTTCCACCCTATAGGCCATACTCTTAACTACATAACTCTGTTGTTGCTGCAGGAATACCCACGGACAGTAAATGAATGAATATGACTCTGTTTCAACATTTTATTTTTTCATGAAAACTTCAATATGACTTCTATATAATATTCACATGTCATGAAATATCACTCCACTTTTTATATTTTCCAACTACTCACAAATGAAACAACTATACTTAATGTGAGTCATACATAGAGAAAATAAAATAAGCAGCAGGTCAAATTTTGCTCATTAGCTATAGCTTATACATAGTGTAGGCCATGGAAGTTAGCAGAAGGTCCTTCTTAATAGGCAGAGCCAACTTACTAGCTTCTCTGCAGGCCTAACCTTCCAGGACCTAATCAACATGAACTTACTTTGGAAGGAAAGGGGGGTGTTTGGGTGCAACGTCCATGTGCCAGGACCAGAGCTGACACTTTACTTCATCTTTGTTAAGCCTCTCAAAGCAACTATGGTAGAGGTATTTCTCACTGAATATCTTATAGCTGGAAAAAAAATTCTTATGCTTACAAATCAACTGGTAAATGATGGGACTATTATCAACATAATGTTGACTGCCTCAAAGCCCTTTCTCTGTTCTGCCTACCTTAGTCGAGAGGCAACCCCTGATGGAATATTTAACATTCCAGTAGCCAATTTTTGTCTCAGTGTCTGAGCTAAAATATTTTGGTGTTGCTGGCAGGAACTTAGAGATTATCCATGCTAATTCTCTTATTTTGCTGAACAATAGATGGCTTAGCAATGCAAAACTTAGGGTGAGGTTTGCAGATGGACAGCAAAAACAAAGTCTAAGGCAGTAGATCCCAACTCAGGGATATTTTGCCTTCTATAGACATTCAGTTATGTCTAGAGAAATTTTTGGTTGCACAAATGGGAAAGTGGGTGCTGATAGTATCTTATAGGAGGGAGTCAGGAATACTGTCAACTATCTTACATTACCTAGAACAGACCCCCAGGGAAAAAAAAGAATTATCTGGCCCTAAATATCAATGAGAAATCACTGTAGGAGCCACTGTTTCTGCAACTCCTAAAACTCATCTATCTTCAAATCAAATTTATATATTTTAAAAAATAGTCATTAGGGGCCTATGCAGTATAGTCCAAGCTTTCTAGCATGTTCTCTGTTTTCCCTTCTACAGCCTGAAATATACTTTTCCCAGCTCTAGTGTCCAGCCACAGCTGACTACTTGATTTCTCCGAAAATACCTACTGCTTTTCTTTTCAAATGTGTTCATGTTTTCTCCCTACCTGGATTATCCTTCGACTCGATTCTCAGGAATCAAAGTTCTTATTTTCCCAAAACTAGCCCAAATTCCACCTCCTCTTTCAAGCTGCAAATTGGATGCCCCTTTTTGGGTTCCTGAGGACTTTCTATTCACTAATACTGTCGCAGTGAATAAAAATTTAAACTTCTATATAAAGCACTGGTTTATCACATTAAATTCCCAAAACTAGTCACCTTTGACATGTTCATTGAGTTCACATTTGTCTGATCGTGCATGTTCCTTGAAGTGCTTAACACCATGCCTGGCACAGAAAGGGCTCTGGATAAACCAGAACTGTAAAGTTGAACACCCTTTGTTTAGAACAATGAACAGCTAAGAAAGAAAACTACAGATTTCAAAATATGTTCTTTGAACAATTCCAATCTACCATGAAAAGAAACCAGCTTCTATTTTCATAGATTCATGTCTCTTGGAAGCTGGAAGCTGGGAGGGAACCTCAGAGCAGCTGGAGTTTTACCAGGCCTAGAATAGGATGAAGCCCACTGCCAACCTCCACCTCTCCACTGTGGGTATCTACTCTTTCTGGGATGTCAAGGGGGCAGGAAGATTTCATCTGCCAGCAAGTGGCAAGATTTGTCTTCACTGCATAAAGGCCCAGAAAGATTCTCTAGCAGTAAACTGCATTGGTCAAAGGGGGTATTATCTCTGACACAAAAGAATACTACTAGTCGTTGATTTTTTCCATGTTGTGAATCCTAGTTTCAAATAAACATTAACTTTAGGCACAGCTTATTCTCACCATCTTTGAGTGCCAAGTACCTTAGCTACTGAATGGGGATATAAGTACTAATACTGTTGTTAGGAATACAAAATATTCTAAAAGTACAGTGTAACGTCTAATAGCAGGGGCTTAATAAATGACAGTTCTTTCCATTTTGAATAAGATGGCTCTACCCTGAATAAGAACTTTGCAGTTAAATCATCCCAGTTGTGAAACTGATGACTGCCAGTATTTGTTAAGCCACCACAGAGGACACAATGTGAACTGAATATTAAGAAAGGAGAATTTTACTAGCCTGGAGGCTCCAGGGAACTGAAGGAATATGGTTCAAGCATCAGGCAAGCTAGAGTTTGCAGCAATTGTAAAGTGGTGTGTGTGATATTCAAATATAATTTTATTTGGTGGAAAGCATGAGATCAAGTTAAGCAGGTGGTAGCAGAACAAGCTTTAGGGAAGAGATCTGAGTGCCTACACCCTTTGGGCTAAGCATATATGGACAGGTAGCAAGGTGTAGGGGGACTGTACTTGTATTTAAGCAGCCGTTACATGAGAAACAACCTAGGCTGGAAGGAGACCTCAGTCAGATTCATTTTCTCAGTGAGAAAGCTGAAGTTTCAAAAGCATTTCAAAAAAAGAATTGTATGTTACACCTTTTTATGATTCAACCATTTCCTGATATGATTCCATTAAGTGCTTTTTAAAGATTTCTGCTATCACTCCCAGAAGCTCTGGGAGAGGATTCTTTGTGGCTTGACATTCTTTTTCATTTACTCTAGAGGAAATCTCACCATGAAAATTTCCATATGTTGATCTTCTCCTATACATATTTATGTCAACAGTTTCCTTTTTAACAACTTTCAAAACATATGCTCTTTCCCAAGTTATTTCCCCTAAAAGTAATATAGCAATAAGATGATTCATGGATTATGGGGAATGTGCAAAGTTATAGACATAGGTGTCACATTTTTACTAGGTAGAAGTCATCAACCCAGTAAGTATCCAGTGACAAACTCACCCACTGACTTAAGGCTTCCATACTGTTCTGTTGCAGTCTATGATAAACTTATCTCTGCTGAAGCAGTCTGCTGGGTTAGCAAAAATTTGTCTCTATTCCAATTTGTAATAATAAAGTCATTCTCATAAAAAATAGCATAATAGTAGAGTTAGGGGACAACTGATAAGTTACAGGATTGGAAGTTTTAATTTTCAAACCCTCCCTATAATTGTGTGAAATTGTAAATAAGAAGAAAAATTAAATAGCATGAGAACATTTAAGTCTGAAAATAACAAAACAGGAATTTCCTAAAGATCCATGACAAGTGTTTAATAAGGAGACACCCCTCTCCTCCCAAAGACTTCATTTGATATTTTTAATTTGCATACACCAAAATAGTAGTTTTGGATGATTTAAAAATACATTTTAGAATATAATGCAGGGTAGGCCACAGAAGAAACAGAATTTCCCAAAAATATCACACATGTTCATACTTCCAAAGTCTTAATAAAATATCCCGGCATTCTGCATGCTTCCTACAGTGGCCACATGTACCTTTCCTAGGGAGACTCTCAAGCAGTCACATGTCTTTATGCCTTTAAGACAAAAAAGAAAAAGCATTACAAAATGAGAACTCAACCTAGGTCAAGAGATAAAGATCCCAGCCTATGATAAGCCAATAGGACATCATGTATCCTTTTGATACCTTTCATCCTTGAAATGAAGATGTGAGCCAGAAAACCTTTAAGGTTTCACTGTCACTGATTTCTAGTCTAGATTAAAAAGAATCAATGAAAATGAACAATGACCTGCCTGTAAGGAGACTTCTTTAGGGTTACATATGGTGCCAAGCACTTTCCATGCAGTTCTGGACTGAATTCATGGTGCTTTGGGCCAGGATAAACGAGGTGTTACAGGGAAACACCAAGCACGGTGCCCAAGAGAACTCTCAAATTAAAAAGGTAAAATGAAAGGAAGAAAGAGAATCTATTAAATAAGAACGTCTGTTTTCCCTATGTTAAAGAAGAGAGGACAGAGGTCAGAGAGAGGTAAACTAATCTGCCAAGTCGTCGAACTAGTATTCTAAAGCTATGGCACAAAGCTAGACTCCTCCAATCCAAAGTCCAGCTCTAACTAGTGTGTACAAATCTAAATATGAGATCTGTACAGCTATGGAGCTGAGAAGGCTATCCATTCTTTAGCAAAATTACGAGTTATCAAATTTTTAAAAATGTGTTTTGCTTTGATGATAGCGTGCAAGAGAAGTATTGGAAATAATGGCAAGTTAGAACATATTAGAGACATATATGGGATCAGAATTTGCAAATATAAGTGTCCCAGGTTCATACAGTGCCGAGCAGTTACATTCAATGTGAGGTTATCATTTTGGGCGTGTGCCTTTCAAATCAGAGATACAGGACCTAAAAACTTAGACTTGCTGTGTTTATATTTTCACTAAAACTTCTAATAAAGTTGTTTTACACTATAAAAGTATGTAAGGTTCTTATTTTACATACGATGAGCTCCCTTTCTTAGTCTTCATCCATTCTCATTCCACTTATTTATTCAAAAACACATCTGTTAAGCATATTCTGCAGATACTCAGAAGAGGAAGAGGGTCTTTTTGTTGGAGAATTAGGGAGGGTTTTTCAGAAGAATTCAGGTTGAGGGTGGTGTTGATGAATGAGAGCGTTCATTAGGGGATGCAGGGGAGAAGGGTGGAGTCTGGGTTTGGCATCCTAGAAATGCAGTGTTCTGTCATTCCTAGAGGGTGAGTAAGTTCAGGATGTGATTGCAGGTGGAGAGTCGTGATGACTTTGTGCTGTCAAGAGTGAGAGAAGGGCATTTCCTGTTGACAGAAGTTAGTTTTGAGTCATACACCATAAGGTTTGAGTTGAGTGAAGAATTTTTTTTAGAAAGTGACCTGAAAGGAATTTGGAAATGAAAAGTGTAGTCATTCCATCAGGTGTAGAGGAAAGGAAGTCAGGCTGAGCTCCTGGAAGTAAGTAGAGGGATCTAGCTTACCCGTGAACATTTATTCACATAGCAGGTCCTCTCCCTTGCATATCCTTTTATCCTTATATTTGTAAGACAATCCCATATTTATAATTCTGGAACCAGAGGGATTCAGGTCAACCACATTTCAGGCTTTCCCTACTGTGTAATACTGACCGTTCAGCTAGTGGCTTCAGCTAGACTTATGGCCAGGAACTTTATTTCAACTTTCTTCTCCATGATTGGCTATAACATCTCTTCTTTTTGGGGTATCTCAAATCTAGAAGAATAGCATTTTTACCCCCTTCAGGATGACTTTCTTCCCCATTCTCATTCCCTACTTTTATTTCCTCTTTCTTTTCATTCACTTCTCCTGCTCCCTCTCACCCTTTTGCTCTGCATTAGGAAATATTTAATAGAAGACTTCCATGAGAATGACTGCTTATACGATGTACATTAAACCATGCACAAAGGCATCACCCACCCCTTAAATTGTATGGTGGGCAGAAAAAATGAGTGTCTAATTTTCAATAGAAACATTTTAATACAGGGCAATATAAATTTTGATTTTATGATTTTTTTTTTTACTTCTATCCTATGGTGATCTATAGTTTTTATGTTATCAGGAGTCTCTATCATAGTGCCTTCCTTACCAAGTATATTTCGTCACTAAAATCATTCATTCAGTGTCCTTCTACATAAATGTAGCTACTATGGGGGCATGACAGGATGTTGTCACTGCTTATAATATGTGGACAAGATTTTGGACTTCCCGTTCCAGTGTCTGAATGACCTCAAAACATGAATCTACTTATTTATTGGTAAAATACAATCCAAAAGGCACATTTAATGTAAGGCAGACATTATCACCCTGATTTTTCAGATGCGGAGACCTACAGAAATCTGGTAACTTGCCCTGAGTTTGATTCCTATTCTATCTAAGTCCCCTACATGTTCTTGAACTCTTTGGTTTAGAATTCAAATAGGGCTTTCATTTTAGATTTTAAAAAACAGTTGCATTATAATATTATATAAAGTATAAATTTGTGATCGCTATAGAACACCACACATACACACACACACACAACATATACATGTATTATATTAGGTTCAGTACTACCCTTCACCATATACTTGACCCTGAAAAGGACTTTTAAAATTGATCTTTAGAAAACTAAATTCCTAAGATAACTTAGAATACTTTATATATAGAACAAAATATATGCAAGAAAAAAATCTAAATCCCTAAATAACATGCCAATTCTGTATTTCTATAATTATTTTTATATTTTATCTTTATATTTATATAATTATAGATCATAAAATACCAGGTGAGAAATGAGGTTTTGTTCACTAGTTTGGTGGTGTTTTTACTTTTTAGTTAACAAATATTAACTTTTAATTATTGTAACATATATGATACTGAACTTTTAAAAATCGACCACTATAACAAATACAGTTTTCATTTTCTCAAATTCTCTTGTTTTGTTCCATTTAAATATGTTTTACATAAGGAAAATCATACTGTTTATAAAGTGTTCCCTAATATTTTTTATGGTGGTAAATGTGTACCGTGTTCACATTTATAGCATTTAATACCTGTACACTCTACTCTCTAGTAAACTGATGGATTGAATTAACCTCATATTGTTGGATTTTTGATAGGCATAGCTTTTTACTTTTAGTCTTAAATATAACAGTGCAGTAAAAACTTCTTATTTATGCCATTTAGTCTTGCTAAGTTTTTTCTTCAAAAAAATTCCCTCACCAGACAGTCCAGTTTTTTAAGCCAAGTTGGTTAAGTGCCTAACAGAATCTTAGGTACACAGTTGGTACCCACTTAAAAAATAAGTAAATCAGTTCCAGACTCATAATTAGTAGTTTTGAGGGTGTGAAGAGCACTTGACTCTTCACATCCATTTCCTGGCTGTTTTCTTCAGGAGTTACCTGGCTTTGAATGATGCAACCACACAAAAATTTTATCAGAATAGGAGGATACTGGTGGTGTTATATTTTTCACTAATTTTATCATTGCCAGTGAAAAAGTGTGTTTTAATTTAATATTCTAGTAGTCTTTAATTTCTGAGGTTTTTTTCTCCAAATTTTACATTTTGGGGCTGGCTCTTTTTTTTTTTTTAACCTAAAAATCATCTCTTTTAAAGCAAGAATCTTTTTAAAGTACTTTTCTAAGGATCTATATATAAATTTTTTTATCTGTAAAGAAGAAGGAGGGGAAGAGAATGATACAAGTCAACTTTTCCACTCCAGGGAGCAGATTTTTAAATGTGTTCCAGTCAGGGATGCCATCTTAACTAGCCCCAATGGCATAAAATTGAAAAGCATATCGAGTTTACCTTTTCAAAGGAGAAGCTGCTAAATGAATTTAGGGTATTCATGTATATTCAGAACGTTTAAACTTTGCTTCCAGCATCAAATGCCAAAATACTATACAGCACATAAACATTTTTGTTCTTCTGAAAGTGATATAGCTCAGGTCAAAATGTCTCTGTGGCATATTTCTTACTCAGGAAACTTCAAGGATCTGTAGTGGAAGAGAGTTCCAGAAGCTAAAATGAAGTATCTTTGCTCTGAAAAAGCACAGGGTTTTCCTTTGTTTACAGGAATATTTCATTTTATATCTTATAAGGAGTCTCAGAATATATTTAGACAATGAAACTCTTAAATGTTTATCACCTGTTATTATAAGAACAAAGCTTCTATAAGAGGAAGGAAACAAACATTTACCTAGAATACTCTCTGGATTAAGCACTACACATTTGTGTTGATATTTAGTCTTCACAAAACTTGAGATATATGTTGTTATCTTACACAATTAAATGAAATGTCTAGGTGACATAATTATTATATAACTACAAAGATCAG
Organism: Galemys pyrenaicus; assembly: GCA_019455555.1. Classification (NCBI taxonomy): domain Eukaryota; kingdom Metazoa; phylum Chordata; class Mammalia; order Eulipotyphla; family Talpidae; genus Galemys; species Galemys pyrenaicus. Next base: position 7,954,843 of record JAGFMF010011709.1, on the reverse strand, counting down.
GATATTTTTTTCATTGGCTCTTTTGGTAGACAGAGTTTTAGTTTCTAAGGAAAAAAACAATCTGAATATTTGCGAAGATGATTGTTTAAATAATAGTGGGATAGATTAGGCAATAGAATAATCTATACCACTTTTCTCTTCTATAATGTGTATGCTGTGATTCTGTCCAGGGAAATCCCATTCAGTTCTGCCATCAAACATCCTTTCTGTCTGCCTGCTTAGCTGTTTGCCAACTATTTCTCTGAACATTCAATATGATAGAATGATTGAATTGGAAGAGGTTTGGAGGATCACCTCTCCCATCCTGTAGATCTTAGATATTGTGAAATGAAAGCTTTTAGATTTGTTCAGAGTCCTCACATTCTTATGATAATTGCACTTGAGAAAGAGTGAAACCAGTAAAAATAATTATCCATGTCATTTGAATCACAGTGAAGTTCATCATTATTTTTCTAATGAATGAGTGAATAAATAAAAGAACAAAAGATTTTTCTGTCTCTTTTTACACAACCGGTGGCTCCTCCAGTATATACATTTTTAAAAGTACCAGCACTGTCACTATTAAAAAACACACTTTTGTAACTTTTCTCCATTCCATGTGAAAGAAACAGAAAAAGCTTTCCTTTTAACGCGGCGGCCTTGCTGTTAAAATCTGCTCAGGTACAGTTACCTCTAGCAAGACAAGGATGAGACGAAGCTCCCTGTTTAAAACAGCTGCCTTCTTCTGGGTTCTGTCTCTTTATCTAGAAGTAGCTATGATTTTTCACAGCCACTGTGTTTGCTTCTTTATGTTGAAGGCAAGGAAACTCAGTTTCAGAGACACCTGCTTTTTTACAGTGTTTGCAATCACATGGCATGTATTTAAGTATGAAATACATATTTCATTCTAATATCTATTTTATTTTTTCTACCTTCATCTTTTCTTTCTCTATTCATTTATTTTTAATAGTTACTGTCAACATTTTATAAGCCTCAAATCTTTTTTGAAATCAGTTGAAATTTACATAAATAGATGTGTAAATCAAGATATAATGCTCACAAAGATCTGAGAATTAGGCACCTTCATGCTTTTCAGTATCACCCATTGTTTTAAAGAAAAATTACAAGAAATCAATACTTACAAAAAATATTGACATCGCCTCCACCCCAAAGCAGATGCAACTGATGATTTTACACTAACTTCTTTATGCTCCCAGTTGAAGACAGAACATGCTACTGGGTTTAATGTCAGATTCTCTGTGAGGAAGATACTCTTACTTTATCTTCCACTTAAATAAAATAATTCCACTCCAATCTGAATTACCTAGTCCTTAGAAAGACGACTTTGAGGAGTTCTCTGTAAAGGCTGAATTTCTGTGCAACTTTTTTTTTTTTTTTTGGTCTTTTTAATGATTTTGGAGCTGAATCTGGCATCCTGCAGGGCTTCTCTCCTCTGTGCCTGGGGAGAGACTGACTTGGTCTGCAGTGGCAAAGGGCTCAGTGTGGTCTGAGGGCATTGCCATCACAGGACACAGAGGTCATGGGCACAGATCCACTAGCAGAACTTGTTTTCTTGTTTAAATCTTGCGGGGAAGAAGGTAAAGATGGGACTTAACAATGATATGAAAGTCTTCCCCCAAAGTCCATTAAATCATGAGGAAATCATGATGGCTGAGAATTTTTTTACACTGTGGATTCATGAGAGTTGGGGCCAGGGGAAATCATTATAGAATTTAAGATTATCCACTCAAATCTAAAAAGTCCTGCAAAAGATAAATAAGCAGAACATTGTTCCAAAATATACACTTCTAGCTCCTTCTCTGTTCTTGCACAGGATGTCAGGCAGTGTGGGCTTTGGCCCTGGTATTGAATTAATCCAATATATTTCTAGTATATTCAGTGTGTTTCAAAAATGTCTCTGTTGGCATATATTTTTGTTTTTTTCCTATGATATTATATATATATATATACAACTAAACATTGCATAAATATGATATTTCTCACATACATGTATATTAAAATTTACTCAAATTATGTGTATATATTTATGTATAAGTTTATTCTTCTGAATGCATGTTCTTAAGTGCCTACTATGTGTTGAGTACTGCATCTAAAAATGGCAAAACGAGGAAAGCTAGTCTCTTCGATGAAGAAGTTCCAGTACAGTGGAGAAAATGGGCAGCAAAGGTTCAGTGACAGACTACTGAAAAACAGGCTTAAAGCAGGGAGGCCAACCACACGCCTGTAAGATTAGAGATGGGGAGAGCTTGGAGGGAGGGGTTGGCTCAGGAAAGATTTTAAAGACTAGGCTACATTTCATCACATATGCACAGATGCACACAAGTTTGATTGTCTGCTTTATAGTCTTCCTGTTTATTAAAGGATGGACGTTTGCCAGTTGTAAAAAGAATGTGAAAGGCAATCTGGGTGAGTAAACAGTATATGCAGGAGCCCAGGGGCTTGAAAAGGATGACGAGTTGTGGAAGTAGGAAAAATTCGCCTAACTTTCACATTACTCAGCCTAGGGCCTGAGTTCATGAGGATGCCCAGGACACTGTCTCTCAGGGTTCATTTCCTGCCAGTGATCAAGATGGTTCAAGATTATTCCTAAGGTTTCGTTGTTCTGCCATCAACTTCCAGTGGTTCTCAACAGCATGACATGACATGTCCACGAGAGCTGTTGCCACAGTCTGTGACAGAGGTCATACGATTATAATTAGGGCACCTCTGTGTCTATAGCATGCACAAAACAACTGGTTTCATCAGGTTTCTTTAGAGACTGCTGGTTTACATGCTACCCATCACTCAAGGGTTCGCTGAAATGCCTTAACTATTCTGTGCTGTATCTTTAAAGCAATGAGTAAACAGGCCATGACAGTGCCCTCCCTTGACACATAGGGGCCATCTTTCAGCTGACACATATGATATTCCACAGCCATCCGCAAAATCGTTTCACTGGGGAAATGAAAATGTGGAGATTTTAGTTATTGCTTCATATTGTACATGGATTTGTTGAATCATCGATATACTAGAGTATGTTTAGAGTTGCACAGCCAGTTTCTTATCCAATGCCCTTTCCTCTCTATAGTCTATCATTCCTCTAGGTATCGTAAGTAAAACCATTTGTGGAAAAAAAGGACAAATGGAGGATTCAACTACTTTAGCTCAATAATGATTATTATGTTCATATACTTATGTTGAGTTGAATTTAATGTCTAAACAGCTTTATGTCTCTTTTAGACATACACACACACAGATAGCTTCTATCTCTTCTATCTTCTAGCTCTTCTATTCCAACCCAAATCTCTTCTTTATAGGGTCATCAAATCTAACAGTTAATCTGTTTTCACACTGTATATTTGAAAAAACACGCATACTAATATAAATAGGTATAAAGTAAGTAGGTGTCTTGTTTTCACCACCTTGAGAACAGTTTTCTCCTTAAACTGAAAATTCAGTTTTCTCTTAAACTCTCTAAATTCCTAAATTCATAGACCACTTACCCGGCACATCAAACACATCAACATAGAGCTAATATCTCCTTCTTAATATTTTTAATAGCATCCAATGTTAATGCATTCCCACACTATTTAATCATCAACCATCCAATTATTGATGGCCATTAGGTTCTTTCCTTTTTCTCCCTTGCTATCCTTTGTCTGGATGTAGTGAGAAAAATAAGCAAAATGGGTGGAAGAATCAGAAGCAGGGAAATCAGTGCAGGGAGAGATAATAGAGGTTGGACTAAGACATCAGGAGGCTAGAGGGAATGGAGGGGATGACTCAGACTAGACCAGGAAGTAGTGACTTGCCAAAACGAGAGGTCACAGGAAAGCATGATTGGCTGCCCCCGTTCCCAGGCAACACAGGTTTAATTCAGGCCAGCATATTTTTCTTTTCCCTTTTTTTTTTTTAAGATATGTTTATGCATACAAGAACTGGAGTGTAGGCCAGAAGTGGACTTAGGGGAGGGTGAGAGGATTCACCAGAGACAGAGTGGGGAGCAGAACAGGTGGATCTGCTTAAGGGGAGCAGTGGGCAAGACAGGGGAAGCCTGCTGTTCCATGTGGGTCAGCTTCCAGGTCAAGAATTGAACTCATGCTGCAGTGGCTGCTGATGGCTGCATATTATGGTGCTTAACCCCTTGTGCCATCAAAGAGGCTTCCTAGCATATATTTTCTTATAAGCAAAAGTCAATGGCTTAAAATAATAGAAGTGTTTGAGACTTGAAAGGAAGTGTTTTCTGTATGATTTTATATTTTATAATCTTACTTGCTTGCAAGGGACTGTGGTGTTGGAGCACAGGTGAACTGGTGGTAGAAATTCTATGGGGACTACACCTGAGAAAAGCAAGCAAATACTGTTCACAAATGAACAATGATGTAAAATATATATATATATAATTTTTAAAATAAGTGAATGAATAAAATCTTATTTGCTTGGTCTCTAATCTTGTAGCACCACAACACATCCATTTCTCTTTCCTGACATACTCCAGAGAATCACAGGATCTGCCCCACCCCCATTCCAGTGTGTGTTCTGCCTACCCCTGCTTACCCCCTAAATTCTGACAAGGCTCGTAAGCTCATCTCAGAGAAACCTTAACTAATAATCAAGTCTCAGGGACTGAACTCCCTGAGTTCAATAGTACAGAGATTCTTAACTAGTAATAGTATGATGACAAAATAGAGTAGTAGTCATAGTAGCAGACAAGTCTAACACAAGGACATTCTCTGAGAAGCTTGTGCAGTGGGTGGACGTCCGACTGTGGCCCAGGTCAGAAATTCAGCAAGAAAACACTTTGTCTTCCAGGGCCCCGATTAGACGACAGTGTTGTAATTAAGTTCTCCATGTTGATCTGAGATGCACCCAGTCACTCAAGCATGTTCTTCCTACACAGAGCAAGGGAATATATGGCCCTAGGGGTTTCTGGCTCTATCAGGGTCTGCTGTGGCTTCCTCTTCATGAGAAAGAACATTCGGGTCTCAGCATTTCCGCTGTCCTTCCGCAGAGGCGTGTGAAAATGGAAAGCAATAAAACAACCCAAAGCATTGCAATCAAACTCTCTGTAACCTCAAGAGGCAGAGTTTGGCCTCAGTTTATATGCTGGCTAGGGGACAGGTCAGGAAGAGGGGGTGGAAATTTCTCAAGCGTTCTTCCTTTGAATATAACAGATTACATTCAGTTATTAATGATTAGCTTTGACAATTTCTGGGCCTGTGAGCATTTGGATAAAATTAATTCTTACAGCTTTTATATCAAAATGAATATTTAATAAATAGTTCTGAGTTTCTTTCTTTTAAAGTTGTACCTAAATTAAACATTTTGAATGTTACTCATTTTCTTTTTTCTTCCTCTTTTCCTTTTAGCCGGTCCTTCTTTTGGTGCTAAGGAAGAGTAAAATGATCTCAGATTAAGCTGTCAAAGAGCGGAATCTAGAATATGCAAAAATGAGCAATCAGTCCTTAAATAGTTCTATTTTCAATTCCATCAAATTCTAAGTGAACACTCACTGGGTGTCCCTCTCACTGGTGTGTGCTGAGCTCAGAGAGGAGGAGACAACAGGGAGGAAGGAGGCCACACTTACACAGCTGCACTTTGGGAAGGAAACCAAAGCGCAATTTGTTTCGGGCGATGAGATCGAAATGTGCTCTGTGAACAACAGGTATGGAAGCCATTTATTCTGCTGGAGGGCTCCCGGGAAGCTCTGTCCTGGCGACCACACTGACCCTGGTGGCATGTGACGGTAGGGCAGTGGCTGTCAAATGTTTTCTGATTGAGACTTAGAGTTCCAAATCAATTTGGTGCAGAGATTCTGAACACACAAACACACACACACACACATTACAAGACTGACAGATCTACGCTTACTCTTACAAGTGTGATACATCTCTCTAGCTATCTATATTATGTTATGTCTAGATTTTTTTAGATGCTGGTTGAAAAAACATTTAATTGAACTTGCATGCTGAATTAATGAATCAAGAGCCTAATCTAAGCCATCTTAGAACAGAGCACGGGCTTCCGAGTGACACACCACTGGTTCTGCCAACCGCTGTCCTAGGATCTGGGCAGTTTGCTTAACTTTTGTGCATTTGCTTATAGAGGAAGTGTAAGTGGTTACTATCTGCCAGATCATGTGGTTGTCATGATTAGAGGGAATAATACTTGCAAACATCTACTCTAGTGAAAGCTCAATTGGTAAGTGGGGCCTAGAGTGGGGGAGGGGCATCCTCTGTTCACAGAATGGTTTAGTAGAATTTTCTGGCTGCCCCATACAAGAGAAGTCCAGAAAACTGGTATACCCATGTTTGCAGACTGTGCAAGGGAAGAAGAAAACTCGTGCTCAAGGTCACGAAGCTAGTGAGTGACATGACTGGAATTAAAATTTAGATGAAAATAAGTCTAAATATTTCTCTCTGTGACTCCTCTGCAGAAACCCAGACCTTTAGGGGCTATATGTGGAAAACTCTGAGACTCATATCCACTATCTCCAAGTCTCTGTTCTTGTTCTAGCAAACGATGTCTTCATGAGGCTATAGTTAGCTTCTACAATTCTTTCCCACGTCTCAGGAAAAAGTCTATATACGTGCACATATACCCAAGCCAATGTACACACATTACATATATTCACATATACATAAACAAATATATATTTACATGTATGAATAAACTCATGTTACATGCTATGTATATCTGAATAAACTATATGCATGATGGGTTTTATTTACGTAAAGATGTGTCTATGTATATATGTGTATGTGTATATGGTAAGCTAAATGAAAGTTGTCATAACGGAGACATTAAATGCACAATACTTTGTCTCTGCTTTAAAAACCCCTGTGCCTTGTCTCAACCAGCACCAAGACTGAAGAAGAGGCAGATTTGGGAAGTTATCTTCATGCTGAATCGACCTTCCATTTTGCAAGCAAAGATGAATTATAAACCCCAGATAACTAATGAGCCCTCAGACCTTATGTATTGATCTGGTTCTTGTCATTACGCAGAAGGTTCATTCTGCTGGGGTTGAGGACACACATTCTGTCCATGATCTCAAGGCAGCATCCTGAGACACACCAGAGAGAATTTATTTTCACTGAGATCCATGTTTAGCTGCAGGGGAACATGATTGCTAAATATCATGCGTATTTACTATTGTGCCTTGAAAGGTCATTAGTGAAGAAGGACATTGCTTTAATTTCTTCCATGTGGCTATGAGCACTGGTGGTTAATTCCCTCTCTTTACTTTAAGAGGACATTGTGGTTAAAGAGTTAAAGGCTAATTAGGCTTCTTGTCAAAAGCAACAAAACTCTGGCTTCAGTGAATTCCTCTGACAAAAACACCTTTTACTCTGCAGCTCCCTCCTGGCCCAGTTTCCAGCCTCTGATTGGAGTTCACCCCGTGAAGTCTCCTCAGAAGGTGTGTCTCCTCATGCTCTGGAGTCTGAGTTCATGCTGGCATTTACATCAGAACACAGCCAGTGATTTTCTGTCTTGGTTGCAGCAAGGTGGGGTGTGGCAGAGGAGCCCTGGCAGATGGTGGGAGCAGGCGGCTGTTAGAGAGGAGCTCTGAGGAAGGGGCATGGGGCAGTCGCTCCTCAGCCTCCCTGTGCATCTTTATTAGAGGAAGTTAAGGAACTGACCTGCCTTTTTCCTGTTTGAGGCTGAGGGTTAGAAACCCTTGGGAAACCATTATCTGAGCCTTCAAAAATGTCTGCTCAGGGCTGTATGAGATTGTCAGGGAGATAACAGAAGTAAGGCTGGGAAGACTCTGGCACATAACAGGACTTCCACTATGAGTCTCCACTGTCCTCTCCCTCCTCACCACAGTGGCTTTGATTCCCAAGGACTCTCATTCAGAAGCCAGGCTTTCTACTTCTTGTCTGAGTGGTCTTGGACAATAGTATAGGGAACACTTGAGAAGCACTGACTATGCACCAGGAACATGTACAGGTACTTGACATATACTAATTAATTGATCACCTTGTTTCATCCACCCAGACACCTAAGAGTTACAACTACATGTTTGCAGAAGAAAAAATAATACGGAACATTAATTGAGGGCTTGGTGTTCGAAGCACATAGACACATTAATGTATGCTATCCTTACAACATTGTGAAATAGATCCCATTGTTCATTCCAGTTTTAAAGATGGGTTAACTGATTCACAGTGATCCTGTCATGAGCAAGGGGCAGAACTCAAACCAGACAAGGGGGTCCTCGTTCTCTTGTTCTCTACATCGCCCTGGAAACGTTTTCCCCTTATTTATAAAATTCAGCTGATGTAACAGTATGTACATCAAATGGTGGTTGTGATGATTGAATAAGAGAGTGAAATTGAAGACACTTTACAAGTGATACCATGATATGTAAGTGTTAGATAATATTGTAATTATGGGAATTATCACAGCAAAACCATAAATCAATATATAGTATTGACTACATGATAAGTTTATTGGACAAGAAAAGAATAGCTTTTTTTTTTTTGAATGGCTATGGGCCTACTATTTGCTATTTGTTTTCTTTTTATCATTAGATAAATTGGATATGGAGTATTGTGGAAATTTAAGAGGCACAACATGTTACTTTGATCCATTTGTATGTCACCTTGGTACATTTACATGTCGTAATGATTGCCATGTAAAAACAGTTATCAAATTACATACTTTCAGCATATTATTGTCTCTACTCAGTATACTGCTCGCTGGGTCTTTGTGGCTCATTGGTATTCTTTATAAGTCTGTACCTTTAAATAGCACCCTTCTTATACCCACCCCCCATAACCAGCAATTTACAGTAGTTTTTTACAAGTTTGACTTTCTTTTTTAGCTGCCACATATAAGTGATATCATTTTTTGCTATTTTTTAACTTATATTACCTCATTGTGATATTTTTATTCCTAGTGCATAACAGAGCAAGAAGAAAGTTCACTATTGTGTTTATAGGATTCATCTAGAAATAGCATAGGGCCTCCCTGGTGGCATAGTGGGTTAAGCAACGCACTGTGAAGCAAACTACAGCCACTGCAGCACGAGTTTGATCCCTGCTGCCGGCCAGGGAGGGGACCCACATGGTGCAGGCAGACCTCTCCTGCCTCACCCGCTGCTCCCCTCAGCAGTGTGCTTCAGTCAGTCTGCCTGTTCTGCTCCCTGCTCTGTTTCTGGTGAATCCTCTCACCTCCCTGGACTCTGGCCTGTACCCCAGCTCTTGTATGCATAAGTAAATAAATCTTTTTAAAAAGTAGAAATAGCATAGTTAGACTCAAAGGACAGGTTGGCCACGTCTGTCATTCCATTTCACCATGATGAGAGCAGGATTTCTCTTCCCTTGGAATCCAGTCATATGACATTCACTTTGCCTCTGTTCCTCAGGGTAAATTATGAATGAGTTATTCCACTGGAGCTGAGCTCTCAGAAATAAAAATTTCCCCTTCAGAATCCTTGGGTCCCTGCAACCCGAATGTCCCAACCAGGCTCTCCTCATAGCTGTATCTCTTATTCTGAACTTTAAGATTCAGCATAGTCAGATCATTTTTTAAAATGCTGCTGAACTCATTTTACATACTTGAGTTTAGATCTGGTGCTGGCAAATCACCTAAAGACAAATTTCCAGGGAAGGAAAATGAATGCCATATGCAATTAGGTTTTAAGTCTGGTGAGTTACATGTGTCTTCAAAACTCCTTTGTCCTAAAGCCAAACAGGAGCTTCAGACAAAACGTGAGGTCACAATCTATTTTACATGTTCTTATAATAAAATAGTATAATTTTAAAACATTGCTGTTGTTGTTGTTTTTAATCTGAAAATGGGAGTATGACATCTGCTCTACTTAACTAAAATGGTGGCTGTTACATACTAGGGGTCTAATAATTATTAATTTCCCCCCTACCAGTTCCCTTCTAGGATAGTTTTGGGTCTGTGGATATGAAGGCAAATGCATTACCATTTTCCTGGAGTCCAGGAGAGGAGGATGAAGATAAGGCCATATTAGTGAAAGGGCTAAAGAATGACCCACAGACCTCAGCTTCTTGTGGACTTATGGAGGTGGATACAGCCATTAGGATACCTGATATATATCACATAAGAAATAACTTTAAATGCCACTAGTTTTGATGTTAAGGTAAAAAAATCGTTGGACGGATGTGATGGCCAAAATAACATTGATAAATAGAGATGAGGAGCTTGCCTTTATTTTCATCTAATTTCCAGTAACTCGATGGGAATTATCTCATGTTTCTTGTGCATAACATATAACTCTTTTCCTACTGATTGTTTCCATCACACAGAAGCCACGCCAGTCAAATGCTCATTCTTATTCAAGAAAAAGACTTCATCTTTGCCTCCTTTTTCCCCAATAGATGAGGTGTCTACAAGCTGATATTTACTAAGAAGGTTAAAAAAAATTTGGAGTAACAAGGAGCCCATCTAACCAAATTCAGCATCTTCAGATCCTAGAACAGTGCAAACCCCCTCAGCCTCCGGACCTTTGCACAAGCTCTCCTCTCTGCCAGAGGAGTGTTTCTCTTTCCCAGCACTATTTAGCTTCACTTAATTGGCTTATTTCAGGCTTCATCTTATTCTGAGAACTGTTCTATGACTCCACTCATGCCCCCAAGACAAGAGTGTGTCCTTACAGTACGTTACAAATATTTAGTATCCTACTGTCTCAGCATTCTACACACTTTTCATTCTTTGTTCACGCTGTTTCTCCCCCAACAGTTTTGTAACCTCAGAGAATGCTGTCTTGCTCACTGCTCTACACCATATGCAGCACATAATGGGCACTCAAAAGATGTTTACTAAATAAGTTCATAAAAAAGTGATTGAGTAAGTGACCATGAATGAGTCAGGCAGTGGAATGGAGCAGGAAGAATATTGAATGGTGAATCAGAAAGCTTGGGACAATTTTTAGCTTCAACTTGAACTAGCAGTATGACCCCTGCACTACTTGATTTTTTTATGCCTAAAGAAGCTTATATTATTATCTCAAAGGGTTGTGGGAATTCAGTCAAGAGTCTGGCATATGAGGGATGCTTGATCAAAAGTGAGTTCTTTCCCATGGATGAGACTTGTGTCATCAACAGGAATTCAACTACCAACTGAGTCACTGGAGCCTCTTGGTCAAACACCTTCTCTAGCTCTACTAACCAGAGAGAAGTAGTTAAAGGTAGCTACATTGTGAAGAGCTCAATCAGAAGCTGGGGCCTGTGTACTCCCTTTTCCCAGTTCTGTCCAGGGACCATGGACGGGGGTGTGGATGTCTCTCAGTGAGAAAGGAGTCTTTCAGGAACGCTCCAGCCCTGGCTCCAAAGACCCAAGTCATAAAGGTGATTCATTTTCCAGTTCCAAAGCTTCAAAGCAACACAGATGAAGTGCCATGGGCTGGAGAGAGACACACCCTCTCTTTCCCTGCAACACCTTTGGAGTTACAAGGAACCTTTAGAGATACTGAACTGTTCCTTGAGTTTCTTTTAAAATGTGAATGTTACGCACACATGTCACACTCGCTCCTGGTGCTGGGCAAGAAATTCTTGCACAGAACCTACCAGTGTTCTGTACTAGGGCTATTTTCCATTGAAACACTCCAATTAAACATCACAAAGGCAAAAATTGTAGACCCAGGGATTAGAAGCTGCTGGCAGTGTCTTGCTGGAGTAGTCTCACGCCTACTCTACCGATCTTGAAAATGCCGGAATGCAAATGCTTAGGAAATCGTGCCTTTGGTGGGGAGAGGAGGAACCTGGAGGTCACACTACCCAGAGGCACACCATTATGAAGGCCCCCACAAAATGTTATCAGCCCCAAAGGGGAAAGTATGGCTTCCGGCTTACTGCATATACCTGTGAGTTTCTGCATTTTTTACTTATGGGGGTTTTGGGAAATCTAGAGTAACCCTCTTTAGTTACGAGTAGTCTATGTGAACCTGTTATGTGGGATGGCATGGACTTTGATGGGACTAAAGTGAGCTAAAATTTCTGCTTTGTACTTAACAGCTGTGTAACCTTGGATAAATTGCTTAACCTCTCTGAATCTCGATTTCCTAGTGAAAACATCTGCTTTCTGGCAGTTGTTTTGGAGTTTAAATGAGACCTCTCATAGGAAGTACCCAACAGTGCCTGGCAACTGGGAGAAACTGCCTCACTTTCTGCTTTATTGTGCTTCTTTTTCACAAAATGAATGAGAATTATTTAGGACATTACTTGTTTTTCCAGATGTGAGATCAGTCAAAGGCCACTGTTCTTCCCCAGAGAATATATGAATACCCTTGGGTCTTAAATATGTTTAATATTAATTCCCTCCACTTTGCATTTGCAGCTGAGATTGTCACTTCTTCCGCAGGGAAAACTGGGTAGCTGACTGGCTTATGACACCAGGAAGAGTTAAGATAAAATTTTTCAAATTTTGGTAACTTCCACCTCTTTTGATAAATTAAATACAAAAAAATTCATGTAGTTTACATAAAAGTTACATACTAAGTGTAATTAATGAACCTAATATTGGAAGAACAGGAGTAACATAGATGGAAGAAAATGTAATTTTACCCCAAAATGTTATTATACAATGACTGTCTGTGCTTTTTGTATTCACTGAGCTTCTCAGTAGCATGGGCAAAAAGGGAATCATGAAAGGTCTCAATTATTGTGCAAGGGACATTACATACATCATCTATTATTTAAATGTTGTGAGATCTATACAAGGTAAAAGGTGAAATAGTGTAGTTAAGTAACTTCCCCCGGTTCCATAGCTTTCAAGAGTAGATCACAGAAACACCAAAGTCTTTCCATCCTTTTGTGAGTGGGATGGGAGGAGTGGCTCCTGCTCTTTCCCTGTGACCCTTGTTTCCAAAGATGGGATTCATAAAACCTTCAATGTCTTACTAGCCACACCTACAGGGTCAGTATGAAGGAGACTCAATTTTATCTCCCTTCTACAAAGAAGTCCTGGAGCATAGAAAGAAGGAGCAAAGCAAAACCTCACAGTGTTGCTATCAGTGTAAAAAACAAGCAGCATTTACTGACTGCCTACTTATAGCCTACACTCATTTTAACTTACAGCATTCCTTTGATGTAAGGGTCATTATAAATTCCATTTCATAAACAAACAATGTGAGACCAAGAGAAGTGAAATAAGTTGTCTGACACAGTGTCATAGCCAGGACTTTTGCTTCTGGATCCAGCATCCCAATGGCTTCAATGATAGTACTTCAGCATCCTGTCTGCACACAGGATTAAGGAAGGCCACAGCTGGGAAGAAACAAGGTAGACATTTACAATGATAGTTAACTCTGGGCTCAGGGTCTCTCTAAATAGAAAGGCTTTGTAGGTTCCCACAATATCCCCCACACATGAGCGCCCATCAATAGATTTAGAAATGTTAGGAAAGTCGTGGTGGATGCCTGCACACCGCCCTCCTAACCCCATCTTCTAACCCAACACCCCAACTCTAACAGGTTTTCTGGACAGATACAAGATCTCATGTTTTACAGAGAAAATACTGACAGTTTGCTATGCTTTCTATGGCTTTGCTTAATATAGTTTAAGTTTCCAGTATTCTCACTGGGAGAAAAGGAAACCCATGGCCTCATTCCAAGGCATATTTATTTATTTGTTTGTTTTTTGTTTTTAGATTTATTTAATTGTATTTGACATTATTTGTATTCCCCAGGGAAGTCCCACCACCACTGCACCAGTGCACCATCACCTCAGTCCCTTGTGCTCTTTCTGCCCTCATCCCAGTTTCTACCCCACCCTGCCCCTGAATACTCCCTTTGGTTTGTACAATAAATAATCCAGAGGAAATTTACGACATGACTATTGCTGCTTTTACTGTTTTAGCTGTTCATTATGTATCTCTTTTCGGGAGAGAATCCCTGGTAGAGATTGACCCCTATATCACTGTATATATGAGCTGGCATAAAAGTGGTTCCCATAGCCCACAGTCCTCTGTTAGCTCCTACCTGTAGTCCCCTGATGCAATCAGGAGGCTAGCTTGAGTCAGCCAGCGGTAAACATGCCGCCAAGGGCATGGCCAGCCAGAAGTCACAGCAGCAACGCCAGCAGTGCCACCCTAGTGACTGTACTCACATCAGTGACACTGACTGGGGCTTTGGCAATGGCACAGTATCGAAGCCAGACACATTGGGCTCACCTGGCTGTGGCCTACAGCTGGGCATTATGTTCTGTCCAAGCCCGGGTCTCTACATTTCCCATCAGTTCTGTGAGCTACACACCAGCCTTCCTATAATTTGGACTGAATTTGTCCACAGTCTTGTTCAATTATTTGCAACCTAAGCCCATGCTGAGCTAACAATTACAGAACTCTGACTTAGCAGGCCAGCCTTGTGTCAGATGCTTTAATCCCTGCTGTATGGACCTCTCCCTGAATCTTGAGATGGGTACTATTATTTGCAGTGTATAAATGACAAGTTAAGACTGGATAAGGATATTTAGCAGTTACAGTTATAATTTACTTTATGTCGAGTTGATTGGAACTAACATTTCAAAGTACCATTTCATGTAATCTACTCAACCTTCTGCATTAAGCAAAACTGCACTTTGGTGTATTGAAGACAACCCTGACTACAAAATACACAATTCTTTACGTACCTATAAGAAAGTAAAATGCCACCAATTAAATTATGACATGCCTCTGATTGCAAGATGCATGCTGGTATCACAGATACTAACTTTGAACAATATATTTTAGGGTAGATGAGTTACAGTTTATCACTATTCCCATTTAAAGATGGGATAACCAGTAGCTGAGATCCAGAAAGGCTTATGAGCTTCCCTGAATTCACATAACTTTGCACATGGTAGCAAAAGATTTAAACCCAAATCCATCCGACCCTGACCTTGAACTCAGATATTAAGCAATTGCGCACTTGCCCTATAGCCACCTAGCCATCTAGTGGTGGGATTGAAATTTGAACATGTTTGACTCGAACTAACACAAATAAAATTTAATGGGTATTTATTATATACCAGGAATAGTGCCTGGAAGTTGATGGTCCCTAGTTTATTTAACACTCATAATAAGCCTATAGAGTAGAGATTATTATCTGCATTTTGCAGGGAAAAAAATCAAGGGACTGGTTTTACTATAAGTTACAGAGCTAGTGAAGAATCGAGCCAGATCCGACTCTAGGTCTTTCTGTCTTCAAAGATACCCGTCCTATTATCTTGCCTGCTCCTGTTTTGTCTACAGCTGAACTGTGCAAAAAGCACTCCCAGAGATGGCAAAACGTATCTAAAGAAACAAATTCCTGTTGAAGGGATTTCAGACATTGATATATAGGTACCTCCTATCATACCAAAAGGGCTTTTTCTCAAATTATTACTTTGACAAAGGAGGTTTTTGTGCTTCTTTCTTCTACCACCCTCCTTTGTCTAATTCTGTCAACGTATTTGGGAGCCAATCCAATGGCAGTTTTTCCTATTTGCATGTGTGAGGATCACAGGTGAATAGCACAGGTCTCGGTGCGAACAAAAACATGGGGAGGATTCAGCACCTAGACCTTCTATGCTCCTTAATAATTTTTCTGCTTTCACACACTGGACTTCATAATAATAACAGATAACATTGTTGTTTCCTGTCTCGAGCTTCTCCCCAAAAGTAGGTCCTGTGACAAGGTATGAGGACAGATCATTTATGGGGGAAATAACCCCAGTAAGCCCAAGACGCCCCGTAAGTGATTGGAGAAAGTGCAATGGGAAAGTTAAAAAGCAAAATGGTGTGCTCATGAGTGAGTTCCTGCTGGATTCTCACCGAGGACTCTGTAGAACACAGCTAGAGATATCAGCATGAAGGATGGGATGCTCGAGCACTGTCCACTGACTTCTGTCTCATTGGCTGAGGATTTTCTCCTGTGACATTAAATTCCTCGTGCTTCTGGGATTTTACCTGTGTACACAGGCACAAGCCCCATCCAAGGGAGAGAAAACCCTAAGGCAGGAAAAGAAGAGCTGTGTGTTCTGGAGATGAGAAACGATCAGACCCCAGGAATTGCCAGCTGCCACGGAAGTAAGTGCAAACAGATGTTAGAGGATTGAGCTGCATCTCAGTCTGAAATGTTCTTACCATGCAAGCATCCTTTCTCTACCTAATTTGGATTTCCCAAGCCAATACTTATTGTAAGTGCCAGTTGCCCTAATTAACTATACTGCTCTAAAAATCAGAGTCTCTGTTTGATTGTTCTTACTATGTACCTCCAGGGACTGAGGCAGGGCTGGATGGAATAGAGTGATAGTGCAAGGAGAGGGTGAAGAGCTGCTAGTACAATGGTACAGAGGTGAAAGTCTGTATTGCCTTTTCCATGAATTAAAACGAAAAAGAACAAAGCCTCTGTAAACATCACTCTGAGCTCATTGCTACCCTGCGGTGCATGGAAACATCTTTCCTCTTATATCCTGTCCCTTTGCCAGGTAACTTTGCATTACCTTTCACTTTTACTCGGGCCTGACCATTCGACTTGTTTTGACCAAAGGGATGTTTGTAGCCATGATGCACTCCCAGGCTTGAAAGCTCAGGTGTGGTTGTCTTGGTTGCTCAAAGAGCTCAGTCATTGCTATGAGGGCATAGCTGGAGTAGTGTGCAGGAGAGGACATGTGGAGCAGAACCAAGATGCCTGGGTTACCCTGCTGGAGGCTTTTCTCAGGCTGCCATCTATAGATCCCAGACATATGTGCCTCTAGAAAGCAATTATGGGAAGCCCATAGTTGAACCCAGTTACAGGCGATCCCAGGTGAAATCCACCAGTACAGTGCTCATTCCTGACCCTCATAGTCCCAGGAATAGAAGCAAATAAACCTTCAACATAATGGCCATTGAGGTTTATGGTTGTAGCACAGTACGTTTGTGGCAATCAGTGGCTGATAAAAGTCATGCGGTACATGCAACTGTGAGCACAGTACTATCAAAAGACGGATGCTGGACAGCCAATGGGTCTCATTCAGCAGATAAATGCCTCCTTTTAGGGTCACTAGTCTGGACAGTGTGTAACTGAGACTAGTGCATCAATGCATTTCCTTATGTTGAAATAAATTTACATGTCACCAGTTGCTTGGGGACACTTGTTACCTTTAGAAACTATAAAACCAAAAAATAACTGGTTTGGGATCTCTAGGGACAAGGAGTCCTGTGAGATGGGGCTGGTGACATAACCAGGAGCCAGATTGATGAGTCTGGATGTCTTCCTAGAGTTATGAGGATGTTTGGGGTGGAGGAGGAGATTAATGAATGTCAGTTGAATGAATGAAATATTCTGGGAATGATGGGCATTTCCTGGCATTACTCAAGTGAGGGGGGGGGTCCCTTTTTTTTTTACCTCTGTGAAAATCTGAATGTTAGTTGGTTATAATGCCATGTGCCACTACAAATTTTAGGGCCTCAAGGGCTTTTTTCTTGAGTACTATTTGCCAGGTTATGTAGCATATAATCAAAGGCATAGGGCACCTTTAAATGATATCACTTTTCAAGGCAGAAAAGCTTTATGGTAAAGAGAAGATGGGAAGAAGACCAAATCAAATAACAATTATGAATAATGCCCTACTCAGCCTATAACAAAGGACTCTGGCTTTTATAATATGTTCCTGCCAAAGGCCATGCGTAATATTTCCTTGTTAGTAGTTCCCAACCACTATGAAATCCACAAAACATCTCCCAGCTGTTGAGGACTTTTCCTCTATCCTTTCCCATTCTGGGACATACCCATACATAAGGTTAGAAAATATGACTAAGCACCTCAACTTGAATGGCACTAATGGTAATTTTCTAAGGCTTTGGAGAAAGATGTAAGGAAACCACAAAGCATGTTAGCTAAAAATTACTCTGTTTAATGTTCTGTATTGCTCCACAGGTGGGGGATGAGAAGTAACTACTTCATAAGCTCATTTGAAATAACCTTATTATTACTTATTATGATTATATCAATGATCAGTACAAATAACCTTACCATCGAACTTGAGGTTCAAAAGCAAAGCAGCAAGAAGGAATTGAGTATGCAGACAAATTTACTACTGTTGTTTTCAAAGACATCACAGAAGGTTATATGCACTTAGGAAAGCTGTAGATTCTGCTCCTGGCATAAATGACATCAGAATAGTTTTTCCTGCTTGAGTCAAACTTTTGAGCAGAGAACAGGAACATATGCATTTTTTGAGATACAAGCAAGAAATGTAAGAATATCTTAATAAGAACGAAGAGAGGAACTAAGGAAACATGTGGTGCAGCCAGTCCTCATTTCTTTGCCATTTCAGGCAGGTGGTTTGTGATACCGACATTATTTATGAGGCCCAGGAGACCGAGCCAGAGAATGAGCTAAGTACATGTAGTAACCTACTAAATTCTTACAACAACCCCTAGAAGTGGGTACAATTTCCCCACTCTTTTACAGACAAGGTACTCTGAGCTGGGAGAGTTTAAGCACATCACCCAAGGTCGCACAACCAGCAAGCGCTGGTGCCTGAGGTCTCTGGGCACTGCCACAGCACATGATTTGATCTCTGTGCTCCAGTCCTAACATCTCTTACACATCTCTTCAGGAAGCGTAGTCCTGGTGACCTCCAAATTCCAAAACAAACCGTCAGGGCTGTTTTCCATTAATTCTTGCAAACACTCCAGTTCGATGAAGCCCTTATTGACAATAATTGCAAAGAAGTCAAAGATTTTAATTTGGATTTGGTATTGCCATTTCTTTAAAATTAGCTACACATAATTAGTGATTCCTGACTAGCTGTTTCCTAAATTGGCAAAGCATTATCTTTAATAGATAAGGCATAATTGCCTAGAAAGCATCCCCTACTGCTAATCATACTGAAGAAAGCTTCCTCAGTTCTTGAAACTATAAAGGGAGGATCATGGGGGTGTCTCCCATAATCTTACAAACTTAAGAATGTTTTCATCATCACAGGTACAAAAGCCCCCAGGACACTGCATTCACAGCAGCTTCACAGCAGGGAATATGGAAGGCCAGCTGTCACTGGCACCCTATTCTTTCGGCAGGGCCCTGACATGCATCTGACACCACTCAGTCCTTTCCCTGGTTTTTGCTGACATTCTTGCTCACTTTGGAAATGTTTTACTTTTTCTCTGATGCCAGCCCTGGGAAAATTAGGTCCAAAAGATCCTGTCCAGGGATACTGTAATATAGATTTTAGAAGTGATTATTTGGGTACAGTGAAGCCAACAGAATGGGTGGTAACTGCCATGGAAAAGATAGTTGTGTGTGCCAGACCACAAGATGCAGGAGATGCGTGGATGGTCACTGGGGAAGCAGCAGGGGCTGGCAGGGTGCAGAGGGAGAAGGCCAAGTTGGGGACCAAAGGTTTTATTTTGTCATTTCCATAAGAATGCACAGGCAAGCCAAAAACAGATGAGTGGATCGGGAAGCTGTGGTACATATACACAATGGAATACTACTCAGCAATCAGAAATGAAAACCTAGATTCATTCATAGGAACATGGATGGATCTGGAAGGGATTATGCTCAGCGAAGTAAGTCAGAAGGCAA
>JAGFMF010011709.1:7921654-7935185 GCA_019455555.1 Galemys pyrenaicus | reverse complement strand
GATGGGAACACGAGGGACTGAGGTGATGGTGCACTGGTGAGATGGTGATGGGGAATACATGGGGATTACAATTGATGGCAAGTATATGTAAATTTAAAATAAATTTATATGAATAAAAAAATTTAAAAAAAAAGAATGCACAGGCAAGGCAGGTGAACAGATCTAGGATTGCCTAGTTTGCATCATTCAGTGACTTCTGGGGTGGTGGGGCTGTCCATAGTTGAGTGCTTGAGCAGTGCAGGCAGAGAGCAGCGGGGGTTTGGGAGCCCAATAAAGGGGGTGGCTGCGTATGGTGCTGAGCTGGTTGCACGGCTTGGGGGAAGTTGTTAACCATCTCTAGGAATTCCCTAGCCCTGCAGGGGCAGACCCTCCCAACTCAGCAAGCCTCAGAAGATAGAAAATAAAAGGCTAATAGAAGATGGTAACTGAAGAGTTCATCTTTCTGACGGGAAATGTGAGTCCTAACTGTGCTTTTGTGCATGTGTGAGTTTGTGTGTGTGTGTGTGTGTGTGTGTGATATGAACTGGTGTCACAGTGTCACCTGAAGTCTTAGAATTTTCAATGACTCAATAGCATTTCTAGGAAATGAGGCTTCCACATGGACCAGATTATAAATAGCACCCCGCCCCTTATTCATCTTTTATTGACTTGGCCTTGCTCCAAGGACTGTATCTGAGGAGCAGAAGTGCTTGAAGACACTTTCTCCCTTGCGAAGAGTCTTGATTGTGGGTGAAACTGGAGATATAGATCACAGCAGTCTTAGAACCTCCCTTTTTGACTACGTCTGCTAAGCTGAGGACAGGAGTCATTGCTGAGGACGGAGACTGGAAAGTGAGGAGACCATCCATTAGACAACAGCAAGAGAGTCCTCTTCCCCTTTATTTTTTTTAATATTATTTATGAATACAAGAACTGGGGTACATGTCAGAGGTGTGGGAGTGAGATGATTCCCCAGAGACAGAGTAGGGAACAGAACAGGTGGATCTACTGAAACACACTGCTGAGCGGAGCAGCAGGTGAGACAGGGGAGGTCTGCTGTGTCATGTGGTTATCTCCCTGGCCAGGAATCAAGCTCATGCAGCACTGGCTGCAGACAGCTTCAGACTGCTGAGACTTAACCCTTTGTGCCACCAGGGAGGCCCCCTCCTCCATTTTAATCTGATCAGAAGTTGTCCTTAAACATTTTAACTAACCAATTTCTTCCTTCTTTCCTTCCATAAGAATGTTTATTTACTAACTTCTGTGTGCAAACACAAATTCAGGCACCTTGGAGGTATCCAAAGAGAAACCAAATAAAAAGTTTACAGCCTCATTGTGTTTCAAAGATAAATATTACCAATTAAGCTCTGAAAGCAAAAACTATACTTAGTCACTGGATAATTTGAGCTCTTCCTGGATCTCAAATATTATCTGAGTCTGGAGACATATACTACTTTCAAATGGCTTTCAGAAATAAGTCCAGTCCTATCTCCAGAAAGACACTGACTGACACCCAGAGGTGGGGGAGATGACAAACATTTTGGGGAGACAAGAGATGCAAGAGCTGGGGCCCAAGAGTCACATAAATCTGCTTCCTTTGGGTTTCACTAGTTCTAAGCCCTGGATGATGTGCCTAGGTCTTCAAGACTTAGTTCTTTCACTATTTAGGAAAATCATTATTTAAAACTTCATAGAGTAGAAAAGATTCTTGTCAGGATAATTGAGAACATTTGTATAAATCACTTGATGCGGTGTCTAGGACAGAGCAAGACTCATCCATGTCCTTCATCAGTACTGAAGTTGCTCTGGACAGTGACCTGTTCCAGAGGGACCATGTGAATCCATCACATCACGTCAAGAGCACAGTGTCTCACTACTGAGTCTGTGGCTTAACGGTGTGTGGCCTGGTTGAGCAACTCAACTTTTCTGAAGCAGAAATAATCAACCTACCTTTAAACGTTTTTCTGAAGCAAGAATATAATGAATGTGAACGCTGTAACTGGTTATTTTCTGTTTTCCATAATAAGTGTCACCACAACCATTAGCCTTACAGGGTAATTAACTAGGGATATTCGACTCCTGGGATGTCAGCCCTGCGTTTCTGAGGGAGACGACAGGGCAGCCGCGTGAAAGGAGCTTTTGCTTGCTACATGCTCCGTTTTTCTTGGCACGGCGTAGGCAGAGGTCACTTTCTGGCATCCGTACAGAATGCCTGTGGTTCCACCCACCAACGCGCCATTCTTGGTTCTGTCTCAAGGATCTGCGCTTTATGCCTGTCTCTGCGGCTACCTATGACCACAACTGAACTAAGTCCAGCCAGCGACGGGAGCCTCGGGTGTGACTGTCTGTTCCTGGGTGTCTTCCAGCAGACACATTTGCTAGAAGAATGTGTGATATGTGCTGAGATTCTGTGAGGCCTCAGTGGGGAAGGGACATGCAGGGCCCAGGAGACCTGGGGGCGGGGAAGGCGAGGGCAGCAGGCTGTGCACCCAGGTATTTGCCTGTGGGGAACACAGCTATCAAGTCTGCCTGGAAGGATTTTCTCATTTTTCTGTGAGAATGGCTAAGAGGAGTCTGTGGAAAAAAGCAGATGACCGAAGCACAGAGTAAAATATCAGAGGCTGAGGAGTTAGGGACCAGACAATCTGAGTTTGAAGGTATGCAAAATCTAAACAAGATGCAGGCGCAAACCATGGAGTGGAATGGCTGCCCAGCTTCTGGATTTCTGTTTGGGAAGAGTAAGTTGGATAACAAATTTTATGACATGTTGGGAAAAGTTATTTTAAACATTTAAAATGAATAAGAGATTAATTTCCAAAACACACTTTAATTCCAAATTAAATACCTGAAGAAGGAAACTGGTAGGAAAATGGGCAAAATGAACAAATTACAGAAACCAAATATCTATCTCAAAAGTATATAAAAATAGAAATGGCATGGTTGATCTTTACAATTATGAGTACTACTTTATAAGCAAAATAATAATAATAATGGGAATGTCAGGATTACCAGTTGCTGGCAGGACTTTGAGAAGACAGGGATTTTTAGGTACTATTGATGAGTACTGAAAGGAATGAGTATTCTGAGAGTGATTAGGAGATACTTAGTTAAAATGAGCACTTCTAGTTTTTTATAACTTAGCCAGCCTATCCTGTGTGTATATTCCAGAACAATTATTGCAAAGTCATAAGGAACCCTGCACAAGCTTGTTTTCAGTGTTATTTTTGATGCCAGAGAACTGATGGCAACCACGGTTAACCCCTAAAGGAATAAGTATTGTAATAAAAATAATAAAAAACCATGGACATCAGTTAAAACACACAAACTAGATGTTCACAGACACATAAGGAGGATCCCACAAAACAGTATTGAATCAGAAAATGATGAGGATGAGGATATAATATGACATATCATTTAAGTAAATTAAAACAACACTTGGTATTTTATCACAACATACAAATATTTAAGGGCATGTGTTGAATCCTTTACATTGAGTCTCTACAAACTAAAGAATGGGACTGGGTATCAGTGATTTGGAAAACATGTTAAGCTCCAATGTCATGCGCATTGTCTGAGGTTAACTAGTTGAACTCTTTTCCCTGAAAATCTAACTTTAAGATGAACAATAAAAAGACAAACTTTTGCTTTATAAAAAATTACATGGTGTAAAATGCAATAAACATTTTAAAAACATATCTGAAATGATCTTTATTCCATACATTACAGTGTACGAAAAACAATGAACGAAATTAAACAACTTTGACATGATTAAAAAAAGAAACATTATTTATTAGTACTCTGACATCATCTTTTCTTGGAGTTATTTTTAAAAATCAGTGTTCAAAAGGAATTTCTACTTTTTATTACCCCAGAATTAGCCTTGTCTTTGTAGTCGCCTCATTTGCAGATGTTGCTATACATTTGTAAGTGGGCCAGGCCCAAAAATCTATAAACAAAACTCGAGTAAGAAGACCAAATGCATAGAGGAGTCAGTTGATTATTTAAATATGTATTTGTGAGTGTGCTGGCTGTTTGTAGCACCATTGTCACATCATGTGTGACTCCCTTTTGCCATTCCTTTTAAAACACTTAACTAATTAAATTGTTCTTAATTTCACCATCTCTTATCAGGCTCGTTAGATATATCTCCCTCAGTCTTTGCAAGTTCCCTCTGCCTTTGGTAATCTGCTGAGTTCGGCCCACCTCTCCACAAGCAATCTGCAATGATACTTTCCAAGGCGTTTCCCCCAGTGTGTTCAATAACATCTTTATTTCTTCTCCATCATCTGAATACCCAAAGACTGAGCTGAGAAAACAGGTGTCACTATCCAACTAGAGGAAGAGGTGATCCAAATCTGTTTTATGAGGCTTCTGGGAAAACAATCACACTAAATGACCTCAGGATCCTGTGTCTGTGAAGACTGAGATCTTTAAGCTCCTACATGGTCCTTTAGTGGTATTTACTGAAAGGTCATTGGTCTGAGGAGGAGACTAGTTGACTGGCCAATAGTCACATCCATTCTTCCTTCTGCGGACAGTCAAGTAAATACATACCTAAACACACACAAGCACACATCACTATGAATAAATTTTTAGGTTTATGTGTTTTACAATCCAAGTTTGCTATGTGTGTGTGCGTATGTGTATAAAAGAGAAAGAGAGAGAGAGAAGGAATATCTGCAGGTGATAATGGGATTGTTGAAATAAAATGAAATAAATGAATAAATTGTTGAAATAAAATGAAATTTTGTGGAACAATTTTGCACCATTTGGGGGCCACTTCTAAAGAAGAATCCTAAAGACCTTATCTTTACATTTCAGACCAGCTTTTGGATAGCCAAAAACCAAAAAAATAAACGAAAAATCTAGACTTCCTCACTCTCTCAAGACAGTCAGGAACTCACAAGTTCCACAAAATAAATCAAAGAGTAGCATTGTAAAACTCTAGTAAGGCAAAAAGTAAGATGCTTTCTTTCTGTCCATTTTGCTTACAGATAATGTAGCAAAAGGAGAACAAGATAGTTGATATTCAGAAAAACGTTGTTTTGTGGGTCGGCACTGAGAGTGCACAGCGTGGTTTAAAGGTCATGATCAGCATGAGAGGTAGGAATTTTGATTTCTGTCACAAAGATGAGATGCTGCAGCTTCGAAATAGGTTAAGTGACTTTAATCTCTATGTGTAGAGTCAAGTCTTGAATCACAGCAGATGATTAGCTTTGAGAAGACAGGCATTATTTGCCTTTATTATTGCAATCTCAGGTTTTAAACCAGCATTTAATAACAGACCTCAACCAATATTTGTGAATGGATAATAATGAATTAAATAATTGAGTGGAATGATTTCAATTAAATTCCCTCCACTATCTCTTTTATGAAACTTCAATGTTCACAATTGAGGAAGGTCAGCAGCACAATGCTGGTAATAAAGAAAACACGAGGAAATTCACCAAAATGAAGCTTAGCTCACTGCATAAAGTAAACCCAAATAGAACAGTTTCTTTTACATCACTGTGACCAGCAAAATGATAGCACTTGTTTCCAACTGAGACAAGTACATTGTGACATCAAAAGCTCTATTGAGGGGTCTTATTTGGAGAATGGGATGATTTTATAATAAATTTCTTTAAAACCTCATCCTGAGTTATACTTTGAATACAGTTTATTAATGGTACTTTTAATAACAAAAACTCTATTCTTAAAGATAGAGAAATATGAAGATCTAGATAATTTCTATTAGCTGCATACTAAATATTGTATCTTCCTGTTTCTATGTGCACATCTTGTTGAGGGATAATTTTGTTCCTCTCATTAAATATGTGTTTGCTTTTATTGTCTTCTGTAACTTGCAATATCATTTGCTCAGTTTTTGTTTTTTATTTTTCCTAGGTGGGGAGAGTTCTTTT
The DNA here is from genome assembly GCA_019455555.1 of Galemys pyrenaicus. Taxonomy (NCBI): domain Eukaryota; kingdom Metazoa; phylum Chordata; class Mammalia; order Eulipotyphla; family Talpidae; genus Galemys; species Galemys pyrenaicus. Next base: position 7,929,303 of record JAGFMF010011709.1, on the reverse strand, counting down.
TGATTGTAAGGACATCGATTTACATTCTATATATCAATTCTATATTAACTTTAAACATAATATAGATTGTTTTCCTTTGGGAGGGAACTCCCATTAAATTTATAGTTTTATCTTTCACATTTATGTTTCTAGCCATCCTAGAGTTAACATTTTTTTGCACTGTTAGATAGAGTTCTGGATTCATTTTTCATGATAAAATGAACCAGCATTTGTTCACACTATCTACTAGACAATTTTTCCTTTTCCCATTGCCAACTGTATCATATATTTAGATTTTATATGCTAATGAGTCTGTCTCAGAACTATTTGTTATCTTCCATTTGTCAATTTGCCTATTTTTAGGTCAATAAAAATACTTTTTATTACTGGAGTCTGCTGTATGTCTCAATATCTGGTAAAGATAAGTTTCCTTTCTTTACTATTTTTTAAGGTTACTTTAGCTATTTAGGGAATATAAATTTTAGGTTTATCAGGTGTGTAGGAATCATTCAACTGGAATTTATATTGGGCTTGCACTAAATTTGTAGATTAGTTTGGAGAGAACTAATATGTTTGTATCGGTGTTACCCATTTAAAACCATAAAAGTTTCTTTATTTAAAATAATTTTCTATGTACTTTATTGGATTTTTAACAATTTTTCCATTGTTATTCTGGTTAATCCTGAGATAGTTTAATGCTACGTGACATTATGAAATATTTTATTTTTAAAATATCTTTTATTTCTTACAGAAATGAATAACATTACTTTTTGTATGGCAATATTATAAACATGCTTGTTAAACTCTTATTAAATCTACTGGTTGGTGTGCTGTTTATACTGCTTTTTACTTTATTGATGGCAAAAATACTACATATCCATCTATATGATGTGCAACTTATATATATATATACACATAAAATATGTAATTAAACATGTTGTTGCATGTATCTTATATATACATACACATAAAATATATAATTAAACATATTGTTGGCATTACTTTGAACCACTGTTATCTGTGGTTATGTGGTACATAAGAGCAAAATAAAGGAGGACACTGAGGGTGTGGCTTTGGATTGACTGTTAGCATTGGACAGTGCATTCATATGTCAGTTATCTCTAGAAAGTATCTAGCCCTGGACAGACAGTCCTCCAGGGTCAGCAAGAACCCAAGATATCAAAGTACCAAAAATAAAAGATTAGAAAGACCTGACTGATATGATATAGAGGTACACCCATGAATATACAGGTATGTGCAGGTGTGCATACCTATGTGATATACTGCAGATACACATGCCGTGCAGCAAAGAAGAAAAGCTGCTTTTTCCAGCAATGGTACAGCTGTGCAAACATGGGATCTGATCTGGCAATTCCATGTCTAACATCAGCACAATGTACTGTCTGCTCTGTAAGTCATTCTGCATGTGGTTTCAGCTTGGCTGCATGGGGTGGTAGGAGTCTGGCAGATTGTCAGTGCCTGGTGTTTGGAGCAGAGTAGTGAGTTTTAATGAGAGCAGAGGCCTCCTGCATGTTCTGCATCAAAGGTCTGAAGCCTTGGCAGAGTAGGGAGAAGAGGAAAAGGAATGAACTAAGTTGTTTGAAATTATGACTTAGGCTTGTTTTTACATCATTGTGTGCTCTCATATAACATGTTCTGTAAGTAAAGGGCATTTTTGTTGTGTTTGTCTTTTATAATGATGTGCTTCTAATAAATGCAATTTTCTAGTTTGAAGATCTGTGCCAGAGACCTCTCTGCAAATGTGAAGACCTTAAATTTCAAACATGTTTTATAACAATTTTAAGTACTCATTTGAGGTATCCGGAAATTGAGTTTAAAAGACTCCAAAGATGCATGTTTGCTTAGAGGACAATCTCATACTAGAACCCCGGCTGGTGGACTCTTTCCCTGTATCTTGCTGTGAGTAGTTAAAGCCATTTTGGGCTTCATGCTGTGTCCTCAGCTTGCCTCTCTTATAGAATCTCCCCTCCACTGCTTGTGACACCAAGACTGATCCAGAACAACTCCATGAATGTGCTGCAAGAGGCTGCATGTGCCCCCATCTTCCCGGCCCCACCCACCAGCCGGCCCTCCTGACCACCTTAAGCATGGGTCTTAGGATATGTTACCTGATCTAACCCTGTGTGGGTTTGGTGTTCTCATGTGTTTCCACATCGCAGCCAAACGTAACTCATCATGGAACACTGAGATGCAGTCCTTCTCATCTCTCATGCTGGTGAGTCTAAGGGCTCTTTGTTAAGTCATTTACTCTTGTTTTCTGGTATTTCTCATGCAGTGTTTTTGACCTGAGATTGTTTGTTGAAAATCCTTTACCACTAAAGAGCAATGGGGTGTGTGTGTGTGTGTGTGTGTACCCAGGCACACATGTGTGCAGGCCTTGTCCCCATGTTCTGGTAGAGCTGATCTTCCAAGTATTTTCAAATCACTTCACTAACCAGTAGGACTGTATGATTGAAATATATACTGTAATCCTAGAAAACCACTGAACTAAAGAAAAGCAAGCAAAGGTCTCAGTTAAAATCTGAATCAGAGACCATATCTTTCCTTATATAAGTGTTATATCTGTCTAGAATGTTCTTTCATTTCTTTGACATATGAATTCTTTTTAAGCTGTCAAATTTCAGTTCCAAGTATCAGGTTCCTATCAATGCTTTTTGTTAATCTTTAAAATAACATTTGTACTCAAAAAAAAATTTGTTCTCATATTTTGGCAAAGTCGATTATGTCTCTCTTCTTTGTTCTTTAAGATACAATCTCGTCCACTCCCCCTTTTCTACATTTTAGAAGACCAGAAGACTCTCTCTTGTCTGTAATGTAAATTTCTTATATGTAGGAACTATAAATTTTAGCCCTTATTTGTTTTTATAAATTTCTACTTAGATATAATTTACATACTATCAATTCAAACATTTAATTATGTAATTCAGTGGGTTTCCAAATATTCAATTGTGAAACCATCACCATAACTTCAGAATATTTTCATCATCTCCAAAAGAAAGGAATGATAGCAGTCCTTCCCCATTTACCCCCAAATTCCTTCTGCCTATCTTAGACAATCAGAACCCACTCTCTCTCCCTATAATTCACTCTTCTGTGGTACTTCATATAAATGGAATCATATCACACGGAGTTTTTGGTGCTGAGTTTTATTTAACATATGTTTTTTTAAGGTTCATCCATGTTGTAGCTGAATAATATTCCATTTTACAGATACACCACATGTGTTTATCCATTTGTCACTTGGTAGGCTTTTGGGTTATCTCTACTTTTTGACTATTATGAATCATAATACTATTGATATTTGTGTTCAAGGTTTTATGTGAACATATGTTTCACCAGTTCCATATGGGAGTGGAATTGATGGACCACATGGTAACTCTCTATTTATTGTTTTGACAACCTGCCAGAATGTTTTCCAAAGTAGTTGTACTATTTTGCAGTTCTAAAGCAAAATATGAGATTCCAGTTTTCTGCAACCTCTCCAACACTTGTTATTTTCTGTCTTTTTTTTCATGGTCAGTCTAGTGGGTATGAAATAGAATCACACTTGCTTTGGGTTTATGTTTTCCTGATGAAAAAGACTTTGAACGTTTTTTCTGCCTTTACTGGCCATTTCTATATCCTCAGATAAATGTCTGTTCAGAATTTTTTTTCTATTTCTTTGTTTACATTTCTTTTTATGCATTTATGTATATAAGAACTGGGGTGTAGGCCAGATGTGTGGGGGTGAGAAGATTCACCAGAGACAAGAGTGAGGAGCAGAACACGCAGATCTACTGAAATAACTGCTGAGGGGAGCAGAGGATGAGACAGGAAAATTCAGCTGTGCCATCTGGGTCAGCTCCCTGGCAGGATATGGAATTCATACTTCAGTGACTGATGATAGCTTGATAGTGTTGAGACTTAACCCCTTGTGCCACCAGGGAGGCCCCTTTCTATTTCTTAAAAGTGTCTTAGAACAACAAATATTCAGGATTATCTGAGTCAGGATTCCCAGTACAGCTTCACTGGATCGTCTGACTTAGTCACATCTCAAATGATTGTGGCTACAGATATCATAAATCTTAACTAAGGAAGCTTTCAAGGTCCTTATGTGATATTGTCATGATTTGACTCCTCTTAAATTATTGATTGATGTCCAATTGATGTAATAATTTTTTTGTTGTTACTTGTACTGTTGATGTCATATCTAAGACACTGGGAGGATTTTCGCCTAATGCGTTCTTCCAAGACTTTTATAGATTCAGTTTGTCCAATAGATATTGATATATTTGGAATTAATTTCCATATAGTCCAAAGTATGGGTTCAAATTTATTCTTTTACATGTGCATACCCAGTTGTTCCAGCACGAACTGTTGAAAAGATTATTCTTCCTTTGTTGGGTAGTCTTGGAACATTTGTTAAAAATGAGTTGGCCATAGACACATGGTTTTATTTTTGGACTCTAAATTCTGTTTCATTGATCTATATGTCTTGTGCCAATACCACACTGCTATAAATACCTTTTTATTCGGTAGTAAGTAATCATAGGAAGTATGATTACTATTTGTTGTTCTTTTTCAGGTTTTCACTGGGCATTCTATAGTCTATAACCAGCTTCATGTTAAAGGCAATAAAAGCTAGAAGAGGTTAGAGCAACAGGTGAAAGGTGAGTGGGGAGGTGTCAGAGCTGGGAATTTCTCTAATCAATTAAAAATAGAGCCAACTGGACTTTTAAAAATACAGGCTTGCTTACAAATAGGTATATTTTTCCTGCCTTCTGTCAAGAAGAATTGTGACTATGTGAGATATCATACTAGGAAACTGACTCTAGGGATAGAAATTCCTATTGTAAAGAGAGATCATATAATTTATTTTCAAAATAGCAAATGAAGATTTTCTTAATAACTAACAAAGAAAACAGGCATAAACTGGAACCTTCCTAGGTAGACTGAGCTGAATGGATAACTGAAAAGACCAATAACTGGTTTTTCTAAAAGTTTCTTTATGGTATAAGGGGTTCAAGAAGTGGAAAATTATTCCAATTTAAAAAACAAAGACATTGCTCTTTGGTGACAAGAATTTTGTTTGTTTGATTATATTTTTGGGGTTTGAATTCTGTGATGACTGTCTCCAGGAGATTCTTTCCTCTAAGAGACCCTTCAGTTTATTCTGGGAGAGAGAAAACACAAAGTGCAATGAATCCATGGTGGAAATAAACTCGATGTGTGCCAGGAAAGGATGGCCAGGGATAAGTAAGTGAAGAAGTAGGGGCGGCTCAGGGAGAACTGATTCTGCTCCTCCCTACAGGAGGCATAAAAGCAGAGAAAAACCACCCACATATGACATCTCTATCTGGCTTTCATCCTTCAAGGCTTGGTACCTTTAAACTAGTTGGTCAACTTCTTTCTACCTCAGTCTGTATCTTTATCATGGGAAGAGTAATGATGAGGAATGATGAGTCTTATATGAGCAAATTCACATGGGTTTCAGGTATCTGTGGGGTATTAAGTAAGTGTCTGAGAATTCAAAAAAAGAAATGTTAGTGGTTGACATTCCTTGCAGTAGTGGCCGTACTTTATGCAAGGGGGAAAAACAAGACAGGTCAGACCCAGGGCTGAATTTGGAGATCCTAGCTCCTGGCCCTGAGTATTTCTCTCAGAACTAGGTCAGTGATGATTAATTTTTAAAGATCTGGGCCCGCCCTGGTGGTGCAGTGGGTTAAACAACACACTATGAAGCAAACCGTAGCCACTGCAGCACGAGTTCGATACCTGCCGCCGGCCAGGATGGGGACCCACATGGCGCAGCAGACCTCTCCTGCCTCGCCCACTGCTCCCCTCAGCAGTGTGTTTCTGTCAATCTGCCTATTCTGCATCCTGCTCTGTCTGGTGGATTCTCTCACCACCCCCACACCTCTGGCCTGTACCCCAGTGCTTGTATGCATAAATAAATAAATCTTTAAAAAAATTTTTAAAGATCTTTTAGATTCTGGACAAATATTCACAGGTCTGGTAGCTTGATCTGAAGTCTACGGATGGACAGCTTCAATTTTCAATTACTGAAGTATCAGTTTAGAGGCCTCAAATCTGTTATCAGTTTCCATGGAGCTGATGTCTGCCTTTGCAAATATCTGAGAATATTTCCAGGCTGCATCCTCCAAAGAGTAAGAAGCTCAAGACCTACTCTGGAAAACAATAATGTGACCACCAATAATAGCAAAAACAGTGATGATGAGGAATTGCAGTCAATATTGATTAATTCTCCACCTGTGCCCACCGAACACCATGCAGAGAGCTGTCAAGACATCCCCTTATTCATCGAGATAACCATATGGGTTTAAATAGTTTAGGGTGCACAGCTGGGCTGTGGGATTTGAGGACCTGCACTCCAGACCCCAGTCAGATTGCTCTTATGTCCATGCTATGCTACCCCCTCTGAGAAGATGTGGTTCTAGGGCAACAGTAGATGTTTATGGCAGGAAGTTATCAGCCTCCTTTAGCCTTTTTAACCTATAAATCCTTCAGGAATAACCCCGTCGATACCTCTTGCCTCTACCAAATAGGAAATGTCTCCAACTTACAGTGATCTGGATTTTCCTAGTGCTTATGCCATTCACGGGAGGTCAACCTAGGAAAGCGCATCCCCATTAAGTCACTGAACTGCGAAGGATGACATTAATCCAGGTCTACATGAGTGATACTCTTGTGACCTGACATGTGTAATGCACCGTTGAAAAGATGCGGCCTATTTCCAGAGGCTGACTTTCCATCCAGAGAATCTGTGCCTGCTCAGCGGTGGTAGGAACAGTGTTCTTAATTCTGGTGCCAGCTCAGGCCTGCTTAAGTGGCATTGAGCGTTCACCTCATTAGACCTTTAGTGCATCCAGCAAATTCATGGAAAGTCATTATAGGGAAAGAACTGACTCTGGGCTTTCCACTGTGTAATTCTAGTCTGTCTTCTATTTCAAGGTGACTGGCACATCTCAGCGATCGAATTTCAGGGAGGGAAGAACATTAAAACCAAACTTGGGAGGGAGTCTTGTGTAGTGGCAGAGAACAAGGAAGCATAACTTCTTAGGTCAGTGTAGGTGGGTTCACATCCAGTTTGGGAAATTAGTACCTAAATGGCCAGTTACTATAATTCCCGTTGTTTGTCAATTTCCTTCAGAGCTTACTACACAGGGTAATTGAAAGTATCAGTTGGCATTATGTATGTGGAAAGCCTTCTCACATGTGGAAGAACTTGCTCATAAGATGACCCAAGCTCCACTCATTATCTCCTTACTCTTGGCTACCTTCCAGCATTTGATGTTCATGGGACAAACTTTCATCCAATGGAATAAAAACACTTTATCTTCTGGTGGGCTTCTAGAGATATTTGTATTCTCTGATTATAAAGGGTCTCTCCTTTCCTTTAGTAGTCTCTCAATCGCATCCTTTTTCTGTTTATTGAAATATATATGTGAAGTCTATGCTACAACAGCCATCTTATAATCATGAGTCAATAGCAAAAGAGACTAGAGCAATTCTTGGTACACAACTACAAAGTGTTATTATTATTTTTTAAATTTTATTTATTTTTATTTTTTTATTAAAATATTTTAAAATTTACATATACTTGCCATTAATTGTAATCCCCATGTATTCCCCATCACCATCTCACCAGT
>JAGFMF010011709.1:7894517-7921527 GCA_019455555.1 Galemys pyrenaicus | reverse complement strand
GAGCATAATCCCCTCCAGATCCATCCATGTTCCCATGAATGAGTCTAGTTTTTCATTTCTGATTGCTGAGTAGTATTCCATTGTGTATATGTACCACAGTTTCCCGATCCACTCATCTGATTTTGGGCATCAAAGTGTTATTATTACTTTGATCACCATCACTAACTTTACCATAACGGAAGGGTCAGTAACTGATAGAATTAGTTAAAGAGAATAGAGTAAAACAATTGAAAGTTCCTGAGCCATGATTGCATTGATAAGCCAGTTTACCCATCCGAATCACTGGTAATTTTGAACTTTGTGAAGTATTGAAAAACGCTCTAATTTCTAAGTCACTGTTATTCAGGCATTGTGTTCCTTGAAGCTAAAAGACAATCCTAAGTGATAACATATTTATTTGTTTATGCATACAAGCACTGGGGTACAGGCCAGAGGTGTGGGGGTGTGGGTGAGAAGATTCACCACAGAGAGCGGGGAGCAGAACAGGCAGATCAACTGAAGAACACTGCTGAGGGGAGCAGCGGGCACAGCAGGAGAGGTCTGCAGTGCCATGTGGGTCCCCTCCCTGGCCGGCAACAGGGATTGAACTCGTGCTGCAGTGGCTGCGGTTTGCTTCATAGTGCGTTGCTTAACCCACTGCGCCACAAGGGATGCCCCAGATCTGTTACTTCTTGGTGGTTTATTTTTATCCAAGGAGTTGGCCAATATTGGCACTACCTATCCAATCCACAGTAAATGACAAGCTAACCTCTATGGGAACTCTTTCAATAACTGGACACTCTACTTCCCAAGGCAGGCTGTTTGATATTTGGAAAGATCTGACACCTAGAAAGATATTCCTTATACTGGGCTACATCTATTTTCCTGGATTAAAAACCAATTTTTCTTTTACTCTCTGGGAGTCATACTAACCTGGTGAATTCTCTTGTCTGTAATAAGCTTATAAGAAATATATTTACTGCCTATAAACATACATGGCTTGAAGGTACAAATGTTGAATACTGGATAGTATGTAAAATGTTGATATTTGTTTTCATACTTCCCTTGCAAAGATCTCTCAAAACCTTATTTCCCATGGGCATATTTTACCCTATTTGGTTCTCTGTAATGATTCAGAGGTGTCTTAAGTTTTTGTGCATTTCAATCTGCAGATACTTCCTGTCCCTCCTCTAAAAGGGACCTTATTTCCATTTGCAGCTAGTCAAATGTGTTCTCTTATGCTGAGATATGAATGCTAACAGCTTGTTGTCCACTTAATATATTTGTTAAAATAGCATCCATATAACACTGTGGAATAACAGTAATGGCAATAATAGTTGGAGTAACATACTAATAATGGAGTAATAGTAATAGTTGGTATACAAAGAAAAGAAACAATGCAAATCTCAAAATTGTAATCTGTGACTTAATTATAGAAATTTACTCTTGGACACAAGCTTGTAGTGGACATTGGTTCCTTAGTATTTAAATGCAACATTATCTGACTTGGCTGATATACTTTGAGGGAATAGGTGTACATAAACATGTGTTAGATGAATGAACTGTTGTTCACAGCTGTAGGCTGATTAGGGTGGTAGTTATTGAAAGTTAGTGTGGTTTTGAAATTTTTCAGAATAGGGTAACAATGAATTCTGCTACACCAATGGACTCTTCAAACTTAAATATTTAATAATATTTTTGTATATAGTAGAAAATTTTATGGTTTTGATGGTTCCAGTAGTTAATGGATATCAGGCCATGACATAAAATTTTTTGGTCATTCTAAAACATGTTTAACGAGAAAAATGGAGATGAGCAATGTGGTGGTGGTGGTGGTAGATGGTAGTATTGGTGGTAGATGGTGGTGGTCTTGATGGTGATGGTAGAGCTGATGGTAGTGGTGGTATATCATGAGGGAAAAAACGCAGAAGGTAAGCCAGAAGCCAGGTCACTTCACGTCCACTGGGGAGGAGGCATGAGGGACTTCACTGTGGGCAATGTACTGATCAGATTTCATTTATCATAGAAAGGGAGAACAAATAAGGCAACACGTTCCCCTATTTGGTTCTCAATTTCCATGTCCTCTGTTCCTTTGGAAATATCTCTTCTTCTACCATGTCCAGAGGCCTGACAAATAGGCCTTAGAGAGACAAAGGGAGCTGGTAGCATGTGGTTTCGTTCTTGGGGACACTGGACACTGTCATTACAGAAATGTTAGCTTAGGTTTAAAAACCACCCATGCAGCACCTGAGTCAAGCTGAGACGTCTTTCCACATGGCCTCTCATGAGGACAGGGGCTGGGTAGGGCTGCCTGTCTTTGTGGCCTCCCCCTGCCCGGTCCGGGATAGAGGGACAGCACTGGAGGTTCACTGTCTGCTCATGTTGCCTGAGGTTTTCTGTTATGGCTTCTTCAGAGACAGTGGCTGGGTTTCCCAGAGTCAGTCCTCCAAACACTGAGGGGCTGGTTATCACCCTCATCACCTGTGGCTTGTGGCAAAGATTGCAAAGTGTCTCAAAATCCAGATTTTCAAATCTTTCATGATTGTGACTTTATTAAACGTATTCTTCCAATAGTACTGTGGGCTTTTGAAAATGATCTTTTTGCGCTCTTTGGTTTAAAAAAAAAAAGCAAAAGTTCGGGCCTCCCTGGTGGTGCAATGGGTTAAGCACTGCACTATGAAGCAAATCGCAGCCCCTGCAGCAAGAGTTCGATCCCTGCCGCCGGACAGGGAGGGGACACACATAGTGCAGGCAGACCTCTTGTGCCTCGCCTGCTGCTCCCCTCAGCAGTGGGTTTCAGTCAGTCTGCCTGTTCTGCTCCCCACTCTGTCTCTGGTGGATCCTCTCACCACCCCGTGACTCTGGCCTGTACCCCAGCTCTTGTGTGCATAAATAAATAAATGTTAAAAAAAAAAAGTTCAAAACACTCGTCTCTTCTACTAACTAGCTTTGGGAGTTTGTAAAAGCATTGCAACCTGCAGACGCCCCCAGCCCAAGGACTGGGGTCTTGATGGTTTCTATGCTCCTTTTTTGCCTTTACTGTCTCTATTTCCATCTTCCAATTTTAGGGAGGATGAAACAGAGGCCTAGAGATATGGAGAGGTTTCCACACACTCTCCCAGTGAATTAGCTAATTAACTAGACACACATCCAGGAGGATCTTTGTTCTGACATGAGTTAGCAAAATTGCGCCATCGTGCCATGCCAGTGTTTTTTACCCTGAGTATTGAAGAGTAAAACATTAGAATAGCTGGTTTCACAGCACAGTTAGTATGGTTTCCAAATAAAGATCATCCTTCTTTGCTTAATTCTATTCCCTCTTCCCTGCTTGAGTCAATCAGGGAGATGAAATTGCTTGCTCTAAAATTAGCTGGTAGTGTTCTTTCATCTTGGATTCTTTTGAAATGAGAATTTAAACCCAAGCCTCAAGTCACTGAAAATCTAGTTTTTCTTCCACAAACTTCTGGAATGTCTGGACTTTTGCCCTTCCCAGACCAACACAGGGGTTTCTCAAGTGGGATGCCATTTTTATCTCAAACCAGCTCTTTTGAAGGAGGTTACTGGAAAACCAATTGACCAAGGCTCTTAACTTCAAAAAAATGTCACATTCATCTCTAGTGGCGCGGCCAGCTCCTTGTGCCCAGGACTTCCCATGAGCCACCGTGGCCTCACTGGCCACAGTCCTTGGGGGATGAACACCAAGGACAAGCTGAGCACTCCTTGGCCGGGTGGGTGGGTCTCTAATGTGCACTCTCTGGTCTAAATGTGGACGCATCTGTTCTTTGGCCGCCACAGAAGCATTGAACCATCAATGCAAAGGCAAGGAAGTCAGTCTGTGGGGCAGCTAAACAGCCCCCCATGGGCTGGGCTTCCTCAGATGCCGTGGAGAAGGCAGAGGCCATGCCTTGTAGCTGTGACATGCTGCTGTGGAAGAGTGTGGCTTAGGGGCCCTCTGGTCTAGTTCATAGTGACCTTCTTTGGAATCATCTGGCAAGTGTAAAATTGTCTCCTGGGAGGTATTCCCCATTTCGACACCCTGTCAGCAATGCTAGAGCACTCACTGCCCGCCTGCTGCCCCTGGAGGACTCAACCGTCACAGTTGTCATCCCTGGAGAACAGATGGACCCCCCCAACACTACCTGGGAGTGAGTATAGGCAAAGCATTTAACTTCTAAACACCAGACTCAAAAAGGATGATTCTAAATATCAAATATTGGTAAGTGACCTTGGCTCAATTACCAAATTGTTAAAAATAACATTTTCTCATGTGTAAATATTCATTCACCCCCATATTGTATTTAACACAATATCTGGCATAGAGTGAGTGTTCACTGATTAAAAACAATAATGATAATCATCAGAATACAATTAATATTACATGGGAATTTATTTCCCATGGAGTCCTGAGCTTTGAGGTTAGACAGATAAGGGCTGACTTCTTTGTGTCACTGTTATTCTCCATGTGCCTTCTGGGCCTCTGTCTTATTTGTCTGCTGAAGGTGAGATCCTAAGATTTACACAGGAGGAGGATAGTTTAGAGGATTCAAGCTCTTTCACGGAAAGCACAGAGCACGTTGTCTGGCTCACAGTGGACCCTTTAGCTGTTGGTCACAATGGTGATACCCCAGGTTCTTTAGTTACACACGGAAGTTGGCCCAGGTCACCTCTAAGCTCCATTCTTTTGTGTCTGTAACAATAAAGTCTGTAATTCCAGAGAGCTCAGAAGACACCCCAATGGAGAAGATGCTTGTCATCAGGCATTACTGCAGGGAGAGTCCACAGGGTGGTCTTTGCAATGCTATTCCTCTCCTACACCCCTCCTCTCGCTCCCTGTGGGAATACCCTTGCAGCCTCGCCTGACCTCTGTGGAGCCGTGCCCACTGGCTGTCCCACGGAGGCAAGACTTCATGAGCTGCCCAGGACACAACTACACAGACTCCAAGGACTGAGTCCAACTTTCATTGCAGGAGACATATTCTGCATTTCTTGGGGAAGCTGGACAAGCTTCCACAGCACAGGATATGAGAATCCTCTTCCTTCCTATGGAGATGCTAGATGTAAAGCTTAGGACTCATCTTTAATATTCACACTCCACCCAAGCTAGGCATTCTAGGGGATGTTTTAAATTATAGGGAGGAGGGGATCAAGCTAAACACATTTATATTATGTAACTTTTTTTTTTTTCTTTCCAAAAGGATTAGCTGTACTGGGGACACACAGCTGTTCTTTTCACAAGTCTCTTTAGAGCCAATTGCAGACAATGGTAAGAACAGAAAGCTCACAACTAAATTCCGCATTCCTCTCTTCCTGGCTGAAAATCCACTCTGCAGATTCCTGCACCAAGCAGGAAGTATGTTCAGCTGGAAGGAAGGGAATTTTGTCCAGTCTAATTGACAGCTGCCCTCCCTCGTGTCTCTATTCAAGCCCTTCTCGGCTGTGCTCCTCAGTGGTTTGTCTGTTTTATCTCTTTTTTTGATGGCCTGTGGGAATGCCTGTTTTCTTCTCTTTGAATTTTTCTGTCCCAGAGACAAGTTTGCCATGAGTCTTTCATTTTGAGTTGCAGGACTGATTGCCTGCACAGTCCACTTGCAATGACCTGTAATATTACCTTGGCAGTTTTATATTCATTTCCCTAAAGATGCCCTCCCCTCCCCAAATTATTCAAGTTTAGGACCCCATTAAACCTGTATTACCCCCTTGGTAGCAGGATCTCAATTTCCTTTTGAGTAGAAACAATACCCACATTCTGAGCCCACGTGACCTGGGGCTTGTCCCATCCCAATTCCAGTGGTGGAAGTGGGAGCTGGTTCATTCATTCCTTCTTTTGACCACCAATGAGCATGCCCTCATGCTTCATTTGTCTCTGTGACTATTTAACATGGTTTGCTGCTTTAAGACCTGTGACTTCGCTGACTGCTTTTGCTAAATCTGCCTATCATGGCCTCCCCCAAAGACAATCCTCTTCTGCTTACCACTAAAATGTGTTCTGATCTGTATTTTCTAATTTAATAATTGGTCCTGATATCTCATCTATGAGGTCTGACTATCATGGATTTTCTGGCAATTGCATATTCATTATATACCCCCTATTACCAGAAGTCCGGTAGTCACCTCAAGCAAAACATTTGCTTAATCTGATCCATTCAACAAATGTGCTTCTCTTCTTGACCAACTCTCTTGTAAAAGACATGATTGTCTGCCCAGTTGCCTTGCTCGAACACTGGCTCTGTGGCCTATTGGAGTCTCTCCGAGTAGTGTCCCATCTTTTCACCTGGTATTGCCTCTAAAGGGAGTCAAGAAAAGGGCAGCAAGTGCTAATGCCCTAACGGGAAAGGTGAAAGATGGCTCCTTAAGCCCTGACCTAATCCATTCCAATTTTGTTATTTAGCCAGTTTCATGCTAAACAGAAGACAATCCTTCAATAACAACTGCTCAGCCCATACTCTTTGTAAAATTACTTTTCCAATCATTAAGTGAAGTCAGCAGACATACAGACACACACACACATACACACAAACTACACAAAATACAGACACACACACACATACACACAAACTACCATGATTATACATCCTTCATTTTTTTCACAATAAAAAATTTCTCTTCTCAGACCATAATTGGTCCAGCATCTATGGAAAGAAGTGTGGAGGTTCCTCAAAAGACTGAAAATGGATCTCTATTTAACCGAGCAATTACACTCCTAGGAATCTACCCAAAGAACACTAATTCAAAAGGAAACCCACGCTCACCTATTTATGGCAGCACAGTTTATAATAGTCAAGATATAGAATCAACCTAAATGCCCCAGAATAGATGAGTGGATCAAGAATTGGTTTGTGTACACAACAGAATACTACTCAGTGACCAAAAAAGATAAACTCATGGCATTTATGGTAATGTGGATGGAACTGTAAAGGATTTTCTTTAGTGAAAAAAGTCAAAAGGAGAAAAATAAATAACCAGGTGCTTTCACATGTATGTGGAATACAGACTTCAGAGAGATTGTAGGTTCTGCCCCAGGCCATCACAAGAAATGAAAATACTACAATAAAGAGAATCACATATTTTTATTTATTTCTAGTGCATGTAAAAGTTATATTTACACTGCAAAGTAGTCTATTAAATGTTTAATAGCATTATGTTTAAAATGTATATAACTTAATTTAAAAATGCCTTACTAATAAGAAAAAATGTAACCATCATCTGAACCTTCAGAGCGGCAATAGTCTGGGAAGAATGCTGCCTCCTTATTGATGGCTGCTGACTGATTAGGGTGTGATTAGGGAAGTGATTGTTGGAAATTTCTTAGAGTGAGGCAGCAATGAAGTTTGCTGTATCAATGGACTCTTCACAAAATATTTAATGACATTTTGCATACAGTAGAAATTTTGTTTCCAAAATTGTAGTCAATCCTTTTAAGTTTGCTTGATGCTTTTTTACCTAAATGTACAATGTTCTAAATTCTTTGTTGCCATTTCAACAACACTCAAAATATTCCATTTTAAGAAACCACTTTCTTGGTTTACTTATGAGCAGCAAATTCTCATCCATTAAACTTTTATCATAAGGTTGTAGCATTCAACTTTATCTTCCTTCTCCACTTCTAATTTTCTAAATATAACTCTAATTTCCACCACATCTGCCTTGAATCTTTCAAAGTCATCCATAGGGTTGGACTTAACATCTTCCAAATTTTGTTAATATCAATATTTTGACCTCTTCCCATGAATCACGAATGTTTTTAATTACACCTAAAATGACGAATCCCTTCTAGAAGATTCTCAATTTACTTTTCCCAGATTCACCAAGGAATCACTATCTATGGCAGCTCTAGCCTTATGAAATGTATTTCTTAAGTTTGAAAAAAAAGAAAGAAAACTTGAGTGTCAAAACTGCTCCTTGACGTCAGGAGTGCAGAATGGGTGTCATGTTAGTGGGCATGAGGGCATTAAGAGTCTCCCTGTACATCTCCATCAGAGCTCTTGAGTGACCAGGCACAATGTCAGTGAGCAAAACTATTTTGGAAGGATTCTTTTTTTCTCAGCAGTAGGTCTCAACCGTGAGCCTAAAATATTCAGTGAACCATGTTGTAAGCAGATGTGCTGTCATCTAGGCCTTGTTTTCCCATTTATAGAGCATAGGCAGAGTAGCTTTGGCATAATTCTTCAGCACCTAAGGATTTTCAGGATCTACATGAACACTGTTTTTAACTCAAAATCACCAACTGCATTAGCTCCAGCAAGTCAAGTATACTTTGAAACTTTGAAACCAACCATTGACTTTTCCTCTCCAACTATGGAGCCCTAGATGACATCTTTCAATTGAAGGTTGTTTCATCAAAATTCACAAGTTGTTTTGTGTAGCCACCTTCATCAACTCTCCCAGGTGGATGTTCTGGATAACTTGTTGCAGCTTATATAGTGAGACTTACTGCTTTACTTTGTGGTTTTATGTTATGGAGGTGACTTATTTTTAAAAAAAATCTCATGAAGTAACCTCTACTAAATTCAAATTCATATTCTTAGTCCTATTCTGCAACTTCTTCACGTCTATCAACTTTCATAGAGTTGAAGGGTTAGGACTTTGCTGTGGATTAGGTTTGGGCTTAAAGAATGTTGTACCTGGTTTGATCTTCTAAGCACCACTAAAACTTTGTCTATATTAGCAATAACTTTTTTTTTTCACTTTCTTATCATTTTTGCATTCACTGGGCTAGTACTTTCAGTTTGTTTCAAGGACTTTCCTTTGCATTTACAACTTGGCTAACTGTTAGGCACAAGAGGCTTAACTTTCAGCCTATCTCAGATTTCAACATGCCTTTTTCACTAAGCTTAATTAGTTCACACTTTTGATTTAAAATGGGAAACTTGTAACTCCTCTTTTCACTTGAGCATTTAAAGAACACTGTAGGGTTATTAATTGTTCTAATTTCAATACTTTTGTGACTCAGGGAATAGGGGTGATCCATTGGCAAGGCAGTCGGAACACGCACAATTTTTAAGCTCCCAATCTTACATGGGCACTATTCATGGTGCCCCAGTCAATTATAATAGCAACACCCGTGACCACTGATCACAGACCACCATAATATATCTGATAAAAATGAAAAGGTTTGAAATATCACAAAAGTTACCAAAGTGTTTGAGTCCTGTTTGACAGAGACTCAGAGTGAGCACATGGTGTTGGAAAAATGACACAGATGCACTTGCTATATGCGGGTCCACACACCTTCAATACTGACACATACTGACAGACACAGTATCTACAACATTCAGTCAAGCAAAGCACAATGAGACAAGGTGCACTGGGACGGACAAAAGGAAAAGTTTAATATCAGTTTCAACTGTTTGTCACACTTGTCCCTGTTATAGTCTAATCACAGCAAGTTAATATTGTAGTTATCAACTAAATAAATGCAACTGACATGCAATGCATCTCTTCTCTTTTATTCACTGGTGAGAATTACCTCCACATATTTTTTTGGAAAATCAGCTTCCATTCTTATAAAAACTACCCTATTAGACCAAGGAAGTGTCCATCCTTGTCTTCAAAAGAAAGAAGCCAGGATTTTGTGTGTGGTTGTGACTGGCCTAAGCATTTTGAAAAACATCTTGCAGATAATCTTGGGTGTATTGTGTGTTTATGTGTGTGTGTGTATGTTTGTGTGTATTCAGGGCTCATGAGGGCATGGAGCTTCAAGAATTGTTTAGAAAAAAATCAGATGAACTTTAAGTTCCCTTATGATCCTCAGATTCTACTATCTAATGAACCTGAATTCCATTTTCTCTCCCAACTCAGTAATGATTGCCTGGGGGCAAACCTATTTTGCTGAAAACTGTTTATCTCCAGCAGCAGAGGGTCAAGATATGGCATTATTTTAAATGGATATTAAAAGGATGAACGACAATGCCTGTGACAGAGAAATTACAATGGCCTTTTGCAGATGCCAAATGTCACTGTGTCCTCTAGGCTCTGCCTAACATCTGTGGGAGAAAGTGAGCGTGTCATTTCAGGGAGTGGAGTTAGGTCCTAGCTGCTGCTCTGTCAAATGGTGTGCCTGATGAGAAACCTAGCCTCGTGGTCAAAGGACAGCAAGACACAACCCATTATCTTACGTTAATGTACAGTGGAAAAGAGACAACCATGGCAAGACTAAGAAACTACTGAGTTCAGAAGGTACTCAAAGAAAAAGTATGTGGGCAATAGGCACGGCCTCTGTGGTCAGATGACCAGGGTTTATGCCTCTGCTACCGTCATCAACAAGCTACTTTGACAGTAAGTTCGATGATGACAAGTCAACTCGTTCCTTCAACAAGGAAATGATTTTTCATCTACACAAGCAGATGGATATTTATTCAACATTTATTTAGTGCCCACTGTACAGCAGAAACTATCTTAGGTCCTGGATGTTTGGTGATGAATAAAACAGAGAGGAGAGATTAGCTACATTTGCAGAATATATCAACATACACAGTGAAAACAGTGACCACATGTAGCATTATCTCTGCACAGGAAGGTGCTCCATGCTACACAAAATGCCTTGAATTCCAAGATGATTAAGATGTGGTCTTAATTCTCAGTACCTTACCTGGTGGTTGTTTTTTGGTTGCATTTTGAACCTGGTATCATGCTTTCTACTCATCTGCCACATTTTCTACTATGTTCATGATAATTTATCACTGCTCCTCTAAATATATTTTGTGTTTCAATCTCTTAAATTCTATTCACATAGTTTTGTCAATTTCGCTTTTTGTTCTTGCTCAGATATGTACAAGAACTAATCTCGGATACCTCTGAATGTGATCTTATTTGGAAATAGGGTCTTTGCAGATGTAATCAAGTTGTGAGGTAATACTGGGTTAGGGTGGTCCTTAATCCAATGACTCATGCCTTTAGCTGAGGGATATTTGAACACCTACACATGGGGGAAAACAAAGGTGAAGGTGTGAGGAGACTTACAAGTCAAAGATCACCAAAGATCATCAGCAGTCATTGGAGCATAGGAAGGCTCAAAAAAGGGGCAATTATTGGGGCTTTGATGGTGAGTGTTCTATAGGGACATACATTTGTAGAGGTGTGAACCTATACCCCTAAATGTATATAAACACACTCTAAACCAATGATACTTCAACAAACATGGTGATTTTTTTAAAGATATTTTCCTATAACCTTCAAAAATTGAGTGTGATTCACCGATACCTTGATTTTGGATCTGTAGCATCCAAAACTGAGAGAATTAATATTATCTTTTTAAGCCATTCATTTTGTGGTACATTTTAATGAATATCTAAAGAAACTAAAACGTACTTTGTCTCAATTGTACTACATCTATCTGTTAACATTCCCTACTAAAAGTCTTCCTTTTCTTCAAGGACCAGATGAAGTATCACCTAAGTGACTCCCTTTATAGTAAACTACCTGTTAAGAAAACAAATTAACACTTAGAATTTTTATGTCTCCTTATATTTTGTATGTCTTTTTTTTGAATAATAGTAATAAAAGAAAGACTTACGGACATGTAGTACTTTAAAATATATTAAAATTAATATGATACACAAAGCAACCTCACAGGGTTGAAAACACAATTATCTTTATCCTTAATCTACAAATGAAGAATTCAATGGCCAGAGAAGTTAAGCAACTCACCTAAAGACCCACTTCATGTCCATAGGCAGATAATAAGCAAGGAAAGGACTGACAACTCTGAATGTGAGCTTGGCATCTTTTCTACTGTCTTGTCAGTCCTCTTATCAAGACTCACACCCTTAGATCTTCTCAATTAATGGTAGGCAGAGTGTAGACAGTCAGACGTTTAACTGATGTCCCTTCCCAAATTCTACAATATGCTTGGAAGTTGAGACACATCAAAAAGCATCTTGAATAATATTACTACCAAGTGACTATGCTTAACATACTGTTCCATCTTTTCTAATCCTCCAGTGCTGCTCTTCCTAAAACCTCTGACCAAGCTAGGACAGGAAAGTTCTGTCAGGACAAAATTCCAGATAAGCAGAGGAAAGAAGGAACAGAGGGTTTTTCCATAATGTCTCTAATGAGAGGAATATTAAGCAGGTCCCAACCTCCTTTCAAGCCTCATTGATAAAAACAGATAAGAAAGAGTTTACATCTTGGCAGTAACCTACTTTCCCAGAAAGACCACCATATTTGAAAGATCACCAAGTCAGTGAGAGGGGAGTGGGCTTCCACATTCCAGGGTGAAAAGAATCTTGAAATTATAGGATTATTCACAACTTCTCCTATTTCCTCTTCCTGTCATGGAACAGATGAAAAAGGATTAGGGCCCAAAACAACTTTGTTTGTTGGCATAAGTCACACAAGACACCTGCTAGTAGCAATCTCATAAATGAATCAATGCCTTCTCTCCAGTCGGAAGCACTGAATATTGAAGTTAATCTCTCTCCCTTTTGCTCTCATTTTTAAAGTGTCATGACTTTAGCCATAGAATCACTAAGGGAACAAAATAAAGATCAAGGAAAGGAATAAGAACAATAATAATAATAACAATAACAGCAATAAAGACACAGAAACCAAAAATGAGGACACAGGGACGGACTGGGGACACCTGGTGGGGAGGGGAGGGGGAGGGTTGAGGGAAGATGGGAGCATGAGGGACTGAGGTGATGGTGCACTGGTGAGATGGTGATGGGGAATACATGGGGATTACAATTGATGGCAAGTATGTGTAAATTTTAAAATATTTTAAGAAAAAAAAATAAAAAGATGCCCTCAGTCTATTTTTCACCTTTTGAATCATCAGATGTTCTCGAACAGTCCATTCTGTTATTTGGGAGGCCCTCAACAAAGTCAAAGGGCAACAACCTACAAGAACAGTATGTTTGTTCCCTCTTCCAGGGTCAAGTCAATCTCTATCTTATGCTTTGTGCCTCACGAACATCCTTACAAACTGCTGAAAGCTTAGCTTGGAGCTGTTCCCAGCACAAGCTGATATCAATCTACACATTTGTAGCATTCTCTTCTTGGACCCTGCAGGAAGAGTATTAACATGAACAGAGTGTTTGGATAACTGCCTGGGAAGAAGTGAACTTCACCCTAGATTCACCACATCAAATCTGGTTTGGTTTGTTGTGCTGTATCCTAAAAACACACACAGAGAAAGCAGGCTCTTGATTTTTCTCAACAGAAATGACCTATCATTTTAGTCTCTCTCAGGTAGCACTGTGAAATAAGGATCATCTTTGTAGATGATGATCATGACCAAATTCTTCCAGGATGCCCTTCATCCTGTGATTTTGCTTTGTCATTTTCGCTTATCATTCAGCACTCCTCTCAACTACACCATCGCCCAAGAGGCATCTCTTCACCTGTGGTTGGTAGATAGCAGAAACAGCCCCAATTTTTATGCTGATGCTTTTGAAGTCTATGGATTTGTAGTAACCTATTATCTTGCCTATGGCCATACAGTTACTAACAGGCAGAACATGACTAACTCCAGGAAGTTTGTTACAGAGGCTGTGCTTACCAGCTTGAGAGATTGAGCTTGGCTCTGAGAAAGAACCAAATGACTAAAAAAGTTATTATAGGATAGCGACTGTCATTCTCCCAGGATACAGAACCATCAATCAATCTGTCACACAATTTTGAATAAGCAATTAGTTGTCTTTTTTAGACGACTTGACTGCAAGTATGGTTTGCAGGCTGAGGGATAGTTAGAATTCTCATTCCTTTGTGCTTTTGTAGAGATCAAAGACCAACAATTTTTTACAGTAGAATGTACCCTAAAAGTATTAATACTGCTGTATTTCATTAAAGTTACCTTTAATAAACATTGATTCAAATAATCAGAGGTACATTGCCCCAAAATAAAGTGGGTGGATGGTCGGAGCATCAGATGCTTTTTCCTAAAAAGTGTTTCTCATCTTCTACAGTGAGATCACAATGTGGATATATCTGCAAGGACCGCCATGATCCAATGTCTTCTGTAAGTTACCTCGGGAGGTTCACAGAAATCAAATGAAATATTTCAATATCCTTAAAACTGACATTAACAATTAAATACTAGTATGCTGAATTTTTTTCCCTGATATTTTCCTAACCCCCATTCATTTACTTAGTGATTCAAGACTCATGTCCTGATGCTTTCAGTGGGTCAGATCTCTCCCTAGTACCTGGAGACCAGGTAGAAACAAGTAGATAAGGACCTTGCTCTCATGGAGCTCAACATCTCATGAAGGTAACTAAGCAAGAAGTAATCAAATAAGTAAAGCATTTCTAATAAATACATAGAACAATATATTTTATATCAATAGAGTTAAGAAGCAAACCAGAGGAAGTGATAAGAATGGAAGCAAACATGTTAGATTGGGTATTCAAGGAAGGCCATTTAGTAGGTGGCAGTTAAGCCTATTTCTAAATGGTAAGGAGTCAGGTAAATAACTTCCAGGGATAACACTCAAAGATAGGAATGAACTTGGCCTAATAGAGAAATTGAATAGACTGGCACCAGGATCTGAGAGGTAAGTGGTCAGAGGTCATATACCATGTGCTTCATAAACAGGAATTAAGAGTTTGGTGAGACCCCACCAGAAATGTCTGCATGCACACATGTATATGTGTGTGCAGATGCTTTGATAATTTCTGAGCTAAAACTTTTCATTCTTCCTTTTTATATTTGCAAAAATGTATAATGTATAATATGAGAATCTATGTACGATAGCCCTGAAGAAATTACACTTAACAAAAATAACATAAATACATTGTATTCCTCTCATGAATCCATTACTCTACTTCTTTCCCTCCCCTCTTCCTTTCCACCCTTCCAAGATGTAAACACTAAACTGAATATCTGGATTTCATGGCCATGCTTGTCTTTACATGTTTTAAGGGATGAAATGAATCCTTCAAGATTTAAAATATTGTTTAGAAAATATTTGACATTTGCATATATAAAACTATATCAATTTTCCTAAATTTTTTTCTCACCATATTTCTGTGAGATATATTCATGTTGATATAATCCTTTATGCAGCATACGATAATTTTGTTTCTATTCTGTTGCCTATGGACATGTTGGTTATTTCAAAATGTTTGCTATCACAAAACACTGCTGCAAAGTACATGCTGAAATATGTCTTATTGTTTGAAAGGTAGTCTAAGTAAGTGCTTCCCAATCTCTTTCAGTATGCAGGAAAGTATGCATAAACACAGCAGTTCAGATGAGACAGACCATTCACCTAAGTGGAAGAGCTACTCATCCCACCTGTAACCCATTAAGGCATGTGCCATTAACATTTTCCCCCTGCCAAATCTCTCAATTACTGAGAGAAACATATTTAAAAAACTCCATTTTATGAACATATAATTGTCAAATTAATTTTGTCAGTTTTTACTTTTCATATTTTTTACTTATGATATTAGGTTCATTGACATTTAGAATTTTTATATCTTCCTGGTGAATTGCTCCCTTTATCACTAGACTGTGATCCACTTTGTCATTGGAGATTTTATAAGTAGGGAGAATTATTATCTGAACCATGTTTTAAAATGGTTATCCTGGCTTCTGTATGGAGAGTGGAGTGTAGGAAGAGAAAGTAAGAAAGTAACCAATTAGACAGAAAATAATGGCAGCTTGGTCAAGGATGGTTACCCTAAAACAGTCTCAGTTTGTGATATATGTTGAGTTGACAGGATTTTCTCATTAATTAAATATAAATGTGAAAAAAGAGATAGATCCACGGTAATATTTTCATTTTTGACTTGAGTATCTGGTAAGAGTGGCAATGTCCTTGTCTTCTGATATGAAAAGATAGGACACAGTGTATTTTCTAAAAATGGTTACAACCTTATTTCCTTGGTCATCTAGAACATTGCCTCTCCCAGTTGGTATCTGTGGTTCCCTACCTTGAGACTGGTCATGTTTCTGTAACTCCTTAACTAATGAGTATGGAGCCCCATGAAAGAGATGCTAGTATATGACTTCTGAAGGTAAGTCATAAAGGGTAATACAGTTTCTGATTGGTTCTGAACTGGATTGATCCCCTAGAGACTTTGTCATCATGCTGTGAAGAAGCAGGATCACATAGAGAAGCCCACTCGGAGCTGAGTCTGGGAATGCTCAGCCCCAGCTTAACCATCAGCACCAACTCACCTGGCCAAGAGGAAGTGAGCCACTTAGAAAGGATCCATTCAGTTGTAGGTCCACTGTCCTCTAGATAATACATGAGGCAGAAACACAACTTTCTTGCTAATGATTCCCAAATTGTTAATTTGTTAGAGAAAAAATAGTTGCCAACTCTTTGGGTTGCTGTTTATGCTTTCTTCACACCATGTTGGTACAGAGAGGTCTATTGTATTTTATGCAGCAGTAGACAACAGGGCCAGGCATATGAAAGAGGCCCTTGAAAAAGGGGTAGAACACAGAAAGTTAGCTCCCTTGAGATTGATTTTAGGCTTCCCTTTGGAGGTTTCAAATGAATAATTTGATACAAATACAGTTATATGAAGGGGTCAGAAGTACAAATGAAAATTTTAGAATTGTGACATAAATGATATTTTAATTCACAAAAATAGAACCTATTGATAAAGGAAGAAAATATCATTAGCTTTATTGTACTTTATTGATTCTTTATGTCATTGATTTATATATTAATTCACTCAAATATAATTTAGAAATTCATGTATCATTTACAATGCTGCAGGCATAATTCTACCTTTGTAGAGTTTGTTATATTTTAATAGTCTCATTGAGATTTGTGATCCACTTAGAATTCATTTTACCTAATACATTTGTGACCATAGGCTTTCTTGAGTGGTTCTAGTTTTCATATTATTTCCATACAGAGTAGTTTATATTTTATTTTTGGATAGAGTGATCTGTCTCATGCATTTCATAATATCTCTACTATAGTTAGAAATAAGATGTTATAGATGGATTCACTCACCTGGGCATAAATTGCCTAAATTTTGAATGATATGACATTTTCGAAGTATTTATTAAGAAGAACACAGAGCAAAGGTAATCTTTGAAGTTGAGAGCATGGAAGAGTTAAGAGTCCAGAGTCTTCAGTTTCAACTGTTTTTTTATACTTTTATTTCTCATTGTGTTCTTAAAAACATAAAAGTCACAGATTGTTTCAATCATCTCTTTTAAATCATAGACGTGAACTCCAGTCTCATTTGAGGGAATGACTTAAAGAGGATCAGATGATAAGATTCCTTAGCAAAACTGGATCCCTCCTAACTCATTGAATGTCATCACTTTTTGAAACAGACATAGTGTTTGATTGTAAGTCATGCTTGGCTATTTCCTAAGATCATTTACTTTATCTTCATTTTTGGTAGACCTCATGCTACTTGGAATGGTAAATGTGGAAAACAATAGCTTGAAACAGTCACTGTTATTAAGTCTTAGAAATAATTAGTTAAAATTCTATTGTATCTTACTTTTAGCATCATCCATAAAACACAAGCCCTCTAAACATCATAATTTGGCAATAATTTAATAAAATTAATTAGCAATTCTTTGT
The DNA here is from genome assembly GCA_019455555.1 of Galemys pyrenaicus. Lineage (NCBI taxonomy): Eukaryota > Metazoa > Chordata > Mammalia > Eulipotyphla > Talpidae > Galemys > Galemys pyrenaicus. The sequence goes on along the minus strand of JAGFMF010011709.1, from coordinate 7,904,044 downwards.
TTTTTCAAGCAACAATTTAACATTTTCCAGACATTAAATTATTCATACTATTCTCTCCTTAATTACCCAAAGTAACCCTTCAAGTTTGAATGGTTTAACTATTTTGCAATTATAAATTTTTCAATTTTTCTCCAGTTATTCTGATTCCAGAACAAGAGTTCTCAAAAAAACCGTCACTCACTCTTATGTTTGGGTCCCATTTCCCATATTCCATTAGAAAGAAACCAAGGCACTCAGAGCTGAAGAGAGATTGTTAGTTGATGATAGAACTAGGATTCAAACTTAGTTCAATTTGCTCTAGGGATTTCCCATCCTCCCCTACTATGTTGGTCATTTGGTTTAAGTGTGGGCACATTGGGAAGGAACCAACTTCTTTCTTTCCCAACAATACTGTGGGCCCATAATTCAGGAACTCTTGCCCTTTCCCAAATATTGAGTTCAGAATTTCTTTCTCTTTACTTCTGATGTATTCTTTCCATAAAAGAAATTAAACAGTTTGAGAAGTGTCAATTTGTGAGTTTTCTTGGATTTCTTTTATAGGAACTGTCTTCCTCCCTGAGGTAGCTGGCCAGTATAGATTACCTTTTTAGGAGGAAACTTCTACAGGTTGCATTACTGTCTCTGTGTTTGGGCTGGTGAATTTAACTCAACAGAAAAGGAAAAGAAAGATTCCTTTTGCCTATAGTCCCAAACTACATTGAATATTCTAATAACTGCATTGTCATCAACAAAAGCTAATTTTTGTATTTCTGTTTGATATGTGTTTCTGTGTTTCAGTAAGTCAATATCCAGAGAGGAAAAAAAAAAAAAAAAAACCAACAATTTCCAAAATGAGGACTTGAGTGTCATTAGTTATCTACCTTTTTTAGGAATGCATAACTTTTAATATTATTTAAAACCTGTTAAGAAACTCACTTTTAAAATTCCTACTCTCCCCTTGTAGGTGTGTTATAACTCCTAAATCCCTATTATGTAGATAAGAAAGACACTAGAAAAATGGGTTAATTGTTTAGATTGTCCTAGAATCTCCAATACTGATGAACAGTCAATTCCAATAAAAACTCCAGTGCTCATGGATTAGTTTAATAAATGCAAACGTGCCAGCTAGTATCAAGAGTTTATTGACTAAGGAAGCAATTTAAATCTACAGAGTCTGTTGACTAGTTCTGGAATTAAAATAAAGGCCTATGTTAGTAAAGCTAAGTATACTGGAAGAAAGCATCAGGGTTCTGAGGAGACACCGTGCTAATGCCACCACCATTTATTTTAAATTCCATGAAACAGTTGATTTCCTTCAAGCCCAACATAATTCCTCCAAAGGTCCCTAAGCCTGAACGAATGTGCATGACTCCTCCACTGTGACCATCCATCTGTCAGAAGAGAAGATGAGGAGCAAGTGAAATTAGACCATGGCTCTCTGGTTTCCCCTGAAAGCTGCCAATGAATGAGAGCATCAGCTGCACCAGACTGGGCTAGCTAGGGCTCTTATCCTTAACTGGACAACCTAACCCCAGGCAGTGAGGCACATCCTGTGAATAGGGATGACTCAGCCTCAACAGGTGTCTGATGGCTTTGCCAACCAACCGCCTGTTCCAATGCACTGGAGCAGCAGCACATTCTTGATGGCATACGAAGCTATGATAAATAGCAGACTTGTGTCTTCTTGTAGAGGGTAGTGATTGGGTTGGGGCAGGTGTTGAGGGAAAACCCAAGGCATAAATACATATTCTCAATCCCAGTAGGAGTTACTGACAACTGGCACATCAACACACTTTTAGTTTCTGAAATACCCCTTGTTGTTTCTTTTTTATGAAATCTGAATCAACAGCAACTAGCAATAGAACTAGTTATAATAAAACCTTGCAAATGTTCTTAGTTATAAGTTTTTAAGATATCAACCTATCTGCTATCTTATAAAGGACCTTTCATGTTACATAGTGTTGTTGTCAATATATATAGTACAGAGAAATATCCTAAAGCTCAGTAAAAGTGAATTCTAGAAGTTCATATAAGAAGAGGACAGAATCTAGTTCTATTGAGTCCCAGCCTTGTGTTTTTACTAACACTCCATAGTGCTAAAATACACATGACTTATACTTATTCCCAACTCTTCTGGGAGAAGAGTTGAATTATATTGTTTCAAAATAGTGAGCTAAAAAAGAGCAAATCCATTTACTTAAGTTTTTTCTAATCTTTTTCCATCTATTCAGTTATGCATCTGGTAGCCTTTAGGAAAAAAGGAGAAGGATAATCTTGTACCCATGAAAATAGCTATTTATTATCCACAGGTATCTTTTCCAGCTAGCATTATGGAAATAATTTGATTCCACCATGCCAATGTGATTGCTATTAATATGGTCACATAATTGCACCTCATCCTTAATTACCAGTAACTTCAATAATATCTGATAGTGTTTCTTGTTCTCAGTTATAAATCCTGATAGGCTGTCCAGGATTGCTCTGGTACCTGCATAATCATGAGAGTCACAGAATCCCTTCTTTTTGTTCTGCTATCCTCTACTCCATTTTCCAACTGAACCAACTGATTGGGTCAATTCAAGCCAAAATTATCCACATGAATATTTATAAAATATGGAGGAAGTTGACAGAGATACACCATTTCCCTTATAGTTACATTCCAAGAATTACACATACTTCTTACATCCATCCAGTTGGGTGGTGCTCACATGGACACATCTACCCACAGAGGAGACTAAGACATTCAGTGTATCACTTGGAAAACATGGCCAGTCAACTTTGGGAAGCATGAATTTTGGTGGGCAACCAACAGAGGGGGCCTCAGCCAGTGTGGCTGCTCATCTTGTGTGAAATAAAATGGAAAATATGAAGCTGGAAAACAAAAGGAAGAAATAGATATTGAAAGTAACTTCAAGACGCTAACATTTATTGAATGCAGTCAAAGTAGTATGGACTAAAATTAATGCTTCATAGATTTTTATCCTGTCACTCATAGGGGTGCTCATTTTTTCACAGCAATTTTTCAGGTGAAGAGAAAGTAAAATATAAGCAAGCTATGTGAATTGGCTAAAATCTCACAGCATTACAGAGCTGAATAAGGACCAGTGTCACGTGACCCCAAGTCTCTGCTTTTTACTATGGCCTCATATTGCCTCTCTTAGGATAACACTTGAGTCTATCCATGTGTCCTGTTTTATGGAAAAAGCCACAAGTGGTGCAGAGGCACATTTATGCTCACACAGATATGTGTCCAAAGGAGATTTTCACCCAATCTTTCCATTGGGCCATGGTGCATGGAGATTCATGTGGTAATAGCCTTAAACTGAATTTACAAAATAACAAGGATACTTAAGAAAAAAAGCAGGACTGATCTGCATGGGCGCTTGACTTGTGTCCTCAATGCCCTAGTGGCTCTCATCACCTTCATTGCATTTGAGCAAAGCTCAATGGGTGGATCAATATGTTGCTGAAAGGCTTGGAGCAGATCAATTGTTTTAGTCTTGATTGATTATTTAATGATGGAACCATAAAGTGTTTGTTTGATCAACCTTATGAAATCTGGCAAAAAGAGATTTCTTAGAACCTCCTATGTGCTCTGGCATTGTTCTCAGTGATGCGCTAGGAAAACTCATCAACAAATCTCTGGAAAAGGAGTGGGGGTGGGGCATAAGGAGTTTGGCTGTTGCCTTTAATTTATTTCCAAATTTTAACTCTCACTGAACGGTGGGTTTCAGATTATTTTCTGCTTTTGAAGGGCATCATGGATATTAAAAAATATGTGAAGCACTGATTGCTAACAATGATAAAATTTGGCTTTGTGACTTGGTGATGGTAGACTCAGGACATTGTAGTGTCATGGTGAATCACAGCACACCTGTGGTCACAGATCCTTCTAGTGTCTAAACAGACACTGTTAGACACTAGATTTTCAATGAAGTGAAAGCATTTTGCAAAGTGACTATATCTCCATTTTACGACAAGGCTAGGGAGCTTCAGAGGTGTGGCCAATATCATAAAACTTTTCCCAAGGTAAGTCCTCTTTGTCAAGGACTTTTCAAGGTAAGTTAAACCAGAGAAAATAATACAAACTGTGTAAGGAGAGGATATAAATACAAAAGAAACACACTATACTTTCCTATGTTAACTATAGGAGATGTTTCAACTTTCACAGACTTTAACAGTTCAGTGTGTGTTTGGTACGGCTTGTGGCCGTACATCATAACATGTCATAGGAGACAAATGTTTAGTTGACAAATTCTTTCCAGACATGAAGTTTGTCATTTAATTTACATCATATAATGTACTGATTAGAAATTAGTCTATCCACTCTGTTAGTACACAACTGAAAATGTGCCTGGTCTTACAAGCTAGAGTCCTCTTTCTTAGCACAATTTTTTTGTGTATATATTTTAATTCAATTTGGTGAGCTTTAACAAACAACTGTTGTGTGCTGGATCCTGCCCTAGGTAGGTGAGATTTCATCTCTGACTTCAAGGGGCTTCCCGTTATAGTGTTTACCCTTGTTGGAATTTAAAATAATGATGTTGAAAATTGGTGTGGAAATGTTTTATTACTCACAGGCAATAAAAGTAAGTACAATGAAAATACACAAGCACGTCTACACACAAACCCATTAAAGCCAGAAGGAAACAGGCTCCAAGAAGAGTTTGCGCTGAGCCCCACTATGGCTTTATCCTAACCCTAAAGACTGTCTCAGCCTCTCCCAAAAGACAAATTTTAAGCCATCAGCCTGGACCTGGGAGAGGACTTATAACCCAGAAGCTAGCAAACACTGAAATCAGTGTCTTCACTCCCTCACTCAATCCACTCGTTTCCCACCCCATATGGCTATTTTTCTATCACCCCATTGTCTAATTGTAGGTTCCATGTTACAGCTTTAGCTATTATTTTATTTGTTATGTATTTATTTTTAAATTTTACATCTTTATTCTCCCCTCAAGTGTCACTCCCTTAGTTCTCCCACCTCTATAGCACCCGTGACCCGTCTCCATAGTCACTGTGCTTTCCTTCTTTCTTTTGACCCCTCTCCCTCCTCTTCCTTTGCTGTCTGCCTCAATTCTATGGTCAGCTTTCAAATTTTCTCTTTTTCCTGCCCCTTTGTTAGGTTTTCCTACATTTCACCTAAAAATGAAATCATTTAAAATTTTATTTTTCCTTGTGATTTATTTTTGTTAGCATAAACCCTTCCAGCTCCATCTATGGTGCCACAAATGTCATCAGTTTATCTTTTTTGACTGTTGTGTTGTATTCTTTTGTGTATATAGACCTTGACTTCTTAATCCATTAATCTGCTTTGGGGCAGTTAGTTTGTTTCCATATTTGGTTACAGCTTTAGTTTGAAGTACTCACCTACTGGTTGCAAATATTTAGTACCTACAGTTAAAGAAAACCGATATAGGGAAAGACCAACAGTTCAGTGAAAGAGAAAGGAAAGAAAGCGATTTTGTAAATTGGGCTTCATATAGTGCTTTTTACTGGCATTCATGAAAATTTGGAGATACAGATAAAGAACATACATTTGAATTAATGAACTCTTCTTAAAATAATTTATTAGTTCTGAATCTGTTTCCATGTGTTAAATAACTACTTCAACTAGTATTAATAACAAACACGCAATATTAAATCACCTTCTTTAAAGAAAAGAAGTAACATATGACTTCATTCAGATGTGGAGGTAAAGAAGAAAAGTGAAACAAACACAAACTTAGATTCTAAGAATAGGGTGGTGGTTACCAGAGGGGAAGGTGGCTGAGAGCAGGTGAAATGGGTAAAGATGCCAATTGTATGGCAGTGGACTGAAACTACAGTCTCGGTGGTGATCACCATGTACTATAGACACATGCAAATATAATGCTGTACACAGAAACTTACATTAGTTAGAACCAATGTTAAATTAATAAAAATTAGACAACAAACCCACAGTCATTTATTGAACATATACCATATAAGCATGTGTCAATGAATATTATTTCAAGACCACAATTTCTTTTCAGAAGCCCTTTATTATTTCAAATTCACATTTTTTTGTGAAAGATACTATAATTCAAGTATGTGTGGGGGGTAGTTGGGGTAGGCGGGTGCGTTAAGTACTCCAGAGAGTTCTGGGTTTGCTCTCTCTATTGAAATATGTTAGCTTTTCAGGAGCAAAATGTGCAAACATTCGCTCTAAAGAGGAGTAAGAAATATTATAAATACCCTCAAGTTAATTCAGGTCAGAATTAGGCATTAGATGAGTCTGCATCAAATTTTAAAAGTACATTCAGTCTTCAGAACTATTTTGACTAAATTTTGAATTATAACTGGGTATTTGGAACAGTATTATCAATATTGTTTTCAGTTGGCTCTTCCCAGCATAATGATTTCATAGCCATTTTTTTTTTTTTTTTAGGAATTCTGACTTCAGTAATGTTTTGAGACATTAGCTTTGTCCTCTTACTGATTTTCACATCCTGAAGTGATATATTCTTTGTGGGATTCAAAAATGAAGACAGTCGTTCTCAATAAAAATGGCCTTGATCTTTTAAAAAACTACTTCTGTAAAATGCATTGCCAGCTTTTGCTACAGGGTATTTGGAAAAACCATCATCAGCCTAAACTTCCTCATGAGAAATTCCTCATGCTTTATAGATACATTCTCATCAAGCACCAAATCTCTACCATGAGCTTCCCATAACCCCCAATTATAAAAACATGGGCCTGCATTTATATTTCAACTGTTACAAAAGTTGGAATGACTTTTTTTGCTACATGTATGAATGAGAGAATGTTTCTTTACTAGTCATGAGCTTAAATGAACAACCCTCTCTTTTACTGAATAGACAAAGCCCAAATTTCTATGTTCCTACTCTACAAGGCAGATGGGCTTCTTAACAGGATAATGATCTGGACATTTCTAGAATGGATGTGATTATATTTGTTGATTGGGTTTGTTAAAAATGCACTCACATTTAGCCTCTGCTAACATGAACATAAAATACATTGCAGACATTAATGATCTCAGAGAGTCTGCCCATTACAACATTAAGAAGCAGATCTGATTACAGAGACATGCACTCTGTACCTTATGGGCAAAATCACTCATACTCCTCTGGACTAGCTGAATTTAAGGATTACAGACATTAGGCTCTTCTAGGCAGATGGCTAGTCCCCCTAGTTCTCTGGAGTAATAACAAGAAAAAGGAGAACAACAACAAAAATAAAATGAAGTATCCAACCACTGGTAAAAGAACTTTTCTTGTACCCTGTTGATGTGTCAGTCACTTTACTAAGCACTTAACATATTACTCTTTCTAATTAGCTTGACAACTCCTAACACTAGCTTTTCTTAGATTTTGCAAAGGAGAGGAAGCTGAAGCTTAACTACTTAAAAACAAGAGCCCTCTAAATGAGGAACAGTTTATTGAAATGGAAGAGAAAGAGCAAACGGGAACAAAAATTAAATTAACACTATATTCCAGATATTTTATAAAGGTGGTGTAAGTTGGTAGTTAAATTCATTCAGAATGTATGTAAACTTATTACACAGGTGAGAAAACTGAAGTTTGGAGAGATTAAATAGATCACAATAAAAAACTTAGTACATTGTAAAGATTAGATTCAAATCCTTGAGTCAGGCTCCAGGGTAGTTTTCTGTTATACCATGTTTTCTGCTATTTGTGAGTCATTCTGTGTACATCAGGACATTTCTTAAACTGTTTTCTAGTGGTTCATTACCTATGCTGGCACCAGATTTCCTCCATGATGAATACTAAAGATGAAGTGTTTAAATTATATTTAAAGTGTCTATTTGATAATTCGGGGTGACAATCTTCTCCCTATTTCTTCCTAACTATAGGAAGATCAATTAATATACCACTCCTTATTATAAAAACACTCCCAATTATAAAAACATGGGCCTGCATTAATATTTCATTTATATTTAGTTCTCTCTAATTTCTTTTTTTTAAAAGATTTATTTATTTATGCATACAAGAGCCGGGGTACAGGCCAGAGTCATGGGAGGTGAGAGGATTCACAAGACAGAGTGGGGAGCAGAACAGGCAGACTGACCAAAACACACTGCCGAGGACAGCAGCGGGCGAGGCAGGAGAGGTCCGCTGTGCCATGTGGGTCCCCTCCCTGGCCGGCGGCAGGGATTGAACTTGTGCTGCAATGGCTGTGGTTTGCTTCATAGTGTGTTGCTTAACCCACTATGGCACCAGGAGACCCATTCTCTCTAATTTCTTACATTTGATTAGCATACTTGAAAGCAAAAAGAGAAGGCAGGGAAGTCCAAAACATTAGTCTTTTTCTCTTTGGGATGTGGTCTGCCCATAGAGAACCCACGTTATATCATGTGCCTCCAATCCTATAGTGCCTACCTAACATTGCCTTTACTAGGCAGATACAGGTAAGTTTGTCTAATTCTAGAGTTCGGGATTTGGTTGTACTTGCCTAGAGATAACAACCCCTTCTCCAATATCAATTTCATCTACCACAAGGGTACTTTAAACTAAGTTAATTTGAATTAGAAAATTTATTCCTTCATCTTATTTCCCTTAAGTTGGCACTATAAAGGGAAGCACTAGAACCTGAGTTGCCTTGAATCCATCAGAAACCATAGAAGTCACTGAAGTCACAGAAGATGGAGTTCAGTGTTAAATAGAGAACTGGAAATCAAGAACTCCAAAGTAGACCTGGAGAACTGGGTTGATAAAGAAACACAAGTTCTGCCCAAGCTACAGAACACAGCATAAACCTTACTAAAGACAAGAACAAGGGCCTAGCGTGCACAGTCATATACTTTGAAATCTTAGTTCAGAAAGGTGATTAAATTATGTGCATTAGAACCTTTCAGTGTCCTAATCTGACAACACTATGTTAAATTACACTCACACACACACATAAATGAAATCCCTGGAATGCAGTATCTCACCAACTATTTTTGTATTTCAACATGATGGTCTTTCATTTGTGTATAAAAAGTTTCTATTTTTCAGTAGTTTTTTATTTACAGAAAAATACAAATATATCTCAGAATTTTCCCATATGACCCACATCCAGTTTCTCTAATGATTAATAACTTATCTTGATACATTTGTCAAATCTAAGAAAATGACATTGACTAAACTTTACTTGGAATTCATAATTTTTTTTCTTCATGTCATCTTTGTGTTTAAGAAACCAACCCAGGGTACCATATTATACTTAGTTGTCAGATCTTCTGATTTTCCTCTGGTTTGTGTAAGTGTCTCAGACTTTTCTTGCTTTTCATAAACTTGACATTTTTAAGGAATACTTTTCTTCTTTTAAAGAGACAATAAGTAAACTGTAGCTATCATAATGGTGATAAATACTTCTTAAATAAATAAATAGAAGGAAGGAGGGATGGAAGAGGGAAGGAAGGAAGGAACGAACGAACGAACGAAGGAACGAATGAACGAATGAAGGAACGAACGAACGAAGGAAGGGAGGAAGGGAGGAAGGAAGGAAGGAAGGAAGGAAGGAAGGAAGGAAGGAAGGAAGGAAGGAAGGAAGGAAGGAAGGAA
>JAGFMF010011709.1:7863496-7894340 GCA_019455555.1 Galemys pyrenaicus | reverse complement strand
AAGGAAGGAAGGAAGGAAGGAAGGAGGGAGGGAGGGAGGAAGGAAGGAAGGAAGGAAGGAGGGAGGGAGGGAGGAAGGAAGGAAGGAAGGAAGGAGGGAGGGAGGGAGGGAGGGAGGGCGGGCAAGGGAGGGGAAGGAAAGGGAGAGGGAAGAGAGGGACTTATTCATTCCCTCCTCTTGAAGAATGGGAATCAGGTCTCCATTAAACATGGAACCAGCACTTAGTGAAGCACCTGAACTAACAGGAGTCTTCTACAAGTATGTGTTGAAAGAAGTCACTTCATGAGCATGTGTCTTGGGTGATCTGAAAGTCTAGCCTAAACAACACGTATCCATGCCTCTGGCCCTTAACCTCTCTCCATGCCAGCGAGGTGTCTGTTCCATGTCCTACCTCTGCACCATCTACTCACAATTATATCAAACCAAAACTTTCTATTTTCAATAGAGTTTAAGGTGCTTTCAAGTCTAAACTGTGTCCACAACCTTCACAAGTGCAAACTCTTTGTCTTTCTGTTTGATCAAGGACACATGTATACTGACCTTAACGGGGTATCCAGTGCTCCCCAACCTATGGGATGAGAGAAAGTCAGTGCTTGAACAGTCCAGGAGAAATGGGGACACCGGGACTGTGAACCCTAATTGAAATAAAGCATGTGCACAGGAATGGCAGATCATACACACCAGAGGAGCAGGCCTGAGATGTTGCATAGGCTGTATGCTCACAGACTATCCTTTCAGGGTATCCAGAGAGATCCCTCTCCCCAAAAAGAACCTCATCATCTCTGACAGCAAGAAGTCAGTCTGTTAATTTCACTTAAATGCCCTCCGTTTGCCTTTAAAGCACTGAGATGGGTGAGAAGATTCTTTAAAAATAAGACCATCTTGTGGAAGGCAGGAAGAATTTCAGGGGCCCTACAGATCAAGCTTTAAATAGACAGCCTCACCTACTGGTGGTGGAAAACCAAGGCAGCTCTTTATGTTTGCCTAGGAAACTGTTATGGCCAGTTCTGCCCAGCATCTCTGCATAATCTACCTGTGTTTGCTCAAAGATTTTAAAGAGACTTTCACAGGTATTTTCCTTAGCAAATTCATGTGACATCATGCTGCTGATATTATTACTCTCCTTTTCTACAACAGGAAACTAGAATAAAGAACTTGGAGAAACGCAGAGTGCGACTAAGTGAAGAGCTAGAAACAGAATGAAGCTCAGACTTGCTGCAGTCAACTCCAGGGCAGTAAAACCCAGTGTTGTTTATTTTTCCCAGAATCCTACATTCCCTTCCAGGGCACCCCTTTAGTCTGATCCTATGATTCAGTCAAATGTGCTCAGAAGCCAGATAGTTTTCAGGATCTCAAATTGTGCTCTTCAGTGGGATGGAACAAGAGCATTATTCATACGTGAGTGGAGATCTGAGGAGTTAGCCATCATCCAGTTCACTTCTGCAGAGCAACCCACAAGAGTTTCCTCTTCTCCATCCTTCCAGCCACTGTCTGCATCAGCCTAGTGTGTGTGTCAGATTGAAGTCATTTGGCTTCAGGTTTTTCCTCCCTGGATCTCTGACAACCCAGATATGCTAACTTGCTGAGGCCAGTATGGTGTTTTTTTTTGTTTTGTTGTTTTTTTTAAAAGATTTATTTGTTTATGCATACAAGAGTTGGGGTACAGGCTAGAGTCGTGGGAGGTGAGAGGATTCACCGGAGACAGAGTGGAGAGCAGAACAGGCAGATGAACTGAAACACACTGCTGAGGGGAGCAGCGGGTGAGGCAGGAGAGGTCTGCTGTGCCCTGTGGGTCCCTTCTATGGCTGGGCATCGAACTTGTGCTGCTGTGCTGTGGATGCTTCACAGTGCAGAGTTCAACCTGCTGTGCCACCAGGGAGGCTCCAGAATGGTGTTTTAAAATACAGACTTGGATCACACCATTTTCTTCAAAACTATTTGGGTAGTTTATCTCCAGGCAGAAGTGTGCTCTTCTGTTGGGTGTAACTGGCTGCTCCCTGCATCATCTCTTCATTTACTAAGTAACACTGCCTGAGAGACTGTGGGTCCATGTGTGGTGCCGGGCAAGAGCAAAGGCAGGTCTGACACTCAGGACTGTCCCTCAAGGTTGGGCACCTGGCCGCCAGAGGCTCCCTCTGTCTTCGACACCACATCCCCATTAACAAATCTCCCTGTGTGTCATATTATCCCGCCCTCTGGAATGCCTGCTAGAGAAGCCACACTGCCCACACATCCACCCACCCACTGCCCAGTGATTCCATCCAGAGGCACATCTGCAGCACATCAGTGCGAGTTCGATGCCCAGCCAGAGAGGGGACCCACAGGGCACAGCAGACCTCTCCTGCCTCACCTGCTGCTCCCCTCAGCAGTGTTTCAGTCGATCTGCCTGTTCTGCTCCCCACTCTGTCTCCAGTGAATCCTCTCACCTCCTATGACTCTGGCCTATACCCCAACTCTTGTATGCTGTTATTCCTTGACCTTCACAAGTCTCTTGCAACATCTGGGAGACTGGTTTTTTCCACTTTCTTTAGTTAAGTCGAGCATACTTCTTGTGTGATCATGTCTGTGCACTTCTCCAAAGCCACAGTGACTCCCCTGACGGTAGGAACCCACTTGCTCTATCTGTGTCCAGCACAGAGCCTTGTGCCAGCTGCAAGCACTGAGTGCATGCACAGCTTGTGGCCTTGTGAATGAGACATTGTCTGCTGAGCTGACTGCTGCACCCTGCCCCGCCCCTCCCGCCCCGCCACTTCAAATTCTTTTCAGTCTTTCCCCTCATGCCTGACACTTGGGTTTGTGTTCCAGAACACTCCATGGCCATCTGCCCCTTCTCATTCCTCTGAGGCAGGCCTTCCATGGAAGGGTCGCTTTGCTGTGTTGAGTCCCGTCCGCTGCCAGGCCCACAGCAAGAGTTCAACAGCAGCTGTTGCTTTCGGAAGATGATGAGGGCTGTTTAAACTGCTTAAAGCTTAACTGTCATCCTTTGTAATAGAAACATACCCACATCCACATAACAGATATGACAAATACAAACCTCAATACACCTATGTCTCTTTATCTCTGTGTTCTTTATAGCTAAACTCTCAATAAGGGATATAAATCAATTTTCTAATTTTTCAATGATCACAATGAGATAGAGTTGCTTTTACTAATTTTTACTAGTAAGTTAACCTAAGCTGAAGATTCCTTCAGGCAGGGATCCCATTTGCATATAGTTTGATTTTCAACTTCTAGCACATGCCTTGTCTGTCAATGCTGCTCAAGAAAAATATTGCAAGGATGAGTGGGTGATGATGTACACACTTATTGACGTTAAATCATGGGAGCTGTACCAAGGGCTTTGCCTCCATATGATCTATTTAATCCATAAAATTTCTCTGTGAAGGCATTCTTACGTTCACTTTACAGATGAGGAAATGAGACTTTGGAGCCCTAAGTGAGTTAACAATGTTAACACGTCTTATAAGGATACAGTGCCATTCCAAAATAGATCTAGACAGCTGTGAATTTCCATGCTTTTAAGATCTACATCATGCTTAACTTGCAAGTAAATTCACTCATGAAAATGCAGTTCTTTGCTAGGATCCAGGGCAATGTTTTTCCTCTATGAAAAGCAAGAAAATAATAGCGCTGTGCCACTCCCCTGGGAATGGCCCAGACTCAACTTCCCTATTCTGTATTCTGTTACCAACTAAACAAGTGGGAGACCAAGTGTCCAGGTTTGTAAAAATGGAGGGTTTCCTGGGATGTAAGTCTTTTGGTGCCAAAACCAGGATGAGCTCATCAGCCCAAATTTGGGGCTGAGGTGATCGATAGCATTAGATGCTACAATTAATATGATTATTTGCTTTAGACCACCACGTGTCTTGGATGCAGTGAGTGGGTATACATGTGTGTACGTTGTTAACATCGCTAAGAGGAAACAGGACTATTTCCTTGTTTCACTTATTCAAACTCCAGAAGAGTAACTGGATCAGACAAGAGCAGGAACAATTTTGCTTCCAAGTTGAAATTCAAGATGCTACCCCTGCATGCTGTGGAAGGGTAAGCCACAGTTTCACGTACTTTCTTTAACTCTCTCTGCATTGCACAATCAGGCTTGTGTTCCCCAAACTGGATATATTTTCCACAATCTCACTATCCATTCAGATCCTGTCAGAGATGCAAGCAAATATTCATAGTTCACAGTCATGACCTGTGCCACTTCTTTTGATATGGCACACAGGGGCACACTCAAATTCACACTGGATTCATAAATATTCACACATGATCACCCTCTTACATACACAAACATGCTCTACAAAAGTGCCATGTATACTTTTAACACACATGCACTTGACACGATTTATGATTTTTGTTCATGCAAAACAACATCTACAAAGCAAAATATGTCAGTCACCACAGAAACATTAAGTGGTATAGTCTTATATCTATGCATTTATACTTTCAAAATATGCAATAGTACAAGCTTACAGCCCAGAACTGGTATTTCACTGCCTGTTATTTTCATTCACAGGAAACTTTTCACACACATTAACATGCTTTCCCAAATCTATATGTTTGATAACATTCAGAGGATCAGGCATACAAAGATTCACATACATGAATGTGTATGTTTGTATCTTATATACTTCCTTTTTATACATACCTACATCCATAAATATTCATAACCTACATGTATGCTTATGCACACACACATATTAAATATACCCTGCCAAGTTGCTTGAATTCCTCTCTGTGACTAGACAAGGTATACAGACAATCTTTACTATAGGAAAAATAGATCAATAAGTAGGTATATAAGTAGGTAGGTAGATAAATAGACAGACAGACAAACCGACCGACCGAACGACCGACAAACAACAGACAGACAGATAGATAGATGGAAGAAAGAAGGAAGAGTAGGTGGACATATGAACAGATAGATGAAAAATAGATTAGATAGATGATGGATAGATGCATATGGATATATACATGAAAACAAAAGGCATACACACAAATGACTAAACATCTGTTTTAACAGTATCCAAAAGTTATTTTAACATTTTTCCATATCTACTGACACATATACTCTTTCTGCCAGTATGTGTTCAATTGAATACATAACCACAAACACAAAAAAATTCCCCATCATATGATTCATCCTGCCCCCCACAATGTTCCAAGTACTGAATAGAGATGGTGGATCTGCTGACTCTTCTTTGTGTCCTCTTTAAGGGAAACAAGGGTGTTATCCCTGCACCATTCACACAGGATGCTTTGTAAAGCACCACTGCCATCCAGGCCCCCAGAATTAGCAAAATTCAGGAGGAAACTGACCAAGAAGGAATGTTTTTCTACTTAGCAAAAGGACCCTACTCCTTTGAACATAAACTCTCTGCTCAGAACTCCTAATGCATTCCACATTTGGCTATTAAATCCTAATTGGAGGCCTGCTGGGGAAGGTATGGAGGCCCAGCCTGCCAGCATTTCCTGGGTCACATCCCTGCAAACCCCAGCCTGACCCCGTGCCCTCATGCCCTCATCTGACCTACCCTTTTGAACTCTAAATCCTACCATTGGTCACAAAGAATTAGGACCTCAATTGACTCCTGAAACCACAGGAATGTCCCTTTTGGTTGCCTCTTCTCATCTGCCTTCTCTGCTTCCCACCCTATACCCATTCCCACACACATATACAAGCTTCATGCCCCTTTTTTGCCAACTTGGTAAGGGGGCAGAATGTCTTGTGAGGATTGAGTGGAAAGGCATCAAAAATCCTGAAATTCTTATGATGAAACAATTGCCTTGGTAAATGGTGAGTCTTATATTTGATGATATTTATAGACTTTTTTCCATTAGCCTGACATTTCTCTGAGAAATTATGACTCTGGCCCTTCAGCCTAACCAAGCCAGTTTTAGCAATAGTAAGTGTGTGGATGCAAAGAAACGCCCCCTGCCTCCCTAAATCACTTTCCAATAAGCCAGATTCAGGACATATCTCACCAGGTACAATAAGCAACTAGAGAGATAAGGTGAAGATGAAATAGTCTTGCAATGATTACTTTGGAATATCTTTATGATCTGAAAGTGAGAGATAACCTTTCCTTTGTTCTTGCTAACTATCCTAACTTTTCCAATTGAAGGACAATCTTAGCTCTTTAGCATTCTCATCTGAAAAATGACAATAATAATGTCCATTCTGTGGTTTCACTCATAGGAGGAATACAAAAGAACTAAACAAAGATTCAGAAAAAATAAAAACAGGAGGCAAAAGATAAATCAGAGACATTCAGCAGGGAAAGAGGAGGGAGAGGGATCACAACAGGGGAGGGAAGAGCACAAGAGAACCATGGTGATGTTCATGGGTGACATGGTGGTGGGGGTTCTATGGGGACTACACCTGAGAGGAACAACAATGTAAAAATAATACATATATAAATAAAATAATAATAATAATAATAATATCCACCCTGTAAAATGGATGGCTACAAAGGTTTAAATACATTAATGTAGGTAAATGTGCTTTGAATAATTGAAACATTAATCTGACATATCATTAATATTATTGAGGTAACAAAGGATACTCTACATCATTGGGAACTTAACGTTGAACAAAGAAATAGAGATAATGATTACTCTGAGAATGATGAAAACCATTTATTGTAGCTACAAAAAAATCCAAAGCCAAATCCTGGTTCTGCTGAAGGTATACCTTCACAAGGGTCAGACTGGAAGAGAAGGGGTTGGGGTCCCTTGTAAGTGTTTCACCCATCCTTAGTGGGTACTTAACGATGTCAGTCTCTGCCTTGCTCTTCTTGTTTCAACCCTACTTTTTCAGAGATGAATTCTTCTATAGACCAAAGTCTTTCTTAGTTATTGAGCCAACTCAGAGAAAGTCAGGATATAATCTCTGTCTAGGTCTTGGAATTAAAGTTCATGTCTAGGTATGGAAGCTAGAGTCTCCAGTATGACTTATAAGTGACTTACCTTTAAAAAGTATAGTAGCTAGGAACTTGGGTACTGGCATCAAACTCATGACTTCAAATCCTTGCTATATCCCTTACTAACTTTATGGCATTGAACAACATAATGTAATTCTGAGTCCCCAATCGTCCTATCTTTAGAGTGGGGTAATGATAAAACCCACCCTATAAGATCACTGTGGCATTCAATAGAGTAATCCATTTAATATATGTGTTCCAGTTTCTGGCATGGAGAAAGCTTTCAGTAACATTAGCTTGAGTCATTATAATGATGACAGTGCTGGTGGTAGAGATAATGATGATGGTCCCGAGCTGAATTTTCTTTGATTCACAGCAGACCCAGGAAGCAATGTTCCAGAGAAAGAACTCAACTCAAACCTGTTGCCTATAGGCAGAGTACAGTAAAGCAAAAAGTACTAAATGCTATAAGAACTAACTAATTGTGCAATATTAAAATAAACACTATCTCCCAATAGCTTAGTGTAGTAAGTCCTCACTTCAAGTCCTTAGTAGCTTGTTGGAAATTGGGACTTTACGTGAAATGATATAAAGTGAGACCAAGTCCTAGAATATGTCATTTTGTTAAACATGAACATCAATGTTATAATAAAATGATGGAATCTTGCCATTTGTGACAGCATGGCTGGAACTGGGACATATTATGCTAAGCAAAATAAGCCAGAAGGAGAAAGCCAAATACAAGATGATTTCATTCATATGTGAAATATAAAGAAACAAAACAAAGGAACAAAACAAAATAAGCTCCATAAACCTGACTTCAAATTTGAGGCCACCAGAATGGTCAAGGGGAGCAAAAGCGGTGGGGAAACCCAAATAATTCAGGGAAGGATTATTGGTGCTTTGGTGATAGATGCGAGGTGGTAACATACGCCTGAGGAGATGTGATCCTGCACCCCTAAATCACACATCATGTTGTAAACCAAAGTTGCTTTAATTAAAAAAATACAATTTAAAATAAAACAATGTTGAATAGATGTCATTCAAGGACCTGCTGTAGTAGTACTGTCAGACCTTTGCTAAATTAATGAAGAAGGAAAGTTCACCAATCGCGGAACCACCCACTGCAATATCCTATGGTGTTGCCAGAAAACTGAGCTAGAAGTCACATGTAAGCACTGGGCCCAGGCGAGGCTATTGCCCCATACTAGATGCTGCAGGGTAGGTTATCTGGTGTACTGTTATATTTCCAGAGCCCACTAATAGCATATGCCATGTGGCAGGCACTGGACAAAATGAATTGAGTTAATTAATTAGATCTAAGGACTTGCACTCACAGTGGTTCGCACAGCTCTTGAATTCAGTAGGACACTCTGCTACAGCAACATCCTTGGATCACGTGAGTCCACAGCAACATGTTGCCAATATTGCAGATAGATATATTCCCAGATGTCCATCTTTGGGTTATCCTGACCACAAACCAATATTCTCCTAAATGCAATTTGTTTTACAATCTTATAGACATTTGACCCACTTTTGAGGACCAATACATGACAAGGGAAGCGAAGACAGAAAAAATGGTAATGTTTGTGGCTTCTCTGGATTTTCTCCTAATATCCCAATTGAGTAAACTAATACTAAGAAACTAAATTCAATCTTCATTATCATTCCTATGTGAATATTTTTACAATAACGTGATAAAAAAGCACATTCTCAGTTGAAGAAATTGCAGTTAGAAAGCAACTGTAAGCAAGGCAATGCTATAAAGTATATTTTCATGCTGCTTTTGAAATTTTTTTCTGTATTCTGAAGAATTTTAAATATATCCTTTATTCCATGTTGTTTTGATATGAAATAATCAATCCAGTAGGTGGTAGTTTGTTTAATTCAGTTAGGTGTCAAAATGAAATCCAAAATTGTCTAGTTGACATATTCTGAATCTTCAGAACATTAAATTAGGGAGCCACAGAAACCAGAGAAAATGCCAGAGATAAAGGAGACTTTTAGGGACCCACATGGGCCAGACTTTGAATGTGAAATTTCATACTTGTATTTGCATAGTTTGTATGCCTGTCATTAGTTCCAGATAAAAATTCACCTCTATTATGAAGTAGAATTTAATTCTAGGTACATAGTGCTAGTTATTTTACAGTCAGGAAAGGAAAAGATGAATTTAAGAGCTAGTTATTTCCAGAGGCAAATCAGATCTTCTTAGTTACTCCATGCTACTAGGAGTAGAAAAGATAATTAGTGAATTAATGGATTGCAAATAAACAAATAAAAAATGATCTTAGTGAAAGAAGAATGTAACTTATTACCAGACAAACTTGAATTTGAATTTTGGCTTTGTCAGTTATCACTGCTATTTTTATTTCCCCTGGAAGTCTCAGTTCAGGATGCCCCAATAGAATATCAGAGACTTTTGCAAAAGTTTATAGGACACAGAAACTGATTTCACATACAGAAGTCTGAGTTCAGGAACACAGAGGGTCAGTTCTGATGAGCAGCCTCTTCAGGTTACTGGAGCTCAATGTTTCTCCTGTGTTCTCACAGGGTGGGGGAAGTGTGGGAGGGAGATAACTGGATTCTCATTTTTAAGGGCACTAATCCTATTTATGAGGGAGCCACCGTCATCATCTCATCAAAGCTCCCACCTCCTAGTACCATGACACTGTGATTATATTTCAACACATGAGTTTTGCAGGGACGCAAACACACAGCCCAGTACCTCCATTCCTGCAGGGCACCAGGTTTTCCCATTCACTGTCAAGGGAGCATGTGTAATATAAATAACAATGTAAGAGCACTGTGTGGTTGACTTGTGCACTCTGCAGTGTTCTGTATGGAGTCTCCCTCTGAGCTGTGGTTCTGCAGTATGAAGACATTGAAATAGAGCCAATGCTGAACCTGAAGGAAAAAAAAAATGTTTGCCCTTATAAGCCTTCAGAATAATTTTGGCTGTTCATTTCTGCCTCTCAAATTTGGAGTGTGACTAATATAGTATTTGTTTGATCTTGGCCACCAAACCACTTCAAGCTTCTTTCCTCATCTGTAAAATGGGGATAATCTGCACCTACTTTACAAAGTAAATATGGGGATTTTATGAGAAAGCAGAGTAGCTGTGCTGTGCCAGATGCATAATGCACAGTGTAAAAAGAAAGTCTCAAGTGTCTTCTTTCATTTGGAATCATTTCAAACTAATATTCTCTCAAAGGGCTACTTTGTTTATTCCTATTTGTTGTTTCCTTGAGCTATCTGTTCCAACTCAATCCAACTCCATTTATTAAACATCTAGTATAGGCAACATTATCTGGCAGGACTGTGACGACAAGGCACTATTTTTTTCATTCATGCTTCCCAGCTGATGAATAAAAGCATGATAAAAATAATTTGAGGAGGATAGGTACACAGGTTTCTGGTCTAAAACAAGTATCTGCCTCAAAGAGAACTCTGATTTCTGCCAGCATTTAATTATGAAATTTAAATACTTTAGAAGAGTTCATATAATCAAGTTCAATTCATAGACTACAGCACGGGATTGTTTTATACCAGTACCAATGCCAAAGTGTGAAGAAATTACTGCCCCCCACCCCAATACTATGGAAGTGGAAAATTGGTAATCAAAGGGAAGCTCATTAAAAATAGTGTTAAAAATATATCCTGGCAGCAAAATGAGTAGTTTTCTTAAACAGCAGTCCTCTGAACACCTGTGTTAGAATCATGGTTTGTGGGGTTTTACTTAACAGGCAGATTCCCTGGGTTAAAGAAATCACATTTGTAATTCTCCCCCATGTTTGTTTCAGAAACTTAAATCTTTTAAACAACACTATTGCATTACTTATTTTCTGATGTTTATATATATATTATTTTTTTTACTATAGTATGCATCATAAAGACAAAAAAAATTACAAACTCTGAGTGGTAAGTTTGACTTAGTTGAACACCCCTGTCCATCACCACCACCAGCAAAATATGAGATATTTTCATCACTAGAGAAAGTTTACACTTGCTCCTTTTAAATGCCATACCTCATGTAGGGATAACATCTCCCTGACTTCCATGACCATGGTATATAAGTTCCTGTTTTGGGGGTGGATGTAAGTGGAATCATACAGAATGAATCCTTGCATGTGGTGTGTGTGGCTTTACATATCACATTTTCTTTTAGTTCCAGTTATGTTTTATAATATCAATATATGAAATTCCTTTTGGACATTATTCTAGTGTATGTATGTAGCAACATTTTGATGTATTTTCCAATTCATGAATATATTGGATATTTTAAGTTTGGGATATTAAGCATAAAGATGTTTAGAACATCTTTTTTGGGGGGAGTGGGTACATATATGTCTGTTGGTAAATATCTAGAAGTAGAATTGGTGGTAAAATAGTATGTATTTGCATTTAAGATACTGCCAATGAGAATTCCAATTGTTCCACATTCTCACTAACACTCAGTACATACAGTCTTTGCGATTCCTGTTATACCAGCGAAGATGCAATGGCACAATATGGTGATTTTAATTTGTATTTCCTTGAAGAACCATCAATATGAGTAGAGTTAATTAACCTGATGGTTAGTGATGTAGGTCTAGTTGTGAGTCTTCTTTCGTGAGATGCCAGTTCATGTCATTTGTGGCTCCTTCTTTCCATGCTCACCACATCTGGAGAAGCACAACTTTGGAGGTAAACTCACTGCCCTCACATCAAAGCCCTGGTTCCTGACTGACTCTGCCAGGATCGTGAATGAACTGTACGAATCTGGCGTCAAATAGGTTTGTTGCTTTTTCATTTCCAACACATATGCCTACCTTCGTTCCTGTAAAAGGAAAGCCAAGGACAGACATAGTGGCTTGGGCACCCATCTCCTGGAGGGGAGCCTCCACTCAGGAGCACTGAAAAAACATACAGGTGAGAACTGCAGCTGTTCCCATTCATTTCTACATGAACACGTAGAAATTATAATAACTCCATTGTAGTTTTGCACAACTGCAAAGCCGGTATAGTGAAAATATTGTTGACCCAAAAGTTTTCCGCAACTTCACCTTTATTATACTCCTCATACTCTACAAGGGCAGAGCTGCCCAACTTCCATTTGTGGCAAAAAAAAAAAAAAAAGAGTTTGAAGGAACTAATAGGAGTTCAGATATTAGCCAGCTCCTGGGGTCCTCTAATTCTCTGGGCTACTTCTTGAAACAATGACAAGCAAACTCTTCTCAGAGACACGAGCGTGTGTACTTGCTTGTGAGTTGAGGCTCTGGGGTGGTAGGAAGAAACCACATGGAGAAAAAGAGCTGTGTGTCTGTGGAGAGCCCTTGAATCCTGCCAGAAATTTTCCACACTATGGTACAGCACCTAATCAGTAATTAACTGTGTGCACCAAAGACCTAAAGAGGATTTGTAGATAAGACAACAATGAAAACCAAAAATGAAAAGACAAGGACAAATTGGGGACACTTGGTGGGGAGGGGGGAGGTGGAGGGTTGAGGGCAGACGGGAGCATGGGGGACTAAGGTGAGGGTGCACCGGTGATATGGTGATGGGGAATACATGGGGATTACAATTGATGTCAAATATATATATACATTTTAAAAATGCTAAAGAAAAGAAAGGTGAATTACTATTCACCACTGTCAGCTTCCACAAGACACTGCATGGATTCTTATTCTAAAACACCCCCAAGGGGAAAGGTGAGTGAGGTATGCTCTTCACTGCCTCCAATCTGCTCTTGTTTATGGAGTTGAAACAATATTGAAATAAGTTTAAAATGAAAAGGTATAATCATTTCCTGAAACAAATGCCTGCTCTACAGAAAATAGACATATCACAAAGCATCATATGTAGCCCAATGCAAAATAGAATCTACACAAGTATGCCTGATTTAGACCAGAAAGAAAACGGGCCCTTAGCCACACTAAGTCATCTTATCAGCTGTATTTTTTATTGTTATTAGTAAGAATGATTTGGAGACTAATATGAGAGTCTTTTCTGAATTTGTTTTCTATAAAATTCTATGCTGATGTGTATTTAGTCATAGCACTCCTTCTCAATCTTTGGGAACTCCTACACAAAAGACCACCCCAGGTATTATAGCAATCAGATAAGCCAACATGTCATACTGTGCCACTCGTGCTGGTGGCAGCATCACACATCGATCACAAGATCTCTCCAAGTGAATCTGGAGCTTGCTCAGAATCTATCACAACTCAAATCTCCAGGCAGCCATTGCTTATCTAAGTCCTCATGAAAGTAGAAACTTCCCTGTGATCTCTCTGTGGATCTTAGGTGCATAAAATCTAGCCGATCCAATGAAGAAAGTCATTTGCAGAGTGGCTAGAACTTGGAAAAACTCAATATTGAATTTTATTTCCTGTTTATGCTGCCATTTTCTATAGTGAACATAGGGTTCTTCAATGAGTTGCCCCCTAATCCAAATTTACCTCTCCAGTTCCCACAAGTAGGGCTCCTTACCTCCCATTATATGTTTTTAAGAAAAGCATACCAAATCCTTTTAATACACCACATTCTTGTTCAATCCTGTGACTTTGCATATACCATTTCCTCCCATTGCATCTTTTTTTGGGGCACCTTCCTCACCATTATTACTACCACTGCTTGCAAGTATCTTACAGGAATATGAACTTGACCATCAAACTTGTTTAGTGTCATAAGCCTTTGGCAAACAGTTTCTGTCATCCCTGTTTGGAATCACTTTGCTCCTGAGGCTGCAATCTATCAACTACATCTGTCACACACTTTTGCCCACTGATTTCGTTCTAACTGATGCCATTGGGAGGCAATCAGGGGCATCTCCAATGTGGGGGCAGGGAGAGAGTGTGCCTGCCCATCTCTTGGCGGGGCCTCTTGCAGCAGCTGTGCTGGCTGGCATGTGTGCAGAGCTGAGCACCTGCTCAGACAGGTAGGTCCCAGCAGCAGCTACATCAGTGATGGGACAACGGTGGACTCCAAGTAACCCTTTCCTCTAATCTTTTTCCTCTGCAGCTTCAGGGGTAGCCTTCTCAGTGTCCTATGGTTACTGGCCTGTGACTTTCTCACTTTTGCACCCCCACCCCAATCCTTCTAACACCTATAGAAGAAGTTATCTGCTTCAAATACCTTCTCTTGAAATACCCAAATAGACTTCTATTTTCCTAATGCAAAGTGTGAAGAGCAAACCAGATTATTACATATGTGTTGTTTTTAAGGGGGTCTAAGAATCTGAAATCCTCTTTGATTATATCCTAGATCCAAATCCCACCAAATTCTCTATGTTGGTTTTTACCATCTTCTAAACTCTAAACATGTGATCATCTCTACAGCAGGAGTCAGCGAGCTTTTTTTTTTTTTTTTTCTGGTAGAGTTAGGTTGTAAACTGTGTAACGGGTCACACAGTCTGTGTTGTAAGGACTCAATTCTGTATGAGATGGACCATAGACAATCTATAAACAAACTTTATTTACAAGCTTCAATAAAATGTTATTTACAAACCAGACAGCATGGCAGATGGGATCTCTGAGTGGTGGCTTGTTTAAGTGTCTAGAGTTGAGAATGTAAGAAGAGACAGTAGGCTTAATAATTTTTGAGAATATGATCTTACATCTCAATCATCTGTTATTTATTTATTCAATTTTTAATTCATTTTACAGTTATATATAGATGGTTCTCTAGGTAACTGAAGAAATATTAAATTTCAAGGAAGAAATGTTTAATTTTATATATTAAAGCATAGAAAACTTAACTTTCAATAAGTCTGTAAGTGTCCCTCAAACTCTAAAAGTTTGTCCATGAACTTTCCCCTAATCATACGCATACTCCCACCTGTCCCTGTGCAATTCTCCCCTGAGTCTAACTTGTACTTAAGAAGTCCTTCTTTTCTGCAACGAGAAAACATTCATCACACAGATGAGCATTAGATTTCCTATCCAAGTGCAAGTCTTTAATCAGCCGTGAGAAACATTTAAAACATAAAGAGCCTCTAAATTGCATTATCTTCTAAAAATTATGTCTACTCCCCCAGACACAAAACAATGCCCTTGTTCTTATCATGGGAGAAACAAAAGACCTCAACAGAATGCTTTCATGTATCCCCTAAATAATGCCTGTAATTAAATGTATCACGTCCATGATCAAATAAAATTTCATTTACTCTCCAGCTTCCTCTAAATAACACCATGATTTAAAAGATCAAAGCAGCAGACCATTTGAGATTATTTTTCCAGTAATAGTATTAATCTATCAAGAACAAAAATATCCCCCTCTATTCTGAAAAATAACAATGGGAACTAAAATCTCTCCAAATTCATATCAAATCTTGCTTTTCAATTCAAAATCCTCTTTAGAACTTGCTTTTCCCCTGTCACAACATGGACTTATCTCCAGAATTCACGATTATTTTGTCTTTTCTATTTTTTTTTTTTACTTTTTATTGAACACAAATTCAAAGCTTTTAAAAAGTTGCATTAACTCAAAGGATTGGTGTCTCTCCATTTACCCAGAGACTGCATTGAAGTTTCACCAATTATCCTAGTATTCTTTATGGCAAAGGACACAGTCCACTGTTACATATGGCATTGGTTTCCAACCCACTTTAACCTGGACCAGTTACTCAGTCTTGTGTGATCTTGACTTTTTTTTTTTTTACATTGAAGACCAAATATTTTGTAAAGACTCTCTTCATGATTAGACCCAGGTTATGAAATTTTGCCAGAATATCACAGAAGCTATATTGGGTTCTCATTACCTTCTATCTGGGAGCACATGATGACAATCTACCCCCTTATTAATGACAAGAATTGTATTGGCACTTTCAAGATGAAATTAAGTAAGGCAAATCCTGTTATTTTCGAGGCTGCTATAATCAGGTACATGAAACCAGGTAGCTTAAACAGAAATGTGTGCTCTTGTAGTTATGGAGGCTAGGCCTCTGAAGTGAAGGCAGGGAGCACATTGTGTCTGAAGACTCTAGAGGAAAACCTTTCCTTGCCTTGTCCTAGCTTCTGATGGCTGCTGGCAGCCTTGGCCACTCCGTGAGTTCCAATAGCATTACTGCCTCCAGTGTCACATGGCCATCTTCTCCCTGGGTGTCTCTGTTTCATGTCTACTCTCCTAAGCACCCTGTCCTATTGGATAAAGATGAACATATTAATTTACATCCTAATCACATTTGCAAAATCCTACTTCTATGTAAGGACACCTTCACTGGTACCAGGTTACGATTACAGCGTATTTCTGGGAGAAGACACCAACTATGCCACAATAAGTTGTTTTTCCTATAGGAGATTCATTCGGAGACATAAGCATGATTAGAGAACAGCAATTCCTAGACCACTTGAAAAATGCCATATTTGTGGTAGTCTTAAGTAATAAAAGAGGAGCGCTAAATTAGACAGCAGCAGGATGGACTGTCAGAGACTTTCTCTGTCAATGTGTCAGTGAATTCTGAAATAAGCTTGAGTTAGTCAGATAAAGAAGTAGAGAAAGGTCAGTCAAATGAAAAGAACAGCACGAGTTAGGCATAGCATATCCTGTGTAAACAAAACTGGAAGCAAGTGTCAAGCATGGAGGGAGTCAGAGATAGGAGAGAAGATAAAGCAGGGACATGAGCTGTCTTGTCATACAGGGAGCTTAGACTTTCATTCTTCTTTCCATCATACTTTCATTGTGCATCTGCTAGAACTGTATAACTCAGATTTTGGCTGGGACATTGGTTGAGGTTAGTGACATATCATTGCCCTCATTACAATGATAATGACAAGCATGTGAATTCACAGCTATGTGTGAAAAATAAAATATTACCAAACTGCAAATATATTGGAGTCATGGTTTTTAAGTTGGACTGCTAATTCATGCAAGCATAGCAAGGTTATATGGAAAATTCAAGGTGGCGTTTCTGAGTCCTAGGTACTCACTGCCATAGAAGAAGATGGGGGTGGGAGCTGGGGGTGGGGGAGATTTGTAACAGCATAAACCTTTGTGTCAATCATAATTGTAAACATTTAATTTACAAGTTGTAATCGGCTAGCAATTTTTAAAAGCAATACATGCATTATTTGAAATGACATATATTACAGTTTCTGCTCTCAGGATTTTTACAAATGGATTCCAAAAGTATTTAAGGAACTAAGCATAAGACTATATATAGGCTTTATCACAGAAGCCTCTGTCTTCTTCCAGCCCAATTCTTCACAGGAATAAGGAGACATTCCAGATACAGTATAATTAATAGCGTTTCATGTAACACTTCCCCTAAACAATGCTCATTATCCCTTTGCTATTGACAGCTGGCTTGCTGAGGTTTGTCAATTGCAAACAGAGGAGGGCCCTGAGGACTAAGAGACACATAAGCTGAGTGAACAAGGCAATATGAAGTGCAGCTCTTTCTGCTGAGCTTGGCATCAGGAAAGCACAAGTCTGCTTCCTCTGACAGGACTCTCATGTCTCTAGTAGGGCTTGAGCCAGGGACTGAGAAGGGCCTGGAACAAGGGGATGATTTGTGGGCACTTGAAGTGCTGGGGTCCATATTCTAAACATTATTTACAAAGGGCCTGATATTTGGCTTTGGGCCCTTCTCCAGTTTCATTAGCACTGAAGAATGGGCTGAACACTGACTTTTACTATCAATATTTGTTCCTAAAATTAAATTTGCAGAATCCCAGTAAAGAATGAGTTCAAGTCCTTTCTAAACACCCACTCAGCCATCCTGAATGAGCACCCCCATATCCAAAAGAGAAGGAGATAGAAATTCCCTTAAATAGAATGTGTGTATGAAAGGGCAACGAATAAAATTACAAAATCTCCATACATAATGAAGGCTCTAAAGATGAATAAGGACTGTTCTCAAGGAGACAACTCTTGTGAGACATTTGAAAATTAGATGAGTCCTATCATAAAGCACTCTATTACAAAGTGATTTAATAGATTGATTAAACACAGTGATAATAACTCTTGTTTATACAACACAGTTTTCATTTGCCAATTATATATGTTATCTTAGCTGAGTTTCATAGCATCTCTAAGTTTTGTAAGTTGACACAGTACATTATTTTTCCATTTGAAAGCTGGAGAAACTGAGGTCCAACAAGAGAAAGCGTACTTACCACATTGAAAGTGTTTAGAAGTGATCTAGTTTCCCTTCATTTCTAAGCATGGTACTATCATTCCAAATAAAATTTCATTCCAAGATGGAGAAAGAAGAGTTGAATTCTGACTTGGCAACATGCAGTAATTTGGTGGAGGTTGTAAGTGGATCCAGGGATCCTGGATTACAAAATTCATAATATTTTATGATTTGTCTTTATCCCTGACTATAACATAAGAAGAATATTAAGTAACACAAAATGTGTTTTCCAAATGGTTAGGAAGTTAACAACCTTTCCTCCATCTACTCACATGTGAATTAATTATAATTTTTTATAGTCATCTCTTTCCAATTTTGTTTCCACTCCCTATACACACTGGTTATGCAATTAAAAATAAGTTTGATATAAATCATCTCAAATTCCCTCTTAGTCAATCAGGAGGTTGAGAAAAAGTAAAATAAATGCCTTTCATGAGCAATTTCAGATTTTCGAAGTAAACATAGAATCCAAGATGGAAGTGACTTTGTTTTGAGATGCTCTTACCCATAATCAATCCAAGACTAACTTCCTGGAAAAACTTACAAAATTTTTTTTTGTAGAAAATATCAAAGACACTTGTGTCATTGTTTAGTAGGGCTGGAAATGTCCTTTTTCTCAGCTCCAGGTCAAAAGAAAATGCAAAATCTATAATATAAGCTAAGAAATCCTATCAGTTCCTCAATAGGAAGGTGTCTGATTCATCACCCAAGTCTGCCTCTCTATGATGTCTGTTTATTACATAATAAATCACAAGGGATTATGGTGATGGATATGGGTTAACTGGTGTAGGGACTTTCATGGGGATGTGAAATATACAATGTACAAAAATGAAAAATAATGTAAAAATATATAAAATTAAAAAATAATAAAGGACCAGTACTTATTTATTGAAGAAATGAATGTCAATGAATGAGTGTTTTAATTGTTTGGTATGCTTTAAGCTGTCTAGAAATAGGAACCAGGAGACATGGAGTAAGTGGAAATATCATTTGCCACGCTTCGAATATGTGTCTTGCACTAGGAAAATCTAAATATAGAAAACAGAAGGCTGAACTGGTGTTAAAAGACATGAGTTCAAGTCTTGCTGACCCTGTCAAAACATCTTGCTTTATTTAGACCTTCTTTCCCTTATAAACTATTCTTCCAATTATCAGTTCAGAGAAGAATTATCTATGATCTCAGCTAGTTCCAAAATCTTATTATTCCATGCTTTGTAATAGAAGATGTACCTGATCAATTTTGATAACAAATCCCAAGTGGGTGCTTACTGGTCAACCCAATGAGATGTACTATTGTATTTGGGGCCATAGTGCTCATGATAATTCAATCTTCTCTATAGCCAACCACCACTTCTTCTGATTCTAAGGAAATATACTGGTGTTCACTCCCTGCTTGTAAGACACCTTAATATCACCTCCTTCTCATGCCTACCTTTATGTCAAGTTTCTAAAACTTGCTCAAAGGGAGGTAGTCCTAGAAACGACTTGTCTTGGGAAAAGTAAAGCAGCCCAATAAGTTGCCAAAAGCTACATTCTCTTCAGCACTGTGCTTTCACAAATTATCTTAGCTTAAAAGCAAACAGAGTCCACTATTTTCTCTGATTTATGGACTGGCTAGTTTCCTTTCTGTATTTGAAAATGGTCACTTGAGCCTCAGGAGGTGGGTGGCAGATAAAGCACAAACTTTACCAGTTCAAAGGTTATTGGTTACTAATGTAATGTCAACAAATAGAATTGTCATCGTATGTCAAGGAACAGGGACTTTGATTGTTTGAAGCTATTAAATATCTATAAATAGAAAGCTATGCGGCAAAGATTTAGTGGAATATCATATGTAAAGTTTCTAATAACTGACTTGCATTAAGAAAATCAGTGTGATATAGATGACAGAGAGCTAAACTGGTTTCAGAAGACCCAGGTATAATTCTGCCTTCCCTGTGGACACTGGCAAAATATAATTTGTCTGGGTTTCAGATTCAATACCAATGTGGAAATAAAGTAAGAAGGAAAGTATTTTCTAGAGTACACCTAATACATGGCAGCATTTTATCATACCTTAACTCATTTAATCCCTTTGTACTGATCAAATAAAAATTATCGAACCTATATTTACTCCTAAGGAAATTAAGAGTGGAAGAATTCAATAACTTTCTCTTAGATATTACTAATGAAGGTAGAAATGACTATGAACTTTAGTACCTTCATCATGCTTTCTATAGAAGTGTCCTATCTCTTAAATTTAAGAAGGAATGTTTCTTTTTAAAAAAATGCAGATTTTCCAGTCTCAAAATAAAATGAAAATCAAAAATTAAAAAGATATAGTTATGTCTATTACCTAGAGGTCTTTTTTGCCAAGATGGGAGATTTCAGGGAAAAGTGGAAGAAGAAGGATGTTAAATTTGTAATATAAATGCCAAAGCTTTTGCAGTTAAATATATTTTTAGTACAATCTATTTTTCCTCATTATAAAATTAATAAATATTTAATATGGAAATCTTAAGGGAAAAATAAGAAAAAAAAAACACAGTAAGATAGGTCCAAAGTATCCATATTTTTATATCTTTATTCCGCTTCTAGAGTAATAGATATGTCCTTCACTATGCATCTAATTACTATGAAACTTCATTTATTTCAACCAAATTCACTCAAAATTATTGATAAACTAGAAACCAATTAGACCATATGTGGTATATAACAAGAACTGAAAAAAATATGTGTTGACTGAATCAATCAATTATATAATTTGTAAAAACAAAAATGAAAGGATTTATAAGTGATTGAAAATATAAGGATGAGATTAAGAATAAGTTTTCTGACTTCAAGGAAATTAAATTCCAATAACTCTACTAGAATAACTAGTATAAATTCCAATGACTCTATAATAGAAACTACTGTTTCTATTGGAAGCAGAATATAAGACAAACTACAAGAAAAGATTAAAACAAACTATAGTGGAATTTGAAATACAATTAAACACTCCCAGGAATATTTACATTATTTAAAATATTAATCTGAATATGAGAGACAGTCATTTAGATATGAATTGAATGTTTCTATTATAACTAACCCTTTTGATCCTGTTGTAAAGATGACAACATGGTTACCTGTTAAAGAAACATCTTCTGAGAAGGAGAGAGGCGTGTAGACTTTCTATGGTCTATTTGGGCCACTCTGCATTAAGATGCTCAGGGAAATTTGATCTCCCGGTTTTGGTCCCCACTTTTCTCAGCTGTTAAATCAGGTCTTTGAAGGACACAGGATGTTTCAGAACATTAATTTTAGAGCTGGAAAACTCATCTCTGCTTTGCTGGCTCCTAGCTTTGCTGTTCGCTGCATCATGAGGCAGGACACATAACTAAAATTTAGGTAGGCTACCCTGGATTGTTGTTCCCTAAACTTCAGACATTTCAGCACCAGATTTACAATTTTTCCAAACTCAGGTGTCACTCAAGTACCAATTCTATGGTCTCTGTGTATCTTATCTTCAAGCATAAGCTACTAATAATACCTATGCAATCATCAGTTTCATGCGTTAGCCATAGTTTTCTGATCAATGTTAAGATATACTGTATATGCACTCACTAAATTGAAATGTGCATATGTGATTGCTATAATCACTTTGCTTATTACCAGGTATTTACATAATCACACTTTTGCATACAGAGACAAAACAATTAAGAACCACTCAAGGATCAAATGTCTAAGTCTAGATGATCATTACTTATGATTACTTGGAAACCTCTAAGATTGCACCATCTCTTTATATTTAAACAGTTTGTCATTATTACTTTCAGCATCATAGAAGAAAAAAATCAGAAAACAGATCTAGCTATGTATTATCTATGTAATTATGTATCTGTCTTGCATTTCTACTCTCTACCTATAAACGCTCAATCTCACTACTAATCTGTATTAATTCATTATTTCCTGTCTTTTCTACTGTCTTAGAACACATGACAGAGCTTGCCTCACCTCTCCTCAAAAATCGTGATGCCTCCAAATCTGCACACATTATGTGACCATTTTAACACAGTTATTTTTGTCTCTTGAACACAGACCCATTTTCTACCTTCACTTTTATTAAAACCCTAAGGAAACAGTTATTTCAGGATTGCCTGAATATAGCCCATCCTACTTTCTTTTGCCTTTATTCATGACCTTCTCTGCCCAATTTATCATCTGCAGTCTCCTTTTCATGAGGGAGCACCCGTGTAAGGGCTGGTGGGTGGATCTGGGGTAAGCACTCTATTGTACAAACACCTTTGCTCATTGTTACTTTTTAAGTATTATTTGTATTTAAGAAAATAGCTCCTGACTCAAAGATTAATATTTAAAGTAGAAGGGAAATTAAGAGATTGCAGAGTTAGTTTGACTTGGCTCTCTTATTTATAATTGTGAAGCCTTAAACATTTCATGTGTCCTCTCAGAAAGATACTTTCCTCAGTTTGTTAAATAATACAAATATCAAATCAAAATTCACCTCATCCAACAAGTCTTCCCCGTCCTTCTGGAATGGAGTGTGTGGCAGTCTGCGTGGTCTTACAGCAACCAAGGCAAATTCTGTATCTAGTGACATCACCTTTTTTCTATTTTGTCTCACTCTCTATATTGCCACCTTCCTGAGGCAAAGAAATATAGCACATTTGTAAACATGATGCCCAGCATGTGTAGTACTCCATACAGAATACATGTAGGGGGAATGAATAAGTGAGAGAATTAGTTGACTGAATTATCTAATTTAATGAATTACAATAACCATGCAAAATAAAATGACCTATGTAAAGACTGCTATCAAAGGCATGCTAGACATTTGCTAAGAAAGAAGCTTTAAAATATGAAATGTGGACAAAACAAAACAAAAATAAACAGACAACTACAAATCAGAGACATTCTGCAGGGAAGAGGGTGGGAGTAGGAGCAAGGCAGGGATGAGAAGAGTGTAGGGGACTAGGGTGATGGTGCATGGGTGAACTGGTGGTGAAAATTCTACGGGAACTACACCTAGAAAAAAAGAAAACATTGAGAGAAAAAAATAAAAAAAATATTTTAGAAAATGAAATGTGGGGACTAAATGGTAGAAAGAAATGGAAACCAGGGACATAAGATTTCCCAAAGAGTTCATATTCAGTTATTAATTTTAATTAAGTTATAGTACTCTCAAGTCCCAGCACCCCATTAGCAAAGTCATATAGTTTAATGTATTGCACTTGAAAAAAAAAGAAAGAAAAGTAATGTATTTCATTGGCAGATACAGAACCACTCATTTGAAATAAAACTTTGAGTAGAAGAAGATAATAGACCATAAGAGATATAGTATCTTATTTCTGGGTTAAAATGCACTTTTCTCTCTGTCCTCTGTCCATATGCAAAAGTGAGCAAACACACATGGAGATTCATCAATCCATTCACCAATCCATCAATCCATTGTCAGTAAATATGGTTAACATTAGAATTAAGGAAATAGAACATTCCATGTCTGTGTATGTTCAAGCTGCGTTACACAGATCCACCCTATTCACAGTCATATTCCACTGTCTTCTGCATATCACTGCAATGTTGCTGTCCTCTCAGTGGCTCTCAAGGGGATCTACATTTTGTTGAAAATTGTATGTGTAATGTAAGTTTAGGCCAATCAGTATATATATATATTTTTCTTCTACTACCATAGTTTGAAAGCACAAGACAATTAAAATCAAAGATATCAATAACAAGTGAGGGTTTCTTTTTACCCCAAGAACCCAGGAGGTGAGCTTACAGTTCCTGGAATTTATTTTATACTGATGAGGAAAGAGTCACCTGAAAAATCCATGTGATTGAGGGAAGTGGAGGGGAGAATCAAAGAGAAAAAATTTGAAAATCGATTTTCATTACTCTATAAAAAATTTTATAATGAGATATACCTGAAGTCACTTCTCCATCTGAATGTTTCTGTCAAACACATGATTTTTTAAGGCAATTTCAGTCACTTTTTACTTCCTTACAACTAAAAAGTTAAAAAGAAGACTCTAAGTTTGTTTTTATCTCAAAGAACCTAGAGAATAGAAGAGAAAATGGATTTGTCAACAGATAACTGCAGTGCATTAGGGTAAGTGCCATGTTAGAGCAATATGAGGGATCCACTGTGGCAAGGTGAGACACCTGTGCAACAGTTAGTGCGAGTCACAGAGCCTGACATGGGAAAGGATATTGGACTTGACTTCTGAAGTATTAGTGGGATTGTTGAGTCAGATAAGAGGGGAGAAGCTATTTCAAATAGAGTGACACAAATACATGGAGAGGGGAAGTGTCTGTGAGTACTCGGATGGCAGGATGGTGGGATGACTTTGAACTAGAGGTTGAAGAAACAGTTGGTCCCACTTCATAAAGCCTTGAGCAGCAGGTCAAGTGCCTGAACATTGTCTTAGTGTAAGGAGGAAACCCTGAAGAATTCTGAAGAGTAGCTTGCCCTGATGGCCTCTGCCCTTACTAAGAGTCACTTTGGGGAGGATGAATTGGGGGACAAGAAGGCATCTTTGCATTAACCTAAAGACCAGATAAATGTAAGATTACAGTAAAGATATAATAGTGAAAGTAGAGGAAGCTCTGAGGAGATATATTAAAGATCATAGTCCTCTCATTAATTTTAAGTCCCTATTTAATATCAATGATCCAATTCGTACTTGCTAATGTTCTTAGGAGGTACTAATGTGTATGACACTCCTGAAGCAGAGTGATTAGGGTGTACGAAGACTTGCTGCTAACTGAGTCACCTAGAAATTAGTTCTGAAATATGGGGCTGATCTTGACACCCACCTCATGGTGTGGCTGCAATAAATACATAAACCCAGTGAAAGGATTAGGAGCATACTCTTTACCACACAGGGAAGCACTTAACAGCTATGCGTCAAGTAGTCTTCATTCACCATCATATTCATTTACAACATGTAGGTATCCTTGATCACCATAACTCTGATTTTTGCAGACAGAGAAATTTAGACTCAGAATTCATGAGACTAACTACATATAATTAGTAGCAGGGCCAAGATGTTATTTACCTCTAAAGACAGTATATTAGCCGTTGATACATCACCTTCCCTTTGTCTTGAGTAATGGGAATCATTTCCCACACTTCACTTAGAATGATTGCCTCTTTCCTTTCTAAATCTACTTTCTAACAATCTATATTTTTCTCATCTTTTTGTCATGATTCTGTCAGATGCTTGGAGTGGGGTGGTTGATATCTTAGATTCTTGGTCACATTTTCAGTTTATCTGTGAGCAGATGCTTACAAAGATGTTTCACTAAGAACCTCAGAGGTTGAAAGCAGCTCAGGTATTGGGGGTTTATGAGTCCAAGGGTAGCATCCTGCAGGTCTGGGGTGTCTCACTGTTGCTTTTTCTGCTGTTGAAGAGAATGAATTCCATTACTAATGACATGTTAATAATTATTTCTTTTTCTACTGAGCCAGATGATAAAGTAAAAAATAGTGCTGGGAGCTGGCATAGGGAGGCAGATAAGGTCAAACCAGGATACCAGGCCCAATTGCTTCATTTGTTCCTTGTACTACTAGCCCTGGTGTGTTGCTTGAAGCCCTAGGAACCATCAAAATGTAGCCTGTCTGAGAAGGCAATAATGGTGGAGGTTCTGGGCTACTGGAGGCCATGTTTATGCCCATGAAAGTATTAATTCCATCACCACAAATCAGAAAAGGTTAAAGCTTATCTTCTCCCCAACCCCCTTGCTTAGAACTTTGGCCAATTTAAGTCCCTAATAATAAACATGCATTGAATAAAATAATAAAATATAAGCAAACCCTGGTTTATAGAGTTTCTTTGAGGTCATGGAAAAGGATTAGAAATAGATACTGATGACAGTTTCACACAAATGTGAATGTAATTAATGTCACTGACTTGTACATTTGAAGAGAGCTGGAATGACAAATAATATATATATATATATAATTTTTTAAATTAATTTTTATAATTGTTTATATCTAATGGTATACTCACTTATATTTGATTATATGTAAATATACCCTTTTTTAAACTACAATAATATAAAGAACAAACAAAAGAGTGAGTGCATGGATGTGAAGATGGGAGAACAGATGGGTAGACACAAATGAGTGAGGAAGCACGTGAAGGCACCCCCCATGTGTTTTCAAGGGTTAAGTGGTTTATATAGAATGCCCAGCACAGGCTCACTCTCAGGCAGCACCGGCACTGGCATTCTGAAGGGAAAAGAATAGACCACTTTGTTTTATGTAGAGGAAAAGAATAAGCAGCATTGTCTTATTTAGAGGAACAGCTGTTGATCATGAGTTGTCATTTTTTTCCTAATGTAATGACCTTTGAGAGGAAGCCTTTCTACATCATAGAATTCAGTAGTGCCAGAAATGGCTGCGAGCCTCTCAGGGCCTTTGGCACCAAACAGCATCGCTGAAGTGTTCAGCGGAATGGCCAGTCCCCCTAGACCTGAAACTGCAGGACCTTGTGGGTCAAAGAGAGACACCTACTGCTATAACCATTCTTTTCAAGGAATGTGCTTTCCTCAAATAAAGACACAAAAGGCAAGGCCCTAACAGAAAAGACTAAAATAAATGCAAGTTGCTCTCATGATAAAAAGTCAATTTAAGTTCATGCTGTGTCCTCACTTCTCTCTCTAGAGACCGGGCAAGATGATACAATTTTGGCGAGGAGCTTTGTTACTTATACCTGTCATGAATACCCAGGTCGCAGCCACCACCAAGGACGTCCCTTTCCACATGGTACATGGAAACTTGGTCCTCTGTGAAGTGCAGATCTGCTATGCTTTGCATTAGAGATTTTGCCTTGACTATGAGGATCGTGAGAGACAGCCAGATACAGAGGAAAGAACATGGAATTGAGACTTATGTGAGTTTCAATGTAGGGCAGTTCTGTGCTATGAACTTCTTGGATGTTGAAGTCTCCATTTGCTCTTCGGCAATAGTATTGGAAGCCAACAGCCCTACTGTTTAGAGAGAATGAGTAGTAAACACTGAATGTAATAGTGAGTGCACAGTGGTCATATACTCTGGTGTAAGGTGAAGAATGAGGTCTAGAGTGAGAAAACCAAACTTTAAAAAAAATATTGCAGTAACGTTGGTGTACAGCACTGTCTATAATTTAGAGGCAGGGGAAAACGCCCTCCAAGTCATTCTCACCATCAAGACACAAAAAGCCCTCCCTACTTCGTGTGCCCTCCCTACTTTGCCCTCTCCCCTTTACTGCCCCTCTGGTAGTCCCATAGAGTCAGATTTCCAGGGTTTGTTATTGGTTTGGTTTTATCTTACCTGACTCTTTCATCAACTTTCTTTGAGGCACTAAGAACTGCACATCACCTCTCTAGATGTGTCTCTCTGTTTACAACACTGGACAGAACCAGGGGCAATGTACAATCCTCCTAGGACTGGCATTTAAAAAAATCTCCTTAGATAAGGCCAAGGTTTACAGAGGAGCATTTTAGTTTCCTGATTTAGCAGTTGACTGAGGTCTTATCGCACCATAATAATTTCACATGGAGACAAGGATGTCCTCACTATGTCTCAAAAAAAAAAAAAAAAAACTATTCCAAGGGGAAGTAATTTTGTATACTCTGCCCTTAAATTCAAGCCCCAGGAAACTTCAGTTGAACTGTCATGATCCATGCCACACTACAAGACGTTTCGATTCAAACAGAGACCCTGGAGCTCAGGCCCCTGAGCGGGGTGGAGAAATCAGAGAAGCCACAACCACATGCAGATGCAGCGTGAACAGAGAAGACAGTACAGCGGGTGCCTTATCCAGCTGATGCGATCTCTCCACAGATCCTGCAGCATCTAACTTTGAACAGTCATTGGAATCCATCCAGTTCTCTCAAATCCTAATCTTGGACTACTTCAACATGTTCTAGTTAGATATTCAACTCTGGTTTTAATCCTTTGTAAGCCATTTTCCAATCTGCCTGCCCCAAAGCACTCAGAGGTCTCCATTATCCATAGGCATCATCTAGACTTCTTTCCTGAAGGCGCTTGTGAGAGATTCCATGACACCTCTGCTTGCCCCTTCTGCCCCACTCCAACCATCACCCATCACACACATGGCGCCATTGTTTAATCAGTCTGCCAAGCCTGACTTTGTCCTTGGTCTTCACATGCTTTCTCTCTTCGGCATGGAAGACTTGCCCCTTCCTTTGTTTTTTCTGCCCCACGTTCCAATTTCTGCAACAATAATTCCCTCTCACTTTTCAGTGCTTGATTTAGCTATTGTGACTTCTAAGAACCCATTTCTTTCTCCAGCTCATGCCCCAAGTCCACCTCCAGACTAGATTACAAGACCCTAATGCTCTCATCCTGTCTCTGCAGTCTTTCCCCCTTTATATTATATTTTGTTATTATTGCTTAATTGCCTGTCTCAATTTGCTAAATTGTAAACCCAGTGAAAGCAGGGTTTCTGAGGATTGTACTCATTGCCAAGTCTCTTGACACAGATTACAATAAATGAAGCACATGTGCACACTTGGCATGCATGAATGAGTAATCAACAGGACTGAGTCTTGTGTGTCGACCTTGCTGTTTCTTTGACCTTGAGCAAATCACTGGAAATCTTCAAATCTTAACTGAAAAATGAATAAAATACTCTGGCTTCTTTGCTGCTTGAAATAGGATTCTGTAAGATGAGGTATGGGAAGACTACTCATGATATAGACAATCTGGGATTAATAATTATTTTCTATTAGCCTCTTTTTATGAGACTTGTCAATATTAGTACAAGGATAAAGAGAAGGACAGGGATTCTAAATGCTTTGTGGTCTAATTCTAGGGAAATGGCTAGCTTGCAGACTGCTAATAAAACAATTTCCCTGAATTTGACATTGCTTTTTGTCAGTCCTATTAGTTTGTACCTTCCGAGAAGAGCCATTTGTTTTTGAAAACAAGTTGTACTCTGTGTTCTGCTGAGTTAACTCATCAGCACCATCTGCTCTGCCGTAGTGCCCAATTTGAATCAGGAGGAAAAGGATTACTCCCCTACGTGCATCCCGAGGAAAGACTGGAGAAAAAGTCAAGAAGAGACCTGTGGCCAGTGGACTGGATGACTTGTTTCAGGTCCCATTTTGACATATCGAGTGAGGTTGAGAGTTGGCCTGGAGTTAAGGGTAAGTCAAGCTCTCAGACTGCTCTCTGGGTTGCCAGGATTGCTATGCCATCCTAGGGAAACATGCTGAAGAGATGACGACGTTTTTGGCTGCTGGAGGAATCCTGTGGATTCCATGGAAAATCAAGATGCCAAATGTCACAAGTGTTAGAACTGTTGTCACTGGGCAGATGTATTAGAATTGGCACTTCTATCCTGGCGTATTTATGTGTTGATCAGTGACTTGCCCATATAGTGTTTGGTGCATGTATGGTGAGTGTGTGTGCTTGCGGTGTTGGGGAGGGAGAGAGCGACAGAGTGATTTACTGTGAATTTGTCCTGTGCAGTAGATGATGCAGAATAGAAGAAATAGACTGTAAGAGAGAAAACATGTAAGAAGTTATAAACCAACAAGGCAGTGTGCCTTCCAAATATTCCTCAACCAGACTCCAGTTGAAACACTATTCCTTAGTTGCCAAAAAAGGATTTATTTCTTGGAAAACAGTGATGCAATAAAAGCCGACCCTCAATTTCCTATAATAACAACAAACTGCAAATCTGGCATCCCTATCACCAGGGACAAATTATGCCAAGTATCCAAAGGAATCAGAATCAGCACCCACAGAGGCTGTTCTTAATTCAGCAGAAGATGTTCTTCTAAAGTGACTGAACAGTTAGCTCTGGGCTTCCATCCTGCCCACCCACTGAGCGACCCTGCATTCTCCATGAGCTCCCTCCTTCTGTCTTTCTTCTTCTGTAGGGACCAGGGAGAAAGTGACTCATTCCCACAATAACTCCCAGGAAGGCAAGTTCTCTGCCAGATTAATTATCATATTTATTGAGGATATACTTTAGGATGAAGACAATTAAGCTTTTCTCAAATATGGGTTCACTGCTCTGATTATGTTTACTCTAGAAATGACTGTGATAACAGGGTCCTTGCCAGTATCCGAATGGGTACAGTCGCCTCCCCTACACCCCCAGAAAACTAAGACATCACACTATAGTTTCCCTCAGGTATTATAAATATTATGTAAATTGTATTAACTCTAGTCCCACTAATTTATCACCTATATCTTAACTGGTACTTTATACCTGGTGGAAGTTATTTTTAATCCCCTCAGGACTTGCTAAAGGGCCTAGAGGTCTTCCATTGACATGATCTTATTTTCCCATTAACACTTTGAGGAAAATGATTTCAGAATGGGAACAGAAACAGGGATGATGGGAATTTATCTTGAGAATACATGGGACCAAAACTGTTGTAATGGTTGTAGAACCAGGCATCATGAGGGAATTAGGATAACACTAATGGCATGTCCTTTATCTGTGAGCTCCAAAGCAACTCCTTCAGTCTATCGTTTCGTGGTCCTCAACACCATTTCTGCCTCACACTCAATCAATCCTAAGAAAGCAAAAAATTGAGGTGTTTTTGCCACCTTAGAAAAAGTATCCCTGTTCTCTAGAACTTTCCTTCCAGTTTTCTATAGTGACCATTTTCTGATCTAGTTCCTTTTTTTTATAAGATTTACTTTTCTTTATGAATATAAGAACTGGGGTGTAGGCCACAGGTTGGGGAGATAAGAACTCACCAGAGGGGCCTCCCTGGTGGCGCAGTGGGTTAAGCAACGCACTATGAAGCAAACCGCGACCACTGCAGCACGAGTTCGATCCCTGCTGCCGGCCAGAGAGGG
>JAGFMF010011709.1:7753993-7857476 GCA_019455555.1 Galemys pyrenaicus | reverse complement strand
CTCAGCAATCAGAAATGAAAAACTAGACTCATTCATGGGAACATGGATGGATCTGGAGGGGATTATGCTTAGCGAAGCAAGTCAGAAGGCAAAAGACAAGAATACTTTTTATCCAACTTCAAGACAACATTCCCTCCCAATTAGTACATTACAATGGATAAGCGTGAAACCAGTGCCTGCATGGATTTTTTCCAGCTCTCATAAGGATTAGAGATACCTTTCTTTGAAGTTTTCCCTAACCAATTCAAAGATATGATGTCATAGAATCCTGCCTGTTTTCTAGACTAGCCCATTATTGCTCCCATCCTCCTCCCTCCCACCAAACTCCTTTTACAGAGGTTCTGACTCATCTATATGCTTGTGGGTCCTAGAACAGATGACATTTGCTCTTTCCCCTGTCCTTTGGAAATATTCTCTCTGTGCTGGAAATTTCTTCTTGTCCACCTGATACAACTATTCAAAACATAAAACAGCTCAGAAATTCCCTATTGGAAACCTTCAGTGTGTCTTGCAGAGTTGATTCTTTTTTCCATCTAGTCCCCTAGGTGCTTGGCCATAATCTTTGACCATGGGATACTGGCTTGAAGTTTCTACCTATTTCTTCACTGATAGAGTGTGTAGTTCTCAAAAATAGGAACTACACCTCATTTTATTCATGTCTATTACTTGGGTTTGATATATATAATCAATATAGCCAGCAAATAATAGTTTCATTTAAATAGAATTAGGTCTACTTTAGATATAGCCTCCCCTGATATAGCTGCACCAAGAAGTAAATGGAGTTGACTCAGCGAGGAAATAACTTTATGCAGATTAGGAGGTGGAGCAAGGGAGAAGGGCAGGGTAAAGAATGTGAAAGATGAATACAATATATTGTTTCTTCCTTCAAGAAACTTACAATCTAGAATGCTCATTTATTTTAACACCTAAGACCCATGGTACATAATCTAAATGCAAGAGTGTTTATCCTGTACCTGAGCAAAATTTATTCAGGTAATAAAAGATGCTTTAGCCATCAATTAATATGTTCTCTCCACTGCATGCTAAAGACTGTAAATATCAATCAAAGTTACAGCTATTCCCTGGCCTATCCCATCCCTGTATGCTGCAGCCTCAATTTCTTTCAGTGAGAGGCGACACGGTTGATTTGTTCACTGTTTTTTGTTTGCTTGTTTGTTTCAAGTTACTTTTGCAAACCCAAATTTCTGATCCTCTAGGATTGCACAAAGATGAGGAGACATGAAAAAAAAATCTTAAGAGCGAATAGCTGTTGACAAGAAGTAGTGTCATACTTCTGGACTGTGCTGGTGTTTGCAGCTATCTTTCTGAGGAGTGCTACATTACTGGGGATACCTCCCCCCATCGGTGGTGTCTTCTCCCTGCTTCTTGGTGATAATGGCAGGCTCAGCCTACCTACTCCCATGTGATGGACAATCCCCACCGTCCCCTATTTCCAGATAATAGAAAAGGAGCAGGGTACAATCATAGTTCTTAGTGGTGCTAACATTTAAATCCACATTGGCTCACATACAGGTTGGTGGTCACTTTGTGATCTGGGGAGTGTTTGTAAACCTTTTTTCTAATAGGTGTTTCATCTACATAAATGGAGATAAGTACCTGCAATAGGATGGTTGTAAAGATTCAGACAATGCATTCAAGCATACAGTAAGCATTCTAAAGTAATCAAACAGTATATGCTAATTTTGTTTTGAAAATCACTCCTAAATGTGATATTTGTTTTCGATCGAAAAATAGAAGATATATAATGAGAACACTCTTCTTGACATGATAAAAATGGCCACCCTTGTGGTTTAGATCATTTGTTCACTTCTCTAGGCCTAGACTATCAAACCAGCTGTACTCCACGTTGCTTCCTCGTTTGAGACTGCAGCATCTAGTATGCTTGTCCCACTGTGGAGTTACAAGTGCAAGAGGCCCAGTCTAATCGCAGCAGTGCATTTAAAGCATCTGCCCTTGTCATAGCTGCTGAGAGCTCACTGGCTAAAGCAGCCCCATCGGCCAAATTCAACCTTACTAGTCTGGGGAAATACATCCTACCAGCACTTGTGGGAGGTGCTGCAGTCACAAGGCAGGTGATTTCATTTCAGGGAGGATATAAAGGACTGAGGGCAATAAAATGTACCTAATACCCATCACACTGACTGTACAGTCCTCAGTAAATACTTGTGCTCTCCTTCATTCCATTTATAAGATCATATCCTATTCTCTTCAAATCAGAACCTAAGTACTGATTAGGGCGTGGGCGGAGGGGGCTCTATACCATATTGCCCACCAATGTGTCTTTTGGATCTTGGGTATCAATGGCTAATAATTATTAGTAGCTGGCATTTATATAATTTTCCCTATAAGCTTAGGGTTTTCCTTAGCAGGGGACATTTCATGACCAAACAGTCATTATTCATATTTATTTCTATTTTTGCTACATTTTTACACATTTAAAGGCTTTGTAAGAATTCAAGAAATGAAGTTATACTTTTAATTTCAATAGTGAGTTATAGAATTCTATCTCTTCATTTGCAGTGACTTGTTTGCATATTGAATTCTTGGGGGAGGGGACTTTGTTTCATTTATTTCTTGAAAATCTAACTTGTAATTTAGTCAGTGGAGACACCTTGCGTGGATTATTTCATCTGCTACTAACTGGTACTCTGGAGAACAAAAGCAGCTCCCACGAACTCATTTCCAAAGTGCTTAGAATTTAGAGAAATTGGGCTCATAATTAATTCTTTCCATTCCTAAGAGATTTCTTGAAAACTCTCTTCTTTAATAGTGAATTAATTTCCCTCCTTAGAGATACATTTTAATTTCAGTCTTCTAGAGGCAGTGTGCTACAGGGGATACTGTTGTTTGACTTTGGGACCAGGCAGACCTGTATAAAAGTTCAGTCTGCCATGCAGTTTATTTGGTTAACAAACTTTATCTAAGCATTAATTTTCCAATTTGTAAAATGAGGGAGACAATACCGAACTCATGAGGTCGAATGAAGAATTAAATAAAATAAGGCATGAAAAACACTGCAATGTAACTGGAAGGGAGAATTTCAAGGTAGAGGTGACACCAACCAAGGACTGCGAGCTGTGGCTCTCCTGACGCAATGAGAGTTCCTCTCTTGATGGATTCTGACGCCAGAGATTATTTCCGGTATAAAATAAACTGTTCTACTTTTTAGTATTTGGCGGATGTACCTGTGTGTTATAGGGGAAGTTAGTGAACTGTCCTCCCTCCTAACCTCTTCCCTTGAGGCACAAGAAGGAAAAATATTGATTTCGACTTTAATGCCTGGCCATACTGTTAGTGTCTTATCATATCATTACTCAGTCCCGGAACAGATAACTGGCTTATTTGTCAAGGGGTGAATTGTTGCTAGGATTAGATGCTTGCATCTTTAAATAGAGAGGGCTAAGTATGT
Source organism: Galemys pyrenaicus (assembly GCA_019455555.1). Taxonomy (NCBI): domain Eukaryota; kingdom Metazoa; phylum Chordata; class Mammalia; order Eulipotyphla; family Talpidae; genus Galemys; species Galemys pyrenaicus. The sequence goes on along the minus strand of JAGFMF010011709.1, from coordinate 7,854,046 downwards.
GACAATCACAGTAGACATGGTGGCTTCCTTTTGGGAAGGAGACACATTCCCCCAGCTGGCAGAGCGTGCATTCTGGGTATCCACAATTCCCTCTATCTGTGTTGGGAAAAATGTTTCATTCAACTCAAGTCACAATCAATGACTGTTCACGGTGTGGTTAGCAATTTCACCTCCTTTCCTCAACAAAGAAATGTAATTGCATCCTGTAAATCCATTCACTTGGTATTTACATCCCTTTTGCTAAGAGGCAGTGTTCCTTATGCCTGAGATGATGTTGCTGGCCCATAACATCTTTGAAGAAATTATCAGTTGTGTACAGGGCAGTCAGAGAGTTCAGGTGCCCGGGCTGAAAGAGTCATGAGTGGTCTCTGGAGAAGACGTGCAAAACACGAAGCCAAGTACCTCATATCAAACCCTCCATTCTGATATTTAGATTCTCTATGTCATGTCAAATTTCCTGCCATGCCACCTTCCAGAGGTGTCCTTTTGAGCCATGGGGCAAGCGATAGCTTCTAGGAAAAGCCTCAGAGGAACAAGGGAGACTCCAGAGATGAGGGCAGCAGATTTCAAAGGGGATTAACCAGACACCCCCCAGACTAGGGGCAGCAGGACATTCCTGCACAAGGGCAATAAAAAGAGGATGCTAAGATAAAGGCTGTGAAGCAAGGAAATTCCCAGCATAGTAGCAAAAGGCAGGCAGAGTGAGTGAGACCACGGAGTCCTAACCAGTCACAAAGAGACAGATGGGACTTTAAAATAATCAGGGAAAGAAAGTCTATATTCCCCTAAGGCACGACTTCACAGAGGCTTTCTTGCCTTTCCCTGGATGGTTCCACCAGGAACAAAGGAGACCCACTTGTTTTCCCTTCCTTTTCTCCTTAACAAACTTTCCTGGGCCTCCCTGGTGGCACAACAGGTTGAGCACTGCTCTGTGAAGCATCTGTGGCACTGTAGTGCAAGCAAGCTCCATCCCCAGTCAGGGGTGACCCGCATGGCGCAGCAGACCTCTCCTGCCTCTCCGCTGCTCCCCTCAGCAGTGTATTTCAGTCGATCTGCCTTTCTGTTCCCCACTCTGTCTCTGGTAAATCCTCTCACCTCCCATGACTCTGGCCTATACCCCAGCTCTTGTATGCATAGATAAATAAATCTCTAAAAAATAAAATTAAAAAAAATAAACTCTTCTTTTATCTATTTCTCTGAACGAATTTGCCTCTTTTCACTTGCTTGCCTGAGGGTTAGCGAATTTCCTGTTGTGGCTTCATCAGACACCAGCCTGCGATGGTCCAGTGGTTAGAATCTGTTGATACCATCACAGCCTGTGATCAACTAGACCTGGCTCCTTTACCTACAGAACTACTACAGGTGACCCTCAGGTGTAACTTCTTCCAGGCAGTCTTCTGTGATTCTCAAAGATTGTATTAATTTTTCCTCCTTTATGACATTTACAAAATGTGTGCCTAAGACTTTTGATGCTTTATTTTATGATAATTTCAATACCATTGGAAGACAATGCTTATAGTTACAAACCTAGAAGTTCTACTTACATGTAATATATGTCTAATCAATATTTGTTAAATTGAGATGTAGGTCCTTCATTAGTGTCGCTTCAATTTTGAATTGAATTAGATTAAAAAAAACAAAACAGTATCATCTCTGGCCTTACCAAATACCAAAGAGTTGAAGTATTCTTTTTTTTACTCTCTGGAATCCTGGTTTGGTTTTCTAGAGGTCTGCTTCAGGTGGCTGAGACACTTATCTAAGGATTTAGAGAGAAATGAAGATTTTATTCCCCCATCATAAAAATACAAAGGGGTGAATGTGTTCAGTTTCAAGACTATCACCTTTAGAACCCTGCAGCTAAAGGCAGGTATACACAGTCCTTCTGAACACTTTTTATGTAAAACTATAAGCCAATATGATCTCAAAATCCTCTTTTATGTCAATATTCTATAAAGAAAATCACTCCTTTTTCTACTAGAACATTCATTTACTCAATTCTTCAGAACACTTACATTTTTTTTTCTGTCCTAAGCATTCTCAAGTCATTTTGAACATTTTTCATTTCAATTATGCTGAATTTTAAAAATCTGGCCTTGGTTATACAGCTCAGGCCTTTCATCACGAGTCCCTCTCTCTGTGAGTGGGTGCTTTCCAATAATCTTATTATAGAAAAGAATAGATTGAGTGGTTTGAATTATAATTTCCCAACAGATTTCTAGTTCAAATAAAATTGTCTTGGTTTTAATGTGGTTCTTTTTGTATTATGGCAGGAAATAAGAAGGGACACATTTTAGAGCTAAATATGGTAGGTACAAACCCACAACATTTTAGAAAGACATACTAGTGCAACCAATTTAGTCTTCAGATCAAGAAGCTAAAGTGAAGCAGTAATTAGCTCAAGGTCATATACCTAGTGAACATCAGAAATATGACAAGTCCTAAGAAGTTACAGTTATTGAAAGGAACAACTATGATTTTAGTAGTTACTTAGCTTCTCCCAAGGTCAGAAATATTGATTCAAATTCCACCTTTCCTATGTTACAGTATTATGGGAACATCCACTAAGTTTCTCATCTGCAAAATGTAGTTTCAGACCCATTTCAAAGAGCAGAGTAAATCTCAGTGACATTGGCCTTGTATGTGGCTTTTCTGAAATGAAATTTTGAAATCTTTCTTAAAATGCCTTGTATTCAAAAGCAGTAAGAGAGATGTATAATATTTAAATCACAGATAAATTTGCAAGCCTCCCCACTCCTAGTAATTGATGCAAACCAGTGAACCTCAAAAGACATTGGCTCTTGGTTGCAATATGATCCAAATTTTCCTCCTGAGGAAATAAATCCCGAGGTTGTTCCAAGTGCAATGTAATATACAGCAACATACATTCTGTCAAGCTGGGAAGTCATTTGCTCATCAGCCAGAATAATTCTGAACAATGAGAATTGGTATTTTTAAGATGTTCCTGAATCCAGAGTCAAGCTGTTCCTTGTATCTGTCTAGGAGGTTCATAGAAATGCTACTTTCTTAAAGTAAGTCCAAAAATCTGTGGATAATTGTTAATGATTTAGTGCAGGAGAGTATGGCTTGGGGCAGATCATGAAACAATGGCTCCATCCTTGGACACTTCACAATCCAAATAAATGCCTTTGGGCCAACAACAATTGTCTGATTGGGTGCTGGCTGCAGACTTGGGGCAAATCTCTGTGCTTAACTATTTCAGGCAGAAAAAGCCTGCTTCTGTTTTTTTCATATTCTATTTGTGAATTCAAGGGCAACAGTACAAGATCTGAGTGGGCTAGGGAGGGACATCTGTGGGAAGAGAGAGGGAGAGAGAATATTTTTGTTGAATGAAATTTCAGAGGTGTTCAGTTTACTAAGACCTAGTTATTAAGTTTTTGGGGGGTGTATAAGATATATCAACTAATAAGCACACATTTAAAGAGCGTAACTTGATGGTTTTGTGTATTTCTGTATCTGTGCAACTGTTACAGGGCAGGGAGAAGAGCATCCCAAAACCCCCAAACCTGGCCTCTCTGAATGGGTTCTGCCATTCGCTGCTGCATCAAGACAAACATATTAGGCCTTTAATGGAAAGGAACTTTAATACAATTAGGGAACAATACAGAAAGGACAAAGAACATAGTTACTAAGTTAAGCATCCAAAGTTACCCATCTATCTCCTTAAGGGTAAAAGTCCAGCCAAATAGGATTGGCCCAAAGCAAGGCCCAAAAGCCTGCCACAAGACTAAAAGACCTTTCAGTGGAGACCCACAGAAAAGGGCCAGAAAGAGTCAGACAAATCTGGGAGGAAAAGAGCAAAATCAAAGTCAAGATGAAAGCTACCATTGTTAACCTCCCCATGGGTCTCTCACCCACATCTGTCCCAACCAGTCCAAGACCAAGACACAAGCACCATTTCTTCACATGTCCTTCTGCTCCACGTGCCTCCTCCACGTCTCCTTGCTGCTCTCCATCCTGCTCCCTTCTTCCTCCCATCCTTCTCTACTCCTCTCTCCTCTCTCCAGCATCTTCTTATCCCTGCTCAGCTCCACCCTACCTAGGGCAGAACCTGGATACTGGAACTTCCCCTTTTTCTGGGGACCACCTTTTTGCAATAGCAGGAAGAAGGAATGTTGACTTCCCCAAGGAGGTAACCAGGGCACATTTTATTTAGTTAAGCCGAAGAGTAACATTATCACACTTGCATGATGGGACGAAGATGGAGTGAGAGGAGTGGGATACTAGCACCTAGTTCTCAGCCCCAGACACTGTGTTTGATCTTCTACAGTTTCTCACTGAGCCCCTAACCACTGGGAGAATCTCATCATCATCTTCATTATATACTATATATTATGAGATAATGCATAACCCCTAAATCCTATTGGTAGTCAGGACCTAGTCTGACTTTAGCAGTGATACTGTCATTTTGTGTTTTCAGGCCTAGTCTCCCAGCCAGGAATGGACCCCACGCTGCACGGCAGCGCTGAGTCCCAGCCACTAGACCACCATGGGCTGGTGTCTGCCACAGCCGCAGAAGGAACTCCATGGATGCGCAGGCAAGAGGCAGATGTGTTTAAAGAAAGAAAAAGTTTATTGAAGAGAAAAGGAACAGAAATAAAAGTGGACTCCCAGGCCAGAGGAACCAGGCCAGGGAGGGGTAAGGGTGCCCAAATGGAGTTGTACCTCAGGGAATATAGACCTTCTTTCCCTAATTATTCTAAACTCCACCAGTCTCTTTGTGATTGGTTAGTTTTCAGTAGTCTCACTGTCCTAAGGTCTCTGTGCCCAGAACTAAGTCTTAGTGACCCAGCCCTGATCTTAGCAAACAGTGTTCTAGACTGTTCTACAGCTTAGTCCTGGGTGTGTTTGATTAGTCCCCTTTGGAGTTTGTTGCCCTTATCTCTGGAGCCTTCCTTAACTCCCTGAAGTCCTGGCCTACACAGTCCTTGAAGCTGCCTAATCTTGACCTAGGATTCAGTAGCATAACCTAAAAAGAGGAGGTTCTAGGCTCTCTGCACCACCTATGGAAGGGTGGGGCTGACTGGAGCCAGAAAGTTAGAAAGGGAGAGGGGGGAGAGAAGACTTGGAAAAGTTATGTGGAACAAAGAGGTAGAAGAAGAAGCCGAGCTTATTCTTTGGGACTATACCAGGGACTTGGGGTGGGGGTTTGGGCGGGGGAGAGAAAGAGAGGGGGCATGAAGGAGACACTTAAAAGAGAAGTGAGTGAGAGACACTTGAGGAGGCTGACAGTGGCAGCCTTTATCTTGACTTGTACTTTGATTCTGCTCCTTTCATCCCAGACTTGCCTGGCCCCTTCTGCCCCTTTCCTATGGTTCCCCACCAGAAGGTGCTTTAGACTTATAGAAAACTTTCGGTCCTCAGTGGCCCCCACTTTGGACCAACCCTGTTTAGCTGAGCATTTACCCAGGAGGGGATGGGTAACTCGAGGTGCTTCATTTGGAAACCATATTCTTTCTTTTCTCTCTTGAGCACTAATTCTATTAAAATTAATTACTATTTTACACATTAAGAGTATGTTTTTGTCTTTATGCAGCAGATGGCAGAACCTATTTAGGCCATGGAAGATTTACGAGTCCCAGGGTACCCACCAACATGACCACATGTCCATGTGAGTCCCAGAGCAAGTTAGAGATAAGGCAGCTTCAGGGACTGTGCAGACAAGAACTTCAGAAGAGTTAAGGAAGGTTCCAGAGATAAGGACACCACAAGGAATAAGAAAGCTCCAGAGATAAGGGCAAAAACTTCCAAAGGGGGTTTTTCAAACACCCCAGAACCAGGGACAAAGGATGTTCCCAGACAAGGGCAATAAAGAAAAAAGGACTCTAAGATAAGGGCTGGGACACAGAGACGTAGTTCTGGGCACAGAACTAAGACGAAGACATTAAGGCAAGTGAGGGAGACCACCAAGAACTAAGCAATCACAAAAGGACTAATGGAGCTTTAGAATAATCAGGAAAGAAGGTCTGTATTCCCTTAGGCATGACTCCACTTGGGCTCCCTTACCCCTGCCGGGCCTGGTTCCACTGGCCTGAGAGTCCCACTTTGTTTCTGTTCTTATTCTCCTTAATGAACTCTTTCTTTCTCTGAACAAATCTGCCTCTTTTCGCTTGCTTGCCTGAGCATCAGGGAAGTTCCTGCTGCGGCTTCATGAGACACCAGCCCATGGTGGTCTAGTGGCTGGACTCAGAGCTGCCGCTGCAGCCTGGGATCCATTCCTGGCTGGGAGACTAGGCCTGAAAACCTGAAATTACAGTATCACATGCCTTCGACTAATGTGCTGCAAACAAGATGTTTACTCACCTCTGCAAAGCTCTGAGCAAGGTAGGATTCTCATTTCAAAGACAAGATACCTGAGACTGACAGTTAAATGTTGTCCTAGGGTCATGTGCTACAGAGTGCTTGAATTAATTTTCAAACTTGTGCTTACATCATCTTTCTTCCCAGTGCATCCTCCATTATGGGTGCTCATAGCAAGCGAACCTGAGAAAGCTGTTCCAATTTAAAGCAGGGTTTGGCTAATTTTTTCTCAAAAGAGCCAGACTGTAGATAATTTAGGCTTCTCAGACTTTATAGTCTTATCTTTGTGTAACTTCTCAATTCCACCACTGTAGCTTGAAATCTGTCCAGGAAGGGCATGACTATGTTTCAATAAAACTTTATTTATAAAACAGGCAATGAGTCATGTGGTTTGACCAGTGGGCCATGCTTCTTAGATCCTGGTGGGAAACATCTAAATGGTAGAAGCTAAGGGAAGAAAATCTGGGATGGAGGCATGACAAGGGCAGAAACTGTAGGGGGGGGCGGGTAGAAAAGTCTAACTTAGTCACTAAACCAGCTATAGAACATAAAATCCTGAAGCACAGAAAAATCCTTAGACTCGGCTTGACCACCATACAAAGTGCTCTGAGGTATCGCAGAACCAGAGTTGAGGTTTAGGAAATGGAGGGGCATTAGACTCCTCAGACCTCACAAATCAACCCAATTATACCCTAAATGTAATCACATTGAATAATCACATTTAATAACAGATAACAATTCCACAAAGGAATGACTCCCTCCCCCAAAGGAGAACACTATAGTTGAAAGATTTCTTCACAGGCAAAATGCAGCTCTCCTCCAAATATCCTTGGCCTGTAGCTATCCAGGTTTCTCTTTTTTGCTTTGTCCTTTTCCTAATAAACCTGTCCTTTTAAAATGTACCTTCACCTGCCTATGTCTGTATAAACCTCGTCTTCTGGGTAAACTCGCCACTGAAAGAGGAACTCTGTGGAAACTTTTCTCAGCAGTAACCCAAGTGCCCCATTCACTGAACCCAATATCCCATCACAACGACATCATAAAGAAGAAAATTACCCTTTCTGACCAATTAAATTCATTATGCCGTCAATTATTTAGCATAACTTATTTAACCACCTTATTGTAGTTGTGATATTTAAACTTTTTATATCCTTTCTTTTGGTTTTTATTCCTCCTAAGTATATAATAATGCTGACCCATAGACTATTTTCAGTTATTGTTTTTTTCCACTTTTAGAATTATATCCTTGGAATAAATTCCCAGTTGTGAGATTACTGGTTAAGGGAATATGGACATTTTTATAGATATCTATAAAATTATATTTTCAATTGAAGTGTATTGAATGAATCTCTCCTGTCCTTCCCACACAGCTATACATATTAATATTTATTGTTATTTAGTCTGAAAAATTCTTTCCTCCTAATGTTTTGAATACAGAATCAATGAAATACTAACTTCAATAAACAAACTATCACCAGAGAGAATGAGTGGAAGGTATATTCTGGAGAAGAGAAAGCTAAGGACATAAATACAATAAGCTCTACATGCCTTCCTCAATCTTAAACAAGGGAGTATTTTGTTTCCAAGGATTTATCTGATTTGCCTTGAAAGTGCTGAAACCAGCTCATGTCCACAGTCAATTTTCCATTGTCTGAGGAATCATGTAGCCTGTCTTTGATGAACAGATTTAACTTAAAATAATTTTAGTTATTTCCTTGATGTTCTTGACTTTTTGGAGTTGGAAAAAAAAAACTTTTTTTTTTCCTAGCAAAGAAATTTTTCAGACAGTCTCAGGTAATGACAAAAATTAAATGTCATATACTAGCAAAGAAAAATGTGTCATTAGACTTGATAGTGAGCTTAGCACATGCATGTCGGGACTCATCTATAGTCTTCCTTTCTCTACCCTTACTCAGTAAGACTTTGCTCACCTATGACTCTTAGACTAACTTCTTATATGTTCTATTTGACGTCAGAAGTTTCAGACCCAACTACTCTCCCAAATCCAACTGTTAGCACACAACTGAGGGGATACCCAAGACACCCAAAACTTGTATATTTTAACATGGGATCCTGCCTTGAGCTACATAAAGACAAAAGAAGACTCTTGGTGTGGAAGAACTTGAATAGGATTAGTGTGCTTAGAGGGAAGAGAAGAGAGGATATATTTCCCAAGGAATCACCCCCAAATTACTTATCTCCTTACGGACAAATGCCCAATCAAATAAGTTCAGACCAAAGTCAGGCTGCTGAGACTCAAAATCTTGCCACAAATCCAGGGTCCCTTCTGGAAGGAACCATAGGAAAGGGTTTCTGAAACGGGTTCCAGAAAGCTGGTGCCAATGTAGGTATCACAACAACATAATGGCTGCCATTCTCAGCCTCCCTACATGTCTCTGACCCATGTGTCTTTCCAAGTGTCTGTTTATGTCTCCCCTCCACGTGTCCCTTCCCAGCAGTATGAGGGCACAAGCCCAGTGGCAGAAGCAAGTACCCTTTTTTCCCAAGATTTTTATTTTATTTATGCATATAAGAGCTGGGGTACAGGTCAGAGTCACAGGAGGTGAGAGCATTCAGAGACAGAGTGGAGAGAAGAATAGGCAGATAGACTAAAATACACTGCTGAAGGGAGCAGCTAGCGAGGCAGGAGAGGTCTGCTGCACCATGTGGGTCCCCTCCCTGGCCAGAATAGAACTGATGCTGCTGTGCTGCAGATGCTTCACAGTGCGGTGCTCAACCCACAGTGCTACCAGGGAGGCTCAGAAGCAAGTACCTTTCTCAGTCCACCAGCCTTCCATGTTACAGAGCTTCTTATGTGCTGCTCAGCTACACCCCCAGTTCCCAATAGCTTGTCCAAGGTAGCTACATGTAAGTGAGAGTGGTGAACATGGTACCTCCACAAACACAACTGGATTTTTAATTAATTGTTTATTTTTTTCTATGCTTGTTAATTTTTCACCAGTATTTGATTATTCTCCTCAGGTGTACTCCCCATAGTTCTTCTACCACCACAGCACCCATTATCTATCACCACAGTCCCTTGTGTTCTTCCCTTCCCTATTTGATCCCTCTCCAGTCTTCTGCCCTGCTGTCAACAACTAGACTTTTTGCTAAAAAATCCCAATTGTTGAAAATGCTCTCTGAGAACTCTTCTGCCCCCTCTAAGATGGCGCCTCTATCATCTGGTCCCTACTATGTCTTCTGCTACTCTTCTACCTTTCACTTCCAGGAGCTCAACAAATTCAGGTAAATGCTTACCTATTCTTTAAAACACCCTGCCATTTCATAACAAGCACATGTCTATGTGGCATTGCTTCCAAGTAAATTGCCAAGCAGCTCCATAGAGACTCCCCAGTGACTTGTTGAAAACCAACTCCTAATCACTAGAATCACAGTCTCAAAGGGTAGGAATTAAAACTTTATTTTGTAAGAAATTACTCAACAATTCACTTCTTTGTTTGGTGTGTGAACCACAGCATACACTGATACATGTTTTAAATGGCCACTTTCTTACATTTTCTTTAAGATTCCATTTAAATTTTACCTCCTGTGGGAAGATGTTCCTATTAACTCAAACACAAAATCAATATTTTCTTACTCTTCCCTTTCAAAGCACTCTATCTTCTCATTTTTATTACCCTGTTTATTGTGTGCTACTGTTGTATTTTGCCTTTTTTCCTCTACAGGAATATACTCTAAAATGTCTTGTATCCACAACAATAAGTATCTAGAAATGAATGACATACAGGTGGGATGAACTATGCTGGGGACTTATCACAGGGCCATCTCTGGCCTAGACTTAATGCAGAAATCCTGGGGAGCTTCAGGGTGAGGAAAGTCCTACCAAAAGGGACTTGCAATCTCCTTAGAAAAGCAATTCCCCATTCGTGTTCTGGGATACCACATGGGACCCTATGCCAACTTGGTCATGGCACACACAATTTAATACACATAAGATTTCTTGACTGACTCTCCATATAAAACTTATGTCTCTCCATGCAAGGTCTGATTCCTTTGGAGCTCTGTATCGCATTACATATAAAATGGTGGACTATGGTGAATTTGTGTGTGGCTTACACTCTCAGGGGCCCAAGAATTTGACATCACTATATTAGTGCTTTAGAGCATGAGTTTTGGAGTTGGAAGCTAGGTTCAAATACCCACCCTTGGGCAGTACAATCTAGAGCTAATTGCTTGACTATGCCTCACTTTCCTCCTTGGAAAAACTGAAATAGTAATATTACTTTTCAAAATCTTGTCAGGATTAAAGAGGTAGTGGCCTACTTCTTAGCACAGTTCTGGAGACTGGAAGTGCAAATCACAGTGGGAACATGGTCACATTCATGTAAGGATACTCTTCCAGATAGCAGACTGCCAGCTTCTTGGAGGCTCACATAGAGAAAGACAACTTACTTAAGTCCCATTTATAAGGGCACTCACTAACCCTCACAAAGACTTCACCCTCAAGACTTAATCTCAGATACCCTCACTCATCCTAATACCATCACACTGGGGATTAGGATTTCAAAAATAAATTTTGAGGGGACACACTCAATCCATTGAACTGTAGTTGAATTTTGCAAATTCCATAACTTAAGAGAACATGTCTCATTTATGTTTTCATCCCACGAAGGGACTGATTATCACAGTATCTTCCACATTTGTGACCATCAACAAATATTTGTCTAATGGAAGGTGATCAAAGACAAGTTTGATTTGGTTTTGAAACTTGAACATGGATACAACTACCAAATTCATGTTTTTTTTGAAAATTAAGTGAGCAATCATAAATGGAAGTTCCTCCCCTCATCTTTCTTCCTCCCTCTTCTTCTTACTCTCTTCTTCTTTTAGTCTGCATCCCTTTGAAAAACGTAAGCCGTAGTCCTATTGCATTTGGTGGAGGAAGGAAAGGAACAAGAATTAGAGAAGAACAACAGCTCTGTTTTGCTGTGGTACATATAAGTAACATGCTGTAGTTTTGCATCATTTACAAAGGCAGCATCAAGGGTTGACTCAGGGAAAGCTTAAAATAAGTTAGAAAGAGGTGCTTGACAAAAAGGCAAGGTATGGAAACCAATGAAATCTTCCTATTTAACTTTTCCACGTGAAGCATCCTTTTCTCTGCTTCTCACTGGAAGCCAACCTATTTGGTATCTTCCATGATGAATGTAGAACAAAAGAACAGAGTGTCCTGCAGGTCAGAGCAGCAATCCATTGTCTAGTTCCTTGAGAAAAAAAAAGGCAGCCCACCCTTAAGTTCCTCTTCATTCACTAAGTGATTTCCAAGTGCCACCTTTTGGTGAAGAAGAATTTCAAATTTATTCTATTCTAATAATTGATCTACCACCTTTGATCTTCCTTTGAGTGTTTGATCTTTCATAAATAAATTGTGTATGTGTATGTGTGTCTGTGTTTAGAGACAGAGATAGAGATAGGAAGAGGGAGGGAGAGAAGATGAAAATGGAATTAGGGAGAGAGAGAAGAGAAAAAGGAATGGGGGGAGGAAAAGAGAGAACCCACAACATCTTTATAATCTAGTCTTAGAAGTTTCATACTATTTTTCCACATTTAACAATTAGAAGCAAGTCAGTAATTCTAGCCTCTCTCAAGGAAAGGAGATTACACAAGGGAGTGGTGACCAGGACACAGGGATCTTGGTCAGCCATCTTAGCAAACACCTGCCATGTTGTTATAGTCTTAATCTTTTTATACCTATATAATTGTAACTTGTATCATTTTATTTAAAGTAATTCTCCTCAGCCAAAATACGGTAGAATCAAGCTTTTTACCATTCTAAAAGTGTTGACCTTTCATTGGAGTGTTCAAATACTAACATTTAATGTAATTACTGTTACAATTGAATCAAGTCTACCAGTTTACTATTTGTTTGTATTATCTTATGCCTTTTGAAGTACTTGAATATTTTTAGCATTTAATTTTAATGTATCTGATATATTTTTAGTTTTTTCTTTTTACTTCAGTTTTAGTAATTAAGGGTTGGCATGTATGTCTTTACATTACATTCTCCTTAGTGTAGCTCCAGTACCTCTTAGCATAAAATGTAAAAATTTTGCAATTATATAGATCTAGTCACCATTTCCTTTTAGTTCTATATACTGTAATTGTCATTGTTATTATATATACACATAATTCCTGCAAGACAATGTTATAATGCTTTATATAGACAATGCTTTACGTGTTTAATGCTTTACATCGACATAAGAAAATTAATTACTTGAAAGGGGAAACAGTCTTTCATTTTTACCCAAATATTTACTTTTCTTGATGTGCTTCATTCCTTTCTTGCAGATCCAAGTTTCCATCTGGTATTATTTTCTTTCAGCCTAAAGAATTTCCTTTAGTATGTCTGGCTATATAGGTTTGCAGGGGACAAATTCCTTTTGTTCTACTTTATCTGAAATTATTTTCATTTCACTGACTTCTGGTCTCCACAGTTCTGATAAGCAGTCTGGGTTAATTCAAATCAGTTTCCCTGTAGGTAATGTTTCATTTTCCTCTGGTTGTTTTTAAGGTTTTCTCTTTGTGTGTGGTTTTCAACATCTTGACTATGATATGTGGGAGTAATGTACCTAGGTGTGACCAAGCATAATGATCAAGTAGGAAGTCAAAAAAGCTGATTTATATCATAAATTAAAAGAAGATGTAAGCTACTGAGGGCAAATATTAAATTGGCTTTCACAGTGATGCAGCTCAATGATCTACAAGGAAAATCTGCTACCTGGCGCACGGAGCAAATGCATCCTGTGCACACAGAGTAAGACAGGACCTTTTCAGGGTATCCGTGGTATATTATTTCTAAGGGAAGTTACTCTCCATCAGAAATACGTAAAAGGCAAATATCACTGAAGGATCCTTAGACATGGGATGTCATTCCAACTCTAATGTTACTGTGGGCAAGTCAGACTCTCTCATGGACTGCCAACATGTGTGTGTAAGTCTGGGACTTCTGATAGGTAACTACTAGATCTCTTTCTGTCACTAGTACTTTCTAAGTTTGCAAAGGTCTCAACAGCAGAAAGCTGCAAATATCTCATGGATGTCCTGTGCTCCTTAGGTGATGAAGGGAATGGGATGTTCTTCAGACCAAATAGAACTTTAACTCATCTCTTCACTAATCCTTGACTATGTTTCTCTTAAAATTAAAGGCTCTATCTTCTCCAGCCTTCTGAGAGGGACTTTTTCTTTTTTCTTTAGGTGGAAGTACAATCTATTTCTATGTCTTAGTTTTATTACTTTGGTCTAGGAATAGAGGGTTAAATTTCTGCTTGGCCACATCTTTTGGGATCAGAATAGCAGCTGCCTTCATGAGATGATGCACGCCCTACTTAGCTTGCATCACTCATTTGATTTTGTTATTTTGTCTCTGAAACCTGTGTTTTTCTGACAATAAAGTTTTCATTCTAACTTCATAGAACACATTAAGAGTATTTTGAGGAATGGACTTTCTTCCATTGACTTCGCATTATTGCTAAGAACTTCCTATTTTCCTTAAGTGCTTCAAAAATAAAACACTGGGTACCTCAACCATGATTAGCACTTCTTGCATGTGTTTTTGCCCGTTAACCTGGCAGGTTCCCTACTTTAACCATTTTGTCTGTATGTATTAAATGCATAATATTCATTTCCTTTCCACTCTTTTTTTTTTCTGTTGCTGCTCTTAGGGCTCCACTCTGAATTCTATTAAACTCCCCTACAAGAGATCTTTCTAAGCAGCAAACACCCAGATCCTCAGTGATTCCTTCCCATTAATTCTTAACACCCAGAAGACCACAGGGGAATGAAGGAACAGAGAGAAAGAAGGAAAGTAGATTATTATCATATCCATTCTGCTTTGTGGTTGACATCTCACCCCTTTTGTAACATAAATTAATTGAAAGATTGCTGCTTTATAAAAAAAAAGAAAGTTAATTTACTCAATATAAAACAAGATAAAGGCATCAAGCATATTCTATGTAACCGTATAGGAGTCTAGGAATTGAGAAGGGGCCGGTGGCTGATGTCCAAAGATGCCTCTGGGAAGAGGGCTTTCAATCATGACACCTGTGGTTGGGATAAAATGGAAACTATATGGGGCCTCCCTGGTGGCACAGTCATTGAGTACTGCACTGTGAAGCATCCGTGGCACAGCAGCACGTGTTCGATCCCCAGCCAGGGAGCTGACCCACGTCGCTCAGCAGACCTCTCCTGCCTCACCCACTGCTCCCCTCTCAGTAGTGATCTCAGTCAGTCTGCCTGTTCTGCTCCCCTGCTCTGTCTCTGGTGAATCCTCTCACCCCCACACACACACTCTGGCCTGTACCCCAGCTCTTGTATGCATAAATAAATAAATCTTAAATAACTATATGAAAGGAATAACCACAACATAGTAAGTATTTTGTATTGTGAAATGGTTCCCAAAATATAGAGTCAAGGTATGAACAACATCACAGTTTTAGAGAAAAGCAAAGCAGTCCAAGAGGATCTAGGTCATCAGACAGGGAAGGTTTTATGGAAGAGCTTACTTTTAACCTGGCTCAGCCAGTGAGGTAGCAACAGGGAATATCATTCTTGACTAAGCGAACATCATAAGCAAAGAAATAGAATGCAGTATACTTGATGGACTTGGTGACTTTTCAAATATAGCTCTTTCTTTGCTGCCTTCAAGGTAACTGGATCTCCACTACAAAGCTGTACTCAACATAACCAATCTTGCTTCCTACCTCAGTGTCTTTGTATTTCCTCTATCTTGATTACCACTTCCCCACTTCTCACCAGTCTAGTCCCATTACATCTTTGGATTTGAGTCACAATGTCACTTCCTCATAGAACCTTGCCCTGACTACCCACTGTGAAGTAGGTCTCTACACTTCCCTTTTCTTCACAGAATTTAGTATAATTTGAATTTATTTATTTGTGCATTAATTCATTGAACACATGTCATTCCAAATAGTCTGATAGCTCCAGGAGGTTATAGTCAGTTATTTTAAATGATTGTGTCCACCAACTTGGGCATTTCAATGACAGTAGGCATTCACTAAATATTAGATGAAATTGTTTTTGTTCCTTTGGATTTTATTGCAAATATCTTATTGCAGAGATTCTGCTTCTGAATAGTATAGCTCACTAATCTTGCAGAAACCTGCACAGTATATCAAGATCTTTAATACAGTTGAATGACCACTCTAATTATCACTTTGTCATGGTGTGTGATCCTTTTTACTTGCTATTGAAGCAGGTTTGCTAGTATCTTGCTAAGGATATTTGCATTATATTCATCAGAGATATTAACCTGTGGTTTTCATTTCCTATTTTCTGGATTTGGTGTCAGAGTAATGTTGGCTTCATAAAATAATTTTGGAAGTGTTCCCTCCTCTTCAATTTTCTGCAACTGTTTGGATAGGATTGACATTAGTTCTTTCAAAGTTTTATAGAACTCACCAGTAAAGTCAACTGGTTTTAGGCATTTCTCTGCTGGAGGGTTTTTGGTTATTTATTTGACCTCCATAGTAGTTGTAGGTTTGTTCTGATCTGCTCTTTCTTCATGATTCCATCTTGGTAGAGTTGCAAGTTCCCAGGAATACAACTATTTATATATAAATAGTTTATATATTTATATAACTAAATTTTATAGTTTGTTGTTGTATAATTGTTCATAGTATTTTCTTAAAACACTTATTTCCATGACATCAATTATAATGCATCTTCTTTCATATCTGATTTTGTTTTATTTTGACTCTTCTCTTTTTTTTCCTCAGTCTGACCAGTGATATGTCAATTTAGCTGATCTTTCCAGAAAATCCACTTTGTTTAAATTATTTTAAAACTGTATACTTTCTTTGTTTCATTCTGCTAACATTGGAATAGTTCATTGTTCTAGTCCCTTGAAGTAGAGAATTAGGGGTTTTATTGAGAATTTTTTTTAATTAGACATGTATCATTATAACTTCCCTTTTAGTACTGCCTTTGTTGCATCTCATAAATCTTGGTGTGTGTTACTGTCATTTTCGTTTGTCTCAAGATATTTTCTAATTTCCCCTTTGATTTCTTCCTTGAACTGTTGGTTTTTCAATAGTATATTGTTTTATTTCCACATTCTTGTGAATATTTGTTTTCCTTCTGCTAATAATTTTACTCTATTGTTGTCAAAGATACTTGGTCTGTAATATGGGCTGAATGCTTGTGTCAACCTAAAATTCATATGTTGAAAAGTCCTAACCCTTGATATAATGGTATTAAGATGCAGGACCTTTGGAAATAACTAGTTCATCCTCCAGAATGGGATTAGTGTCCTTGGTAAAGGGATCCTGGAGACATCTCTAGTCCCTTCCTACACGTGAAAACACAGTGAAAAGACAGTTGGATAGAAACCAGGGAGCAGATTCCTAACAAGCATGGAATCTATTGATGCCATCTTGGACTTCCTAGCTTGAGAAATAAATGTTTGCTGTTTAAAACACCCTGTCTCTGCTGTATTTGTTATAGCAGCCCAAACAAATTAAGAACAAATGATTACAAGTTTTAAGTTTGTTAAGACTTGATTTGTGATGTGATTTATCCTGGTGAACATCTTGTGTCTTCAGAAGAATGTATGACCTGTTACTCCTAGGTGGAGCAGTAGCACACTGCCGACTCCTTTGTCCTAGGCATCCATAAAACATCTGGAGCATTCCAGGTCCAATGAACACTTTGAGACACATGAGACATAGACTAGTCCCTTGGGAGACTCAAAATTTTTTTAGAAAAGTAAAGATAAACTCCAGTGTTTTCTTTCCCTTCCAGGTTCTGGGAATTTCCTTCTCATCAAGTGGCAATGTACCTGGGAAGGAAACTATGGTGAAAAGCTGCCATAAATTTTCTTACAAGCTTTGATGAAACATTTTTGTCTGCTCAACTGGAGTGCAGAAGTTGTTTTTAACAGGCTTCTGAAGTTCTCACAAAGGGAATCAGTCCATGTTTCTTCAAATCAGAGTTTCCATGGTAAAATTAGGATGTGGGACTTTCTACTCCACCATCAGATGATATTGCCCTCCAAGATACATTACTGACTTATGGAAATCAGGCAAATTCTTGGTAACTGGTAAATTTGGTCACTTGTTAACTTGCTCAAGTCTGATGAGGACACAAATGTGACGGCATATCAGCCGGTAAGTGGAAATGGCCAGATTGCTCTTTTAGTGAACACTGAATACATGTTAAGGAAGTAACACATATAATTCTCTGAGATTTGCTTTAACCACATTGAAGAAAGTGAGCACCATCACTCAAAGCAATGTATCACTGCCTCTTAAGTGATACTCAAATGATCGTCATGGATGAGAACATACATTCTGTTTGTTCTACGCTAAAGTATTCCATACAGTACCTGGAAAAACCCTTAAATCTCTTGGTAAAATCAAAGTCAAACCTCTGGAGTCCTCTAAACTTCTTATTAATTAGGATTTTTGGAGTCTCAATCTCCCTCACACAACTGTTGAGGTCCTACTGTTACCAGAGTTAGCAAATAAAATTACATAACAAAATTCATTTGATGAGTAAAATCTAGCTTCAGACATATCTCATGAAAATTTGGCTATATTTATGATAAATCAGTTACTTACTGTTTATCTGAAATTCAGACTTAATAATGTGTTCTTTGCATTATTTGGCACAGTCAAGAGGACACTCATATATGAGCGGCTACTATTAGGACTTTTTAAATAGCTCTTGAGGACATGCCTAGGAATAAACAGTTCTTATTATAAAGCATCTGAATTCAAAGTTCAGCTTGGGAAATTCTAGTGCTGTAGAAAAAAATACAGAGACATTGAGGAATTGACTGTTTCTATTTGAGTCTTAGCTCAAACTCTAATCTATAGAGAAAGCATGACAGCCATCTTATGAAAGCATGGTGATTTTATGTGAAATAATATGCATAGGTACAACTTTATTTTAGACATATATGGATTGCCCCAAGGGAATACTATATAGTAACTGTAAGTGCACACACATACACACACACAATAAAGAAAGTAGCTACCATTACAACTACTAATAAAAGAAAACTAAAACCAAACAATAAATGAACTATAAGCTACTACTAAGTCAAGTAGTAGCCAGCACAAAGAAAGGTGAGATGGTGATGGGTAATACATGGGGATTACAATTAATGGCAAGTATATGTAAATTTTAAAATATTTTAATAAAAAAAAGAGAAAGGAATATGATTCTCACTAATTATAAAACAAAGGAAAAAATAGCTGTTGCTTTGAAGAGGCCATGTCTTCTCTGGTACACGGTTCCAAGGAAAGTTCCTTTCTTGGAATCTCAGAGAACATTATAAATAATTTTCTAATATCCTCAGCATCCTTGCTACTAGAAATTAAGTTGCCCATAGATTGATTCATTCATCCTTATAAATATTTTTGGAGTCTCAACTATGTGTCTGGTAGTGTTCCAGTCACTGAGGGCCATAACAGTGATCAAAGTAAGTCCTCAAACTAATGAAGATAACATTTTGAACTACAAGACCTCATTTCATGAATTCTCTCTATTAAAAAAACCCCACATTTGGAGAGATTTCATTTAACCACACTATTGGTTATCTATTGGGTATCAGTCTGATTACTTTATAGCAGTGAATCAGCAAATTCCACTGATGGGGTAAAGTGTAGCAAAACTTATCCTTAACAGGGCCCAAATTGGGTTCACACACTAGAAAACCAGAATTTCTGAGACCTTCTGAAGGGATTCTTAGCTTGGTTCTAGGTCTCCCATCCTTCAGTTTTGAGGTAAATATTTCACCCAAACTTAAATCTAACCATTCATTTCAAATCTAACCACTCATTTCTCATTTCTGGCACTGTCTTGTGCCTAGATGGTCTTGTAAGACCTCCAGTTCAACTCATAGTTTAGATGTATAATCTAAAAGATTTGCATAGATTATAATATCACTTAATCTTTACAATCATTCCATGATATAAGTAAAATGAGACCCAGATCTTGTAAACTGAGGTTACAGAGCTAATAAGCTAATAATATAGCAGAATATACTATATCTCCATTATATGAGATAGTGTAATTTAATCCATTAAATTGCAGTTGATTTTAAGTAGAAATCAACTAACTCAAATCTGCTTAATCATAGAAACTTGACAGAGGACAAACACCAGAGTGAATCCTAATACCTCTGAAGTTAGCAGTTGGACAGAGAAAAGTCATCTTTCTCTCCCAGTGAAAGGGAAATTATTTTCTCAGCTGGACCTGACTTAGCATATTTTGGTCTGCCTAATAAATTGGTAAAGATTTCATAGAAGTGTTGAATCAGATGGTCATGACTCAGCAGGTCACAACAGCTCCTGCACTGGATGAGAAGTTGTTTTTAGATGACTTCTGTGATACTATCACAGAGATGCTTTGATTGATTATTCTGTGAGAAAGATAGTGTCTAGATGCATCCTAGAAACAAATGCTACTGATGGTCAGGGGAGGGAGAGTATTGTGTGGGCTGACTCGTTAGGTAAATGAACAAGTATGAATACTTTTAGCTTCAACTTTACGTTTTGTTATCCTGTGGAGAACTCTTGATTAAGAGAGTTCATTTTCCTATGCCTCTCTTCCTCATGAGCATCTGGAAAGATTAAACTAGATGCACTCCAATATCTCTTCCAATTCTTCATCTAGTATTTTATACTCTGTTCTGTCTCTCGTCCTTCTCCATTTCCCTTGCCTTGATTAAATTCATTCCAACTAGAGACATTAATATTCACATATGGTTATTTAAATTTATGTAGGGAAACTTTAAAAGAAGAGTTATGGTCTAGACTCCCAAAAATAATTTTTCAGATTTTAGTGGTTGGTTCATTACTCTCTCCAGAGCAATTTATGGATATAAACATGCACTAGAATTTTAAGCATTTGTGCAACTGCATAAAAGATAGTCTGTCTTTAAAGATAACAATGAGAAGGTCACAAATTTCAACTATGAGTGAAACAAGCAAAATGGTGCAAATTGACACATTTATTTGTATCTATGGGTGGAAAATGAAGTACTGACTTAGAAACAAACAAAATACCAGTCTTAATTTTGCTTCTTAATAGCTGTGTTACCTTGGGTAAGTAAATTAATCCCTACTGACTCTCATATATTTTCACTTGCAAATTGTATACAACTTTCCCTTGTTCTTTGTCTGCAATGAACACTGAGAGAGATATCTGGGAATGGGCCTGTCCAATACCAGCTCAGCAGATGCTTATGAATGTCATTCCAGAAGTTGTAAGATTTATCTTCAGCAATTTTCTAATGTATTTCTATCTCCTTCATGATGCACTCCTATTTTGTGCTATTCTTCACAACACCCAGATGCATAAACACATAATAGTACAAAAACTATACAAAGGAAGCTTGGACTACAATGCTAGTATATGTTCTCATTTAAACTCCATTCATCTCACAACTCAATCAGCTGGACATCCATTGCTGTTGCCTTCTGTTATATTATCCTTCTTTAGCAGCTCTCAATTCTCAACTTATCCCTTTCCTTGTCCTCTTCAAATATTTACCTGTTCTATGGCCCCCTCTTCAAGACCTGAACATAGATATACTTACTAGGTCAGAAAACAGACTCACAAATGGTTGCTACAGTTGTAGTTATTATAATTTATTTTCTCATACCTAGAGCCCCCGTTTTTTTACTAGGGCTCTCCATTACTCTAGCATAAGCATTAAAATTAGTATTAGGAATTAAAATCATAGCACTCTTACAGAGATTATAATTATTCTCATTTTATGTGAGCCTAACTCCTTCCCTTCCTCCTCCATATTGCTGTAACTGACTTCTGATGGAAACTTCTTTCATGCCACTATAAAACTCTACACTATTTCAACCTCAGGTCCTTGTAAACATGGAGGATAGGAGTCTTAGTTATTTACTTGTGTATTCCTGGCACATGGTATATAGATCCTCATACACTGAAATGTTATTGAAAAAAAGAAAGAGTGAGGAGGAGGGAGAGAGAATTGGTAGATGGGGGAGAAGAAAGGAGGACAAGAGGCAAAAAGAGGAGTAGGGAAGGAAAGAGTGGAAAAGAGGGGGAATAAAAGAAGATAATCAAAATATAGAAAACAGGGTGTGTACCTGTTCCCCTAAACCATGCACAGTGTTGTAAACCAATGATAACTCAAAAAAATTAAGATAAAATTTAAACAAAAATAATGGTTTTTACAGGACATACAATATCATATATCTGGCCCAAATAGTTAATCTGTAAGCAGTCATAACTAACAATTAGTGAGCACATATAAATGCGCGTGATACTGTATGAAATGGTACATATTTTTGAATTTTAAAAAATATGTTGAGAAAGAGTCATCATCATCATTTTGTAGATAAGATCAATGCAGACAAAGGTGTTAAAGAACTTGCCTAAGAATACTTATCTTGTAAGAGTAAGAAATAGGACCTGAACTGAGAAAGGCTGATCAAAGTTGACATATTTAACTACTATGCTAACAAGCAAGAAACAGTGCTGGTGAATTTAATCTGTGAACTTGGCTAGGCAGGAAGTTACCCTGCTTGAGCTAACAACCCAGGTTGCTTTGCTTCTAGCACAGGGCAAATCTTCAGCAGGTCAATGAAAAATGTATTTCTTTGAAACTCTCTAGTGTCTGTGACTTGGTGGATAGTTTTCCTTTTTGTCAGGCACACCTGAAGACAGGTTATAACATCCTCGCTTCATACCTCCAGGGTCACTTAGACTAGATCATGCACAGCGGTCCTATAGGGAAAAAAAGTCGGGCAGCCCACTGCCACAGCAAGGGCCCCACAGCCATCTTCCCAACCCTGCAAGCCCTGGCCTGCTCCTACCTTCTCACACCATGCTAGAAGAGATTGTTTATCCTTGGTCAGTTTCCATAGCAACCATTTTTCCCACTGTACTCTCTTTTTATTGTAGGAATTGCTAAAAGGCTAAAATATATGAAAAACAATTAGGAGTTTTTATTGCATGCTTTCTCCAGAGTCTGGCAGGCAGGGAAAGGGTTGAAGGCAATGGCTGTTAGACAGTAGCTGGGAGTCGCAGCACTGTGGGCCATTTTATTAATATAAAAGATGTAATCTCATAGTCAGAATGGAGTGTAATATCCTGTCTGTGCTGTGGGAATACGTGCATTCTTGTTGTTTACTCATGGATGGTCATGAAAAACAGGTAGAAGAGGTTTTTACATGAGCATCTTCCCCTGGACACTCCTCCAGATTAATGACACTAGGGGCCCTGTGAATTTAGTTACTAATCACTGTTGAATCCACTTCAAAAAATTGCATCCTTATTTGGTGTTGATCAAAATGGCGCTGTTTCAGTGGGGGTGGGGTTTAACTTTAGGCAATAAAAGCTCTTTTGGCAGACCTGTGGAACTAAGAGATGGTGAGCCTTGTTCTGGGAGATGGGGCATCTGTTTTCTGTTCCCAGGTTAATAATTCAGTGAGGTGTGTGAGGCACAGCCAGGACTCCATGCCTCACCTTCCCATCTATAAAACCAGAAGTTTGGACTTGAGTGTTGAAAGTCTTCTAGCCTACAAGTGTGTGAGTTCTGGGAAGTTCTGTCAGGATGCAAAGGGAGGAAAAGTGGTCTAAAGATGACCATGTAGCTACTCTTTCTGACAAAATCAAGATTCTACATGGGTGTGTTCCACAGATTTTAGGTGCGTTATCTCACATGCTACGCTGTGATGAGGGAGCAATTCTAATCTCCATTTTGTGGATGAAGAAGCTGAGGCTTGGAGGGATGGACCACAGCATTGTACACAGCAGAGCTGATCTACAAACACAGGTCTGCTCAATGCCAACAGACAGACAGGGTTTTTCATCCTAACCTTGAACACATTTGTAGTGTCCTATGTCTTGTTAATTGCCAGACACGATATACTGAAATAAAACAAGGCAACCTCATGGCAGGGAAGTAAAAACCAGAAAGCAGCAGCTCTGATTTTTCTTTGAACAACCAGGAAGTACCTGGGTAATCACACCTGGGTGAACAGAACCTGAGAGTCAGGAGTACCCAGTCCAGGTTCACGTCTATACTCCTCCACCTCTGTACTCCCCACCGGTTTTCCTCATGAAGACATGAGATAACATATGGAGTGTCCTCTGAGGGATGGTGGATTTTTGGGGACAGGGTTTCTGTGACCTTTGCATCTAGAACAGAGCCTGGCACTTGAAAGTAGGCATCAATAATATCTGAATATTCTCATTTTTTCTGTCGCTTGTGATTGTAAACTACTAATCGTAATTGACTCTGACCCTCTAGTTTTTTGCACCCAGGTTTCTGTCTGGTATAAAAAACTCTGATCATGCTCACAAAGTGCCATCTCTGATAAGGGTTTATGCACACCCTGCTGGCTCAGTAGGGCCCCCACTTGTGTATTGGTGTAATTGTAACAGCTCCCCTTGACTTTCAAAAGTATTCAGGTTTGGCCGATCAATATGTAGTTCTTCCGTGCACCTCACCAATCCAGCTGAGTCTCACATTCCCTTTGGAAACCCAAAGGGACAGTGGAGATGTAAGAAAATATTCCCAAAGAGTTTGAGTTACTAAACTTTTAAATGATTTAGTAGCAAGAAAGGAACAACCTCTCCTCCAAAGATCTCTAGAAACAGATTTCAGCTGCATATCATCAATATTATTAAAACATTAAGTTTTTACAATGGAACAGTGATCGGTAAGAAGGAAATAGGAGACACCGCAAGATATCTTCCTTCTCGATAGTTCTAAGTAGTAGAGAAGAATGAACAAAGAAGGGAAGGACAGGCCAAGTCCTGTGGCAGGTGGCATGTTAACAGATGACAGAGAAAACCAGAGCTGCTTAGTTCTAATGCACCTGTTGTTTAAATCAAAGTGAGTAATTTTCAAATTGAAAAGCATACAATAGACGAGAGCATAGAGAGCAAGCCCTCGCTTCTTTGTAGTCATTCAAGTTTCCAGTGCAGACAAATAACATTCTAATATGTCAAAAGATCTTGCTAATATGAGTGTAGAGGAGTCGGTAAGTTGTGACGTTTCTCCTGATAGAGCTGTGAACATGTTGGAAAGTATATGCTACATAAAATGGGTCGTATCTATTATACTATCCATGGAGGGTTTTATTCTCTTCCTATTAACAGAAAAATTAAGTTATGGTCCAAGGTAGCACAGGAAGAAGTGGAGGAGGCAGCTTTCAAATGAAGGCAACTTACTTTAGGATCCATGCACTAGGTTCAAAGCATTGAAAACAAATACATATTACAGAGAAATCCATTCACCTAATAATATTCCCTGCTTTACAAGTATTGGTTTTCTACTATGTACCAAGGAGAGACAGTGTTCATTGGCAAATGATTCCTGCTTTCAAGAACTTACAGTATAGTAAAACCTGCGCTTTGTGATAAAGAAAACACAAAGGGCAGCACAAAAGTTCAGAGAATGGACCTTCAAAGCTGCAGGAACCAGATCACAGCCTTTCACCACCAGCCATGTGAACTGGTTCATGTTGCTTAACCTCCCCATCATAGGCTAGAACAGAGTATAGAAGAACCAAGAATATATGCATTTCAGTAACAAGCTGTCCTGCAGAAAAAGAAAAAAGATGTCTCGAGACTGTATACTGAATATATATATTACTGATTTCATGAACATCTCAATGTTCCTCCTCTGATGGAGAGAATGATAGCAGGAGTCGAGAAAACGGCCAAAGCGCCTTCCAAGAGAACAATGCAAAGAAACTAATGCAGCCAGTCAGGAACTATGGAAGGAGAAGAAACTATTTCCTCCTATACAAAAAGGAAATAAATGGGAAACACATGCAGGTGTTTCTGCACATCTAGGCTGTATTTATAGGCTTGCTGGAGACAGCTTTCCTGGTGGATGATATAGTTCATGCTATTTTAGTTTTTAGGCTCAGTATTTTAGTACAAGACAAATTCTTAGGACTTCCTCTGGTCCGTGGCACTGCACTGGGACACGGAGCAAAGGTTTAAGATGTCATTTTCATCATGGGTGATGATGTCATTGATGGAACAGAAAGTCTGGGTGGTGAAAAACTTTTGTAAGGAAGAGACACATTTTTAGCTTTTTTCTGGTTGTTTTGCCAGTGGCAGTTAAATTGACTATCCCTCTCTCTTACTGTTTATGCTTTGCCAGCATCTAAGTGCACCACATCTTAAAATGTTCATTTACCTAATAGTTTTGCTATAGAACCCTCAGTCAAAAGGCATTATTCAGAGAGCAAAGCATACAAGAGCGATTCTTTATGCCAGAATAGCCAAGTATTGTAACTTCAGATACTGCCTAACATATTATTATTTTAATATCATTATCATTATGCTGTTGCCTTAAATGAGATTTTACCACAGCTTGCTTTTTTCATTTGTTGTTTTTGGGTTATAATAGAATATAGTAGCTTCCAAGGACAAAAAAAATCAATATACGCTGCTAAAAATACCTTGGTGTTATCCCAGCTTGCAGTTCTGCCAGCCTTAAAAGGGAAGGAAAGAACAGTGGAGATAGGTTTTCAGGACTTGGCATTTAAGATTCTATTTGACTATTTTCAAATCAATGCACTAGAAATATCTCCAACATCTCTCTTGCAGGGACATCTCTCTTTCCTTGTTTGTCAGTAACATAAAGCCTACACTAAAACCTGTGCCGATGTGTGGCTACTATGCCTTCCTCCACATCTCCCTCCCCTGTCCTGTCAGACCCCAGCTTCTACATGGCTGGGTGTGGTAAAATTCCATGGAATTACATGGAATGGGTGTGTTCCTCTGTGTGCTGGGGATTGGGAGGCAAGTGTGCACTTAGTGTTCCCAAAAGCTTGATTTCAAAAATGAGGGGAGTCTGGGAGAAACGCCCAGAAGCACAAGAAAAAAAAAATGTTCTCGGTCTCCTTCCAAGTGATGAGGAACTTTGCTCTTTGGGGCCAGCCCAAACTGCTCTCTAACTTGCAACATTTTCTCAAACTGGAGAACATATTTTCTGGTAAATATTCCCTCATGATTGCTGATGTGAGAAACTGGACATTGACAGGGTTGATAAGGAATTGAATATGATTCAATTAAAAAAAATATCTAACACCCAGGCTGGTGACCTGCACTTGTTGTGGGAACATAAACATTCAATAAAACGCTTGCTTTCTCACAACAAACTTAACTTGCAATTAGTTAGCAGCAAATTATGAAGCCTGGGTGAGTTGTTATCAGAAATTCAAAGAAGACTATTTAAAAAAATGCCATCTAGACTGGCTTTTTGGAGAAGGTACAACTTGAACAAATGAGGACCAACATTTGAGGCATGTTGAAACAACAGGTCAGAACTTGGGTAGATAAATGGACTTGTTTGGGATTATGTAGGGAAGTGGCTTAAATATCATTTTTGAGCCAGAATTGAAAACTGGTTGAACAAATGATCACAAATCAGATAGACCTGGACATTTTCATTCTGGATTCTCTCCTGCAATCCTGGGTAATTAACTTAACCATTATTGATATCAGGATTCCAGGACATGTAAATATACATACCATGTGATGTGATATTGAAGAGACGGATGGATGGATGGATGGATGGATGGATGGATGGATGAATGGATAGATGGATAAAAGTTTATTTATTCAACTAATATTCTTCAGGCTATCATTGTGCTAGGTAGACAGAATTTAAAATATCTAAGGTGTAAATGTAAACAAAACAGACAAATGTGCTAGGTAATCATTCACCATTTGGCAAATGATAAATGAGACCTTTTCATTTGATCCTTTAAGCTTTGTAGGTAGGAGAGGAACTGCAGGATGAGTTCAGGGTAGGTAGAGAGACTGCAAAGAAGTGGTTCCAGTGAGTGCATATGGTAGGGTACAGGAGGTTATAGTGGAAGAAAAAATTGCTAAGAGATTCAACATGATCACATGCTCCCCTAGAATTTTCTATGAACGTGTCCAGGAATAGTTCATAATTTGCAGTCTCGCCAATCACGGAAGAACCATCACTAGACTTTCCATTGAGTATATATTAAGGCATCCTGACCTTTATTTACTTCTGAGAACAGCAGTTTTCCCAGGATCCCAGTTGGGAAAAGGGCTTATAAATAAACCATTTTGCTTGTTCACTGAACGAGACTGTCACTGGAGATGATGTGCTGACTCAGGTGATGCTGAGTGAATTGGAACATTAACATGAAGGTCTTTGAGGGGAAAAGAAGCAGTACAGCTATTCCCCCTAAGCCAGAGGAAATAAGATTGAGGAGGCTGTGGTTTCAGCTAATTAAATGATCTCCAGTGTGTTCATCAAATGCCTCATCAAGAGTTTTATTATCAACAAAAGGGGCTCTCTTTTCTCTACTCGGCATAGGAAATGGTCCATTCTATTATACACCTAATTTGACTGACAATTATACTGACATTATTCAACTCAACTAAGAATGTATAGAGGACCTATACATTATATACAGGTACACAGACATGTGGACTTGTCTGTCATGGACCCTGAATCTTAAATGGGAAAAATGGTAACTGACTTCTGTCATCAATGAAATAAAAGCATGGACTTAAACTACAAATTTACAAGGAAATGCTAAACCACTTACTGGTGGAATACCATAGAAGCTTGGCCACCTTTTGGAAATTCTCTCCATCCATATTACCCTCTCTCTCTTAATATCCCTGAAATTTTCCAAAAAGGAAATTTGCAAACCCCATCACAAGGGTATTGCGGTCACATCAGGACCTCCCTCCTCTTTCTGGCTTCATCATCTTTGCTCCTTTGATCAACCATTTCCGGTTCACTCTCATCCATACCAACTGATACCTTTCTCTTTCAGCTCTCACTTCCCCAGCTGGGGAAATTCGGTGGTATAACTTTGTGAAACAATAGAGTGGATGCTGGTCTGAGGTCACAAAACCTTGGTTCAAATCTTGACTATGATTTGTCTTTCTTTATGATCTTGAGAAATATCTTTAACCTCTCTGAGCCTCAGTTATGAAATGAGAGTGAACTGAGCTTCACAAGCTACTGTGACAGTTCAATGATTTTGGACAGATGGATCCATTGTTTGCGATGGGGATTAAAGTATACATATATACATCATCATGGTTATGTAGGTATATATGTGTTTATGCCAATAGCTACATATGAACACACATTTAAGTAACAATATCTGCATATATCGTTGAAGTATATCACCTAGCCTATATCTATTACTGCTCTGTTTCTTGCCACAAAAATGCGAACACCAAAGGAAAAGAAAATTAATTGACCTGTTGTTGTCTAATCCTTAATGCCTAGAACAGTGTCTGGAACATACTAGGCAGTTAATAAATATTTTTGAGAGAATGAATGTATGAATTGTTGCTACTTAATATTTGTTTCTTTCTGAACTTAAAGCAAATGCTGGGGATGTTTTGCTTCTGTTCCCCAGCTGTGACCTATTGGAGGAAAATCACATAATCATGCTAATTGACTTCATAATGAATTTATGATTTCCAATCTTAGGCATACTCTAAGTGCTTCTTGATAATCCTTTAACATGTGTCTACTAAATTTCCTTTCTTTTTTTTCAGAGCAGCTGTTTCTAACCATCACACTTTCTTTGAGTTCTCCTTGAGTTCTCCTGTCTCATTTACTCTCCTGTCCATCTAGAGAAATATTGAATCTCTGACTCCACTCAACCTGTCTTGTCCTTCCTGGTCTGTGGTGACTAATTTTATGACGTGTTAAATTACCTAGACTAAAGGATAACCAGCTAGTTCATTAAACATTATTTCTGGGTGTACCTTCAATTTGTTTCTGGAAGAGATTAGCGTTTACATAAGTAAACTAAGTCATACCAATTTAGGTGGGCATCATCCAGTTCCTCAAGGGTCTAAGTAGAATAAAAAGGTGAAGAAATGGGAAATTTGCTCTCTGCTTAAATTAGGACATCCATCTTCTCTGTCTTGGTACATCAGCTTCTCTGGATCTCAGTTATTTAGAACATTTGGACTTGGGCTAAAACACACCACCATTTGTCCAGGGGCTGCAGCTTACACCCAGCAGGTCATAAGACTTCCTGAACTACTCTTAGTTTTCTTTTTTCACCCTCGATCTATACGAAAATGTTCACTACTAATTCCTAATGGGCTTTGTCTCAAGGACATTACCTCCTACTGGCTTCACATGTTAAGGGGAACTCAAAATCAGATGATGAAAGAGAATAGAATGGTAATTCTTTAAAGATTAACATGAAACATGTAGGTGAGCAAGAACCAAGGCTGAAGGTCATTAAACGTTTCTTATTTGACAAGACTAATAACTCCTGGGATCGGGAAGAAATAAAATATGAATATCAGATGTAAATATTATGTTAGATTGAGATAATCCATTAAAAATGGTGTTTGTACATGTTGAAAGACAGGACAATTGTTAAAAGATTGAGGAGCAGGTACTATTACTCCCACTTTATAAATGAGAAAAGTTTATAAAGTGATTCAGGGAGTAAAATGACTTGCTCAAGGTCAGAGCCTTCACAATGTTCCTGCTTGCAGCTCAACCAAGATCTTCTAACTCCAAATACCACACTTCCTCTACCTAACCCCTCTGACCTTTGTTGGTCTTAACCCATGTCACCGACCCATAGACATCTATTTTATATTCAAATTTTCATCCTAGTCCTTTCTCCCATCACCTGATTTTATGACTCTAGATGCATCTCCTGTGATACTTAAGCACATACTGGAGTCTGGCTGTCTGCTCGCAAAACCTGTCTCCAAAACGCACTAAGTGTGTGATGTTTGGCAGCTTCCTTAATCTGGTGTTCACCTGTAAAATGGAAATAATACTTTCCTGATAACATACACTTATCTGAAGATAAAATAAATTAATACATGTAAATTACCTACAAAAGGCCTAGCACGCAGGAGGACTCCATGCACATGAACTCGTCTGTGGTCTGACCAGAGTATCTGGTGAGTTTTCCATTTCTTCTCCTTCCTCTATGAAACATTGTGTCCACTTTGAACAACAGGTGGACAGAGACCCATTTATCCAGAACCTACTACATTTCACCTTATTTTTCCATGGCTTTTGAAGGATAGATACAAATCTGCTCCGGCAGCTACTTTAATCTTGGGAGCTATGACCAAATGGTCCCTTTAGCCATTCTATAATTTTTTCTCTCATCCTTGACCTGAGTTCTAATCAAAGGCAGAATGGGAGGAAGAATTTCTAGGAATGAGATCCCAGATTCCATGCCCTTGCACCTAGTCAAACTTGTGAACTGCTCCTATAACTGTGTCATGCCATTTGTCATGGTTGTCCTTAAAGGCAGATTATCCAGATAGTTCTCATCTAATCACACAAGTTCTTAAAAGAAGAGATCTCTCTTCAGCTGGTGGCAGGGAGAAATCAGACTTCCACTCTCCAAAGGAACTGATATGCCTTTGCCTGTTTGAAGATGGGAAGGAACATGTGAGAAGGAATGTAGATGGCTTCTAAGAGCATACAGCAGTCCCTGGCCAACCACCAGGAAGAAAAGGAGGGCCCCAGCCTCACCTGCAAGGAACTGAATTCCGCCACACCCCAGTGAGTTTGAAAGTGGGTTCTCCCTAGGCCTCAAGCTCAGAGTCCAGCTGGCCTACACCGTCTCTTCAGCCTGTGATGCTCTGCATAGAGCCCAGGTTGTCTAGCTGGAACTCCACCTGCAGAACTGCGAGATCCTGATGAGAGCTGTGCTAAAACTGTACATGGCAATTTCCTTTAGCAGAGCTAGAAAATGAATGCAGCCAGGATCCTGCCAGCTTATTCTTCAGGAAAAGTTTTGTGCTGCTGGATGTAGATGAAATCCAAGGTTTGTTCTCTATCACTCACAAAGCAAAGTCTTTACATTGAAGCCAGTCCCTCCAAAGAGGGACTGGTCACTGGGGCATGGAACCAGGACAAGTATGTGACACCTGGGCCTCCCTGGTGGTGCAAGGGGTTAAGTCTCAGCCCTATGAAGCTATCGGCAGCCACTGCAGCAGAAGTCTGATCCCTGGCCAGGATGCTGATCCACATGGCACAGCAGACCTCTATTTCAGTAGGTCCGCCTGTTTTGCTCCCCACTCTGTCTCTGGTGAATCTCTTACCCCCCCCTTTGGTCTACACCCCATCTCTTGTACACATAAATAATTAAAATAAACCATTAAAAAACGTGACACTTTAGAGAAAATCAGCATGATCTTGCCTCTAGGTAAGATTTTGACAACTTGGTGACAAAGTCTGTGCATGTGATATTGAAAGAATGTTTTTAAAATGTATACTTTGGATAGATGAGTTTGTGGTGAAGAATGTTAGCAGCAACATCTCAGAAGTCTGATGCCTTTTGCTCCCAGGGACACACTGTGGGACCTGCAGGATGCTGTCCCTTGCCTTACTTTTCTTATCTGTGAAATGGGGAGAGCAGTAGCACCCAGCACGGTGGTCTGTGGTGACGGTGAAAGGGGAGAATGTGTGTGCAGCATTTCTTTCAACACCTGGCACCTATTAAGTGCTAAATAAATGGTAATAATTATAATTATTCATGCATTCATTCAAAAAGTATGTATTAATCATCTGCTCCACGCCAGGCATTGCTAGGCAATATGAGAACACAAATAGGAATAAGGAATAGCTTCCACCCTCAAGAATCTCACTATAGTGTGTCCATATGTATCTTTGCCATTTATTCATACATGTAGATTTGTGTGTGTGTGTGTGTATGTGAGAGAAAGAGAGGGAGAGAGAGAGAGAATGGGGTGAACACTGCCTCCCCTGAAACCACCAAAGAACAAAGTCCTGCATTCAGGCCTAGGAGAGGCTGGGGGTGCAGACCTGGCCATCCATCTTTCTCCTCCACGCAGAGGTAGGCGGCTGTTTACTCTGGGAACACTGACGATATGACTATTAAATCATTTCAGAGTGGTAGAGCCGGGAGGTCCCAGCAAGCTCTTCCCTCACACCCACCCCGTTCTGGCACAAAGAGGGATGTTATGCCTCATACATGCCGACAGCCCGGCCGCAGGAAAAGCGCTCCCCGTGCCAAGTCATCTTGCCTGGTCCACCCTCAGACTGGGGCAGAAACGCTGCCCTTCAGCTGCATGGTCTGGGCCTCCCTGAGCTCTCCAAACAGACGCATTAGCTGAAAGGATAAATATTTACTCTGGGCTCATCTGAATAACCCAAAAAGGGACTCTGTGTTTTATCAGTAATAAAAAAAAAAAAAAACACCCCCACTTCGGCTTGCATTTAAAGCTTTTGCCTTTAAATCTTCTCTGCCTTGAACGACTCAGACTTCCTGTGAGAGACTAGATTAGGGTTTCCTCATGGCCCCCGACAGCTCAGGGGGCTGTGGGATGGACAAGTACAAAGGAAAGACTCTGACAGGAGGGCCGTGTTTTCTTTTACTAAGCAAAGTATGTGTGGCCTCAGCCCGGCTCCCAGCACACAGGTAACTGAAATACTTGCCCTTGGGAGAGTAGGTACAGAATGTTCTCTTAAAATGCTCCAACTGGTGAAATAAGAGATTTTAAATAAACAGCTTTCGAGGGACCCCATTTCCTGAGCTACACTTTGATCATATGACAACAGCGCCAGTGAAAACACTTTTGTTATCCTTCCTCTGGGACGGTCCAGAAAGAACGTCTGCCTGGGTCAGGGAGGTGAGGGTATGGGCACAGCTGAGCGAGTGGGGAGGGCCCTGGGCGGAAGAACCAAAGCAGAGGGGAAGGGGCGTTTGTCTGCTCACAGACAAACCAGGGGTGTTCGTCTTCCACGTCATCCAGCCCTGCCTTCTCTTTTTAGCCCTCCCCCACCTACTTTTTGGAAACAGATCTGACAGAAAGAGCTCGGATTATGAAAGCAAAGTAACTGTCTTCAAAAAAGACCTAATTCAGAGGCTGGAATTTCCTGGACACTCAAAAGACGCTAAATGAAGGAAAGGGTCCACCCTTCGCTTCCTTCTGAGGATGTTCTTTGACTCACCTGACCTTCATTTCATCTGTAGTCTAGGGCTAGGACCATGCAAAGCCGTGTCCAGGTAACCAAGCAGACAGGCATGTGCCCTGGTACAGCCTGGGGCACCGTTGAGCTCAGTAAGTGTCCGCCCAAACCCTGCCCCTAAAGAGCTTCAGAAACTGTCGTAGGAGAGCCGGTTATTTGCATAATGTCTGTCCAAAGTCGTACATGGTTTCTCAGGGTAAGTTTCTGAGCTAACCTGGACCAGGTGGAGAGAAACATCTTTTGATAGTGTGTGTGCACTGAGTCCTTGGTCCCCCTGGCGTCTGTCACACGGGCCCAAAGCTTCATAGAAGGTGTGGGCAGTGGGCGCCTGTGGCTCCAAGGCAACGCATATCTTCTAGACGAGGTAACGGCATTGTCCACGGAGTGATGGACAGGCAAGCACTTCTCTGTCTTTAGCCCAGCAATAAAAATATGTTTTGTGTCTCCCCACAGCAGCCACTGCTATACCAGCTCCCCAACATTGATTAGGTACCTCTGTTAATGTAGCTACCAGTATGCAATGAAAGTTTTAGTGAAGTGAAATAGAAGAAAGTGATTGCATGAATGAATGCAAGAGTTCTTTTGGGTTTATAACGCACTTTCTATCTCTCACTCATTGTCCTAGGTCACTTACTGGCCAGGTCGCTATAGGAGTATTCTACTGCTCTGCTAGCCTGTAGGGGCTGCGGCTCTCATGTCCCTTGGGGAATTGCCATGGTTGCCCAAATGAAGAGGTGCTGGGGAAGAGAAGAGGGCCTGGTATCTCTGCCTGCACTGTTAAGGCTGCCCAGGAAGGCCAGTCCTGCCTTCGCTCTCCTGCAGCCAGGGCCCATTGCTCCTCCTAAGAGCCAGGCACTGAGATGGTTTCCCACATGACTCCACAGAAGGAAAACGTGCACACGTTTTCTATTCCCCAGCACAAAGGGAAATTTTTCCCAGAGAGAAATAAATCTGACTCAGAATCTAGGAGAGACCATATCCTGTTTCAGTCCTGCGGTGTTCATTTGGGTGGCCCTTAAGTTTTGATCCTCTTCCCTGGTCTCAGTGAAGAGTATGTTACCTAAATATATTTATATTTAAATCAATCATTCATAGATTAGCTAATAATATATTAATAAACTAAAATGTATTTTTATGAATTTGTTCCTACTTAATATTTAGCACATTTCACAATATTAAGGTGCTTTCGTTATTCCTACAGATTTATGGAGTCATAGTTTCTAAAGGTTATGGCGTGTATAGTATGGAGTGTATAGTTTTTTTACTGAAGATCATGTTTATTGAGATAACATTGATTTACCACACTATATATGTGTTCAGACTTTTTTTAATAAACATAATGGGAGAAGAGCCAGACATTATGGGATTTTTACTCTAGCAGGAGACATAGGTAATAAATAAGTAAACAGATAAATGCACAGCAAGTTCAGGTGTGTTAGGTGTTACAGGGAAATAAACTGGAGATTGTAGAGCTTCCCTCAGGACTATTTTCATTCTATCACTCATTCATCAAAAATTTAAGTGCTTACTATGCCCCAGATCTCTTTTGTGTGAGTTTGTGTGTGTGCTAAGAATAGAGCAGTGAGCAAGATACAATCTTTGTCCCAAAAGTATAATATAGCGAGGGAGTCAGAAGTTAAATATTGCATTACACAGTTAATTATTTTAAAAGAGACGTACAAGGTATTAAAGTACAGGTATAAAGCTGTGAAGAAATACTTCTTGGTAGATTGTTAGAGTAATGGCCACCAATGAATCAAACTTTGCTCTGTCCAATTCTTGGAGGCCCCCTTCAACACTGACTTGACTTGGCTATGTGGTTAGCTTTAGAACATAAGATATAAGCAGGCCAGAAGTACAGAGAGGTGTGAAATGTACTTGCGCAAGAGAGTTTATGTTGTCTTGATGCCAGAATTCTTCTGCCAGCACCTGAAGAAGCCCAGGCTTATCTTCAGAAAATGTGTGGTCCAGCCCACACCAGCCCCCAGGAACAGATAGATGAGTAAGGACGTCTCAGAATATCTGGTCACAGTTGAGATGAGAATGACTGAAGCTGAATAAATGACCCAGGTGACACTAGCAGAAGACCTACTCAGCTAAGCCTACCCCAAATTTTAATCAAAAAAACTGTGAGCAAATTGAGTGTTTAATGCTTTAATTTCATAAGCTTTGGGATGGTTTGCTAGATAACAAGGGGCAAGTGATACAGAAATAGATACCTAGGACTGACACACATCTCACAAATGAATCATTAGCTTCAGACTGGGCGTTAGGTAAAGAATGAAAAGTGGTGAAATCTCACAACAGGGTAATAAAAGAATCATAGAGTCTGGCAAATGCTAAGGAAACTGCTTTTGGAAGTTGGAAAATAGTTGATTTGTTTTATTACAGTAGTGCCAAACTGTCATCTGAGTGAGTTGGAAGAGAAAAAATATTTCTAATGAATTTGCAGATCTGGCTAGAGATTACCAGGAAGAATTTTGAGAGTATCACTTGGCTTCTTTCAGCTGCATATGGTAAGGTACAGAAAGAGACAGATGCACTGAAGAGAACTATTCACTTTATAAACAGAATTTAGAGGGACTAGAGTATAACCAAGACTTTCTGAGTTGGAAAATAAAACTAACTCATAGTTTTAACCTCTCCAGTTAACAGCAATATTTAAGAAATGTCCTCAGATTAAAGATCAAATTGAGAATGTTACTATATAAATCTTTCTTAAGATCTCTAAAAGATGTAAAGTTATGCTTAATAGATGTTCTTGGTTAGACAAAACTGTTAAACATCTTAACAGTGTATTCTTCTTACTGAAGCCTAGTCTCAAAATAACTGATGTGTCTAGAACAAGAAGGCTATCTTATTGGAAAAAAAAAAAAGTGGATTCAGATTTTGCTTATTAGGGTAGGTGTAATGTTATACATAATAAATCCCAAAAGGTTTTAAGATAGTTACACAACTTTTAGAATATGGGGACCTTCCTCTAAAACCCTGTATTTCCTTGAATAAGAAGCAGCTTGAAAAAGGCTAAAAATCATAAAAAAAAAAAAGTAATGTGAAAGCTGCTATCTGAAATGTTGGAGACAAAAAGTATTATTTGAAACAAAAGGAATAGGGAAAACTAGTCTAACACACCAGTACCAACGAGGACAACTAAAGCAGGAGCAGAGGGACCCACAAACATGCACTTGGTGATTATACTACAGGTTTCTATAAGCCAGTGACTATATATATATTTTTTTTGCCTCCCATTCTTTCCCTTTTTTAAAAAAAGATTTATTTATTTATGCATACAAGAGCTCTGGTGTTCAGGCCAGAGTCGCAGGAAGTAAGAGGATTCACCAGAGACAGAGTGGGGAGCAGAACAGGCAGATCAAGTGAAATACACTGCTGAAGGGAGCAGCAGGCAAGGCAGGAGAGGTCTGCTGCACCATGTGGGTCCCCTCCCTAGCCCAGGACTGAACTTGCACTGCTGTGCCTCAGATGCTTCACACTGCAGTGCTCATCCCACTGTGCCACCAGAGAGGCCCCGTTTTGCTTTTTGAATGAAAGTATGGAGTCAAGTTGTTTTGTTCCTATCTTATCTTTGTACATTAGGTATTTGGGGATGGATACCTCGTGTTTTTAACATCCATGTGTCGGCATCAATAAGTATCATAGATAAAAATCCTCACTCAAGGACCTCCATCTGCATCTGGACCTGATGCTGATTACAAGATCAGAGGCTTTGAAACTAATACCATGATTAAATGCTATTTTGGAGGTCTCGTTAGATAGTTATGATTTGCAGCTTCAGGGAGCATTATCATTGGGACCAGAGAGGAGACTGTGGTAAGCCCATCACCTCTGCATGCACACCCTTAGACAGCCCCCTCTCACACTAACTTGGGCCTGACTTGTTTTCCCCGAAAATACGTTAGAAAATGTGATGCAAGAGGACAGCTTGTGCATTGACATGTTTCTTCTTGCTATTGAGGACTCTGATCCACTGGAAGAAGCCCAGGCTAGTCTGAAGTAGACAAATGGCTCAGCTGAAAGTTACAAATGCCACATAGGTGGATCTTAAACTATCAATCCCTAATAGTATCTAAATCATGAGAACTGCATTAGTAATCCAAGCAGAGAAATTGTCCAGCTCACAATGTTGGCTCATAGCTTAAAGAGAATAAAATAATTATTTTTTAAACTTCATATATATATATATGTGTTTGTATATATCATGTATGTGTGTATATATAAATATATATATAAATAAAACATCATTGTTCATTTTTAAACAATGTTTTCTCAAGTGTAGTCCCTATAGAACTTCCACTACCAATTCACACAGGCACCATCACACAGTCCCCTGTCCTCTCTCCCCCTTTCGGATCCCTCTCCCTTCCCTCCCCTGGAGAATGTCTCTGGTTTAAAATTGTGTTTTGTTTTTGTTTTGTTTTGTATTGTTATTATTTTCCTCCTGATGCCTTATCTGGTTCCTCTATATTCCTCCTATAAATAAAACCATCCGATATTTTTCTTTTTCCTTCTTATTTCACTGAGCATAATTCCTTCTAGCTCCATCTATGTTGCTATGAATAGTATTAGTTTATCTTTTTGATTGCTGAATAGTATTCCATTGTGTATCTATACCACATTTTGATCCAGTCATCTATTTTTGGGTATTTGGGTTGTTGCCAGGTTTCACCATTTATAAATAGTGCTGCAATAAACGTAGGGATGCAGGTATTCTTTTGAAACAATGTTTTTGTGTACTTTAGATAGTTTAGATAGATAGGAGTGGAATTGCTGGGTCACATGGTAGCTTCATTTTTAGTAGTCTGAGGAATCTCCATACAGCTTTCCATACTGGTTAGACCAGTTTGTATTCCCACTAGCAGTGTAGGAGAGCTCCTTTTTCACCACACCCTCACCAACATCTGTTGTTGATAATTTTTTTGATGTGTACCATTCTTACTGGCATAAGGTGGTGGTATATCATTGTGGTTTTGATTTGCATTTCCCTGATTATAAGAGATGTTGAACATTTTTCATATGCCTGTTGATCATTTGCATTTCCTCTTAAGGAGAATAAAATAATGGTTTTAAGTCACTAGGTTTGGGGTATTTGCTTACCAACGTTGGAAACATCTTCTCTAAGGCAAAGGTATCTAAATTGGATATGGAGGTTAAGAAAGAAGGAAAAGGAAGAGGGATGGAATAGTTTTCCAGGAGAGAAAATAGCATAGGTGAAGATGAAGAACCTAAAGGTGGCAAGTACATGAGCTTAAGTGGCTGAAATTAGAATAGCTAGAACTAGAAAATTGAAAATAATGTTTCATAGGTTCCTAAGGCAGGAGGTGGTCAGATTATTCAAGTATTCAGATATAGCTACTGTTACATGCTGCTATGTAATAAGCCACTGCCCAAATCGAATGACTTACATATTAACCATCACATTTTAACACCAAGTTTAGGATCAGCTACTCTAAGATGAGCTCAAGCAGAGCTGCTCTGTTTCAGGATGTTGCTCAGTCTGGGCCTGGCTTCTTAGTATGGTTTCAGCTCAGGTCTTTCCACAGATTTTCAAACTTGGGCCCCAGTTAGAGACAGTAGCTCTGGTGATGGCAGAGGTGTAAGAGAGAAGTTCTACCTATAGGTATCTATCTGTTTATTGCACATAGGTGACAATCCTACTGTCCAAGACAAGTACCATGAGTGAGCCCAAGTCAAGGGAAGGAAGTACATTCTCATCTCCACAATTGACACCGAATATTCACCAGAGCAAGTGAGCCTGTCCTTAGTAGACAAAGGGGGAGACAATCCGAAGGTCCAGTAACCAGTGGGTGAATTTTGTGGCATATATTCACAATGGAATACTACTTGATTGTGAAGAACACATGGATTCTTGTCATTCATGACAACATGAATGGAACTAGAGGAGATTATGCTAAAAGAAATGAATCAGAAGGAAAAAGACAAATCTGGATGATTACACTCTTATGTAGAATAGGAAGAAACAAAACAAAGGAACAGACAAAACTAATCCAAGCTAAACCCTAGAAATACTGCTGTAGAATTGAGTCTACCAGATGAAGAAAGTGGGAAACAGGAGGCAAAAATAGGAAGGGTCTCAATGGACGATGGTGGTCTCTGGAGTTTTGTTGACAGGTTTGGTGTGGAGACATGCATCTGAAGAGGTGTGAACTATACACCTAAATCACATACAGAGTTGTAAACAAATGTTGCCTTCATAAAAAAATATATAAGAAAAATGCATACCATGTAATGGAATATTCTACAGTAAAAGGGAACAAAGTATTCATACATCCCATAATATACATAAGCCTCAGATACATTGTGTTAAATGAAACAATCCAAATTCAGAACTTGCAAGTTGAGTACATTTCTGTGAGATTTCTAAAAAATAGTAGATCTATAGAGGAAGAAGTTAGATCAGTTGCCTGGGGTTGAAGCAGAGATTTGCTACAAAAGGACCCATTGTTCTAAAGCTGAATCTGGGTGATGAAGGCATAAATGTATAATTTCACTAAAAATCATTAAACTGTTCACCTACAATAAGTAATTTGAAATATGTTAATCATGTCAATAATGATATTAAACTGAATAACTAATGGGATGAATGGTAGCTTGGGCATTATGCTTATAACAATAAAACATTTTCAAAGGCACCACTCAATGACTTAATACAAGGTAAGAACAAATATTTGTCAAAAATCTAATAGACTTGTTTGCTTAAGCGATTACTGAGGTTATTTTTTTTTCAAAAATACTATGCCAAATATTAGAATCATTTACTTTAGCTGTTCAGCTTCTGCTGTAAATAGTAAACTTTTTTTCTCCTTTGAGCTACTGCATTTTAAGTTAGTGCATGTGGTGGGGAAAAAATTGGCACACATAAAAGCAGCTGCAATTAATGAAGCATGCTCTACTTATTGACTTTTTATATAATATGTACAACAGAAACATGCTCTTATAAACAGGTCAAGACTGTAAAATGTTCACTAATTGCTGGAATTTGTTCTTCTGTACTGAATAAAAATGGATTTAACAATCAGAATAGCTATTCCAGGAGTAATAGAAGCAGAAAGGAGGAACCTCTGTTATTAGCTAATCTAGCAATTATCCCCAAATCAGAGTTTGTGTTCTACATGAATATCAACTGAGTTTGCTGAGGAGGTGCAGCTGGAGAGGTGAAACAGCTGCCTACTCTAATATAAAATCTCTTTGGTTAGGAGAAGGTACTAATGCTAATCCAAGAGATGTAGGACTTAATTCTCTAAGTGGAAAATGCCTAGTTCTGTCACAGGCCAACAGCAATTCTTCACACTTACTTTCCAAGCTCGTGGAGAATGTGCCCACTGTGACATCATCTCTTTTCTGAACCCTCTGCAGTTGTGGTTTGTAAGTTAAGCATCTGTACTGCAACAAGGTCACTGTACCTGGGCTCCTGGCTAAGAGTGAGCTTAGGAAATTGTTTCCTAGCTGCACTTTCTGTTAACAGGCTTGGGAGAGAGTTCTAATTCAAGAGTGACCACAACAATAATTGCATATTACAACTCATAAAACATTGTCATAGGTTCGACTCACACACAGCACATGCTCAAGAAATATTCATTGAGAACTTTCATGAAGCCCATTCATTCTGCTAGGTACTTCCCTCACTCATTATCTCAAACCACTGTCTTTGAAGAAATTCTGATTACAATCCTCAGGGAGTTTGTATAATGGCCCAATTCTCACACTTGTGTGAAATCTGTACAGTTACAGTGCACATCAAAAACTCAGGAACTTGAGGGGTTTATCTTTAAGAAACTTTTCTAAGATTGCAAATGGTTTGGGGACAAAATCAAATACTCATCATATTGCTTCTGAGCCAAGTCAGGGGATATATTTCATTACAAAGCTTCAGAATTCCCATTAGAAAGAGATTTAATGATGTACATTTCTTAAATACAAATGAGGAAATCCTTTTTAAGTCCTGCTTCAATCTCCATCTACTACTCCCTTTTCTTCCTCCTTTAAAAGCAAAAAAAAAGAAAAAAGTGCATTTTGGGGAGGGATTTCTTTTTTATATAGAATTATGCTTATTGAGGTAAAGTTGGCCTATATCATTGTATATGTTTTGGGGGTTCTAGGTTCAAACCTTGACAGATGTATATTTTCACACCATACCCACTACCAATGCCCCAGTGTCCCTCCTCTGTTTATTTTTTAATTAATCTAATATTGGTTTACAGTGCTGTATGTGAATTAGAGAAATAGGCTAATTCTTCTAAGTGATATATCACTCCATCACAGCCATCACCAAAGCCCCATAATTCCCTTACCGTAGACTATTGGGCCCCTCCCGCTCCGATTTCTTCCTACCTCTCCCCTGGGAGCCTCATTTTTACTGTCAGGTTTCTAGGTTGAGTCAGTTGTTTTGTTTTGTTTTCTCTGTATCCCACACATGAGTGAAATAATTTAGTATTTGTCTTTATTCTTCTGACTTATTTCATTTTGCACTATCCCCTCCAGTTGGGAATGGCGTGACTCTGTCTTTTTTAACACCTGAGTAGTACCCCGTCATGTATCCATAACATATCTTAATCTACTCATTTGTCATTGGGCACTTAGGTTGTTCCAGTAACTTAGACGTTATTTTAAATGTTTATGTATTATTCTCCAATTTTTCTCCTCTGATTTTTTTCTTGAACCTATTTGATTTGTACTCACTTCTCAATCTATCAAGATTTCTTGCCATAGTCAAGAGTAACATTCCTGTTGTGTGATTTCACTCCCCTTATCATTCATTTCTATAATTCCACACACGTCCTATCAAATTCTAAATCATATAGGTCCTGTGCTCAAGCTTCCCACCTCACACAGAATAAAAACCAAATGATTTACTCCCTCCTCGT
Organism: Galemys pyrenaicus; assembly: GCA_019455555.1. Taxonomy (NCBI): domain Eukaryota; kingdom Metazoa; phylum Chordata; class Mammalia; order Eulipotyphla; family Talpidae; genus Galemys; species Galemys pyrenaicus. Next base: position 7,811,839 of record JAGFMF010011709.1, on the reverse strand, counting down.
TGCCCTCATTTCCTATCACTCTTTTTCAGGCTTACCCATTTAGATTTTGTTGGCATCTTCCTCCTGCTAAAATATGCCAAGAATCAGTCTTTTTATGGGGCACTGCCAAGAATCAGTCCTCTTCTTTTGGGGCACTTCATTTACTATCTCTCCCTGAAATTTCTTCTTGTAATACATGTAGATAGTACCAAACCCTATTCAAATATCAAAATCTCAGCAAGCATTTCCCTAACCACCTTCTTTATATCAGCCACTTCAGATAGATGTCACACTCACCACCAAGGAATCCAGCCCTCCACCACCATCCATTGGACCCCCTCCATATTTGTTCCATAAATAAGAAAAAGTTTTGACCATTTGCCACTTAAGCCTCTTCTAGTTCTAGACAATTTATTTTAGATGGCAAATGTAACTGGGAGATAAAGATTATTCTAGGACTGAGAAGTTATTTTCTTCTGTTCTAGTGCAGTACTTCTGGCGAGTCAAAGTCACTGAGGATCACAGAGAATAAACTACTTATTTACCCAGTTATGTTTGACTAATTTCCTTTTTCTGAGGAGAAGTGGAGAAGGAGGCCCCTGGAATTGTCTCTAGCTCTGCGGTGAACTTCTAATTTGAAACCACAGGGTGCTCTTTGAGAAATTGCAGACTTGCATCTGATAACCATTTTATGGGAATGTGCCTTGGCCCTTCAGTTGTGGTTCCCCGCAAAATGCCATGATGAGTGACATGCTTCCAGCAGATGAAAGCTCCATGGGGGTCTGTGCCAGAGACCTCTGACTACATCACTTGGCGTTTGCTGATTTCTGCCTATTTTCTGCGTAAGTGAATGTCTCTGAGTCGCACTCTCATTTGAAGCTTTGGTATTCCAATGAAATTCACATGTGTGTGAATGGAAACACTATCTCCAGAAATAAATAAATGGATCAATAGAATGGGGTTCTAGTCCTTAGGAAACAGTTTAGATATGATTTTCAATCTTGGCTTCTATTTATTTGTTTGCCTCGTTTTTGGGGAAGAGTATTATCTTCGCAAGATCTCAGCAACTTCATAAGCACTGGGTTCCTAATTTCTGGCCAGGTAAGGATTGGAGGGAAGTCAAGTCAGAATAAAAAGGGAACATAAATTAAATAATCGTTTTCAAACCTCAGGAACATAGTATACAATTAAAAAACTACAACATTCTTCAAGAGGCAGATAAAAGGTGAAGATTCCTTCTCATGGGTGTGTCCATGGGTTCAACTCATAGCTCTTTCACTTACAAAACTGAGGGCTTTGGGGAAATCCCCTTTTGGATCTCAGGTTTAGAATCTACAAAATGTGAAGACTAATGGTGTTATATGAGGTTCTTGTTAAGAGCACAAAAGGCATCTGATATTATGAAACATTTATGATTTCCCCTAGCATACATCCTTTCTACTCATCACTCCTAGAGGATCTGAAATTTTCATAGAAGAGATAAGACATTTATTCTTTACCTTTTGAAGACTTACTGTTTGCCAAGTGTTATGCTAGATATCAGAAAATGGGGATTAAGTAAGTATATCCTTAAGCTTGTAAATATTCACAAGGGAGTAAATTAACACACAAACACTATTCTAAGTCGAGTGTTTTCCTACAGGAAGGCTAGTAGGAGAAGGGACATAGTCTCCCTGACTTTGCAGAGGAAATGCTATTTGCACTGTTCAAAAGGAAGGTGGGGGTTGGATACTGAAGAGAGAAGACCAAACACTAATGAGACAGAGAAAGAAATATGCATTGTCTTTGGGAACATTTTTGAAAAGGCAGCCTCATCTATATGTAGTGTGCATGTTGATGCCCTTTATATTTAAAACATTCCAGTGGCACAGACCATGAACTTCCCTAGTAGAATGTCTTCTGCACACATATAAGACAAATTTGGTGAGTTAGATTGAACTGAAAATGTGATTTAGATAATAAGTGCTATAGGATGTCAGGGGAAAGAGTTATCCTTTCCACTCTAGATGTTACATGGAGATTTGCACTGAACTAAGAGAATTTTTATAAGTTAATTTTTGATAGAGAGGAATCAAATTATGACAAAGAAAAAGAGGGGAAGCACTTTTAATGCCAACAAAGTTAGCCTTTGGACTTTTAGAGACATATAATTAGAGATGTATATGTTCTGATTCCAGGTTATTCATATCCTTTCTAGCCAATCATATTTTCCTTCACCTCGAAGAGAATTAAAAGGAACTATTAAGTATTCTCAATCTACAGAGGTGCATACAAGATTCAGGTTGACCAGCCTGAGTATCTCATGTACATGGTCTCATTAATTTGTCCCAAGAAGGGCAGGACTCAAATCAGAATAATTCTAAAGTTATTTTTGAAGAAATATGATCATCCAAATGAAATATTTCCATTCCAATGGGAAGAATCTGTCTGATAAAGAGGTCAATGAGGGAATGAGGAACAAACATTGAGGATCCTGTCTCTAGAATTTCACCTCTCTCTCTCTCTCTCTCTCTCTCTCTCTCTCTCTCTCCCCTTCTCTCCTTCCCTCCCTCCCTTTTCTGTTTCTCAACTTGAGTAGTTTGTTTCTGCTCTTAAATAATCCTCCACAATAAAACATAAGCTTCAGGGATTGAAAATTATCATTTCAGTGATTATCTACTCAGAATTAATAGTTTAAGTAACACATGGAAGTAAATTCTTATGCATGGGACCTTAAAAGCAATTAAGCAAAGAAGCCAAGATGGATTCAACATGAACTGATTACTCAGCTAGGTAGTAATCTAGCTACCTAGATTAAACGTCATCTCTAGTTTATGAAAATTTCTCAGATGGCCTCACATGAGGACTTAGAATCATACACAAAGCAGTAACTCTGAAGACTTTGGTGATCACCTTCTGTTCTCATTATTTTTTCATTTATTCATAATCCAGCCATAAATTTCTTATTAGATAATTCATTCAACAAGTGACCATATAACCAGTTTAAAGAATGAGAGGTTGGGTATGTTACAGGCTATGGGAGATCTAACTGATTTCTGGCACCATATATCAGACATTATTCTCTTCAGTCCCCTGAAGTACCTAAAGCATATATCCAGCCAGTATTTATGAAAACTATGGTTTAATCAATTCTACAATTCTTTCAGGTTCTAGTGAAGTTAGAGTGCCCATCATATTGTCAAAAAATTTCCACCAATTTCTAAGTCATTCTGATTTTTAATCCTTACCTCCTCAAGCCATGTATTTGAAAGAGAAGATAATATCCAATCTGATGTTCAGTCATTCTGTAACTCATCTAGCACATCTATGTCTTATAGATCTTTTGTTAACCATCATAGCTTTAAAAAATTCCAGAGTCAAATATAAGAGGAATAAAAAAAAAGAATGTCACTGTGAAGTGAATATGTTCCACATGGCGGAGCACCCTTAATTCATGCTAACCTGGTAAAGTGTCATTGGCAGAGGCCACTGCCATCGTGGGTCAACAAAGCTGACTGTCTCCACTAATGCTAGCTGTGAGCACAAATAAGCAAAATATATATTAAGAGCATAGGTAATGTGCTGTGACATTTGGTATAAATGAAAGCATTACTGAGACAAATAGCTTTTAACTAATAAGTGCTGTAGGAGAGTCATTCCGTGGATATATGTGCTTAAGACAAAAAGTTTACAGTAAGAAAAACCCAAGTGCAAGAAATCCATGAAGTATGTTCATTATGCAGTAGTCATTATAATCCTGCCTTTTCATATAAATCCAAAAGAAAATGGAATAAGAATCTCCAAGAGATATTTGCACTCCCTTGTTTCCTGATGCATTACTCACAAAATTCAAGATATGGAAACAACATAAGGATCTGTTTATAGAATAATGGTTAGAGAAAATATGAATGGTATAGTGAATATTATTTAGCCTTGAAAAAGAAGGAAATGCTGTCATTTGCAACAACATGAATGAGTGTGGAGAGCAATGTGATAAGTGAAATTAGACATGGAAAGACAAGTGTTACATGATCTCACTCATACATGGAGTCTGAAAAGTCAAACTCATAAAAATAGAGTAGAATGTGACTGCCAGGGACTGGGGTTGTTGTTCAAAGATCCTAAAGTTTCAGTCCTGGAGACTTAATGTGTAATCTGGTGACTTTAGTTTATAACACTGTATTGCATACTTGAAATTTACTAAGAGAGTAGATCTCAAGTGTTCTTATCTCACACACACACACACACACACACACACAAATATGCCCACATACAAGTGACAACTATGTGAGGTGACTGATAGATGTTAATTAGCATGAATATAGTAATCATTTCACAATGCATATGTGTCTCAAGATATCACATTGTATACCTTAAATATATATCTTTTATTTTTTTTTTTTGTCAATTATACCTCAGTAAAACTGGAGGGAGTGTGAAGAAAGTCTCGAGGCAGAATAGAATATATCTATGGAAATGTGTGTTAAAAGCTAAATTTTGTTAGCCTAAAAGTCATGTTATGGGGAGGAAAGGAAAATACATTGAAAAAGGCAATTTAGAGAGAGAAAGTTTTGGGCATACATTATCACCTGCTGTGTTGCAAAGGTCAAAGAAAATAATGGCAATTAGCCCTTCTTAACCAAATTGACATTGCTCCAAAGACTTAACTGTACATATCTTCAGCAATTTGAAACTATTTCTACAGTAATATGTATACACACATAGGAAAAATATCAGATGATGTATACTAATCCTGCATAATCCTCACTATAAGAGCATCAGTTAAATGCAGTTTGGGCTCTGGAGTCATGTTCTTCTACCAAACAATACCTGGAAGGTACCCATCCATCCCACTTAGTGGTATGGTATATGTTAAAGACAACTAAAGAGACTGGTTGAGAAAAATTGGACTCATTTCAAAGAATGACTTTCAGAGTGTTTACTAAATAGTTAACAAAAACAAAGAAGTAATCTCAGCATTTTAAAACCCATTCTGTCTCTTAAAATTTAGGAATGTCTGTGTGGATATAAAGGAGAAATCCCTCTCCCAAGTATATATTTATATCCCTTGTAAAGATGGAAGTCACTTTATGTTGTGAGAATATTTCTCAATTGCTTGATTTTGCACAAGGTATTACCAATTAGCTGAGATCCATAATCTAGGCTGAATTCACATAATGCAATCAGTAAAAAGCAGCTGTTATTCCAGGTGATATCATTTTACAGTTGTGAGTATTGAATGACAACCTAAGTACACCTTCTAAAGTTCACTTAGAAGGAAATAGAGAAAACATCTGCCTTATAAAGATTTTAAATATACGTCTTTAGAATAAATGAGCAATATTTTCGATTTTGTAGACCTGGATATTTTCACTTTTGAATAAGATATCTTATAGTTACATTCTTCCAACATGCAAAACTGCCATGGGGGAGTTTTCGTGTTGAGAAAGGGTAGATGGTGTGTTCTGGTGAAGTGTCTAGTGTCTTCAAAACACCCATACAGATATAAAGATACTGATACCAAAGACACTTAGGGATGTTTAAATGAATGCTAAGACTCAGAAAAAGCAATGATTGCAAAGTAGTGCGTTATTTTATATAATGTGTGGTATATTCAAGTGTAATAAATTATTACATTTTATAGACATAAATCCTTTGAAATATATCCCTAACTTGTATGTATTTCACAAAATTTAAGTAGTTGGTGCCCCCAAAACATTGTTTGAACTGTCTAGTTGGGGAAATAATAGGAATGGGTTTTATTCTGTTCTGGCACAATTGATAATCTTGGCTTAAGTCAAAGATAGTCAAAGCAAAAGCTACTATTTTTGTCTTCATTTTGCATCCAAGAATCTGGAAGTATTTGAAGAAATTACACTAAAGTTATTAGTAAAGCTTAGATTCTAGATTAGAAATCCAGTTTACCTAACTCTGAAAACTATGAATGCTCATGGCTCTTGCCTTCCTCCCTGAAAAACAGGAGCAGATAAGGACACAAGTGGTAACGTGCACAACAGTGATCATTCAAAATTATTATCACCACGACCCTTTGTGCGTGGCCCTCTCCTGTTTTGACCCATCTCTTTCCCTGTTTCATGCCTCAGATCTGTGGTCAGCCTGCACGTTTTGTCTTTTTCCTGACCCTTTGTTCTATTTCTCTATATTCCGAATATAAGTGAAACAATTCAATATTTATCTTTTTCCTTCTGACTTATTTTGCTTAGCATAATCCCTTTCAGCTCCATCCATCTTGCTGCAAATGAGTTTATCTTTTTTGGTCACTGACTAGTATTCCACTGTGTAGATACATCACAACCTCTTAATCCATTCATGTGTTTGGGGGCATTTAGGTTTTCTACATAGTTTGGCTATTGTAAAGTGCTGCAATGAACATAGGAATGCAGATTTCCTTTTGCATTAGTGTTTTTTGGTGATGGATCATGGGTATGGTGGTGGGAGAACTATGATAAATGCATGAGAGTCTCATCAGACACTGTCTAAAAATTAACAAAGATGTAAGAAAATATAAAAAATTAAAGTTAAAAAATATTTATCAACTGGCCTGGGCACAGTCATCAGAACAGATCCCTGACTCCTAGCTGGGATAGATCAGTGTGACTGTATAACAGAATCATGTATACCCTTGCTGAGAGAGAGAGAGAGAGAGAGAGAAGGAGAGAGAGGTGTGTGCCAGATACACTATGCCATACATGAAAACCAACTATGTGTAAATAATATATCTTGGTCACCTCAATGACCAAATATGTATTTTTTTTTCCTAAAAGTCACAATATTGCATTTTGACTTCCAATTTCCTTTCATCAGCATTAAACTTTTTTTTTGTAGATGGCTAGATCAATTTCATTTCTGTTATCATAATTAACTACGTTATTTCTCTTTCCTCTGTCAATTCCTTTGTTTCCTTCTATTGTATTTTTGTCTTGTGTTATAGGAAGCTTGTGAATTTCAATTGCATTAATTCATTCTTCTGCTATTATATTCTTTTTTTTTACTTTTTTTTATTAAAATATTTTAAAATTTACATATACTTGACATTAATTGTAATCCCCACATCCCTTCTTTTCTCTAAACTTTCTGTTCCTAGGATTTCAGTCTATGTGGTTTCCTGCAGCTTCAGGACTTACTGGGTTGAAGAAAAAGTATGACATTGTATTCTATAAAACATTTACTCGGTGTTAAGGTGTTAAGGTAAGCCAACCAACATTCTTTTCAGTTTTCTTTATCTTAGGTAGAATTAGAAATCTCTTCTTTATTCTTTCAATAGCTATTTCTGAATAGCCCATGCATGATGTTTAATAAACACTATGCTAGAATAACAGGCTGAAAAATCCAGTTCTTAACTTCAAAAAGCTTAGTCTTTTGGACAAAGAAGTTCCAAGTTTTAATTTAACTTCGTATACACTTTCAGGGAAATACACTCAAGTAAAGAACACTGCAAGGCACAAAACAGCATGAATAATTCTACACAAGAAGCCTAAAATGGGTGATGGAAACAGTTACATCTGAGTGGGATTTTAAAGAAAAAACCTTAGCTCTGTTATAAAATATTCAGAAGAGAACTTTATGCAGAAGAATATATATGCACATATATGTATGTATACGTTGTAGTCAATGATACAATGATACTTGCTGGGTAGATGCTTGAACTGAGTCTCATTTCCCCCCCAATGATCTGTCTTCCCTGTTTTACAGCTTAGGACATTCATGTCCACTCTCTCCCTTTTCCAAATGCTAGTACTTTTCAATTTCCATTTCTCCTTCACTTTTAGACTTTAAATTAGGTTTCCATCACAAGGAAATCTATAGTTAGTTCCTTAAGGATAACTTGGAGAATTGTCAGTTCTGACTGGAATTCTTACACGGTAGTGACTATGTTAGAATGAGGGGGTGAATTCCCCTTTGATTTCACTTAGACATGGAGAAAAATAAACCTCAGAAATCTGACTGCAGAACTGAAATTGAGAATCGCTGGTACGGGGTAGGCAGCAAGGGGGACCCACATCACTGGACCATGGTGGATAACTATGGGTGTTTGGGTGGTGGGCTTGGTGTGGTAACACATATCTGAGGAGGTGTGAACCTGTACCCCTAAATCATCTACAGTGTTGTAAACCAATGTTACCTCAGCAAAATAAGTTTACATTCTCTCCGTAGTCCCCATCTGGTCCACACTATGTTCCTTTCTGAGCTGTGTCCTGTAGGATTTTGAGTATCCTTACTCCATTATCATCAAACAGCAGACTCTTGGTTTATCTGACTTCACCCTTCTCCTAACACAGGTCATTGTACCCACGCTGTGTGCCTCTGTACCTGCCTGATTTGTTCTCATATTCACCAGCAGTCATAGTTCTCAGGGCAGAGTTTCCAAAAGGCCTTCATTTCGTGGTTCCTTCCAGGCACTCATCAAGCCAGTCAGGCATGGTAGATACAGCCAATGGTCACTTTGTTTGTGTTCTTTAAAATATGCCCATGCCATCAAGCTAGTAAGCACAAAGATTCAGTTAAAATCTTACATCATTTGTCACATAGTTTCCCATTTTCAGCCACTCTTTATGTAGTTGGGACCTTATCCAGTTGCTCCCTGCCAGAAGGCTCTCACCTCACAGCCCTTCCCCAGGTCTCCACAGGTTTCTGGTTTCCTTACTCTGCCTTTTCCCCTCACTTGAGGTAGTTTGGAATGAAGAGAATGCAAGTTGTTTTAGTGGTTTAAACATTTGTCCTCCCCCTCCCCCTCCAAAATCAACACAAGCTGCTGAGTCTATGAATTTAAAGGCAGAATTTAGACCAGTAATTATAGCTATGGAGTTGAGGAATTTTTAATGCTTTTTCTTTTTTTTCTGAGATTTATCTTTGACTCAGAGTTCAAATCTGTCTTCCTGATATGCATTTCCAGTAATTTCATATAAAAAGCACAGATCGTCTACACAGCATCCCTAATGACCACTGGCAGGGTAGGTGGGAGAAGCAACAGAGATGTATGTGAGTCTGCAGTTTGAACACAGGAATACTGGCCCATCTTCCCAAAGGAGTCAACTGCTATTTAAAGCAACATGGGTTCTCAAGACTAGAAAAGGTCCCACCCAGGGAAAATTCAAGGATCTACATAAGGTCCAGTCAAACATGAATAATGCAAAGATTTGCCATCAGTACAGAATACAAAGGACTCACCTTTTAAAACATCATTATTTATAAAATTGAATTTAGTGGCTCTATGATTAAATCTTCTTTTTCTTTTCTGTCAAATATCTGTGACATGAAAAATGGAGGGAATTTATCACTGGCTTGTTACTTCCAAAAGTATATTAAGTAGAGAGTTCACCTCATGAAGTGGAGGGAATCACACCTAAGAATGCAAGTGCAGGGCCCACCTCACCCCCACCTGAGGCACCAAAGTTCCTTTGGAATGGGATCATGGCAATAGTAACTAAAATATGAGTCGATCTTTCTCTTTGAGCATTAAGAAAAATAAGCAACTCAGCTGTCCCAAATAATGATTTTCAAATAAACTCATTCATGGTTTTGTATTTTACACAATTTGGAGTCCTTGTCAAAGGGTGAGGAAGGGATATAGGTGATTTCTTCCTTACAGAGGTTAAATTCTAGATAAAGCATAAGTATGGATGTGACCGTGGCATCTTGCATTCTCAGCACCTCCATGTGGTGCTCACCCTCCTGCTGGCATCTTCTCTCAAGGCTTAGAAGCTGTCAGGAAGTCTGGTTGAGCTGTGGTATCAGCACTAATCTCTCTTCCGCTGACAAAGGGATGGATGTTCTCAGGAATGGACGGCAGTTGTGATATCCAGCCTGGCTGTCACAGTGTTCTGCAACCACCCCAGGCCCAGTAGGTTCATGGTGATTCTCTCAACTTAAAAGAGAACCTTGGAGCACCTGGCATCACCCCCATAAGTTTTTGAAAAGTACCCAGGAGAAACAGGCCAGCAGGGAGGCGGCCATTTTGGTCCCCCTGCAGATCTGTGTACCCTTTCCTCTGGGCTACCTCTCACAGCCATTGCACATCCCCTGTAGCCGTTCTCCGCCGACTGTCTCTGAGTAATGCCGTCCTTATAGCCTTGGCCTCCCAGGCACAGGTGTACTCATGCATGCCCACATCATACTCCGGCACCATCAGGCACATGTGCCCTGAGTCCGCACTTGCAAGCACCTTCTGCATTCAAGTCACAGGTGATAGCCAGAGGCTGGTGGTGTAAAAGCCTCAGCAATCTTCATTTACCCTACATACAGGGTATATTAGTCAGGGTTCTCTAGAGAAACAGACAAAAAAGAGAGCAGGGGAGGAGGTCACAGATGATTAATAGATGGATGGATGGATGGATGGATGGATGGATGGATGGATGGATGGATGGATGGATGGAGAGAGAGAGAGAGAGAAATGGAAGGATGGATGGGTATATATATATAGAAAGAGAGACAGAGACGTACAAACATACATAAGTACATAGAGACAGATAGAGGGACTCACTCATGTAATTATGAAGACAGGCAAGCCCCAAGATCCTGCAGGCTGAGTTAGCAAGCTAGAAACCCAGGAGAGCAGACAGCTTAGTTTTGTTTGAGTATAAGGTCGAGACCCAGGAGTGCTGATGCTGTTGTCATCACGCAGATTGGCAGACATGAGACCCAGAAAGTGTCAATGTTTCCCTTCAAGTCTGAAGGCAAGAAAAATGCCTCCGGGAGCTCAGACAGGAAAGAATTCCCTCTCACTCGAGGAGAGGTAGCCTTTCTGTCCAGACCTGCAAATGGTTGAAAGAGGTTCACCCATATTAAGAACACAATCTGCTTTACTCAATCCACCCATTTAAATGCTAATCTCACTCAGAAGTACCCTTCCAGGAGCACCCACAATTATGCCTGAGTAAATATCAGGGCACCCCATCAAGTTGACACATGAAAGGAACTATTACATGGGGTAATCCATCAAGGACATGCTGGTCACAGCTCACTCAGTTTTGAAGCAGCCTGTTCCCCCATCCCCGTTGATGGAGGAGGGCCTAGGGTCCTCGTCCATTACTCGCTGCAGGTCGCCTTCAATTCCTTGCCAGATGGGACTCGCTTCATCAAAGCAATAAGAGAAAGGCAAGATGGAAGTGATGGTTTGTCATAACCAAAGCAGACAGGACATCATATTGTCTCTGGCACATTCTATTGTTAAAAGTAAGTCAAGCCACTTTGTTCAACCCACGCTGAAGTTTAGGAAATCACCTAAAGGTGTGAACACCAGGAAGTGGGTGTCACAGGAGCCATGGTAGATGCTGCCTGTCTTGCAGTGCAACACATTTTGAACGTCTGAGTGAGGAAGGACATGAACACTGCAACAGTAGAGAGGTGACTGTCCCAATGCTGTACAACCTGGATTTGAGGATAATTTAAAAGCCTCTAGTTCTCCAAATCTATGCAAATTAATTGCTGTCATTCAGTCTATTCCTTCATTTGTTAAAGTGGCTCTATGCTTGTTTTTGTTTTGTTTTGTTTTGTTTTTATGTTGTTTCCTACCTGGTGTTTCTGGTTTCTTTCTGGTCATAGAACATGTTTGTTTTTCTATTTTTGCTCTTCTATTCTCCGCTCACTTATTAAGGTAGCGTGGACATAGTGCCCCTATGCACACAGGGATGAGCATAGGAACAGAGCTGGTCATGCAAAGCCAAGGTGACCTATTCAGAATAGAATAGAAGGTCCATTCCATGTCTATGAGAGACAGGTCTAGGAATTTTCCTAGAAGTATTAAGAAAGAGAATGCCTGCTTACAATGATGCTGATACTACAGGAATGGAAATCTGAAATTGTCTGTGACCATCTGGGTACTGAGTAGAAAAAGCCTGAATGAGAATCAAACTAACATAGAAATTCAGTTATGAGATGCAGAGAAAGCTATTGAACACCTGGATCCAGCTTTGCCTGAAGCCAGTGACCTAGACACTTTAGTCATAAGAACCAGTATATTGCTGCTTAGGTCTATTTGAGTTGTGTTTTTGGCCACTGCCTGATGCCTCAGCCCCTAGAGCATGTAACACACAGCTGGCTCTCAGCAAACACACACTGATTTATGTATGCAAGAGCAGTTTTTGGAAGATTATCCTTGAAATCCAAGGGGCAGGATGTTGGAACATATTTCCCCCACTGAGTCTTCCTGAACCCTAAAATTCTATGGCTGGCTGCTTCCCAAAACACCTCTTTGAGGTGTCTCCTTTGAACTAGTGTCCAGAATATTCAGGGCTGGCTTAGGCATCTCTCTTCTGTTCATTCATCACTATCCCCAGACTCACAGCCGTGTAGGTGGGCTGACCTCATAAAACTCTATCTCTCAGCAGCCTCAGGCACAGGAAGTTGGCCAATAGAAGTTCCAACAGGAAAAAAAAAAAAAAAATCACCCAGCATATAAGACCCAGAGCAGGAAGCAAAACTAATGAAAGAATGTCCTCAGCTTTCACAGGAAATTATTTTCACTCTGCCTCTATAAAAAGTAGCAGATTTGACCCCTTGTCTGGCCCCACCTCCTTCTCAGCTAACCTCCCTATAGAGGCAGTGGGAGAGCAGGGGGCCAGAAGGAGGCAATGAAAGACAGGCCACTTTTTGCAAAAATGATTATCAAAACCCAGCTTGTCTGAGCCAGGGGCCGTCAAGAATAGTTATGGCTAGTGAGTTGTTGAATTGTGCAATTTCGAGTGAAGAAATTCATAGCAGTTACTAGTAATCACAGAAGCAAAGCATCTCTTTCAGATAAGAAACTAGACACAGGAAAGGAAAAATGTGTTCAAGCTGAGTTTCTCACTCTATTTTGACTAGATATCAAAGGGAGTTCAGATATTTTACATACATGCCTTGGTTTGATTTGGGTACTATATTGGGGTTGAAAGGTAAAGGCTGAAATGCAATCAATGATCTTAGACCAGCCACATCCCATACTGAATCTTCAAAAGAACAGGTTCTTTCTGCATTTCCCTTTGTAGCTCACAGCAGCTAGAATCTGGCAGGACAACCCAGAAAACAGACTGCTATTCACTCTGGGGAGCCCAGAGCAGTAGGGGTTGGAGGTAGGGAGGATGTGACATGCCATAGCCTGGCTCCATCACTGCTAAGCAAAGAAAGATCATGCCCATGTGCAAATTCCAGCCTACCAAAGATCAAAGCATCAACCTGAATAAGAGTCAAGGCAGTAAGACTTGGCCTGTGGGTGGCGGGCAGGTGGTGGTGAAGTAGCGTTCAGCCCGAACCCAAGGGAAGCATTCGAGTCCTCCCACTGTCACTGACATCCAGAGGCCTGGGACACTTTTATTTCTCTCTCTATGGTGGACATTTTTGTTGATTATATCAATGAGTAAATGATTGAATGACCCCTGATAAAAGTGAGAAAATACTAAAAATTCTATGTTTAAGACAGAGCTGAAAAACATTTTTAGATCACTTCAATTTAAAAAAGAGAGAGAGAGAGATTCCATATATCCACTTGTAGTTTTGGGTTTACAGAGAGCTTTAGCATTTAATATGTGACTTAATCATCATAACACTAGGTGCCTGCAATTTTTTTCATTCACTCAGTCAACCTAGACTACTATTGACAGTTTGTGGCATTTTGGCTGGGAGAAGCACTATGCATTCAGACAAATAATTACAAGAAAATGTAGCAAGTATTAATGGAAGAAACAAGAACACAGTAAGTTATCCAGCCTTTTGTCTATGGCAGCTAGAAAAGCTTCCAAAAAAGTGATGACAAGTTAAAGAAAGAAAAGGGATTTGGCAAATATCTAAAGGTGGGGAAGGTTTCCCAGAGAAAGAACAAATACAGAACATTATTTGACACGATCAAACAGAAAATAACTGCTGGATAGAGGCAGAGTGTGAGACTGGAAAACAAAGCAGAGGGCAAACATCAAGGACCTTGAAGTATTATGTGTGAATCTTGTGTTTTGAATGCTTGGAGCCATTTGCAAAGACTCAAGGGAGAGGAAGGCAAGGTGTTCAGATTTGCATTTTACTATCCAGATTTTCTAGAAGCACAATCTGAGCCACAGAATTTGAGGACTATTCGTGGAACATAGGAAGAGTCATAGGTAGGTCAAGATTTTGCTGAACTGGAAACGAATGACAAATATCTACCTCCTGCTCACTGCTTGATTATTAGAGACGTATTTGTCACGAAGAAAAAGAGTTAATTATAACCAAACTGGAAATTCATGTACCTGAAAATCTCTAGAAGGGAAAATGTAAGGGGTAGGACAAGTGAGAAGAGCAGATTCAAAACAATCCTTATCAGTCTGAATCTGTTTTACATTTCATTCCAGACTCTGCAAATTAGCACCGACACAAAGAATCTTTGTAAATTAATGAGGGTAACAGCGGGAAGGAATCAATCAGCCACTCTTGTTCCAAAACCCTCCTAGGTAATAACCTGAAATGAACTTTGGAGTCATGACCCCAGACTAATAGCCTGCTTCAGACTCTTTGAACAAAACAATTAAATAATCACATTCCTCGTGGCCCAACTTCCTGAATGTATTAATTAGATTAAAATACAACTTGTCAGAATCCCTTGGGAGGAAGGGGATTTTGGAATGTGTTTTCTCCTGCCTTCCAGCTTCCAATGGCAGGTCCTGCTTGTGGAGGGAGGAAGCCTGTACCTGCCCGGGCAAGCCTATTGGCCATATGTATAATCATCTTCCTTCTAGGCCTGGCTCCCTCAAGCTTTGTCTTGCCTGGACTCTTTCATCACTGGTATTCTACCTCCTCTACTAGGAAAACATCTGCCTTTTAAGTTTTATGTGAGTTACATCCCACTCTTAAAACACGGAAGCCAGCAGCTGACAATTCTTTTTAGCTCAATTTTCTTTTCCTCCCTCTCCATCTATTCATATATGTATGAATGTTCTCACATATTCCCAGGGAAAGCAGACACGCTATCCTGCCAGGTAAACATCATAGCAACAAGCTCACATCAGGTACTGTCCATCTTCTGAAAATATGCCCCATGGTATTGGGGTGCAGGGGGACATCCCCCCCACCCCATTTGGGTTCTTCAGAGACAAGATAGAAGAAATCAGATAAAAGAAGATATCAGAAATCAGACAAATTAATAGAGGAAAAAGTCAAAATCAAAATCTAATAGCATATATAAATGAGAATTTATGTGGATGGGAATTCTAAAGAACAATGGGGTGAAGCAGGGATACAGGTCCTGTGTTACAGGGCATGGGACATCAAGAGGTAAGGGATGACAAGGAGGGGGTGATCTCATCCTTACTCAAAGTATAAGACAAAATGACTTCCTCGAAGCGGGAGGATGTACAGTGATAAACATACACTTGCAAGGCATCCCCAGGGTACTTTCTTCTAGGATCTAGGAAACAGCAGCAGTATTTGCTCCTTTGATTAGGAAAGGAACACAGCTGAGACAAAACAGCATGTCTCCTCTGCCTCCAGGGCCTTCACTGCTTTCAACTTCAACTGCATTGTTTTGGAAAAGGTAGGATTCAAGTATTTCAGATTCATTAATTAAAAGTGAGGAAAGGGGCCCTCCCTAGTGGTGCAAGGAGTTAAGGGCTGCACTATGAAGCATCTGTAACCATTGCAGCCTGAGTTCAATTCCCAGCCAGGGAGGAGACCCACATGGTGCAGCAGACCTCTCCTGTCTCCCTGCTGCAGTGTACTTCAGTCCATCTGTATGTTCTGCAACCCATTCTGTCTCTGGTGACTCCTCTCAGCACCCATGCCCCATATCTCTGGCCTGTACCCCAGCTCTTATATACATAAATAAATAATTAGGTAAATAAATAAAACTGAGGAAAGAACTAGATAGCTACCATTGTCCGTTGAGCTTCATTGTGTGCCAACCATATACTGACAGCCGTGCTCTGTCTCACTGGGCACCACAGCAGTCCTTGAAAGTTCGTATAATTACCCTCATGTTATGAAAGAAATGTGTAACTTGCACCCAGTCTCTCACCCACTAAGTGGTAAAGGCGGGATATAAATAAATTCATCGTCCCTCACTTCTACCCCATTTCCAGAGAGTCACTGCATAGTTACTTCCTGATCTCATTTTAAAGGTCCTGTCTGCTGTTATTTGCGCTCTGAATTTTTCTTCATGTCATAATTTTAAAGACTCATTGGTGGCCCTTGTCTCAGTTGTAGGGTGGAAGTATCAGGAGGTCAGGAAGGACTCAAGCTTTCTGTGATGTGCCTCCTCTTTCAGCATCACACACAGCCATCAGTAAATATTGTTGAAGTGATGATATTCACTTCTGTGTTCATTCTTTGAATCTGCCCATACTCAAGCAGATTAATATTTCAGAATCACTACATTTATATGGTGATAGCAGATTTCTGAGCATTTGCCTGCACCTTACGGTCCAAACTCAAACTACAGTCAAAACTCTGGCAAGTACCCTTCCTAACTGATTTGTTATACCCCCTGCCTGGACCTACTGTTACAACCCATGGCACCTTCAAAAAACTGCCTGGAAAGTGCTCACAACCTGCAGAGGGTGATTTTGATTTGTGCCTACAGATTTGGTGGTTCTCATTTGTAAAGTTTGGATGCCAGCTACAAAAGACCAGTCTAATCAAAGACAAGGGGCCTGGCTTAAAGCAGATTTTAAATCTCAAAGTGCAAAGATTTCTCCTTGAAACTCTAAACTCAAAGCACTTTTTCGTACACCTGAGTTGATGGCCACTAAGCCACTGATATCTCTGATATCCTGCATCCCTTTTCTGTAAAGAAGACTGTTCCCATAGCAACCCCACTCTGGACAGCAGCCCTTCACCTTTGCCTTTCATAGGTTGGAGGTGCTTATGAGGGTGGAGAGGGAGGAATGAAATGGAAATAGCATTTATTTAGCTATTGTGTGGCTTGCCTTTCACACCACATTCACTCCATTCATTCCTGGAATGTAAGACATTTAATTTTCATTTTTTACAAGACAGGATTAAAGTTCAGTGCATTTTAGTAATATGAACAAAATCAAACATCAAACTGATTCTCAGAATCAGGTTGGTCTAATTTTCAAGACAATCCCAATTGCATTGCAACCTTGTTATTTGAAGTGTGGGCCTCGGGACTCCCGGCAGAGACACCATCTGGCAGCTGATTAGAAATGCAGAATGTCAAGGCCACCCCAGCCCACTGAGTCAGAATTCACATGGTAACAACAGCGCCAACCACATCCACACCATGATTCACCTTCAAGTCAAGGTTTGAGAGCCTCTCTTCTATGCTAGTGTTTCTCCAGCTCAGCACCCATGACCATGACTTGGAGAGTTTGAAATCAGTTCCCATTCCTGGGTTCACCTCTAAACCAACAAAGTCAGAATCTCTATGGGTGGGGCTAGGACATTAGTGTGTCTTAAAAGCAGACCCCCTGATGATTCCAACATGCAGTCAGAATTCTGAATACCTGCCTTATAAGCTCCATTCTACTTCATTATGAAGGAGTGTGTTAGCCTGTTCTGGTAAGATTCTCTTATTGTAAAGTCAACCACGTGATCCAACAATCCCAAGTTGCACAACATGGAATGCTGTTATCATATCAGTCATAATAACAGACAAAATTTTACCATTTGTCATAAAATGGATGAAAGTGGAGGATTTGATGCTAAGTAAAATAGGTCAGAGAGAGAAAGAGAAATATCTATGATTTCACTCATGTGGAATATAAAGAAAGAAAACAAAGGAACAGACAAAAATAAACCAAAAGCCCAAGAAATATAGCTAGGACTTAGGCTACTGCAGGGGTAAGGGGAAGAAGGAACAAAAGAAGGAGGGGACCCAAGGGACTAGGGACTACAGTGGAGGAATAGGAGAGTGTTGGTAGTGGGTGTGGTGTGGTAACACACACCCCTGAAAGAGTGCCCCTAATCATATACTGTGTTGTAAACCAACATTACCTCAATTAAAAATGACAATTGGGCCTCCCTCGTGGTGCAAGGGGTTAAGCAATGCACTATGAAGCTAGTCGAAGCCAATGCAGCACAAGTTCGGTCCCCAGCCAGGGAGGTGACCCACATGGCACTGCAGACCTCTCCTCTCTCACCCACTGCTCCCCTCAGCAGTGTGTTTCATTCAATCTGTCTGTTCTGTTCCCCCAACTGTCTCTGGTAAATCCTTTCACCCTCCACACCTCTGGCCTAGACCCCAGTTCTTATATGCATAAATAAATCTTTTAAAAAATTACAGTTAAAAAATACTTATTTTAAGAGACTTGGTATATCCAAATTGTGGTCACTGCTATACGTTCTTTAATTCAAATAAAGTCTTGAATGCACCAAGACTACAAAGATTGTTTGTTTCTATTGCATCACTGTGAGGAATATCAGTTCCAAGATCGCTTAAAAAAACTACTTTAGCCAAATGCATCTTACTTTGACTTCATATTTCAGGTGTGATGAAATCATGTTTCCTAAACTCTTACCTCCCCAATTACCAAAATACTTGTTAATGCCAAAGAGTTCTTGAAAGTCTCATTCCTTTTCAACAGGAAGAGACAACTCGATGGAGGAGAGATGAGACCGGGTTGTAAAGTGAAATAATTGAAGCTTGCAAGTTAAACTCTTAAAACCACAGCTCTCATCTCAGGATAATGAAACGGAGAAAATGTTTATTCTTTTGGCTGGGGCGAGGAGATCCCTCTACAGGAAAGATCAGGCTTTGTAGTGAACGAAGAGAAATAGAAAAAGTTCCCTTGACATTGGTGAATGACTAAAAGATGTAGGTTGGAACCCTTCTGACAGAAAAAGAAGAGAGAGAGAGAGAGAATCCTGTGATTGGATGTAACCGGTGATGTGACCCATACTTAGTGATGAATTCCAGTCAAAAACTTGGTGTGACTGGGAATCTTCTAGAAAGTGGTGACAGGACTTAAGTCTGCTTTTAAGTTTACATGGAACTGATTTAGAGGCAGGAGCTGAAAGTAGCGCTGTTAGCTCTCAGGCATTTGAGAAAAGCTGGGAGAAGACTCTGGGCGTGGAAGTCAGAGGCCTGTGGAACTTAGTCGGAGGGAAATACTTCAGGTTAACATGTTGTTCTCCTCCTTCCATTGCCATAGTAACATTTGTTACTGTTTTTAGTGGATTTCCCCACACCCATCAAACAGAGAGAATCAACTCCTTGCATCAAAATAATAACACAGATTTTGAGATAGTTGTTTTATACGACACTGTTTGGCATGGGTCTTTAAATAAAATAGGGAGTCTTCCTAAATAGGGGGCTTGAGACAGCACTTCCACAAGAATCCCTTTCCTTTGGGAACACTTACCATGCATGTGGTGCTTTGTTTGTTTTTATAGATTTACTTATTTATGCATATAAGAACTAGGGTGCAAGCCAGAGGTGGGGGGCATGGGAGGATTCACCAGAGTCAGAGTGGGGAGCAGAATGGGCAGATTGACTAAAATATACTCTGAGGGGAGCAGTAGGCAGATAGGAGAAGTCTGTTGCGCCATGTGGGTCAGCTCCCTCGCCAGGATCTAACTCATGCCTCAGTGGCTGGCAGTAGCTTGATAGCGCTGAGACTTTAATCCCTGTGCCACCAGAGAGGCTCTGCATGTGGCTTGTTAAGCCCACTGAGCTTGTTAGCTCAACAAGTCTTGCCAGGGACTGGTCTCCCTGGGTTGACCCATCTAAGAAGGACTGTTCAGGCACTAGCATTAAATGACCCATAAGCACATTGGAGCATGAAGTAACCCCCATTCAAGGCAACCAATGGCAGAAACAGATAAGTGAGGGTCATTTTCCAGGTATTTCCAGAGGGCTGATCTTCCAGTCAGGTAAACTGCTTTATTAGCTAGCCGGGACTGAGAAAGACAATGCCAAAAGCTTAAACCACACCAAAATGTAAAACAGCAGTCCCTGTGTAATGGGCTAACTGTTGTCCCCCCAAAAAGGTTTGTTCAAATCTTAGTCCTTCGAAGCTCAGTAGACAACCTGACTTGGAAATAGGGGCTTTACGGAGTTAATTATGTTAAGGTGGGTCATCCTACTTTATGGTGGGCCTTAAATCCATGACTTTTGATCTTAGAAAAGGAGAACACCCGGAGACATGACAGGATGGAAGGAAGCTTGTGAAGATGTTGACAGCGGCTGGAGTTATTCTGCCCAAGCTCTGAGACCTCTGGATCCACTTGAGGCTGGAAGAGGCAAAGAAAGATTCTTCCCTAGACTCTTGAGAGGCAACAGGGTCCCGCCAGCACCTCTGCTGCAGACTTCTAGTCTCTGATAATGTGCGAGAATGAGTTTCTGTTGTTTTAAGCCACACAGGCTGGGGTTGGGAGTCCAACAGACGCCAAAACATGCTGGGAGTATTTGGAGTGCATTCCAGGTAAGTACACATGGAGTTAGGCAGGTTACACATACTCCCAAGTATTTCTTGGACTGCTCAGGTCAGGAGTCCCCTAATATTCACTGTACCTTTATTTGTATATTCCGACTCTGGACACTACACTCCCTGGCAACAGAGACCACAGAGCCTACTGTGTTCTTGGCGAAGTCCCAGCTGCCCACCAGAGCCTGCCATGTAGTAGGTATTCAGTGCATGTGTCCATCTGTCTGTGGGTTGACCTGGATTCTACGCACAGGGGAGGACAGAGGATGGCACCAGATCTTTCTGACGCCGAATTCTCTGGTGTTGAAACAGAAATTTGCATGTTAAAATACCTGGCTGCCCACATTAGTTCTGTCTTCCTCAATTTTGTTCTCTCTGCATTTGGATGTGGTGATCTGCCTTTGGAAGCAGAGAACAATCTGTCCCTCTCCCTGTGTGCCCCACTTCTTTGGTACTGGCTAGGGCTGTGTTCCCACATGAACCGGCATGGCTGCGTGCCAAGGGTTGCTGCATTTGCATTGGCATCTTCCGGTACCTGCAACCTGGACGCGGCCAGCCCTTGGGATCCATCATCTTGACTATTCACCGGCCTCTCGCTTTCAAGAGCCAGTGGGTCTGATGGATGAGATGGCCTCTCCCAGGGGCCCTGCCTGCCCGTGCTGCAGTTTTGCAAGTCTAGCAAGAACTGACTTTCATTTCAGGCACGTCTTGAGGATGGAGACTTTTAGAGGGGAAAGCAAATGTGCAAAGGAGAAACGATTCCATAACGACAGATAATAAATAGAGTGTAAAATAAGTTTTACCTGCTTCCTTTACAACAGTCCCCCCGCCCAGTCTAACACCATTAAATCTGTGCTTGCTTCATGGAATTGAGTGACAAGAAACAGATTTTATAATAAATAAAATATAGGATGGGGTTTGATTTCTATAATATCCTCTTTGTGGTTGAGATCACAAATAGAGGGTTAATAAATCAATAGTTTCATCATAACCAGGCAAGATTATATCCACAACAAATATGAGATACACAGGCTTACCCATAGCGAAATTGTGCCAGTCATGCCCAAACTATGTCCTGTGTGAACATGAAAAAGCACAGATGCTTTTGCAGTCTACTCAATGATCTGGAATCTTCCATCCAGGACTACACTACTACTCTCCCAGAAGGAAAATTCCTCAAGGTGCTTTGGGCTACCCATTTGCGAGAAGAATAAAGTATATTTGTAATGGTTTACTTTTACTTATTTATTATTATTATTTTATTGAAATTGCACTAGTTTACCACCCAGGATATGATTTAGGGGTACAGGTTCATGCCTCTTCAGATGTACCTTTCCACACCAAAGTCCCCTCCGCCCCACCAAAGAATCCATCGTCATCTACCATTAGTCTATATTAACCAATCACAAATGATTTTTCACATTAAAAAAGTGCATAATTCCATTCTCAGATGTCAATAGAAAATTATGTCAGGGGCCTCCCTGCTGGGGCAGTGGGTGAAGCAATGCACTATGAAGCAAACCGCAGCCACTGCAGCACGAGTTCAATCCCTGCCTACAGCCAGAGAGGGGACCCGCATGACATAGCAGACCTCTCCTGCTTGCCTGCTGCTCCCCTCAGCAGTGTATTTCATTCAGTCTCCCTGTTCTGCTCTCCACTCTGTCTCTGATGAATCTTCTCACCTCCCTGGACTCTAGCCTATACCCCAGCTCTTGTATGCATAAATAAAATGCATTTTTCTCTTTCTAGATTTGTTAGCTATGTAAAAAAGACAAAACATGTTTCTATATATGTATGTATATTTTTTTAATCTCACAAATAAGTGTGTGTATCTTTATGTGTGTGTCATGCTTTTCTCACAGCTGACCGGCCTCTTTATTTCAAAACAAGATTCCTTCTAACAAAGTACTCATGTATTTTGCCCATAATTAACTTGTATTCATCAGATAACATTTACTGTTAAATGAAGTGATGTATGTAAATTCCAAGAAGACCACCTGGGGCAAAGCAGGCATGCAGTGAAGACTGTTCGTTATCATGTGTCTTTAGTCCATTATCTATTCAGCTAACTAAAGCATGCATGATTTAGGGGTACATCTACTAACTTCACATACAAAGAATTGGGGAAAAGCTGCTAGTTTTCTCTTGAAGCTTAAAATCTAGAAGAAAAACATAAAGCATGATCCCTCTGTTTAGTCAATGTTTTAAGATGTGACATTGAGAATAGATGTGTATTGATACTCGGTATAATTTTGCTCCAGGGGGTCCTTCTGCAAGGTCTCCTCACAAGGGCAGATTCACCCTGATTTAAATGTGGCCAGTCTAGGTCCCTCTCCCACATAAGGGCAACAGAACAAAATTGGTATTAACCTTCTGCCACGCTTGCTGACCACTCCCCATCCTTTCCCTTGTTGTGTCTACTGCCTTCCAGACAGCTCTCTGAGTCCACAGAGATTTTGTCAAGCAGCTGGCCCTTCTCTCCAATCTCACATCTAACAGCATCATAAGGAACTTCATCACTATGTCGATGTCATCATGCTGTTATTTTAACTTTCCGTCACTTCCCTGATTCCAAGAGGCATCACATCCGCTCCATTTCAGGAGCATTTTCTACACTAGTCAACCGGAATCATGCCACTTCGGAACGCTTTTCCACGTCTAAGTACCTAAATGTCAGCCTTTGGTCTCTGACCTTGACTTTCCCACCTATGAGCTCTTTCTCTGCCGTATTTCTACCATGCCTGGTCTTAGGTTTCACTGGGTCCTCCAAGTCTCTGAACATTCCCCTTCCCTCTAGAAAGAGTCTTATCCTTCTCTTCTTTCCCTTAGCGCATATGAAGCCAGACCCTTGGGCAGACCTCTAGTGAATACTTGTCCTTGTGCTGCATTTCCATGTGCCAGTCTGACCCTCAAGAGGTCGAGATGCCAGATGGGCCTGCACTGTCACAGCTTTATACTCTGAAGACCTCAACTGACAGCACAGAGTGCAGGAGGGTCCCCTGTGTTGTGTCTGCTCAGGGTCTCCCCAACCTCTTATGTACTGCATGTTGGTGTCCTTCCAAAACCCATATGTTGAAGGCCTAATCTTCAAGGGGATGGTATTTGAAAGTGGGACTTCAGGGAATAATTAGGTTTAGATGAAGTGGTGACAGGGAGTCCACAAGTGGATTGGTGTTAATGGAAGAGGAAGAGACCAAAATGTCTTCTCTGTTCCCCTCACCGCTCCCTTTTCACCTCCCCCTCTCCTTCCTACTCCCCACCTCCCTTCCCCTCTCCTTCTGTGTCACATGTGGACACAACCAGAAGATGGCTGTTTACAAGGTCCTCAAACACATATCTGCCAGCAGTTTAATCTCAGACTTTCTAGCCCAAGAACTGTAAGAGTGTTTGTCAGCTTGCTTGTTTGTTTAAACCACCCGCTTATGGCATTTTGTTAAAATAGCCCAAACTAAGACACCTTCAACTTCTCAAATTTTCTCCCATGTTCTCCAGACCTATACTTCAACTATTTTTGTTTTGTTGTGTTTTGTTTTTAAACAGAAGATTTTTGTTTCATTCTTTTAAGGTCAGGATTTGGGGATGACTAGATATGGTTATCTAGTTCATCTCATTCTTTATATTCTAAGATCAGAATTCGTAATATTACCTATATGTTGCTTCCAGTAAAATCTGTCTTCTAGACTATACTTTCTTCCATCTGTAACTCTCTGCTGATATGCCCAAAATTAGGCATCCGACAATCTATTACCTCCTTATGACCTTGTAACTTCTTCAATAATCTTTCTACCATACCATGTAACCCACCTCTGGATGTCATTCTACTCTGGATACTGAAGAATCAGACTGGGCAGTAGAAGTTTTTTTCTGGTATATCCAGGTACATTACTGTTTAAGAGGCAAATGCAAATCTTTCGTCTTGAAATGTGTCCTTTTTTCTATTAAGCAACTATGGGGTGATAAACATATCATATACTAATGTTCCAGTTGTGATGTAAGAAACCATTATCCACCAATGAACACTTGCTTTAGCATCAAGATACTGCCTTCTAGTTCTACGACAAACCTCTGCATTAATTGACTTCTACTCCTTAAACGACTATTTATCAGATGGAGATGAAGGGTGCTGAACCAGAAGACATGAGGATTTTCTTTCTGCCTAAAAAATCTGTATCTGAGATGTCTAACATTTTAAATATTTGTTAGAGTATAAGTTGTGTATTCTACACTGTAGTAAACCCTATGGAAAAGTGTAAAAACATAAAAGAGTAAAGAGTCATAATCTCTGCCTGTGTGAGTAGAAATAGAGTTTTTAGTCATTTTAGTTCTAACTCTTCACTAACTTGTTGGATGTCAGTGCATAGGATACTCCCTTTCCTAGATTTCAACTCAATTTCCCTTGTGTAAAATGAAGATAATGGACAGATGATCTCCAAATCCTCTTTGAGTTCTATGATGCTATTGTCTTGCTACAGGGGAAAAGATTAAGACATCAATTAATTCAAGAATAAAACACAGTGGTACAAAATTATCCCCCGCAATCACTGAGCTGCGTCTGGTGAGGATACAGATGTTGAGTAATTTATGCAGCCACCTCCTTTAGAATGCTTGCCTGAACTCTGCAGGAGCTGAGCCAACTTTTCAGTGCTCTTCACTCAATGACTTGTCAGTTCCTCTTTTAATAGTAACATTGCACCCTCAATGAAGTGCTGAGGCATTTTTTACTTGCAAGATGAAAAGAGGTGGTCATGGAACTGGCACAGCTCTGGGCTACAGACATCCTTCCAAATCTCTTTTCTTTGAGGAGCCAAGTGATTCATTCAGGAAATGTATGAGTGCCCAGTACAGAGGAAATTAGGAAGATTATCTCCCCTAACCTCCCTCAATTTTCCCCATTCTCTTGATGTTTGCATTTTGGTAGCTCTCAAAAGGTTTATTATCCAGTTCCTCAAATTTTCTTTCAGAAGTATGAAATCAAAGCAGTGAATAGAAGCACATCTTCATAGGGAATATATGGAAAATATACTGTTCAAAGATACATTTGTTTATAGAAGAGCTCCACCCTCTGCCTTTAAAACCTCATCACTTTCCTGACATATGTCCAGTAGCTTCCTGTGGCATTGGGTTTTGGGGCCAAATGCTCAGCTTCAAAAGCTTCAATGACCTCACTTCCCTTGTCTTTCCTCTTGTTCCTGCCTTCTCGCCTCTCTGCCGCCAACCCCTACATTCTTCTAGCAGATCTTTATTGAATGTCTAAGAGACAACATGGTGAGATGGAAATGGCGCTGGATTAGGAGGGGGTGAATGGAGCTCACATTCTGGACCAGATTTGTTAACTATGTCACCACTGCGGAGCTTTCATCTCTCCGTGTAGAACATGTCAATCCTTTGCCCATATCTATCGATCCTGTACAGCCAGTAACAACACTAACTGACCAGAAGCAGACACCCTAACTCCTTTATCTCTATGTTCTTAGCCTCTATCAAATGCCTTACAGAACTTATCCATTATAAATTTGCGAAATGGGTCATTTAATGGCTAAGATTTCTCATCCTGTTGAAATGTAGATGACTGAGAATTTATTAGAGAAGTGCACATTGGGTATCAGATGGAAAGAATTTCTCCATGATATCAACTACGGCCACACACATGGTCCATAGAGGCATCAACTGACTGTTCCTATCATCCTATGACCTTAGCCCACATCATAATCTACTTTTGATACTTTTTTCTTGACAATGATCTATCCTTACTAATAATTATTTTCTGTGATTTTACATAAGCGTATAAGAGTGAAATGGGCATAATGTTCAATTTCCTAGGATTTATGTTCGCTCAGGAATGAGTATGGGGGGAAGCAAAGCAATCGTGATTAAGAAATCATGAAAAGAAATATGCAAAATGGAGGCTATGAAAGTCAATTGAGCCACATCTCATTTGGAGATTAAACCACCTTAACACACAATGCTGTAGATGTAAGGCCACAACAATGTTCCATTCCAGTTGTCATTGTAGTTGACCAAGGTAAACTACAGCCAAACACCTCATAGTCACCAAGACACAGATAGTCTCATTTTCTCAAGTAGCGTTTTCTAGAAAATCACTTAAGTTTTCTGAGCTTGATTTTCCTCAAGCTTCCTTATATGTGGAAGATCATACCTAACAGTACATTTAATTGATGGATGCTAAGGCAAATCAAGGTGGAAGATGGAAAGGATATTTCTTTAGTTAAGCTCATCTGTCTTTTATGTGTTAATGACTATTGTTACTTTGGAACGATGGTTTTACTTCCTACACAGCAATTGGGGAGACCAGGTGCAGACTGACAAAAAGTCAGGTTGAAATGCAAGGAAACATTGCAGGAGATGACATGAGGCTGTGGCAGATTAAGTGCTACATGAATGGACAAAAATCTATCAAGCTGTGTTTTCAGAACTTACTGCTGTGTCAGGCTCTTGGGGAGCCATGGTTGCTTTAAGTAGCTGCCTAGGGGTCCATAAAATGTTTAAGAGCTTTGTCCAGTCCCACACAGAGAGCTTTCAAAGTTTAAATGGGCTTTATCCCAACCTCAGGTTTCAGTTGAACATCTATGCAAGGATTCGGTTTAGTATCTTTAAGAGATTAAAGAGTCTCCAGAGGCATCCCCACTAGTCCCAGAATCTTGGTAGAGAAAAAAATACTCTGGCTCCATTTCAAAATTAAAGAGACAGATGCTCCAAAATGATCTTCTACTGACATCCAAAGCAGGTTGGATATCCAGGCAGAATGCCAATACATCTCTTATTTGGGAAATGAGTGCTTGGACATCATCCTAACTTCCTGCAAGAGGATTGCACAGCTTGATCCCTTGCAGAAAAGAAACTCTAAGCACATAATTGACATTGTTGAATGAGACTGACAAAGACATAGCTCTAACAGTGATATATTCATAAAAAATATTTATGGGGCGCTACTGTAGGCCACAAACTGTGCTAATCCCCCTTGATACAACGTTGCTGCCAAGACTGGGCAGGCGCTGTGTGAGCTAGGTACTCTGTCCCCTGTATTTTACAGGCAGTCTCAGACCCAAAGAGAATATGTGACTTGCCCAGAGTGGCTTGGCCAGTCATAGGAACCAGACTGTATCCCAAGTCTTCATAATATTTTATTGTCAATGATATATGGATACAATTAATAATGATATGAATGATAGGAAAAACAATTAACAGACTCTATGCTCAAAATTTTGTTGTAATCTTCATAACAGTTCCCTGCTCCAGATATTTTTGCCCTCATTTTATAAAGGTGGAAAATGGACCTTGAGTTTTTGTAAGGTAAAGTAGCCAGAGAGTAGCCTCTCACTCCCAATCCTTTGCACTTTTGTGCACTGCCACTCAAAGAGAAAACTGAAGTTAGTCTCCTTAGGCAAGAACTTCATCACTTCCATCAAGGGCAGCTTGCCTTGAAGACATGGGTTTGTCTGCTGGTGGGTGGACGTAGGAGTGTCTGGGGAAAGGGCATGCAGTGAGGAATTTCCTCTGCCCAGAAGCCCCTTCCTTTGGATTTGATGTTGACAGTATTTGCCCAGATGGTTCTGAGTATATGGAACCGCCCTGCCTTTCACTTCTGTGGTTTCAGAACTCAGAGCCCAAGGCGGGGTTGGGGGGGCAAGGGGTGCGTCAGGTAGATGATCATCAGATG
Organism: Galemys pyrenaicus; assembly: GCA_019455555.1. Classification (NCBI taxonomy): domain Eukaryota; kingdom Metazoa; phylum Chordata; class Mammalia; order Eulipotyphla; family Talpidae; genus Galemys; species Galemys pyrenaicus. The sequence continues at coordinate 7,783,855 of JAGFMF010011709.1, read as the reverse complement.
TGGACAATGAAGCATGGGCTTAAGTGTCCATTTCAGAGGAGGACTCCCAAACCAGGGGCTTGGAGCCAGTACCACCCAACACAGATGGGTTTTATTTTATCTAGATAATGTGTGAACAAAAATGGAACTGGTTAACAACTTCCAAAAATCAAAAGATTTCACAAGAAAATCTAGAGGCTAAGCTTTTCAGGGGTGGAGGGGTAACCTCAAAAAATCTGGTGGCTCCCGACTGGCATCCCAGTATTGTGCAGTTAGGACCCTGGCAAGGACAGAATCTCCTGCTCGCTGCAGTGACAGCCCTGCCCCTGGCTCTCGCAGGCTGTGTGGTCCTGTAGACAGCTGAATTTGCCTCTCGTTCCTGATCCCACTCTGCAAGGAGAACATGGATGTATCACTAAATCTAGATGGAAGACAATTAATGGGGTCAGTGCATTTCAATGTATTGTTGAGCCATGGGTAGTTTTCTGTTAATAAAACTTGCCCTTGGAACTCAAGGGTACTATAGCTAAGGGGAAGCTGGCATTGAGTGGAGGGCTAGAGGCTATCATCTTCATCCCACTCCTGGAAATACCTCTTAAAGGTGTTCTGTAGACCCCCAGGCTCATAGCTTTCAAAACTCCAGACCAACTTACTTGTAAGTCTGGCTCTGACTTCAGAGTGCAAGTGTCGGAAGACTCTTTCTCCTTGGGACCTTCATACTGATTAGTCATTATCTTATTTTTCTGTTCCTTTTTAAATTTTTTTTTCTTGAAAGGCCTTAATGTTATTGGCCTATCGCCTAATAATAGTTTCCAAAGTTCTTAAAAATCAAGCAGAAATCCCACTCCTAGGAATATACCCCAAAGATAAAAATACACTGATTCATAACAATACCTGCACCTCTATGTTCATAGCAGCACTCTTTACAATAGGTAAGACCTGGAAACAACCTAAATGCCCAAAAACAGATGAGTGGATCAGGAAGCTGTGGTCCATGGACACGATGGAATACTACTCAGCAATCAAAAAAGAAAAACTAGACACATTCATAGGAACATGGATGGAACTGGAAAGGATGATGCTCAGCGAAATAAGTCAGAAGGCAAAAGAAAAATACTAGATGGTTCCTCCCCTAGGAGGAATATAAGGGAACCAAATAAGGATCAAGGAAAGGAATAAGAACAACAACAATAATAACAATAAAGACAGAAAAACCAAAAATGAAAAGACAAGGACAAATTAGGGACGCTTAGTGGGGAGGTGGGGAGGGGAGGGTTGAGGGCAGACGGGAGCACGGGGACTGAGATGATGGTGCACTGGTGATATGATGATGGGGATTACAATTGATGTCAAATATATATAAATTTAAAAATTTTTTAAAAACATAAACCTTTCACTTTGGTGGAAAAAAATTAAGCTAGAGTTTATGTGCAAAACTTACTTTGTAGTTCTTTGAATTTTAAAGGCTAAATGAAATTGAATATCACCACCATCAAGACACAGTGGCACTACTCCATTGTACCCGCCCAAACTCCCCTGCTTATAATAAATTCTTAGTCCTTCACCAACTAGATAGCTTTGCCTTTGCAAAATTAAGTGGAATGATATAGTATATAGACTTTTGAAGAGAACGTCTCCATTTAGAAAATGCATTTGGAGATTTACCTATGGGGTCAGGAGTAGCTGTTTATTATAATTGAGTAGGGCTCCCTTGCATGGTTATGGCTTCACTTACTCATGCGTGCACCAGCTGATGGCCCAGGTTCTTGGCAACTTTTAGAGATCAGGAAAAAAATCCACTATGAGCATCTGCAAACAGGTGTTTGTGTGAACATTCCTCTCTATTGTGTTCTTAGCTACATGTAGCATTGCCAGGTAACAGGTGCTTTACATGTTTGGCTGCTAAGAAACTATCAAAATGCTTCAAAAACGGAATGTACCACTTTGCTTTTCATATCATCAGTGTTTGAGAAATCTGCTTTTCATATCATCAGTGTACAGTAGCAACTTTGGTATTGCCACTCGTGTGTGTGTGTGTGTGTGTTTGTCTTGCCACTAAATATGTAATCCTGTCTCCTTGTGGTTTTATTGTGCATCTCCTTAATAATTAGAGACACTAAACATTTTTATGTACTTATTCACTATCTGTATATCTACTGAGGTAAAGGTCTATTCAAATCTTTTGCCTATTTGGGTTTGTTTTTTTTTTTTTTTCATTATGGGTTTGAGAGTTCTTTATATATTCCATTCTTGCATTAGATAAGATATGGCATTTGCAAAAACTATCTCATAATGTATGGTCCTTTTCATCATCCTCTTACAGTATGTTTAGAAGAGCTGAAGCTCTTCATTTGGATGAATTTCAGTTTATCATACTCTTAAAAGATTAGCATTTCTGATGTCATACTGAAGAAATATCTGCTTAGTCTTAGTCCACAAAGATCTTCTTTTAAGTTTTCTCCTAGAAATGTCATAGTTTTAATTTTTGCATTTGGGTTTATGATTCATTTTTAATTAATTTGTATATAGTGTATGAGTAATGAATATAGACGACCTTTTGCAAATAGAAATATAAATGCTCCAGTTCAAAAGACTGTTTTTTCTCCCTTGGATTGTCTTTATACATTTGTTAAAAACACTTTGAACATATATACTTATCAATACTATTTTTGAAATGAAGTTTGTTACTACTAAACTTTAGAAATCATATAAATATATAGCTTAGATTTCCATGTAGCAGAGAAAATAAATCAGATAAAGATGACTTATGGAAACTGAAACTTCCTGTGGTCTCCAATAGTGAGGAACCCAGAGATGATCTTGACAAGAATAGGCAGAGCCTTACCAAGGCACTAAAAGATTGGCACTAGAGTACCTCCCTGGTGGCGCAGCGGGTTGAGCACTGCACTGTGCAGCATACACTGCATAGCAGCGCAAGTTCGATCCCTGCCCAGGGAGGGGGCCCACATGGGGTTAACAGCCCTCTCCTGTCTTACCTGCTGCTCCCCTCAGCAGTGTCTTTCAGTGGATCTGCCTGTTCTGCTCTCCACTCTGCCTCTGGTGAATCCTCTTACCTCCCACACCTCTGGCTTATACCCCAGCTCTTGTGTGCATAAATAAATATTTAAAAAAAAAAGAGTAGAATTAGAGTACCAGTTTGCTACTAAATTTAAGAATGTCTGCCAGTTACTAAAAGTATTATTGCTACAATATTGAGAAAGATAATGTACGCAGTCTAGTATAGTGCCAGAGATATAGTAAGTGTACAAAAACATTTACAATGTGTTGATTCTTTAACTTTGATCCTGCAATCCATGCTGGGCTTTAAATTAGGACTCCAAGGGGCACTTCAGTCAAGAGACCTAATTCTACTCCACGATCTGATGCTGACTACCTGTGTGGCAAAGCAGTAAACTACGACTTTCTGAACCTCAATCTCTTACAAGCAAATGGGGATAATTATGCCCCACCTGCCAACCACGAAGGTACGCCTGAAGATTAAATGAAATCTCTTTGTGAATGTATTTTAAGGCTGCATATTGTGTTGTAGGAATATAAAAGGTCTTTATGATTACCTGGCTGCTTGACAATCAGGATGGTGAAATGGTGTTTAAAATAGCACATGGTAATCATGCATCTTACCTTTTGAAAAGTTTTAACTAAGTTATTTCTAACAATTCAGGAAGAAGAACACTAGACATCAAGTAGAATGTTCAACTGGGAAATATGGAGACTGTAAATATCTCAGCCAAAATGGTGGAGAAGTCTGGTCTATAGCGGCAAGGAAACACGTGGGGTGGGAAACAAGATATTGTTATAAGATAAACTAAGGGCAATAAAAATATTCAGTTTGATTTGAACAAACACCCAGGTGAGTAGGGGGCATGGAGGAAATGGTCAGAAGCACACCCCCATGTCCCCAGCAGGAACTTGAGAAAAGACTTTACAGAGGAGACGAAAGAAAAGCAAGGGCATTATTTGATGGGTTGTAGCTTAAAGAGGTTGCCTTATTGGAAAAACCTAGAAGCTGTTTGTGAGCGGTTGTCCTTGGATGTCCATTTTGTGACCTTGAAGCATTTACAGGTTAAGGCTATGGCTCAGAGCCATCTCAGCCTAATGGCCTCCTTGATCAATTAATATAGTAGTATGAAGGTATTATCCAGAAGACAAAGGTCCAGAAGAACTCATGAAAGACGTGTGCAAGGTTAACCATTAGGCTGGGAAACGATGTCAGGACACGTGCTCAGGAGAAGTCAAAGTGAGCAGAGAAAACCAGTAATAATATTTGGTTCGTATTGAGTATTTGGAGGGTTTCAGATGCTGTGCTAAGTACCTGGCACTTGCAATGACTCAAGTCTCACAATAATTGGCTGAGATGAGTGACCTTGCTTGCTCCATCCCACCTGTGACAGATGAGAGGGGAGGTGGCCATCAACATCTTCCTTGCCCCCTGCCCTGCCCACTCTGTCCTGCTCCCTGTGTATCTCCTCCATTATTTTCCTACTTGACTCCTTGCCTTGGGCTTTCTGTTGTGTCCAGAACAAAAGGAAAACTCCTTTGGAGCCCAAGGGGATGATTTCTCCCAACACCCCTCTCTTTGACCTGCCGACCTGCTCTCTCAGCCTTAAGTCCCAGTTTCTCTTTTCACAGGACAGTTCTCTTGTCCCCAGGTAAATGCTCCCTCTCCGTTCTCATAGCTTTCAGGGCAGTAAAGGAACTCATCAATTCTGACCCTGGGACACTGCCCAGTCAATCGCACTTCCTCAATCGTAGCCCATACTTCATAAATAGATTTAACATCAAACTCCTCTTGAGACATATCCAGCTTCTGTGCATCTTCTCTTCCTCCCAAGACCCCAGAAGATAGAGAATAACTTGTCCAAGGTGCTCCCTCTGGTGAAAGAGGGATGTGAACCACAAATATGACACCAGGGGCTCTACTGTCTTTCAGAGGAAGTAGGTTGGCGTGGACTCTCATTGAGAGTCAAGTGAGGAGCAGAAGACATTTTTTGTTTTTTAACTTTAAACAACTGTTATAGCTGACTGTGATCAAGGTACTGCTTTAATTGCTGAGCAGAGAAAAATCAGCAAAATTTTGTTTCCAGATAGACCATTTCAATACAAGAAGATCATAGGAGAGTTGTTATCTAGAAGGAGGGAAATTCATGTGGTGACAGGAGGACACTGAGAGGGCAGAAGACTCCTGTAACCTGACTTAGTGACACACTACGCTCTGTGCACAAGGGCCTCTGAACGCAAAGCTCTGCTTAGAAAAAGCTAACTCATTTCTCTTTTTTTTAACCATGTAATTTTTTAACTTTATTTATTATTATTATTTATTATATTTGACATCATTTGTATTCCCCAGGGAGTGCCCACCACCATTTCACCCGTGCACCATCACCTCAGTCCCTTGTGCACTTTCTGCCTCATCCCCGTCCCTCTTTCCCCCCCATGGTCCCTTTGGTTTATCTTGGCTTTTTTGTCTTGTTGAGTTTTTCTTTGCTTTTGGTTATAATTGCCCATTTCCTTGAGTGTATTCTTTGTTGTTGCTGTTGTTCTTTCATATTCCTCCTAATAGTGAATCTATCTGATATTTTTCTCTTGCCTTCTGACTTGTTTCACTGAGTATAATTCTTTCTAGTTCCATCCATGTTTCTATAAATGCCCCTAATTTCTCATTTTTGATTGCTGAATAAGTTTGTGTATATGTACCACATCTTCTTGATCCAGTCATCTACGTTTGGGCATTTGGGTTGTTTCCAAGTCTTAGCAATTACAAATAGTGCTGCGATAAACATAGGAGTACAGGTACTCTTTTGGATCAGTGTTTTTGTGTCCTTTGGACAGATTCCTAGGAGTGGGATTGCTGGATCATATGGTAGTTCCATTTCTAGTGGACTGAGGAACCTCCATACGGCCTTCCATAATGGTTGGATTAGCTTGCATTCCCACCAGCAGTGTACCAGGGTTCCAGATAAAGCTAACTCATTTCTTATGATTGTTCTTATGTCATGACAAATATGTGTTTATTTTAAGAACAGTATCAGTGGGCCTCCCTGGTGGCCTAGGTTTGAGTCTCAGTGCTACCACCATGAAGGCCTGAGCTCAATCCCTGGCCAGGAAGCTGACCCACGTGGCACAGCAGACCTCTCCTTTCTTGCCTGTGGCTTCCTCAGCAGTGTATGTCAGGAGATCTGCCTATTTTCCCTGCTCTGTCTCTGGTGAGTCTAACACCTCAGTTCTTCTATGGAAAAAAAAATTAAGAGCATCAAAATCCACCCAAATCATACTAAACAACATAAACATTTTATAAACATTTAAACACCCTTCAGTCCAGATGATGACCCAGGGCACCATGCTTTTAGAAGACAAGGGATTCCTTTTACATGTTTTTTTTTTTTTTTTTTTTTTTTTTACCCATTATTGTAGAAGTCATTGTAAACTGCCTGCAAAATTGCAGTTTTTTATCTCAGTATTTTGCATATGACAGAACCCAACAAAATTCCAGCTTCTGTTCCAGAGCCCAATTCTGGAACATAACCTCAGAGTTAGAGGAGTTTTGCCAGTATTTGAGGAAAATTTCCATGAAGCAGAGTCCACCCCAGGCAAATAATTCCAGTCAGGATAAATTATAGGTCACCCAAAAGAGCAAGCATCTTCCAACAACTGTCTAGTGGCCTTTTACTCCCCACGCCAGGTTCACATCCATGGTGCCCACAATGCAGCTCCAAGTATGAGCCATTCCAGGAAGCCCAGTCACTTTGGGTTACTTACCCTGTAGAAAACAGAGAAGGCTCACAGGTTCACCATCAACTTTCCCTGTGTTCAGTCCTTCACTCATTCCTTGATTCATTTGTTCATCATTTATTTATGAAGTGCTTTCTACAATTCAGGTTCTGGAATAACTTTGCATGGTTCTGGCTGTGCTAAGCCTAAATTTGAGAATATATGTGATATATTTTTCCAATGCTTGAACTGTAGACTCGGTTCTGGAAAAATCTGAGTCATCTGGCTTCCAACACTGGGAGCATTTCAGACTGAACACATTTTCACCCAGGCAGAACATCTGTCTCTGTTTTCTCTGCCACTCCTAATACTGACCTGTTAAATCAATCCAACAACACAGGAGGCAATTTTTGTATCTTTCTCTGCTAGGTAGCAAGACTAGCTATTCAGTAACTTTTATATGAAAGAATATTTTAATTATTTCATCCAAAATATTCTCCAGCATAGGTTGAAGCTAACTCCAGTGTTAAAAAATACACAATACACTAAAATAGTCCCCTTGCTTTTCCTGGTTATGGTAGGTAGAATAAGGTTTCTCAGAGATGTTCATGTCCTCATCCAGACTCTGTGGATATGTTATATTACATGACAAAGGGGGAAATTAAGGTACAGGTAGATTTAAGTGTGCTAATACCTTGTTCTTAAATTGAGAGGAGTATTCTGAATTAGCTGGTGGGCCCAATACATTACCAAGAGAGTCCTTTTTGAGTGAAAGGAGTCAGGGTATCAGTGTGATGTACTGTGAGATGAATGTGAACCTTTCTGTCTTCAAAGATGGAAATGAACCACAAGTCAATGAATGTAGACCTAATGTAGAAGCAAGGAAAGGATTCTCTTCTGGTGCTTTCTAAAGGAAAATAGTCCTTCATCTTTCATTTAATTTTCTTTCACTTCAGTGACACCCATTTAAGACTTCTCCTCAGACTTTCTCTGAAGAAATTATCAAGGAAATCTACCAAGAATAAACATGTTGTCTTCAGTAACAAACTTTGTGGTTATCTGCTACAGCAGCAATAGGAAATAAATAAAGCAATTTACTGAATATTTAAATCATATTTAATATTTAAATCATAGTCTGTCTATTGAAATGCTGATTTGCTGTAATTCCTTTATTCTATGAAGGTGAGGCATCACTTTGATTGTGAGGTGTTAACACAACCTTGCATTATTTGACTATGATGACAGACACCATCCTTCTAAGACAAGACCACAGCCATTCACTTTGATAATATTTTGTTGGGTAATTTTATGTCTATGTCTATGAGGTTTGTCTCTGTTTGTATTCTTCTCTGTCTACAATGTATTCTTTGCAGATTCTGTGAGTGTCAGTGAAGTGGAATAGTGAAGAGTTGGCTTGCATCAATGCTCAAATCCTATCCTCATGACACAACTCTCTCCATGTCTCTAGCCCATCTCTATACCACGGTACCCCCCTCCCCCGACCAAGGCAGAGAAAATAACACCTAACTTTTAGGATTGTGCAATTAAATAAGATGGCTTAAGCTTGCAACATCATTTTTGGAACATAAAAATGTTCTACACTTTTCTTTCAGAATATTATTAGTGAAAAGAAAAAGTTAAAATATATTTTCAATTGTTATATTTTTGGACCCAATATTTTGCTCATGTTCTGTTTGCCTAATCTCTATTTGAAACTTTCCCTTAGAATTTAGGATGGAAGTTTGGCTATTGATGCTTTGTATACTGCTGAATTGGATACTTAGAGGGAAAATGGAGGGAAAATATTCTTTTATTAAAAATTTGTTGAAACCTGGGGCCTCCCTGGTGGCGCAGTGGGTTAAGTAACACACTACAAAGCAAAACCACAATCACTGCAGCATGAGTTCGATCCCTGCCACCGGCCAGGGAGGTGACCTATATGGCACAGCAGACCTCTCCTGCCTTGCCTGCTGCTCCTATCAGCAGTGGATTTCGGTCCGTCTGCCTGTTCTGTTCCCCACTCTGTCTCTGGTGACTCCTCTTACCTCCCTGGTCTCTGGCCTATACCCCAGCTCTTGTGTGCATAAATAGATAAATCTTTAAAAAAAATTTTGTTTAAACCCTTTTCTCAAGGGAACTCTCTATCTCTGTTAGAAGTAGATGCTTTCAAGTTTTCTGAATCGCCCATCTTGAGTATAAGTAAAGGGATATTCCTTTACTATTTGATAAAAGGACCAGAAATTATTAAACTTATGCCAGTGTTGCTTTGAAATTTTTTCCTGACCTAGTTTCATCTTCATGACTAACTCTTGATTTTGAAAGCCAGATTGGAGAAAAAAATTAGCAGGACCATGTGATCCTTGGTTTAGTAAACACGCCCATTGGTGATAAAGGAGGAAACCATTCTTTACTCTCTGTAAAGCATATAAGGGTTAGATTCTCCTTCAAGGCACAGAAAATGTGAAAGTCCAAAAATGACCATTCCGGGTTTTACATATCTATGACAGCAGGTCCAAGCTTCTCTCTGCCCTGCTTACAAGGTGACTTGCCTCATGATTCAGGAAGGCTGCTTGAGCTTCAGCTCCCAAGGAGAAGAACTCATCCTTCCTTTATTGAAGAATCTCACAAAATTTTTCACCTGTACTTCAATCTCTGCTACATGGCCATAATTTAGTTAAAGGGAGGCAGGAAAATGTAGTCTTTTACCTACACAGCAAGATGACCAGCTAGTAGTAAATGTTACATAACTGAAGAGCATATTAGAAAGGTTATTAGATGGAGATAATACAGCCTTCCATATTTATTACACCTAAGTCTTTAGGATGAACCTACTCCTACAAAGTGCATTTTGCTCAAAATTAGGAAGGATGGATTTTTAACTATTCATAGTCTATGTTTTCTTCTCTTTTAAAAGAAATTTGCATGCAATTTGTTTCAAAAATAAGGATGATTCTGGGAGTCTACGATGCAAAGCAAAGCAATTTTCTTTTTCCCCGTTCAGAGTCACAGTCCCTAATTCCATGCACATGTCCTTTTTGAATATTTTGTGCATTCGCCCTGAAATATTTCAGCCAAAACACATTCAGTTCTGGAACCCTTCTTTTTTTTCCTTGCATATATCTTTAATTACTTTTCTAATTTCTTGATCATTGATCATTGCTCTGTTCAAATTTTCTCCTCTTGTAATCTACTCTAGTTTTATAACTGTGGTATACAGTTTCATGGAGTGTACACTTAAAGTTACTATAATCTTTTTTTATTAAAATATTTTAAAATTTACATATACTTGCCATTAATTGTAATCCCCATGTATTCCCCATCACCATCTCACCAGTGCACCATCACCTCAGTCCCTCATGCTCCCATCTTCCCTCAACCCTCCCCCTGCCCTCCCCACCAGGTGTCCCCAGTCTGTCCTTGTCTCCTCGTTTTTGGTTTCTGTGTCTTTATTGCTGTTATTGTTATTATTATTATTGTTCTTATTCCTTTCCTTGATCCTCCTGTGGTTCCCTTATGTTCCTCCTAATCTTTATATCCTATAATGTCGATCTTTGTCACTTGTCAGGTTAGCAAAATAGTATCTATTTGTGTAATTATCTTTAAGAAACTGATATCTTTGTTCTTTATTCAGAGTTTGTCTTTTTTTACTTTGTTTTTGTTCAAACACATTTTGGAGGTTATTCTATATTGGCATATGCAAATCTAGCCCATTGTTTTCCTCATAGAAAAATACTATTTCATTTTAGAACTGGGATAGATTTTTTTTTTTACTACCCTTTCCTTATTAAATGTGGAACAAGTTGGAGTTATTTACCAAATCTGTTTATTCTCCCTTTGAGGCAGTCTCATTTTTCAGATTCTCTAGTGTTGGAGTATGGTCATGTAATTGGTAACTACTTGACAGAATGTAGACAAAATTTACATGAACATCTTCCTTGTCCAGTAAATAACATATGCATCTTCATTTCCCTCTCTTCTTTTGAGATCTTGGAAATCCAATATTAAAGGTGATTGGGGCCGCACAATGTAATAAGGCCTCATTCTTAAATTATTATTTGATAAAGTGTCCCTATTCATTGAAATGCCCATCTTGACTTCACATAAATGAGAAATGACCTTCTATTGTAATTATTATTTTGATCTTTGGGTTGACTTAGTTTATCTAATTAAGACAGGATCTCTATAAATAACAAAAACAGAATTACAATGTACATTCTTTTTATCAGGACTTATGTGAATTTTGCTTGCAGAATCAATTTCTAGAGTTAGATCAAAATGTATTTTGTTTCGAAGATAATTCTAAATTGCCTTCCTAATAGCCTTAATCAATGTGTACTTTTACAAACATAATATTCAACAATTCTAATCAATATTGTACACTAGAAAATGACTTGATCTTTTCCAATCTGATTGTTAAAAATCTTTCTTGGCCCTCACTCCCCTAGTCTAGCAGACAAGACAGCAAAGCCATTTCCACAGATTCCATCCTGTACGCAGCAACCTGCTGCTTGAAGGCAAAGCCAGTCTTTTCATACCACTGATAAGCAAAGAGCCAGATGAAAAAAAGATTAAACCATGGCTACCCAGTCTTTGCATCTCTGCTGTGCATTCTTTAGCAAGGAGAAGATTAAATCCTACATTGTTCCCTTCAGCATTAGCATACCTGCAAGTTGGGTCAGTTTAGAACTAGAAGCCCCTCCTGTCAAGAATGATTGCATTCTTGATGCCAGTGACTCACTGTTCCTACCTATATAAACTAATTCAAATTTGTGTTTATTGGAATAGCGCCTGCACAGTAAAATCTGCTTCCTGTGCTTGAATCCTCACTTGATTATCTAATAAACTTTTTTAAAAGATTTATTTATGCACACAGAACTGGGGTACAGACCAGAGGCATGGGGGGTGAGAGGATTCACCAAAGACAGAGTGGGGAACAGAACAGGCAGATCCACTGAAATACACTGCTGAGGGGAGTAGTGGGCAATACAGGAGAGGTCTGCTGCGCCATGTGGGTCCCCTCTCAGACCGGTGGCAGGGATCGAACTCATGCTGCAGTGGCTGTGGTCTGCTTCCTAATGTGTTGCTTAACCCATTGCACCACGAGGGAGGCCCTCTAATAAACTTTTGGTCTAACTATCATTTAGACTTTATTTTCAGTTAACATAGTTAATAGCTATTAGATGAGCCGAGTACCTTTTCATGCTCATGACTTTCATAAGTTAATTACATTTTTTTGATATATGTAAGGTGTCTACTTATGCCATTTTTCAGTTTTGCTCTTTAGTTTTGGTCACTTTCTCAGTCATTTATAAGAGATTTTATACATTGAGTTTCTAAAATGTCTCAATGTTTATAATTATAAGAACTAACCCCTTTATTATTATCATGTGCTGCAAATAGCTGTCTCTAATTTTTGTGTGTTCATTTTTAGCTTGGATTATAACAAAGAAATCTTTTCAAATTACCATCTAGCCAAATTTATATTGTTTTTTCTTTCAAGAATCTTGCATTATATTCTCTTTTTGAAGGCCTTATTCTATTTTCTAATTATATTCTATATAATTATATTCTATGTAATTATACTTACAAATATGTGATTGTCATATTTAAATTCAAAGACAATGCATCAAAAATGATTTTAAGGTAAATGTGATCTAAAATGTATATTATATTTTTTAGCCAATGGCTAATGAGTTGTCCAAACATTCTTTACTAGGTATTCTTTATCTATTGACTTGGAATGCTTTATCATGTGCTTTCATACATAGGTAGTCTATTGATAGACCCCTACCTACTTCAGGTGGTAGTACAACCACTTTCTCTCCATTCAAGAATCCGAGCAAAACATTCAAAGTTGTTGTGACATTGTAACACACCCAAATGTTTGTTAGACTCAGGGTCTCTCATTCTCATGTGCCACCTTTCACTATCCAATCTCATTTTCCCACCTACTTCTTTTTTTTTAAAAGATTTATTTTATTTATGCATACAAGCACTGGGGTACAGGCCAGAGGTGTGGGGGTGGTGGTGAGAGGATTCACCACAGAGAGCCGGGAGCAGAACAGGCAGATCAACTTAAGTACACTGCTGAGGGGAGCAGCGGGCACAGCAGAAGAGGTCTGTCGCACCATGTGTGTCCCCCCCTGGCCGGCAGCAGGGATCGAACTCGTGCTGCAGTGGCTGTGGTCCGCTTCATAGTGCGCTGCTCAATCCACTGCGCCACCAGGGAGGCCCTTCCTACCTACTTCTAAGGAAAAAAAAAAAAGATATTTTTCTTGGATTCACGCTAAGCTTGTAGATTATTAAATTTATACATTAATCAAAAACTGAAAGTCTCACATACTAAGTTTAAGAAAAACTATCGTGCAAATTATTTTTAATACATCAAATCTCTATGTCTAATATTTTACTATTTTCCTTTTTACTTTCTAAGTGTACAATCATTTCACACAAATAATGAAAAATTCATATTTTTCCCCCACTCTTCAAAAATATTTCTTATTGACATGTGTCATGATTATTTCTAGGACAAAGTTGAATAATTAAGAGCTACCTGTCAACTCTGCTTTTAGCAAAGGCAAATTTTCCTTTTGCCAAATATTATCAGGTGATTTTTTTCTGAGATTCAATTGTTACTAATTCTGAGAATTATTATTCAGAGATAGTGATGTGAAGTCAACCATTCCTTGGGTTCATTTTAATGATTTTTAATTTCTTTTTAATTCTCTATTACTTATGGTACCTTTTGTTTGGTTTTGAGGAGAGAAAATGTACAAATAAGCATTCACTCTTCACATTTCCTAAAAGCCACATCCTTTTGTAAATCTTTTTGGAGCATTTTATTATTCCTGACATCTTTCACATCAAATGAGTAGATGAATAGCTCACAGATTGTTTTGGGATCCCAAACAGGAAGCACATTTGTGTTTAAAACTGAACTTACCCACATAATTATATTTATGTCAACCTGCAAGCAGAGAGTTTCTTAATTATTATTATTGATGACTTTTACAGAGGATTTCCTGTGAAGTCCACATATGTTCTGAATCAATTGCACTGTCTCCAGTTAGTCCAAAAATACCATGACCGAACCCAAATCAGGGAGCCTAGGTAGAGTCTCACTTCATGGCTAATTAATCTCCTTCAGGTGAAGTGAAGGAACTTACAGGGTAACAAGGCTGAGAGGTGGTGGTTTGGGCAGCAGGCGCCTCAGGCATGTGCTTTTTCCTGGTAAAAGAAGTCAAGAGGAGAGACAAATAAGCCCTGTGAACTTTCTGCCTCTCAGTGGGAAGGAAATTGGAGGCATTTGGTTCCTCTTACTGGAAGATACCAACATGTCTGGCCCATGACCTCTGCTTGCTTGTGAAGAGCCACACAAAGGTCCATGTGAGAGTAGGGCTGTTGGAAATGTGAGGGTCGTTGGGAAAGTTAATTTAGGACCTAAAAGCCAGAAACAACAGAGTACCCAATAAGTCAAGTGCTTGTGCTTGAGGAGATGTGGGCACTTCAAACAGATCCACCCCATTTCTGTTCCAAGTGACTTTCCAGTTTACTTGGTGGAAGAATTAAAAAAAAAGGTTCAAGCCAAAGCTTTGTCAAGCATTCCCTAAAAAGAACTGGAGTAGTCAGAAGTGCAAAGACACAGATAAGACACAAACTATGACTGTGAGAAGATACAGAACAGACAGGTTTGTGTCAGAGCCCAGAGGGAGAGCTGCGAACAATGTGACAATTACAAAACAGTGTAACAAATACTGGGATCACAACAGCAAAGGAATAGTGTCAACAGGCCAGGGGACTCCATTTGTTCTGAGTAATTACATGTTTCACAGAAAATGTGTCACACGGATGTCTTAAAGTATGGCGAGAGCTGTACTGTCAAGGAAGGATCAAATAGATTTTGGATTTTTTAGGAAAACAATACAATTTCTTTTTTCTTTTAAAATTTGTTTAATTATTTTTGACATAGTTTGTAGTCCCCAGGGAATTCCCACAACCATTTCACCTGTGCACCATCACTTCAGACCCTTGTGCTCTTTCTGCCCTCATCCCAGTCTCTACCCCACCCCACCCTCCACCCCCATATGATAAAAAAAGGATCAAATGGATTTTAAAGCTAGAGAGAACATGAATAATAAAAGTTAACTCTTTTTTTAAGCTCATTTATGCATACAAAAACTGGGGTACAGGCCAGAGGTGCAGGGGGTGAGAGGATTCACCAGAGACAGAGTGGCGAACAGAACAGGCAGATCGACTGAAATGCACTGCTGAGGGGAGCAGCGGGCGAGGCAGGAGAGGTCTGCTGCGCCATGTGGGTCCCCTCCCTGGCCAGGGACAGGGATCAAACCTGTGCTGTAGTGGCTGTGGATGCCTCATTGTGTGATGCCCAACCCCTTGCGCCACCAGGGAGGCTAAAAGGTAACTCTTATTATGAGCTTACTATACTCTAGTTGCCATCTTAAGCATTTTACCATACATTGGTTTATTTCATCCTACACTCCAGCTGTTGAGTGATTTTGAGGTCAACTTCAAGGAGTTCATCGTGGTCCTTATGAAACTTGAGGTGCAGGGATGAATGCCAGCATTGAGTTGAGAGGATATATAGGGTTCATATCATAAAAGCTTGGCCAAATATTTGGACTCATGTATGACAGCTTAACAACCAATATCGAAGATTATGCATTCAAGGTCAAAGAAAGACTGTAGTAATGCAGATGGATATTTATAAATGCTCTTACTTGGAAAGTGGAAAATATAATTTTTTCCTATCTACTTCATGAGATTATTTTAAGAATCAAAAATATGCCTGTGGATATTAATGTGTTTCATGAACTACCAAGTCCTAAGCAAAGGTTGATTCTCATGAGTTCTCAGGAGATTAAAGGGCAAGAGGAGTTCATTTTGCTAGTTGTACAATAGCAAGTGGTTTGGGGCAGAATTGTGTGGTGTCTGGGGATCCTGAGAAATTACTCTTATCCCCAAAGTTTGGCTGCAGCCTGGAATCCCTCTTTGTAAGGAAAGAAAAGTGTTAAACTGTATTCATGTTTTAGGATATTTCTTTCTGAAGTGACTTTCCTCCTTCCATCTGAATTTTACTTTTAAATATAAATGCATGGCAGGCAAGCATCCAATGTCTTTCAACTTGCAGAGTAAAATCAACACTTACAGAAAGCTTTCCAGCAAGCATTTGTAAGGCTGGCAGCAATGTGACTCTTCATCAGTGAACAGGATGGAGTCTCATTCCTCACTTGGGCTTGCAGTGTGAGCTCACAATTTCTCTCCAGATATTATCCCCTGGCCAGTGTTCAAACTAACTTTTACTGAAAGTCTGTCATGTATGATGTGCTGGACACAAATTATCTATTCCACACAGCAGCCCTGTTGGCAAGGTCACATCCCTGGAATGGGGCAGAGTTGCAATCCAAAGTTATGTCTACCTAACTACAAAATGTAATCTCTTGCCACCAAAACACATTGGTTTGCACACTTCCAAAGAATGCAGCCACAAAGTAGGATTGAAAATAACCAAGAGTTTTATTCTCTGCTACTTGCTAGGTGATATTTTGGATAAAGCCTTTTAGTTTCTTAGATCTCAATTTTCTTCTACAATGAGGGGATTAAACATAACTATCTTTAATATTGTTTTCCCACCATTAATCTGGGAGCCCAGGGTTTAACTTATGTATACCAGTGCTGAAGGCATATAAATATCCCCACACTCCATCCCAGACAGCCAATCGGCTGGATCTAAGTCTGGCCACCAATGAGGTGACAGGTATGAGAGTGAGGCCTCCCCACAAACCTAGCAGGTGAACCGCAGCTGAGGTTTTCCATATGTCCTTGCCCACAAGGGATATCAGAAAAACAAATACAACTGAAGGAAAACTTCAGCATATTAACTCTGCACCTGATTGGGAAATGTACAGCTTTTAGATTCCTTTCCAATGACACTGAGTGGCCAACTGCCAGAAAAATAACATCTTGAGCAGATACAAGATAGAGAAAACTGGCTGGGGGAAGGAAAATGGGAGAGCAAAAAATAATTGAGAATAATAATTGGGAGCAGCTTCAGAGGAAAAGAGGAGACATGCATACAAACATTCTGGCACAAAGAGGCATCTCACCTCTCTAGAAAACCTAACCATTGGTGGTATTCACATAACATCTCCTCTTGGAGAAGCTCAGAACACCAGAGCATCACACCAGAGTTCAAATGCAAGTCCAGAGAGTTTAACAAATGGGGGTGAGCTGGCCTGGCAGTCACTCCGCTTAGGGGTGTTCCTGTCGGAGGAAACGCTCTCTGCGGGAACATCATAGAGGCACTAAATCTAAGGAAGATCCGGGATCATGGTGCTGGGACAAGAAGCCCTTATGATCCCGGAAAGGTTGTTCCTTTTCCCTCCAATTTCCCAGCCATTTGCTCCTCTGAGTCGAATAACCAAGGACTCTACTTCATTACCAAGTGACGACGACGACCACTGAAGGAACCCAGCACGGCTATGTGTGTTGGGGTTGTTTTCCTACTCTCCAACCCACTGCTGTGGACGGAGGGGGTGTTGTGATCTAAGGTTTAAAGGTACCATTATGGGCACTTACTCTCTGCTAGGTGTCCTATAAGGTGCTTTCACACAACTTTACCGGGCAGGTACTTTGCTAATATTTTCTAGATCAAGAAACCAAGGCTTAGTGATGTGAGCAGTTCAAGTTTAATTTTTTTTCAATGGCATCACCACCCTTTCTGTTATCTCCTGGACTAAATGATAATCTCTCATTCTCTCTCTGATTCAATAACTCATGCTTTGGAAAAACTGAAACTACTAGCAAGTCCCTGAATGGAACTTTCTCTCTCCTAACCTCGACATCTTTGTAGATGCTTCTATCTTTGGTTGGAAAAGCCCTTCTTCTGTACTTCCATTGCTACTGTCCATCCCTTTGATGAGCCTTCACTGATTCCCCCAAAGAAAAGTAGATTCTTACACTTCCCTCTGCTCCTCCTTCATAAACTCATTATTTATACAAGGCACAAGCTGACAAGTTAGAAAACAGATATAATCCTGGTTTTGTATCCATTACCCAGGAAGAATTCAGTTCTTTTTTTAATGTAATTATTTATTTATGCATACAAGAGCTGGGGTACAGGCCAGAGGTATGGGGTGTGTGAAAGGAATCACCAGAGACAGAGTGGGCTGCAGAACAGGCAGATCAACTGAAGTACACTGCTGAGGGGAGCAGCAGGTGAGGCAGGAGCAGTCTGATGCACCACATGGGTCCCCTCCCTGCCACAGATGCTTCATAGTGAGGCGCTCAACTCACTGTGCCAGCCACCAATGAGACCCTCAGTTCTTCTTTGAGAGCGAGGCTGTGTTGTTGCTTTCCTGAGCCCTGGAACAAGTTATGTTTATCACTTATTTAAGCATAACAACTGTCCCAGGTCTTAGTGGCTGAAACAATAATTCATCATAGCCTTTATTTTAGAAATCCAGAAGCTGGTGTTCCTAGCTCTTGAGGGGTTATAGGCAATGTCCCCTGAGGGCTCAATAGTGCGTGCAGGGTCCACTTCCAGGATGGCCAATTCTCAAGGCGAGCCATTGGGTGCTGACGATGAGCAGGAATTCTTAGTTCTTTACCGTTAGACCTTTCAATGTGCATACTTTCTCCATAAAGCAAGAGACCCAAGAATAAGAATAAGGTGAGAGCCTTTTATGGCCTGGCGTTAGAAGTCACATACCATTATTTCTGCAACATCCCACTGGTTATATGAGTCAGTCTTATTCATTGCCAGGGAACATTACCTGGGAGGGAGGCAGGGATCATTCGGGAGCAGATTTTGGAGAAATGGTTATTTTAAATCTGTATGACAAAGTGTGCGATCATCCCCAAACAGCACAATGCTTTCCGTTCTTTTAAAAACATCAGGAGATGTAGACATAGAAGGAGACCATGGTTTTTGGAAAAAAAACATACTATAAATTATACAGAAATGAGTAACTGAAGGTGAAGTCTGTTGTAATATTTCAAATAAATAGGTTTGTTCACCTGCTCAATGTCTCTGTCTCCCAGAATTACTTCCAGACTCTTTATGGATGAAAAATCTTGGAGTACCACTAAAGAAAAATAACAGGGTAAAAAATAAATATGCACATTATTTGGGGAAGACAAAGCTGTACTTGACTCCTGATTTAAGGACCTGGTTGCAGAGTTATCTGCCTAACTATCTTGGGTTTCCTAAGTTTAGTCCTTTAGGAATTGGGTCTATCACTGCCCACAGGCAATTAGAGTTCTAAGACTATACGTGATAGCACAATGACTTGAAAATTCCATACAAAGTGCTGTAAGTCTTACTTTCCTCCCTATTGTAGATGAAAAAACGCACACATAAAAAGTTATCTCTCTTGTCACCCAGAGACCAAAAACCTAGAGGTTTGAGAATATCTGGGTGGGTCTGATCACATAGGGTGGAACATTGAGCATAACTGCACTTTTCTACTCTCCAGTTAGGTGATTTTTGGAATCTTGCCAACAAAAGCACATTTTCAGAAGGCCAAAGGCCAAAGAACTGACATTAAATTAATAGTGAAAATCCAAGACAGATTTGGACCTGAGTGTCTCAGAGGCCTCAGCGGTCATCACATAATTCCTTTCCACACTTGCCTGCACACAAGAGAACCACCCGTGAGCTGCTAAAATAGCACACGTGTAAACCCCCATCCAGGAAATTGCCACTGGATTTACCTGGGCCTGGTGTTTCAGTGCTCCCCAGAAGATTTTAATGGTCAGGTGGCTGGAGAAGCTCTGATCTAGCATAGCTCTCTCCTAAAACACCAAGCACTCCAAGGTTGGTGGGTGGAAACTTCTCTAAACCACCCTCACACCTATTTACTGTTTGACTTCAGGCATTTGACCAACACTAATTGAAGTTATATTAGAAACCAAGTGAACTAAATCCTGAATCATATTAACAAACATGTCTCAATACTTCATAGCTTTCTAAAGAGTCTTCAATTTCATCAATTCCCTGGAATTCAAAAGTAACTAGAAGATAAACAGGGGGTAGACAGGGGAATATTGACTCCATCTCATGGAGTAATGGATGAGTAAGTTGAGATTCAAGGAAACAAAGAGAAGAAAGCAGCAGAGGTAGGTTCCAAATTATGTGTGTCAACTCCAAGTTCTGTTTATTTGTTTGTTCACTCGCTTATACACACATAAAAATTCACAGTTCAGTCTTGATGATATATAATCTCTCCCCTCTTCCAAGTCTTCATACACAACGAAGTGGTGTGAATGGCAGCAAGAGGAGGACAAAAGTTCCAAATGCAAGAGTCCTACAATGGCTATTAAAGAGTGGCCTCATATATGGAAGGTGATTTGTTTTCTACTCAAAGTGACCTTTCCCTATCATATAGTCCAGATCTCTTGGCTTCAGGAATTAGGAGAGGATCATTTTGACTACAAATTGACCCACACAGTCCCTGCAGCAATGAGAGCAAGCAGGTCATCTATACTTAAGGGGAGTGGGTTTTCCTTGTCACCAGAATAAGGAACACAGGAGGAGAGCCATTAGGGGTCTTAGATGTTATGTTAGTTTCCTGTTAGTGATGCAATAAATGTCTACAACTTGTTAGCTTGAAACAATAGAAATTTATGCTGGAAGCCAGCAGTTCATAACTGAGGCATCAGGCCTTATGTCTCCAGCTTCTCATAGCTCAGGCTCTTCTTGGCTTAACGCTGCATTACTCCAACGTCTGTCTCTATCTTCACATGACCTCCATGTTCCATTTGGGTCTCTCCATTTCTGTCTTCCTATAGAGAGACTTGTATTTATGCCTTCCCAGGTTATTCAGGCTAAACTCATCTCAGGATCTATCTGTCAAGACAGTTTTTCTCAATAAGGCCACATTTCTAGGTGGACATTTCTCTGGAGGAGTCACCATTCAACCCATTACAGATTATTTTATCACTGTAAATTGCTTTTGCCTGTTTTCTGTCTGGTTATTCCTGGTAGATAGAAAAATTCTTATTATTTGAAGATGTATTTATGCCCAGCTTTCCTTCTGGGCTCACTTTAGTTCTTACTCTTTTATAACTGCTGCTTAGAATTTCTACAGAGACAATCACATCATCTGCATAAATGATAATTTTGTTCCCTCCTTTCCAATTCATAACTGCAGTCGACAGTCATACTTTTGAGACATGATTCTCAAAAAGCAAATTATCTTAAGAGCGAGTGTAGGAGTTATTGCTAACAGTTAAAGGAAATCAGATTTGCCGACACAGAGGAACAAAGAAAAAAGGTCAGGGTAATTCAGGTCACAGACTCAAAATGCTGTGATGTCTTTAAAATTATTTAATTTCCTCTCTTGATTTTGCCAATGCATACACCAAGTTTCATATACTAGAACTTAATTGCTGCTGGCCGTTCAACAGAGAAAGAACACACACAAAAATAATCTCCTTTCCTTTCAATCTGTAATAGTCGACATGATATTTTAACCTTGAAGGCTAAAATTACTCATTTAATTATTCACTTAAGCATGTTCATTGACATTACTATTGTTAAGGCAAAGCCTCAATGGCCTGTTAACCTTGGATGATGTGGCTTCATTGTCCCTATAGTCTCTTTTATGGACTGTTATTCTGTTCTCTACCCACTTTCTCTCTGGCTAAAAGAAAGCTCCCTGCCTACATTCCTTCCCGCTCCCCTTCTTGGTCCCGCTCTATTTAATTAATGCTCACTGTCCAAGCCCAGACTGATACCACTTCCACCCTGGAGTAAAGTCCATGCTTTTTACTCTTCAAAAACCTGGGTTCATTCACACCATGCATAACAACAGCAATTAGCCAATTTCTTATATTCATTTACTTGCTCAGTATCTGACATGCTAGACTGTAAACTGCATGAAAGCCAAAACTGAAATACATCCATTATTCATTATGCTATCATATGTCTTGCACAGTGCTCAGCTCACAGCATTTATTTAATTTTAAAAGCAGCTGAGTGAATGAAACATTAATATTTATGCTTGTTCTATAACACTATAGTCTTTCATTTCCCAATTTTTTTCAAATATCCCACTTACTTATTTTTCTGTTATTGTTATGCATTTCTTACATCTATTCTATCTCATTTCTAACCACCTAAGGCAGAGTGGATATTTTAGAGTAACACAATGTGTAAACTATCAAATAACAAACATTTAAAATCTCAGACAGATTGTGGAAGAGACAGTGTGGGTGCATATCATGATTTGACTGTATTTTAAGTGACCTATTTTACATCACCTTTCCTAGTGACCTTTATTTATACTATACGAGAGTAATAAACTTAATAACTAGCATGTATGCAAAGTCTTCTTTATGAGAGGCATTTATTCTCAATCCTCACATCTTTCCCCGAGCCTCAGAATCTCATCTTTACTGAGCATAACATAAATTGAGAAACCAAAACACATAATTCCTTTGTTCTGAAAAGTTTTGCAGGGCACAAACCAAACTTATCTAAGGCTTAAACGAGAATACTCATCAACTCTACAATTAGCCCAAGTACATAATGTGTTTCTTTCCTATCTATGCAGGTTAAAGCTAATGCAAAAATACAATAAATCAATTTCATGGCGGCAATAAAGCACAGTAATGATTTCACTAAGAGTATGTGAACACATACCCCTAAATCATACATCGTCTTATAAATAATGTAAGCTCATTATAAAATAACACAAATTTTAAATAAAGCCAATGGCTTGTTCGTACTATCTCTCCCACAGCATTAAGTCTCAGACACAATTTGCACGGCATGAAGGAAGACAAAATCCCATTCCAAACATCAGGTTTTTATCCTTCCGAAACATGTATAAAATGCATGATGATGGGTCCCCGACAGTGAAATCATTCTTTCTTCTTCTTGCTCACTTTTAAAGCTGTACAGTGATTACTGAGTAGCACCAGATTTCCAAACCTAAAAATTTATGCATAGTTCTACTTTTTTGTGAACTTATTATATATCCAAATGATCATATGGGATATGTTAACAAGTATTAGCAATAATTCCTCATTATGCTGGATTGGTCATTTCCACATGGAGGGAATTTCATCTTTAATTTGAAATGCATAATATATAAGAGGGGGGAGAATCTGGACTCCAGTCTATGCAGTGGACCAAGATAGGGAGAGGACAAAAACTATTTCAAATGACAAGAGTAAAAGGATGAAAAGTGTGTCACCCGTATCTGACAGCTGGACACCTGTCAGTTGCCTGTCCATACCTAAAGGATGGTCCTGTTGAAGACGGTCTGGCTATTTTCCCTGCCTGGTGGGAGAAAAACACAATACGTAAAAACTATAGAAACAAAAAGTTTGCTTTCTTGGAGGAAAAATCTTCTTAAAAGCAATGTTCTTAAAGATACAGTGGATGGCTTGCGAGGATGGCGTAGGGCATCCCAGCTCTGATGGAGACTGAACGTGTGCATGGCCCTTTTGCTGGAACATTCTTAAAAGAGATGTAAATATCCCACAAAAGAATGCTCTGTATCAGTGATTTCCTAACACAGTCTGTTAGAGCAAGACAAACATAAACAGGCAAACATCTGTATCCCAGTTTTTGTTTCTATTAAATTTATTGAGGTAATATTGGTTTAGATCATTACTGCCATAATAGAAGTGCAGGGTGACCGCTCCAGGGACCATTGCCATCATGTGGCCACCACCAAAAACCCACGGGCCGCCACGGTAGATGCTTGTGCTGCCCTGGTTTGGGTTGGATCTTTCCCATGGCATAGGAATTTTCAAAGTAACATTTGTGCTCAAGCAACTTTCTGTGGTCACCACTGGAGGCTGTTGATTGGGTGTTTTGTTTGTTTTGGTTTTGAGTGTCAGTGTGACTTGCAGATTGCAGTGTATTTGATGTGTTTTAAGGCATTACAGTACTATTCTTCTGATGCCCCAATATATATCACAGATCAGTGAAATCTCCTTCAAGTTGTCTCCTGTGTCCTCTTGATGTGACACTAGTAATCTCTGGTATCTTCTTGCTCTGGCACAAGACGCCCCAGGTATATCAAGTATACTCCCCACTACAAGCTAAAATTGGTCATTTCTCCAAAGAGTTCTGGTTTGTTTAAGCCAGGAGTGGATTTACTGGAGCAGAGACAATCCATTCATATTGCTGTACATGTAGAAGTTTGGGTAAGAATTCAGTCAAAAATAAAGCAAAATTTTGTAATGAAAATGGTTTGGAAAAGCAGGCTAGGCATCTAGAATTGTTTAAATGCCTTCTTCACTAAGTTATTCTAAATATAATTAATTCCTGAAATAAGAATTCAGCATTTTGCTGGAAACAGAATTTTTTTGGATCTAGAATGTGATTACAGGACTTCCATATAGCAATAGTTTGCTATAGGACATTTGGGAAAAACTCCCAGTAAAAAAACTTCATACAAATAGTGAAAAATAAATATGTGGATTTAGAATGAGATTGAAACAACTAACTTAAGTTCTTTTGGCTACAGTTCATATAAACATGGAGTTACCTCAAATAATAGAATA
This sequence comes from Galemys pyrenaicus, assembly GCA_019455555.1. Lineage (NCBI taxonomy): Eukaryota > Metazoa > Chordata > Mammalia > Eulipotyphla > Talpidae > Galemys > Galemys pyrenaicus. Next base: position 7,759,606 of record JAGFMF010011709.1, on the reverse strand, counting down.
AGGTCTATGTAACCAGAATCAAAATTTGAATAGTTTGCCATATTTGTTTAATTGTTTTAAGTCATAAAATGTAGCAGATGTACTTGGATTCCCAGGATACTCCCCCTCAAAGCCTTCCCCAAGTGAACAGTTAACCATTATCCTTAATTTTGTTTCTCATTCCTATGCCTTTTCTTTTAATACTGATCTTATGTATCTGAATTATTTTACATATTTTAAGCTGCATTTATATTGAATCACATGGTACATATTATTCCTCTTCAAGAGAAAGTCATTTTGTTGTACAGTTTTGAAGTAATTCTCAAATAAGTCTCCTTTAAATGCATTATTATAGTAGTTTGTCATATGAGAACATTTACCACTGTAGTAAAAAGACAAAAAGTATAGGATTTCATGGTCAACTTTTTTGGGTTAATTGCATAAAATGAGGAATGACTACTACAGAATCTAACAAAACTCCTGGGTACATGAGAATGCAAAACATAGAATGTTCTAAAATGACTAGTCACAAGGTTGAAAAACTGACATTGTGCTTATGTGAACCTGGTTTCTTCTATCTCTTCATTGCTCCCATGGAGATCTCTTCATCTACTTCCAGTGCTGAGACCATTGACACCATGGAAAGGAGCTACAAGTATGTGAGTAATTCTGATAAAGTGCTTCTACACCTTGATTAGTGTCTGCCTTAAGAAGAGAAAAACAGGGCCTCCCTAGTAGCATAGGGATTAAGTCTCAGTGTTACCATCAAAAAGCCTGAGTTCAATCCCCAACCAGGGAGCTGACTCACATGGCGCAGCAGACCTCTCCTGTCTCTCCTGTCTAATAAGCTGCTCCCCTCAGCAGTGGCTTTCAGTGGATCTGCCTGGTCTGTACCCCAGTCTCTGATTAACTCCCTCAACTCCCACACCTTTGGTCAACACCACAGTTCTTGTATGCATAAACAAAAATAATATTTAAAAAAAGAAGAGAAGAACATCACTCAGGTGAAAATACGTGAGGTGAGTTTCAGCTCCTAGCTACCAGTTCCTGCACCTAAATTGGATGGACTTCTGCTCTTCCTGAAACAGTTCCACAAGCTTTGCTTCTTTTTCACCAAGCTGCATGAATATGTTCAGGATAAAAGTAAACCTTACACTCAAAATTTATATTCTTTTTTTTTTTAGATTTTACTTATTTTTATGCACACAAGAGCTGGGGTAAGGGCCAGAGGCACGGGGTGGGGCGGGGTGAGAGGATTCACCAGAGACAGAGTGGGGAGAAGAAAAGGCAGATCGACTAAAGTACACTGCTGAGGGGAGCAGCTGGCAAGGCAGGAGAGGTTGGCTGGGTCCTGTATGTTCCTTCCTTGGTCAGGATTGAACTCACGCTGCAGCAGCTGCCAAAACCCCACAGTGTGGCACTCAATGCCTTGTGCCATAAAGGAGGCCCCAAATTTTATATTCTTCTAAGTTATCTTTGTTTTCTGGATAAAGGCAAACCCAGAAGGTAAAGGTACATTTATTGATGGGAGCTATGAAATAGTGTCCTGACCCTGATATTTAAATTGAAACCCTGAGCTCCAGTGTACGTGTATATGGAGATAGTGTCTTCAGGTAATTAAGGTTAAATGAAGTCACAAGGATGGAGAATGAGCCTATAGAACCATGGTCTTATAAGAAGAGAAGCAAGCTTCCCTTCTGCTTGCTCTTTTCTTCCCTCACCATCTGTGGACTGAGGGAGAAAAGGGAAAAGAACTACCTTCACAGCAAAAGAAAGTTCACCCTCCTGTTCTAATTGAATTCTACTAAACCCTGTTCTTGAACTTAGAGTCTGCAGAACTCTGAGAATAGCAGTTCCTGTTGCTTCCTCAGTCTATGGTTATTTTGTTAGAACAGTCCAAGCTGACTCTGGGTGCAGGAGCGCTGGAAGGGATGGTGCTCAGGTGAGAGCACTTTAGCCAGGTAGAAGTGAGCGGGGTCAGGGGACTTGGGGGAGGTGGCTTCCAGCCTCCCCAGCCCACTTATTCTCACTTGTCCGGAAATAACAGTAGATGCAATGCACCGCACTTGTTTAAACTTGGACTTGAATCATGACTAGACCCCAATCTGAATTTCCTATCTTGGTATCTACTTGCAGATTAATTGGTCCAGCTGATGTTTTAGCAGATATTGTTAGCAGGTAGTCTGAACTTGCTCTAATCAAACAAGTTCCTACTGAGTACTCTTCATTTCTCTTTGGTTATATTAACAGAACCATTCTGTTTGAGCTCCCACGGCGCCCTCCCGGGATGAACCATGTGCTGGGACCACTCCCCTGATGGCTTTGGTCCTCACACATTCCACGTCTGTCCCTTCTACACCTTGCCCAGGGAGCTTGCAACACAAGTAGGGCTGTGGAGGAAGGTCACCGTGTCTAGGGCAGGCTATGGAGCTAGGCTCAGAGAAGGGCATGTGTCCTTGCTGGAAGTTAATAGAAACCACAACACTAGTCCTTGTGCAGTGTCTAAATGGTGACTCATTCTTGCCAAGTCCAGTCAGACTGGCAGCAAAGTCCTTGTAATTGCATCACCAACAATTCACCTGCAGTCAGCCCTTACCCAAGCACCTCCTGTACAGGGGCTAGAGGCCCAAGGACGCAAAGACTGTGCACCCCGTTCATACCTGCCGCTACCTGGGCTGCACGCATGGCTGCAAGCCTGCAGGTTCATGCATCAGGTGGGAATCCAAGACCCAAGAGTCACAACCATATTCTAGGCAACCGATTTTGAGTTTACATGTTTGGCCTTGTTGCCAGTTTTAGCAGCATTGCTTCTTAAATCCTGTGATTCTTTTTTTTTATTTTTTTGCTGAAATGTCTTATTATTTCCTTGACGATATGTGTTGAAAACCTCCCTTGATTATCTCTGAATCCATTTTATTTTATGTCTCTGCATATACTTACTAAGGGTAAGAAAAATCTTAGTTAAAATAATTTTGAAATGCTGCCCTGCCAGGCTTTAAGGTGAGGTTAGCATCACTTCTAAAGAAACACATTTCTTAACTAAATTAATAAAGGTAGAAACAGCAGGAGTTTTAAAGTTCAGTGTTTGAAACTGGTTACTTCTTTCATCACAGTATTTTGAACTATAAGCAGAAAACTCAACAATTTAAATGGATAGAATAATTCAACAAGTATTACATGTAAAATAACCATGTTTGTTACCAAGAATGCCTAGAATAAGACGCATCTGCACAAAGGTAGCATAGCTCTCAGAACAGGTAGAGAGCATTTAGTAGGATATTTAGCAAAAGCAGTAGTGCCAGGGGAACCTGATTGTTCTACATAGGAACTGAGATTTTGGATATGAATTACTTAATCTCACCGAGCTGCTGTTTTTTAAATTATTTTCAATGAAGTTTAAATAATATTGTTAACTTGGTAAGATTGATATGATAGTGAAATAGGATAAAACCCTTGACTCAACATAGGTATTTTGCCAATAGTAGTTTTCTTGATCTAGATGTTCAATAGGAAGGTTTTAAATGTGGGGAAAACCCCAAGACAAGAATCTTGTCTTGAAATGTACCAATAAATACACAAAAAACAGTCACCAACTGTTAACAGTGTGGCCAATATTTCTATGAATTATCCAACACGATTAGTTAATCCTGCAAAGATTTACTCATCTCATGAACCCAAAATGTATTTACTTTAATTGTATCCTCTTTATTAGTAAATTTGACCACCTCCCACCATCACCATAACCACTGTTTCTTATTCTTTGCCTTCACCTTGTTCCATGTTGACACTGGTATTTTATTTCTTGATTTGTTATATTTATTGTAGGCTGAGAAAATTGATTTGAACAAGTTATGAAAATTTTGATAAGTAAAGGTAGTTCAAGAAAGGTGAATGGTACATCATGCTAATAATAGCCTTTATAGATGAAGAAGAAGTTAAAGTTAAGTAATTTAATTCAACTTTCACACTGGTTAGTTAGCCAGAATTTTTATCTAGAACTGATAGAAAAAGACCATGCTTGAAAAGATTAAGCTATTTGCTCACATGCCAAGAAATAGAAATTAGCAGTATCCTGGGTGTGTGTGTGTGTGTGTGTATGAGATTTTCCAGCCATTCATCCATTAGTCATATAAATGTGGGCAAGTTATTCAAACTTCATAAATCTCACGTCTTTCATCTATAAAAGGGGAATGATAAATAATTACTTCTCAATACCTAGGTTTATTTTCATCTGTGATCCTCATACAGATGAAAGGCAAAGATTGTATGTCTTTTTGGTCGTTATAAAGGTGACATGAGACCCATTCTCCTTTCCCTTTGCCTTAGCTTGAGGTGAGGACTACTCAGTTAAACATCATTGGGATAAATGAACAGGTTTCTTTCATCCTCCTCAACTCACACAGCAGCCTGATCCAGTCTCCACCTAAAATATGGGTGGAATTTGCAAAAATTTTTGGATGGATGTTCCTCCTGGGGAAAAACTTTTCCAAAATTGAAGTCTCAAATCTTTATTATATTCTGGTAATGACTCAGTGGTCTCTTGGCAGAAGGGACAAGTTTCCTTTGGTTCGAACACTTCTATAGAGGTTCTGATTAATCTATCCTATGGTCTCAAATCCAAATAACATATGCAATCTTTGGCTAAGAAAGCTCACCCATGGTACTATAACAATAATTCTTGTCCTTGTTTTCATATAGAACCTTTTGGAAATATTCCTATTGGAGCCAAATTTCTATATTTCGGAAACTTGGCCTAAGAATGGATAATGATGGCTGAGCTATGCTGGGATTTTCCTTTCTGAGGCAAATGGAGTAGGAGAATGGTTGTCAGACTATTTCTTAAAGAATGTTATGGGACATCCCAATTTAGCCCTTTTCCCGACTGTCATGTCAGAGCATATATCCCTTTCAAAAACTTTTTCCTGATCACACAATTTCAAGTACTCACCCCCAGCAGCCTCTCTGCAGGAAGAGCCAGGTAGTAAATACTTCAGCTTCTGTGGGCCCTTTAGGTCTCTGCTGCCATTGCTGAGCTCTTTGCTTTGTAGAATGAAAGAAGCATTAGACAATATGTAAACAACAGAGCATGGCTGTGATCCAAGGAAACTTTAGTTTTATGGACTCTGAAATGTGAATTTCTGGTAAGTTTCACATGTCAGGAAATATTATTCTACTTTCATATTTTCCAATACTTGGGGAAAAAAATACAAGAACAGACAAAACCAGGGAATGAGCTGGAGTTGGTCAGGCAGCTATTGTTTTAGATCCTTTGTTCTACAACATTTAGTGTTTGTTTTTTTTTCTTTTTTTAAACATTTGTTACTATTTTAAAGAAACTACTGATTCTTTTTTTTTATATCCATCCTCTTGTGCTGCCACCCAAGATCTGTCTCTGTAAAGCAAGGACACTGCCCGTGCACCCCTGAACAAAGCACCCAAGAAACTCAGTAAGCATACTGAATGTCTACATCTGCAATTTTCTGATAACTCAGTCCTTTTACTTCCTTTAGTACTAAGTGATTTTTATTTTTTCGTACAATTTTTTTATTAAAATATTTTAAAATTTACATATACTTGCCATTAATTGTAATCCCCATGTATTCCCCATCACCATCTCACCAGTGCACCATCACC
>JAGFMF010011709.1:7648428-7749412 GCA_019455555.1 Galemys pyrenaicus | reverse complement strand
CCCGCTCTCTGTGGTGAATCCTCTCACCCCCCCACACCTCTGACCTGTACCCCAGTGCTTGTATGCATAAATAAATAAATCTTTAAAAAAAAAAAAAAGTGAAACATATATATTTAGACCACCATGGATGGACTGTAGGGGAGGGTAGTAGGTGAAATAAGTCAGAAGGAGAAAGACAAATGGCAGATAGTGTCACTTCCGGGTACACTGTAGAGAAACAAAACAAAGGGTGAAGCAACACTGAACCAATAACAAAACCTAGGACTGACTGTGGAACTGAGGACCCCAGAGAGCCTGGAAGAGGTAGGGGCAGAGCAAAGAGGGGAGGAAGCACAACGGACTATGGTGGTGAATGCCTGGTGGTGAGTGTAGTATGGTTGCAAGCTCCTGGCATATGTGTCTATACATCTAGATCATACACAGCGGTGTCAGCCAATGTCACTAAAATAAATGAATGAATGAATAAATAAATAAACAATGGTACTTTTTCTGAGTCAATGGTTTATAAGATCATTGCATTAAATGACCATATAATTACGCAAGTTTTCCTCGTCTCATTAATATTTGTGAGACCCATCTAGCATTCATTTCTCTAGTAGGAAATTTCTAGGAATCAAGCACCAAAGAAATTTAAAGGAAAAATAATGAATGCTAAATTAAAAGAGCAATAAAAATGGGATGTTTTAACAGTAAAGCAATGGCAACAAGAGAATGGCAATTGACACTTACTAAGGTCTTATTATAAACCAGCACTTTACATGGAATTCTCAATTTTTGGTATTGACCTATGCTCGTTTGGGAAACCTCTCTCTCTCCTGTCGGTCAAACAGGAAGAGAATATCTTCAATCTGTCATGCTCGCCATCTCTCATGTAATATGGGTTTACTAGAGGCAAGAGAATCTCTTAACATATATGGTGGGGTTTTAGGTTTATAAATTAGAAACCACAGCCTTTTTAGGTGAGATGAATGAGAAAGTCACTTTGAGGAAGTCACATTCGACTTGACATATAACTTAATGTGCGACTTAAAATTATCAAAAGCTTTAGTTTTCCTTGTGAATCCACAATTTGGGCAGGGCTCAGCAGAGATGACTTGTGTGTATCCTTCAGCATCAGTTAGAGCAGCTGTTCTGAGAGCTGTAGAGTCCACTTTAAGATGGCTCATTCCCATGTATGGTGAGACAGGTTTGCTGCCTAGGAGTACAGCTGTGCCTAGGGCCTGTAGCCCTAAAGTTTTCTCTATTTGAGATTCATGGGATTCCTTAAAACATTATGACTGTTTTCCAAGAGAACCAAGCAGACTTGGTTAATGACATTGTAATAATGGTCTAACTATAGAACTTATATTACATCAATTCCACCATGTTTTTTTTGGTAAATGTTTTGCCCAACAGCCACCCTACACATGTGCATATTTAAGTTTAAGTGAATTAAAATCAAAATTCATTTTTACAATTATCTTAGCTACATATCAAGTGGCCAGTGTGGCCAGCACCTACATGAGACAACACAGAATATTTCCATCATTGCAGAATGATCTAATGTACAGCCCTCACTGTGAAGTTACACAGATTCACTCAAGTTGAAGAAGTGACCTAGATTCCATCACATGCTGGAGAAAACATCAAGGTTGCAATCTCTGCTGACATACATAAAACAAATGAACTCGGAAATGTTGTGGCCATCTTTGGGAAATAGAATTTGCTGCATCAATCAATAGAATTTATAAATATGAGGTAGGGAAAAGCAATAATGGTTGTGTGTACTACAGCTGCACATATGCCTCTCCTATGCAGTTCCCAGCCACGATGTTCCTAGGTATACACCAAGTAGGAACATTGCCAGTGCACACTGAACAACAAGATCAACAACAATCATAACATTACTTTTGTACTAACCCAAACTGAACAATCAAAATGGCAATCAGTAGATAAATGTCAAATAATAAGCTGAATCTTGGCGCTCATTAATGACAGTTCCTGCAAATGTTGCAAAACTTTATTTTTATTAGCTATAAAATAGAAACAATTCCATCCATGGAATTTTTGTGAAATTCATTAAAGGGGCATATGGATAGGTTAAAGTGCATCCAGGATAAGTTAACACTCTCCATGTGCTCCTCTTCATCTTGCCAGCAATAACCAGAGTTTCTTGGCATGCATGAGGTCATCAAAAATGTTATGAAACCAATGAATGTATGGAATAAGCTGATTGATTCATTTGAATTAAATTTACTCTCTACAGTTCATACAAGTAGTTTTTCAGAAGTTGTTTTAAGGAGTCTCCTTTGAGGACAATATCCAACACATCATGAGTATTTAATATTTGTGGGTGGGTGGGTGGATAGATGGATTATCTTCTTTCCTTTGCCTATATACAGATATCTACTAGTGTAATTCATGGTAATGAGATTCTATCCTATATTTAAAAATCTAACCACTCCTCACAGGAGCTTTTCTTAATTATTGAACCTGGAAAGATCACTTTATTTTAGAAAATTTTAGGAAAGTGGGAGAGGAAGAATCATTGTGGATCTAATAGCACACATTGGCCTACTTCTGGTCTAGAAATTACAGCTGGAAATCTCTAGAGAAAATGCACCCACATGAAATTCCAGTGTGTTAGGTTTCAGCAAAAGAGAGAGACCACAAGTATGACCTTCCTGTTGGTATTTGGGAACCTCCACTTCAGGTCCAAACCAGAAGCAGGAAGCTCAATGCTTGCTAAGCAAGAAAAGGAAATAGATTAGAAAATGCTCCAGCTTGAGGTTCGTGTTGGGATAGTTCTTCCTTAACTTGGATATTTCTTTCATTCTTGCTAAGAATCCCAACTTGCCAAAAGGGACACATTCTCTTCAACAGCATGGAGCAAAAATATCTCAAACACTTATTGCATGCTGCCATCCAAACCCAGGCATGTCTGTCTGATTGCAAAGTCTATTCTCTTTTTTATATTAGTGTTTTTGTTTTTGTCTTAGTGTTAGAGAGGTATGGAATATATTGAAGATGAAAAATAAGACAAATACAAATTAAAAAGCTACAGCTCAATGTTAAAATGATTGTGTGCCCTCATCAGCTTCAAAAAAAATGCTATTGTGTATTTATGTCCTTTTGATTTTGGTTAACCAGTTAAGTCTTCATGGAAGAAGCTACAGCAGAATGACACATGAATAACAGTAATGCATATCCCCAGTAAAGAAAAAAGGATTATCCAAAACCAAAAGATGTGAACAAATGTGATATTTTCTAGAGCCAATCTCTAGAAAATTGGGGAACAGGGGCATATTGAAAATAAAATAGAAAGGTATGGAACAGCTGAAATGTGTTAAACATCAACTTTAGCCTAAAACCTGCCCTTAGCTCTTCTTCACTTTGTTATTCATGTCCCTTAAGATTAAGCTAATTGTAGGAGATTAAGTTAATTGTAGGAGCTCAAACAACTACAAAACTCTGAAGTTAGAATTCAAATGTATTCTGGCTTTTCCAAGAACAATGCATTTTTTTTATTCTTTCTTATAGAGTTACAGACTTATAACCTATTAGTTTCAGGTGTACAACATAAAGGTTCAACACTCATCTATATCACAAAATTATCACCATAAATCCAATTAGCATTCATCACATATAAGTAGAAATATTCTTCCTGCACTGAGAAATTTCAGGATCCATTCTCCTCGTAACTTTCAAGTGTACAATACAGTATTATTAACTATAGTCCCCAACTGTATATCACCTCCCATGACTGATTTATTTTATAACTGGAAGTTTCTATCTTTCAACCCCCTTCATCCATTTCATCCCCCAACACCCATCTCTGACAACCACCACTCTGTGAGAGCTTATTATTTTCTAAGACTATATAAGTGAGACCACTTACATAGTTTCTGTCTTTCTCAATCTAACTTATGTCACTAAGCATAATGCCTTCAAAATCTTTTGAAGATAAAACTGGTAGGGTATTTGGGGGTATCCAAGGAGGCTAGTGGGGAGGGTTTTAAATGCAAAGTTAAACACCTAACTTTAATTTTTAGAGCACATTTGAAGCATGACTCAAGTGTGATGAAGACTGACAGTGCTGATGGTGTCAGCAAGGATAGTTCGTGCTTCGACCAGGGCTGTGTTACACGTAGAGTCTGGAAGGACCAGTTCACTTGGTCTAAAAGTCTTCAGGCCTGGTGCATGTGGGCTGTCTCTGGATTTCATTACTGTCACCAGAAAAGCGGGGCAGAGATCTAAGCAAGGTCACGACCAGAATCAGAACTGGAATGAACTCACAAGTCAGAGGGTTTCTCTCAAGCTGCTGACACCTCTTTGATGTGATACCTAAAGATGACACCTCCTGGTCTTCTGGTGCTTCTTTTCAGTGGAAGTTAGGAAAATTTGAAAACATTCATTTATCTTCTTCATCTGGGAGAATGTTCCCATTTGGGTATAAATATCAAAAATTCTAACATTTCTATACTCTAGATACACACACGTATTATACACCCGGAAGCCTTGACCAGAACATCTGCAGGTCCTCTGTCTCCCTGCCTCTCCATTCGGCTTTACCCTGTTCTCTTAGTCCTTGGCGCCTGCTTCCTTGAATGAGGAAGACATCCTTGAAGACAGAAAACTGTCTATTTTTAAAAGCCTGAATATATCACATCTATTTTAGGTTGCTTCCAATTCTCAGTATTTAAAGACTGAGAGATATATTTTGGCACCTACATCTGTATGCATATGTATTACTTTGTATTTTCCTAGAAGTGGAATTACCATTATCTAACATTTAAAATCTTTAAAACGTTTTTCCAAAGTATCCTCAAAAAGTTTCCATTTTTACCCTTTACCAGCAATTAAATACTCTCATGATATTCCAAAAAGGGTTAGAAAGCTTGGCTTTCCAGTTTGACAGAGGAGGGTACAATTATTCGGAAGATGAATGACTGACTGTGTGGTGGTTTTCACATTGCCCTCAAAGCCCTCTCCTCAGCCCCTGCTTGGCTGAGGAGACCGACACCGAGGGGATGCCCTAATCAGTGCGCAACCCGGGCGCCTTGGCCCCTGGACAGCACTGAGGGGAAAATGGAAAGTTGGAAACTGGGAGAAGCCAGGGAATTTCTCCCCTCTTCTGTGCGCCAGGCAGCATCTCTGACAGTGGCTGCCTCTCCTCCCAGTTGGTTCCAAATCCTTCCAGACGGCCCCTCCCTCTTTGTTGCCATTTTCCACACAGTGACCCTGCCACAGTGTAGATCCTGCTGCCAGACCACGTCACCGCCTTTCCTCTGATAAGTCCAGGACTTCAAGCCCTTTGTTCTAGAGGATTCCTGCCGGCGCTACTCTTTGCTTGTCTTACCGTGTCTTATTTATCTCCTAAGATTGCCTTAACAGCTCTCTCCGTTTCTGCCTATTAAATCACCTTTATTATCTCCCATTGTGGAATCTGAACATCTCATGTTTCCCTGGCTCATAGACTCACCCAAAGATGTTGGGCTATGGTGGCAAAGGGGCAGAATCTAGCCCTGCTCATGAAATTTGTGCTCTTTCTGCTCTTGGTGCAAGAAGTGTTTAAATGAAGGCATTCAGTGAATCGTGCTGATAACTGCTCTAGAGACCAGAGAGAGGGAAAACTGTATAGTCTGAAGTGGTCATAGAAGGTTTTGTGAAAACGGTGTCACTTAAATGAAGTCTGGGATCTCAGGGGTAGTTGTTAAAGCAAAGCATTCTTGGTCAGTTAAAAATACCATAATAACCACTGTAGCTGAGTGGCCTGCATCCAGCTCTGTCCTGACTTCTCCTTTTACTAGCAACCGTTTCTTAATGTGAGAAAATATTTTAAGAGAGTTTTGAATTTGAAGTTGTAAAATATATATTGTGAGAAGATTAGAGTATTTCTTTATTTTACTGTGCTGTTAATGGTGTTTTGACATTCAGTTGCCCAAGAAGAGAGCATAATCTCTCGGTTTAGAATCCCCTAAACATTATAATCTAGTCCAAAGTTGAATAAAGGAAATGAGAAATCATGAAACATGTACTCTATATTTTCTAAACTAGACAGCTCCTATCCTATTTCAATTATTTATATTGCCTGAGGACTTTATAAAGGTCAGTAACACCTTTATAAGAAAACCGACCTGAATGGGCCTGCTTAAGTGTTCACTTCACAAGTCCCTCCCTTGCCTAGCTGATCATTTCTACTCTCCATCTCAGCTTTTTAATTCTTTGACCCTAATTTCTAACCAAAGGGTTTTTTAGGCATTTTTTAAATGGCAACTTCTAGTTATGCAAAATGAAAATTCTATAGTAGAACCCAAGTGACTTCTACAAGATCCTTCTTGACAAAATTCATATATGATTTGTGTGTGTTTGTGTCACCTTTCTTGATCTACACTCGGGCTGTATTTGATCACTGGCTTCCAAATTCTTTATTTCTTTCAGAACAGTCAAAAGTGACTGGTCTAAAAATCTAATTGACTGAAATGATCAGTTTTACCACAGTTCACTGCACTCACTCAGAAAACTGTTCTGAGTGGCAATTCGAAAGAGCTGTTCTTTGAAATTGGCTTTTTCTGAGTATTCTCCTAAATTGCAGTTGGACCATCAATGCAACAGGTTAAACTAAGCTAGCTGAGAAATTATATAGGTGAAAAATTACAAGGATATGATCTTTTCACTCAGGCATGTAAAGATTTAATCTCCCAGATTAAAAACCCAGAACACAGTGATTATGTCAAGATAACAAGCTAACAGCTGGGAGAGTGCATCAGGACAGGGTTCCCAGGGTATTTTCAGGGGACTGGGTCTGTGGCCTAGAGAGACAGGTGTTTCATAGGGGAGGGAGGAAAGGGGGGGCAGAAGAGCCTTTCTCTCCATATCAGGCCAGCTGTGAGCTTATCTGTGGTATCTTGCATTCAAAGAACGGTTTCCCAGTGTCTGCTGAGGAGAAAGGAGATGAACCACCCACGTGGGAACTGCCCTGCCTATTGACAACAGAAAAAAATTCATAAAAGAGAAAGCAGGCTGGAAGTTTTGACTCCAATAAAGAGAGATATATTCTATTACAAGATGGTTGTCAAAGACATTAGCTAGACAGGTGATGTTCTCCTTTCTAGTAGGTCTCCAGAATGCACTTGATCCTGTTTCCTCAGCCATATTTCTCACCACAGCCTTTTTCTTTCCATTATTATTATTTAATAAAGTACCATGGTTTTATATCTGTCTAAATTTTTTTAACAATATAGGATGTATACCCTCAGGTGTGGTCAGTCATCTTAGAGGCACCCATAGTCCTTCACACAGTCCTGGTCCTCTCCCCACCTCCTCCTCACCCCTCGTTCCACCCACATGGTATAAGGGGCCTTTAACCAGGTCTCTCAAACTCACTGTTACTCTAGCCTTTCTACTACAACCAGCGTGAGTCCTCCAAAGAACTCTGCCCACCCCATTCCTGCAGTAGACACATGCACACCTTCCGGGTCTGCACACACTCCTTGACCCAACATGGAAGCCTCAGCTGAGGTGACCTCAGCCCACATTACCGATGAAAACGCCCATTCTGTACCCCACACACCTTAGACTCCAGTCAGTTAACCTGCATGGATGTGGTCCTTTCTTTACCTAAGACCAGCTCAGTTTGTACAAGGCTAATGAAAGCCTGAAGAGGAAATAATAGTGCTCCATATTTTTGACATGGCAAGCCCAGGGAAGGTCCTACAAAAGAGGCAAACAGAAGCTGCATGACCCAGCTCAGACCCTCAGACTCTCTCACTCCCTTAGCAGCCAGCGACTGAGGCCTGCACAAATGAGCCCCTACCCCTCAACCCCCGTTCCACAGGGAGGGAGAATGGATACCCCTCTTGATGGGGCTAAAGAAGGGGCATGATTCTGGAATAACATCACAGCTGGAAAGCCATTTTTGTAAAACACAATTTACCACAGAAAGGAAGTATAGAAGACTTTTAAAAAGTTTAACTGAGAAGGATAGAAAGATAAGAAAGAACACAAAACAGGAGCCGACTAAATTGTCTCTGACCTGAATGCATCATACACCCCCGGCCAATAGAGTGGTTTGGAGGCAAATCAGGGAGCCTTCAACTTCCCCGCTGAAGACAGTGCAGCTTGGTTGGCCCAGCAGAACCTACCACCCATGTGGGTGATCGTGGGACAGACACTTAAGTTCCCAAAGGGTGAGACTCTATTGAAAGAATCCTATCTTGCAATGTAAAAATTCATATTTCAACATTCATCATTAAAACACAGTGGAATGTAGGCAGCTTCTTCCTTCCTGTTATTTCCTGGGGCCACTGGGCAGCGTTGAGTAGTGGTACCCACACCCTGTGCCCCTGAGGCTAAGTACTTATGTGGAAAGTGTTCACTAGCCCGGTATGGTCTCGCTCTCATAGGCCCATCTGGGCCTTTTTACACAAGAACAACTTGGGTGTATTTAAAAAGGAGAGCGCCTTCCACACTTGGTATAATGAAAACCCCCAAATTCCATGACTTCCTCACTGGCTTCCTAGGAGGATGTTAAACAGTGGCCAAAGGTTTACCTTGATGCCAAGTCAAGGTAATTTGCGCATCAAAATTCATTTGCATGTGTCATTTCTGTGTTTTGGGTGCTGTGGTTACTCTCTCACGTCCTTCTGAATTCAATATCACTTCCTCAGAGAGTTCTTCCTAGGAACCTATTTCCAGCAGGTCCTCCTACCCCCCACGCTTTTCCCTGACCCTCTCCTGTCAGTCATTGCAGCTCTCACTCCTTATTCTCCCCACCCACTTCTTAGTCTGCTGCTGCAGCGTCAGAGTGCCCAGCCCATGGTGGCCAGGACCCCATCATCCTTGTTTTCTCAGAGGCAGCGTCTACCTTGCATTGTACCCTCTGGCATGCCGACATCTCCACGCATGCGTCAAGACATTTCCAAGCTGACAGGCACACCTGGAGAAGAGGGGGTCTGGAGAGAGAGGGCACTGTCCTGGTATGGCTGGACTGGGAGACCCCTGCGAGGGTTGGAGGCAAGGAGAGGAGCGATGACTGTTTCTGTGGCCTGCAGAGCTTCTTTTGTCCAAAGTGCCTGATGTGCTCTAAGTTTCATAAGAAAGGGTAAACTTTCATGAGGGTAAACTGCAACCAGGTTGGAGGGGGGTCTATTGCCAATGACTGAAGAGGAAGAAATAATGGGAGGGATGACCTATCTTCTTGGATTTTGAAGTCATAGTGTTATCCCCCTCTTTCCTGCTTCCATCACTCACCTACAAATATCCCTCATACCCACCCCCTCCTAATTGTCTTGATGCTTAGCTCCAGAGTTCAGACATCATCATCTCTTAACAAAACCACTAGGAGAGCTTTCTATTCAATCTTCTCCTCACTCCAGTTTCTTTCACTATACACTCATAAAGGATAAATCTGATCATGATTTAAACTTTCCATGGCTCCCTAGTGCTCACCAGGTATGGTCTAATTATCTCCCATCTGAACACAAGCCCTTTGGCTGACACCTACAAAGCACGTACACAATCAATACCATACCTATCGCTCCTCCAGTGCGGGTCCTATTGCATCATTCTTAAGGTGTTCCCTTGGCCTTCTCATGGTCTAGAATGCCCCTCTTTTTGCAAGATTCAGCTCAGATGTGAACACCTCTGTGAAAACTTGCCGGAGTCCCTAGGAGGGACTAGTTTTGTGCACTTTGTTGCCTGTCTCTGTGCCCCAAGGGCCGGGTCTCTGCCTCTCGGTGAATGCACTGTCGAACACAGCGTCTTCCTATAGAAACCTCTCATCTTTGCCCTCCCACTCAATTACCTTGCCCAGTGTTTTAAGCTAGCCGCCATCCCCTCCCTATTCTTTTCTGAAGCCTTCACCTCCAGCATATTTCCTGGACATAATAGACACTAATTAAATTTTTGTGGAAAAGATAAAAGACAATCAGGAGAAGGGGATAAAGACGAGAGGACAGGGCAAGCAGGAGAACAGTGCTAGTAGAATTGAGTGAGGTTGAGTCTGTGGTAACCATGGAAATGGCTTCAATGACTGTGGGACCTGCTGAGTGATCGACACCATTAAGTCAGGGGACTTGAAGCCTGGGATGATGATAACCAGAGAGTCCCTGTCATGGCCTGGATGGATTGTCGCCGAGTCAGAGTCTTTGGTTCCCCTTTCATAACTGTGAAACACTGGGAAAACTGGGTAGTCTCTCTTCTAGTGCTTTATCTGCCAAGTGGGATAATACTATACTTTAATTTTAAACATTTAAAATGTCACCTTGCATATATTTAAATGAAGTAAACCTTTGTAAATTGCTTAGGTCAGTGTTCAGTACTTAAAAGACAATCCATAAACACTAGGCCACATAAAAACTAACCACAAGCAAAGCTAAGACAAGGTCATAACTCAGAGGTCCACAAAGGTGGCCCTTCATTTCCCAGTCGAGGAGACAGAGCCAGATAATGATTTGCAGAAACAGGAGGAGAGCAAGCCCTTCTTAATCACATCCCAGCTCCTGCAGCTTAAGGTGCAGTGAAGAGGGACAGGAGAGGACCACAGAGAAAGAAGGATGAGTAATTCATCATGGTTAGAGAGAAAGCAGTGCAAGCCGCGAGTTTCTTGTGCTGCTAGCATCCTCCCAGGGAGGGGAATATTATTCCAGCAGATGAGAAATCAAGGAGGTTCCACTTCACGAAGAAAGAGTGGAACAAATATTCGACAGTACTGCCTCAGTCCTTGCCAGGACTTATGTCCTCCTGGGATGTACAGATCCAGGCCCGCTGCAGAATGCCAGGTAATGCCAGGAAATGCCCAGCAGTGACTGCAGTAGGGATGGCTGAGAACTGCCTCTGAGTTGAAGATACAGAGTCTGTCTTTGTCACAGTAATTAAAAGGGAGAGTGGATAGTGAGGCTCAAGATGCTTCCTAAAAGAACATGGATTGATAGTGGCGCCACTACCAAGTCCTGGTTCCTCTGTTACAATGAGCCGGCTTTGAAGGGTTCTTAGAAATGCATCAGGGGAAGAACGAAGTGTGATTCTTTTGAGAGCTTTTCTTTTTCTCTGTTTCTTTTGTGTTTCCCAAAAATACTTAAAAAATAAAGTCCTTAGAAAATTCAGTGGACTTGCAAGCGGTCGTTTCTTAAAGCTTGCTGGGCATATCCTTTCTGAACAGCACTGAGAACTATGTTCCTCCACCACTTATGAAGACATAAAACACAAAGTAACACTTTTTCTAAAAGGTATTCACTGGTGTCTCAATTATTGTAGGAAAATGTCCTGAAATCTTGGAATGTGGATTATTGCCATTACACAGATTTAAGGTCACTTATAGTTTATTCTAGAACAATATGTATGGAGTTATTTTTGAGAATATATTTCCTAGGAGAGAAAGAGGGGTGGATAGGGTAGGGAGAGAAAAAGAGGAAGGACTTTTCAGCAGTTCTGGGATCTTGTTTCTAGACCTCATACAACTCTTTTTAAAATTTCTGTTTCTCCAGACACTTCAGTTAATCATTGGTTCACTATATCATTTTGCAAGATGTTAAGAGCTAAGATTATTTTGAGGAAATGCAGCGAGCAGCTATAAGTTAGGTTGTTATGAGAACTATGGAACACTGCCACAGATTGGTCAGTGGTTTTGAGCTGAAAACTTCAGAATTCTGTGCAGGCAGCACGAGGCCTGTCTCCCAGGAGTCACGACTGACCGTCAGTGGACCTGACAGAAACTCAGAAGACAACGGGTTGGAATCAAGAAGGAAAATCCTGCTGTCCCTGGTGCCTTTGTGCTCATCCTGGGCCACTGGGCTGTCAGCGGGGCTTGAGGACCAGAGCTGGTTATCAGACTTCTCTGGAGAGATGTCGAGGGGAACAATCAGGGCATAAGGAGCAGCCTGGAGAACACGCAGAGTGAACGAAAGGACCCTGGTTTCATCACAGGCTGGGGCTGTGCACAGCCCTGTGTGCCTGCCAGTGGGACCTGGCGCTGCCTTGGAGGCTGACGTGCGGCGCGAGCCTGCGCACAGAGATGAATGTGCTGGTCCCGTGTGGGGCTGTTTCTCCCTCCTTGTCGCGCTCTTTTTAATGTCTTTGCATCACTAGAAGGTAGTCTAGGCAATCTCTTCTACATTGTTATTCAAATAGCCCTTTTCCCCTTCATTTGTCACTATGATAACCTGCTTCTATAGATGATTATAAAGTATCAGTTGAGTGAGATTTATCCTGTAGATAAATGATAAGACACTTTCAAATAGAAATTTTCTACTAAGAGGCAGAAGGGCTAATAAGCAAAACAATGATACATGGAATGGGAGGTGCTGAAACCCTGTTTTGCCATCGATGAGGTGTTTGCTGTGGGGTCAGGTAAGCCAGCACAGCCTCTGTTTCTTTTGTTATAGAATGATAAAAAAATGAAACAAATTGTGCATGGAGTGGGTTTCACCCAATCCTGGAATAAAGTGGATGCGCAGTCACAATTAGCTTTCTAACATTCAAAATATCTCCATTAAACAAGTATCAATGCCACTGATTTGTTTCAGCTGAATTTAGTCCTCGTGTTCTGAGGCCCCCAGCACAGCCAAACCTTGTGACCTGTAGGTAACGTGTCGGAGGTTGCCTGTGGATGAAGGGAAATCCACCTTGTGCTATGGCCAAGCAGTGGAGGGGGGGGGGAGCTGTGGATCTGATATGATAGACTCCACCAGGAAGGGACTTTCTTATTATCTCTTTGCAATTCTAGACCTTGAGGAACTGAAAAGAATAAACAGATTATAGTGATTTTCCTCCAAATGTACTCAAATCAGAGAGAGAAAAAAATGATTTATTGAGCAACTCCTTTTATTGGACAGAGTCCTCGTCCCCAGAGACTTACACACTCCCCTGGACTGTGGTCTCCTAAGCCTGGATTTCCTCATTGGTGATACTGGGAGGCCAGCAGACTCCTCCTTGGATGTTGTAAAGGTGAAATTCACGTGATAGAAGCACTTGACACATGGCAGATGCTTGCTAAATGATTGTTGTCCTCATTATTATTCTCCAGTCTACTAGCTGGTGGTCACTTGAGTCCAGCGGAGAAATAGGACAGGAGCCGGATGATGTTCTAGTGGTTTGTGGGCAGCAAATAAGGTCACAAGTTGGGAGCTCGGGTTTTATAAAAACAGTTTTTGGAAGAATAGGGGAAGTTCATAGAAAATGAGTGTTTTGGGGGCAGTGACATAAGCTTCAATGGCTAGATGACAAACCAGTGTTCCGCACACCTCTAACCCCATGCCTGTCTTTAATATGACTCTCAAAGCATTACGGGATGGATTTTTTCTGAGCGTTGGTGAGAGGTGACATACACATCTAAGTGCACAACTGGAGCCGAGCTTATTTGGCAGCAGCAACAAGAGAATTATATGGTAGAGTCTAGTTACCTTTTTCTATCTATCCCTTCACCGTGTGCTCATACAAAGGGCTAGTTTCAACCCAAACTGGTAGTAAGGCCTTGCCTTGTGATTAAATTCTGACCAAAAAGGTAAAAGAAGAAATACTTTTAGAGTTTCTACTAGGACTCCTTTAAAAAAAAATCAATATGTTTTTCTTTTTCTCTTTTATTTTTAAAAAGAAATCTCATCTGGTTGGCCTGCACTGAGAAGCAGTGGCTGGAGTTCCATCTTGGAATATGACATGACTTTGGGAATGGAAGCTAAATGATGTATTTCAATGATAGAAAAATTCTGGGTTCTTGCTAGTTGGACAACCACCATCTATAGTAAGACATTTTCTTTCAGAATCCCTTTGACCTGAGAGAATCACTTCAACCACAAGCTCCAGTCCCTATTGAAATATCAGGTATGTTCAAGAGCCAGAGTGAGAGGAGAGCTCTTCACTCACCCTAATAGTTGAGTCCTGGGGCATTAAGCTCAAGTTACCAAAACTATGCGCTGAGAGGTCAAAGGCCGCACCGTAGATTCTTTAACATAATAGTAGGGAAGATGCCTTCTAAGTCCATGAATTATAATTTCAAGTTTCTCTTCAAAAATATAAATAAATATTGCATCATCTGTCCACCTCTCCTATTAGCAGAACTTGTATGTTCTGTTTACCACATGCCAGCCACTGTGTTGGTCACTTAAATAATAATGCATTGATTCAATCATCATAACACACCTTTAACTTTGGCATACTGTGGACACCATTTTTCAAGTGAAGATACTGATGAGGGGATGGGTTAATTCACTTGTCCAAAGTCACAATGTCGATTATAAGCCAGAACTCAAAGCTGGAAAGTCAGTTTGGGGGTCCATGTTCTTGCCTGTGGTTACTCTGTGCTGCTTCTATGTTTTTGACTACAAGAAGAGAATCTCATCACAAAGTTGGCTTAGAAGCTTCTTCCCAGTTCAGTTCTACCTCCTGGTGACTTCTCTATCACTTCTTTCCTTGGAAATTCGTCTCCATTTCTTTAAACTGGAATATTAAAAAGACTTTAATATGGCTGCCACCACTCCTAAACCACCGGTTTGAGGAGCCTGGTTGGCACAACGCCCCTACCATTCAGGAGCATGTTTGACATTAACTGCCCTGCAGAAGAGCGAGCAATAGTAAGAGCAGACCCACTAGCCAACTAAGATCAGTCCGGACTTCTCCCCAAAGCCCCCAGAGCTTCAAATGATATTAGGTAAGTGGGAACAAATATGAGCAGAAAATAAGAGCCCCCATCAATGAATGCCTACTCTGTGCAAAGCACTTCTAAATAGAAACATTTTCATCATTATCTATAATGCTCAAAATCTTTGGAAGTAAATCTTGTAATTTACTTCTCATAGTTGAAAGGACTCAGTGCTAAGAGTACAGCTATTCTGGAATTTTGAGCCTATGTACAAAGTCCCAGTTTTCCTCACAGTAATAAATTCTGTATCTCTAACCCCTTGAGATCAAAAGTTACACAATCAATTCTACCCCTGTGTCTCTTTATTATGAAAACACTAAAACATGAAAAAGCATAGAGAAAAATGGAATGTGCACCTTTGAGTCTAAAGTCTTAGAAAATTAAAAAGGTAAATCACAGATACAGTGAACAGACTGGTGGTTGTACCCAGGGGTTGGGAAGGTGGGGGAAATGGGTGAAGGAGGTCAAAGGATAGCAAGTTCAGTTATAAGACTAATAAGTCCTAAGAATGTAATGTACAACATGGCGACACTAGTAAATAATGCTATATTCTGTAGGTGAAAGTAGCTCAGACAGTAGATCTTGAAAGTTCTCATCACAAGAAAAATTTTATACCTGGGATGAAGGATGTTCACCACACTTACTGTGGTAAACATTCACAACACACACACATAACAAATCATGATGTTGTCTACTTGAAACTAAGGCAGTGTTATGTGTCAATCATGTCTCAATTAACCTGACAGGAGGAAGTAAATCACAGGTGATCTCAGTCCTCCCTGACTACACTGTGTGTCCTCTCTTCTACCACACCCCTCTCAGCACATCTGCTAAGGAACATTCTTCTTGGTATACCGAGTCAAGGTGGAAATGTTAATAATCATTTTCATATCAAGCCAAATCTCACCGCAAGATATTGAAACTGAAGTCCAAATTTCTGAAGAGAAATGAATACCCCAAGTACAGCAGATCCCCTGACTCAGGTTTGGGGTGTCAGTTCCAGTGATCCTCTCACTGTTTCCTGCCACCCTTATTAAAATGGAATATGCGTTTACTGCAAGTATCTATTTTTGTTTATTTTCCTAAATCATGGAATCACAGTGATTGGGTTTATTTGAAAACGATGGAAGAAAAATGTAAATTTAACTGGAGTCAGTCTATTTCTTACTGCATCCAGAGATTACAAATTATCTTCTTTTCTGAGAATAAGTGGAAAAGTATTTTCAACCTTACTGAGCAAATCGGACCCAGAGAGACAGGCCGCGGCAGAAGCCCCTTTTTCTTCCCCTTTAAATGGAACCCCTTGTTTCCCTACATTCCAAAAACCAAGGGATGCGTCTGTACTTGAGGAATGACTTTCTGGTAGCGAGCCCCCCATCATTACTCAAATCCACTCAAAAGAGGAATGTTCCTTCAACGATGGGGCCTGCTGAAAAGCACTTAGAACAGCCTGGGCTAAGCAGGGCCTTAGATTTCATTTATCAGCGGTGGTGGTGGCATCTTTTGAAGTGGCTTCCTTCAGCCTGGCAGGAGCTCAGAGAACCACCAGCGTAGGCGGCATTGCCACCCACAGCCTCCACAGGGCTTCCCAGGGAGGGGACCCCCAGCCTCAGCCAGGTCTCGCTGAAACAAGGCTGCACAGGGAGAAGGGAAGAGTGCCTGCTGACTCATGCTTCTGGCCACTCACTCACAAATTATTAGGAATTTCCTGAACCAGAATTAGATGTATAACATTACTACTGACATAGGAAAGTTATGGGGTCTTTTTCTAAAGATCAGGAAAGAAAGCAAATCTCCACCAATGTTGTTCTAAGGACACACTATAGGTTCACTATGAAAATTTTCCATTAGGCCTTAGAGTCCACTTTCTACCCTTCTGTGCTCTGCTGTGCTCCATGGGAGGATGACTTCATGGAGATTGTATCAATGGCTCCTTGGCCACATGGAGACACCAGTGAGAAATATAAAGGTTTAGTGAAGAGTAAGAACAACCTTTGCCTGCCAGTGTATCTTGAATATGGTTGGTTGAATCTCTTTTCCAATAGGAGAGCCCTTATCAAGTTTTTCTCTCCATAGAGCAGACTTTTTTATTACTCACTGAAATCTTAGTAGGACTGTCAATCAGAGTGATATGATGTGGGCACGTGATCCCAGCAAGGCCAATCAGATTCGTTTCCTAGGAATTTGACTCTTATACCAGGTGAAACAGCTGGAAAACGACCTAGGAAAAAAAGATTTCAGTGGCGCATAGAAGATTATCACAGCTACTCTCATTCTGTTCTTTGAGTTCCAGTTCTTTGGTGTTTCCTTAAATTTTGTGATTCACCAACACCCAACTAAAAAGAAAACTATGACTAAAGAAACTGAAATTCAGAGAATTAAAGTCACTAGCTGCACTTTGTACAGCTAGTAAGTAGAAAATATGGGATTCAAGGTTCAAATTTATTTCCAATATTCCTCACTCCTTACCCAGAGGAAGTCCATGATCTGTACAAAATGCTGAAGCTCAACTTGCTGTTAAAAATGGAGTAAATTCACATATGATATGTGACTGATTCCTGAACACAGGGGAAAATATACATTTAGGAAATTACTAGGACCAAAAGAATTTTATTTGGTATAGTGTGCGACCTCCAGGAAAGAACCTATCACCATATAAAACCATTGTCATCTGCAGAGGACACTTCATTTTCACTTCTCTTTTTTACTTACATCTTCCACTACTAGTTCACCCTTCTGAGAGTAACTGGAGAAGAAAGCAGGTGTGTGTGTGTGTGTGTGTGCATCCAACTGACAATGTGATTTTGAAACACATGGTATCTGCTATAGATTGACTGTGACTTCCCCAGAAAGTAATATACTGAAAACCCATGAATTCCCACAGTTATGGTATTGGGAGCAGGGTCTTTGGATGCTGACTACATTATTAAGGTGGGGTCCTTATGAAGAGGGCTAGTAGCATGAGAAAGGGGGACCCAGGGAGTTCCCTTGTCCCTTCCACCTCTGAAGACACAGTCAGAAACAGAAAAACAGAGCCTCACCTGACATGGACTTCCTAGTCTCTAGAACATCAAGAAATACATTTCTGTTGTTTATATTCTTTCCAATTTATGATATTTCATTATAGAAGACTGGTAGACTAAAATGTCTCTTTTAATTTTCATGGTTATCCTGTGCAGAGATGACTTTGTACTATTTTTCAGATGAAGAAACAAAGGGTCCATTGTCTAAGAACACATAATTGTAAAAGGCAGAGTCAAGATTTACTCTATGTGTTCTTTTACAGTGCACTAATAATCTCCAACAAGGATGCTTGTGGCATCTTCCTATCATCACATAAATACTTCCCCTGGTTGAGAACCTCAAACCAAACAAATCTCCTTGAATATCTACACTATTCCCCCTTCGACATGGTGGAAGACAGCTTCACTGCTCTTTTTTAAGAAGAGAGAGATGTGTACAGCCACTGGGGGAGAGAGTGTGGGATCCTATGCAAGAAAATCCTGGTACCTGAAGATGTAGTCACTGACATGTTGCCAACTGCCTCTTGAAAAGTCAGGAGTGGGGAGATCCAATTGAAACTTGGGAAATACTGTATAATATTCTAATTTGGTTGACATTCAAATATATATTTTAGCAACCTCACATAATATAAAAATATGTTATTAGATAAATATTAGGTACATAATATATATAATATGGGAGCCTCCCTGGTGGTGCAGGGGTTAGAGACACAGCACTATCAAGTTACTGCCAGCCACTGCAACACGAGTTTGATCCCCGGTCAGGGAGGGGACCCACATGGCACAGCAGAACTCTCCTGCCTCATCTGTTGCTCCCCTTAGCAGTAGATTTCAGTAGATCTGCCTATTCTGCTCCCACTCTGTCTCTGGTGACTCCTCACACCCCCACACCTCTGGCTCACACCCCAGTTCTTGTACACATAAACGAAAATAAATTTTAATATGTGTGTGCACATGTGTCTATATATGTATGTGTGTGTGTATATATATATATATAAAATGGGTCTTCACACACATATGTATTATAGGTCTTCCTCTCAGAAAATCTACAAATTGTCACGGTGATTAAAAAAAAAAAAAAAGGAAAGGAACAGACAAAAGTAAACAAATCAAGCCCTTGAAATCTGACTGCAAAACTGAGACTGCCAGAGGGGAAGGGTGGGAAGTTGGAACAAAGCAGAAGCGAGCCCAGAGGACTATGATGGAGAATTACAGGTATTGTGGTGGTGGGTGTAGGGTGGTAACGTATTCCTGGAGAGGATGTTTACCTGCTCTAAATGCCATTTTATGGCTATATACTAACATAATTATGTCAAAGCTAATGACTGAACTACAGCTAATTTATGTGTCAATTGTTATCAATCATATTTGTTGTCTGTTTCCCTATTCATGATTGTGTTTAGTCTTTCAAAAGCCATTCAGAAAGGTGTTTCTATCAATTGGTATGATTAATGCAAGGAATCATATGTGATTTACCAAGTACCCTGGGGTAAAATTCAAACTCTTGCAATGTACAAAGAATATTCAGTTTTCCTATTGTAAAAAATCAAGAAAGAAACCCAATTAAATGATTAACAAAGAGAATAATCTTTTTAAGAGAACATGACCTGTGCAAAATGTATAAAAACCACATTCAGCAATTGGAAGGGCAATGAGATTCAAGGAAGCCCTAATGTTATCTTGATATATAGAAAAGCAAAAGCATGAGCTGTGAAATTAAGTGTACAACCAAGATGCAGACTGCATTGTATATTTTTGAAGTCTTAGTGCTTTCAAATAAATAAAATAAACCTTCAGACAAAATTAACACGACCAGTTTTTGATATGTTTAGTCACCTGGCAAAGTCTTATCATCTGTCAAAATCCACATCAAATGGCTTCTGTGAAGTTTTCAAATAAAACTCTCTTCATAGCTTCCTGTGAAACCCCCGTCTCTGGCTGTTGTGCTTATTTTACAAAATTGTGATTATTAATTACATATTAGTCTTTCAGTTAAGACTGTAAACTACCTGATAACAGAGCCAGCCTCTTCCACTTTTTTTTATTGTCTCACATGAGCATATTTGGCAATAAAAGAAATAATGAATGTTGCTGAACAAATACAAAGTGAAACAAGTCAATTAATGAGTATTAATTAAGCTTTTTAAAAAATTCATTTATTTATGCATTCAAGAGCTGGGGTACAGGTCAGAAAGAATGAGGTGAGAAGCTTCACCAGAGATAGAGTAGGAAGCAGAACAGGCAGATCGATGGCAATACACTGCTGAGGGGAGCAGCGGGCCAGGCAGGAGAGGTCTGCTGTGCCATGAGGGTCCCCTCCCTGGCCAGGAATCGAACTCACACTGTGATGCAATAGGTGTTTCACAGTGCCGCGCTCAACCCACCACACCACCAGGGAAGCCCTAAATAATTAAGTTTTAAGTTTGGGCAGCAACTTCACAACTCTGAAAGCGGCACTGGATGCAGTCAGAACAATTACTATGGAATGTGAGGTCTAGGGATTATAGGTTTAAGACTCCAAACAAAGAATTTTTCAGACGGATAATTCTTTCCTAACCTATTTGCCAATGGGGCCCCTGTGAATGACATACAGGCATAATGACACGCTGCCTGTGAAAGTAACTCAAAATCAGTTAATCCTCATCAAGTATTTGGATCCATGGAGATGAAATATTTTATCATTTTCAGAAAACGGTAACAATCATTTATGTTCTTTTTAACAGTTCTTTTGCTAAAACGTGCAGATATGGCTGATAACTTGTTTTATGTCTGCCGTTGAGGCCCTCTCAACTGGAAAGTTCTGTAGGGGCAGGAAGTCACGGGGCTGGTGATCCAGGCAGGCAGGGAAGAGAGTCCCAGAGCCCTCAGTGGCCTTCTCAAGGTTTTATTGATCATTCTCCACAACTAGCAACCAGGTACACAATTGGCGGGGAGGCTGGGGGACCAGGAGGCCGTGAGTTCTCCTAGCCCCCAGACAATCTTCACCGTCTCAGGGCACCCTGGGGTTCTCTCACGCCTCTGTTTCTCTGCTACCACTGCCACTGCTGCTGGCGTCCCAGCGACACTGCTTACATGCCAGTGTCTCAGCCCAGGTGTGACCACCTGCGCATGCCCATACCCTACTCCAGGTGCCGCCATCAGGCATGCGCGTAGGAACATGGAGGGGGGCAGGGGGGCCTATCATTGGCCGTAATGGCGGGAGCGTGGAAAAACCTGATCACTTCCATTTATCCTACCTGTCGTGTCCATTTGTGTCCATATCCTATCCCTTCTTGTCCCATTGTTTCCACTGGTACATTGTGAAAAAACAAGATGGTGACGCACATTTCAAATCAGACTTCAAGTTAGATCTGTGATGGGAGCTGGGGATGGAAGCAAAGAATTTTGAGGACAGCGGGGAGAATTTACTCAGGGCTTCCAATTAAGAAAATCAAAAGAAACCTAAGTAAATTGTTACCAATTATCATGACAGTAAGATATTGGGGTAAGAATGATTGTGCTAAGATCTTTGTCTACCCACATAAAGCAAGTGACCTCAAAGCCTCAATATTCTCATTATAAATTGAGAATAATGATTAATAGACTTTCAGGTGCTAGGAATTAAAAGGAATGACCTATCTAGAGCATTTGGTACAGCACCTGGCACGTTCCTTTTGGAGGCAAACGTTTGGCCTCACTATGTATGCTGAAAATGCGTGCAAGATTGGCAGTCCCTGTTAGCCTAAGGGAAGATTTAATGTTGCTTTTCACGTGGGACCCATTCCCAGCAGTCTTCAAGGGAAGTTACTGCATCTGGTCTCAGAAGCAGAGCTGACATTTTTGACAAAGCCTTAAGTGCAGCCCTCCCTGGGGTGTCGTAACAGAGATGAGATGGGGCAGGTGGCAGTAATTGGCATCACCTCCACATCCACTCAGGGATTGGATATAACATGGATTACCTCGGAATTCTCTCTGTCTCTCTTTTTTTAAAGGCTTCTATGAATCTTAGCTAGTTCTAAACCCTTTGATAATTATATCTCTCATCCATTACACAGCTGAAGGTGGAAAGGAAAGGCCCTATCTTCTTAGGAATAAGCAGATTTTACCCTACTTCTCCCAAAGAGAGTAGTGTGGGGTTAATAGCGACCAGTTTGCCATCACTCTCTTATTGCTCAGAAAGCAAAACCGCCCTGGGACCCACAAAAGCTCAAAGATGGCTCCATGTCACCTCTACAAGTCCAGACTCCCTGCACACACTGTGCCCCTTTTGTATCTTCCTATCTTACTTCTCATCAATCCTTCATCTTAAAAAAGCCCAGTCTATTCCCTCCCCCTTTATAACATGGCACATCTGCAGAAGAAGACAGTGAAGCTGAGCAAGCTTAGAACCCAAGCATGTTTCTAATTGTAAGGTAAATGGAAGTTATCAGACTTTTTTTCTACCCTCCCATCATTAGCATCTATGATCAACAGCTGTGGTCTTGTAGGCGTGCCTGATGGCGGCACCTGGAGGGTGGTGTGGGCATTTGTGAGTGGGTGCACCTGAGCTGAGACTGACCCTATAAGGGCAGTGTCACAGAATATGGAGCACAGGACAGGGTGTGGCTGAAGACCTTACAGCAGAGTGCGTTGGAGGACAGATATGTGAAAACGAGTAATGGCTGAGAGAGGAGGAGACCAGAGAGCCCAAAGAAAGAGTCAAGGTTTGTGGAGGACTTTGCATGAGCCCAAAGAGGCCAGAGAGCCTTTTCTGATGCTCTTTGTTTCTAAATCCCAACTTTGTTATGTGCAAAACTATACCGTCTCTAGCATGTGAGGGTAAAATGGTAGAAGGAAATATATTTTAAGGCATACACAAAGTGTGGCTGAAACAATCATTAAATGATCATGTCTGCAAACCGACCCTGCTGTCACCTTGAGACCAATAATAGCACATTGTTGCATTTCCAAAAAGTAGATGATAGATTGATAAAGGGTGGGTGGATGGGTGGATGGATGGGAGATGAAGGGATTCCAAAGTAATACTTGAAAATATAAAATTTGCTGGTTTCATGGGGAGACAGGGCTATGCTGCTTAGCATCATTCGCTCATTCACCTTCAACAATGTGCCTTTCAACTTCTAAAAGGCTAATTATATTCCCAGTGGAAAAAGAAGAGGATGTATCATTTTTCAAGGATAGTCATTTTTAAATTGTAGTCATCTCTATATTAGATTTCTTAAGAGCAACAGAATCAACATTTAAACACACAGATATAATATCTAATATATACATATGTGTATATTTATATAACATGAGGTACTGGCTCATGAGATTATGGAGACCAAGAAATCTCCTGAAATCTGCAAGCAATGGTAATTCAAAGGCCTGTGAGACAAGGAACAGACAGTATAGATTTCAGTCTGAGTCAGAGAACCAGGAGCATAGAGATAGGAGGAGATGAATGCATAGATTAACAGTTAGGTAGTGGATAAATTCAACCTTCTTCCATTATTTGTTCTATTTGGGCCCTCACCAGACCAGATAAATGAGTGATACATGCTTAGATGCCGGTGGCCCTTATTGGAGAGGGCCATTTGACTTTGTCCACCAATTTAAATGCTGACCTCTTCAGAAAACACTCACAGAGACACCCAGAAATAATGCCAGTTATCTGAACATGCCTTGACCCAATCAAGTTGATTCAAAATAATTAGCCATGATGGTCTCCAAAGATTTAGACTAGAGATTTGTGAAAGTGATGAGTTTGTATAGATGCCAGTGTCTCTCCTTCTGTAAGTATTTTTTTTTTTAGCCTATAAACTATAAACTTTATTTTGGAGACTCACGGCTCACCTTATTTCTATTGCATTATTTGCTTTATGGTGGTAACATTGGTTTAAACACTGTGTGATTCAGTGGTATCAGTTAACACCTCCTTCTGTGTCAAGATGATTTCTTCTTAGTCAAGTCAGCCATGATGCAAGCCTACTGCAAAAGACGCCCTCTTCTCACCTCACATCAGCAGTCACTGATTTAATAGTAGTTTATTAAACACCTACTCTGTCCATGAAATGGTAGGAAAAGAAGACAAGGAGATCCAAGTCCCTATTGTTAGATAGATCACCCTTTAACTTATAAAACCATATTCACACAGATTGAGATATTGTAACCATGAAAAAATATGCTCGGGTTATAAAAAATAATAGGAAGATCTACTTTAAACTGGTCTGCAGGCAAAGAAAAGACTCTGAAAATGTGTGTCTTAGAAGCAAAGAATTACCTTTCTGAAGGGGAGCACTGATTCTTCCTTCTTCCTATTTCCCGCCCTAGCCTTTCCTCATCTTTTCTTTTAGTTATGAAAAAGAGTATATAAAAGTTTTTCACATAAAGGAAATCCTAGACAACAAAGTTTCACATACTACTTGCAGCAGCAGAGTCCAGAAATAATAAAATAATATTTCTAGTGAAGTTGCACTCAGCTCAGCCAGTTTCAGAGAGGAAGGAATATTCCAGTCTGAAAGCTTCAATGGATTTGGTTGTTGTCAGGAACATAGAGAAACCAGAGAATACATTTTTAATGATAGTCACTAACAGAGAAGAAGTCTTGTCTGCAAATTCATAACAATAACTGTCATAATAACACTGAGGAGGATAATGGACTATTAACACCATGTGCCAGTTCCTGTTTGAGGCACATCCTGTGTGCAATGTCATTAATGCTGGTAAGAGACTTGAATTCACAGAAGTATCCAAAGGACTTTGTCTAACGAGCCATGAAAAACTCTGAATTGGTCTGGTGGGGACAAGTCTCAGAGGAGGTGAGGGAGATGGAGACATGGAGGAAACACGTCAGTGAGTGGAGGAGGCTGGGTTCCAGGCGAGGGTGTAGAAAGTAGGACTAAACTGGCTTAGGTGCAAAAGTCAAGTAAGGTGTGAAAGAGCAGTCTTAGTCTTAGCACAAATACTGATTTATTTGGTTTATACTGCCAACAAAATGTTTTTTGATAAAAATGTATTTGATCATGTAATTGAGCAATTACAATGAGCATTTATAGCTCTGTATATCACCATGGACAAAATTTCTGGACTTGGAGGAGAGTATCTGGTGTATGGTCAAGAGAGAGACAGCAGGCCCAAGACTGAGAGAGGGTCGCCCGTATTGTGATCTAGTCTGAATCTTTACCATCCATGTGGGAAAAGTGAAGACTCACAAAGAAGAATGACTGGTCCAAGGTCACATGGTACCCTGGTGGTAAACACATGGCAGACTCACAACCCAAGCTGAGGACCCGAGGGTACTGCATTTTCAATGTGTGAGGCTGTCCTATATCAGGGTTCGGACTGACATTTGCACTCCTTGCCCCTTTAAAGGTTAAAATTGGGTGCCCTCTCCTCCTAATCACAACTCAAGAAAGACATCTGGAAAATGCTTCCACAACACGAAGAAGAAAACACGGGCACATGGACTACTCAAGGCAAGTAGAGTGGGGGCTCTCCCCTTAAAAGGGACAGCAGCATTTCCTACAGGCAAGAAATTGTGACCGTCTAGATGAGGTCAGGCTGCTTTTCAAGAATCCTTTTCTCCTTCACATGTGAACTTCCACCAAGACAGAACTATCACAAACACCCATCCTTCCCCCCAAAAAAGAGATTCCTTAGATTTGCGCTTCTATGAAACATGGAGTTATGAATTATGACTCCCTATCTGTCTTCAAGGCTTTTAAGTAGGCAAAGGCTTTACCTCCATAGTTTTGGGGTAGTTTCTCAAAAAATCCAAGCAAACCGTTCAACTGTCAGTCAGCAGAATATAACACAGGGATTCTCCCTAATTCTTTTCTCCTCACCCAGGCATCTGAATAAACTGGGCTTTAATCCTGGTCTCTAAGTAACTCTGGACATGAAATATGGTTCCTCTAGTTTCTCATTTCCTCCCCTGTACAAAGATGAGCACTAATGCCTTTTGCTACTCTTTGTCTCTGCAAGTTTTTGATTAAGAATATGCATAAAGTGGCCGTCTGTGGTGGTGCAAGGATTAAAGTTTCAGTGCTACCAAGCCACTGCAGCATGAGTTCAATTCCCGGCCAGGGAGGGGACCCACATGGCACAGCAGACCCCTCCTGCCTCACCTGCTGCTCCCCTTGGCAGTGTATTTCAGTAGATCCACCTGTTCTGTTCCCTACTCTGTCTCTGGTGAATCATCTCACCCCCCTCTCCCTCTACATCTCTGGCTTACACCCCAGTTCAAATAAATAAATCTTTAAAAAAATAAATATGCATAAAAAATGAGCATGCCAGGATTATACCAATATTTTGCAATGAAGTTTCCAGGCTCATTCCCAGACTGTTTTCCTGTAAATCCTCATCCAATTTGAGCACAGAAAAGGGGATTTTCATATGTTAATACTTGCATAACTCAATTTTAATATTCCCCAGCAAATTAGAACACATTTGTACTCCATGCACTCCTTAGAAAAGGTTATATAAATCCAACAATTTTCTAAATTAAAATTACAAAGTATAATCTGCGTTAATTTTAAGTGAAAAGATAGTGGAAGAGGGGGGTGTAAGTCTCAATGAAACTTCATGTCAAATTGAACATTTTATGTGGCAAAAAGAAAAATGTTCCAGTATTTGGTAGAATTTATGTTCATCGTGGTGTGAGTTCAAGGAATAAAAACAACTATCAATCTGTATATAATTTTGAATTTTAAGAAAACCCCTTTATAGGTGGTATCTCACTTGCAAGCACCTTTTATTTCAATTTCAATCTTTAACAGAAAATTGACCTATTACGTGAGTACAGTTCTGTGCATTTTAACACAATGTATAGATTCGTATAATTAAGATTGGGTGCTCTCAGGCTATCTCTCTGGAACCACCTCCTTCTCTGCTGACAACCAAGTGATAAGTCTGAGATGTTTCCTGCACAACACTCTCCTTCCTTTTGAGAGCAATATATACATGGAATTATAGCTATAGTAGCTTCTGAAAACCGCACTATGAAACCTTCACTTGCTTCCAGGACACTTGTGAGCAGTGCATCTATCATCACTCCATTCTTTTTTATTGGTGAATAGTATTCTATGATATGGATGTACCACCATTTGTTTATTTCCACATTTAAAGGACGTTCAAGTCACTTATATTTTTGGCCAATGATGAATAGAGATGATATAAACATTTAGAAGCAGAGATTTATGTGAACAAAATTTTTCACTTCTTCAAAGTTAAATACTTAGGAAATGGGTCATATTTGTATAAATAGGTTTAACTTTATAATCAACTGTCAAGCTGTTTTCCAGAGTTGCTGTCCCATTCACAGCTACCTCTGCAAGAATATGTACACAAAACTGACACACATTTCCCTCAACTGCTCTTTCTTGGTTCTGCTCCACTCTCCCACACACATCCCAACCTGTTAAGCAAATCAAGCTAAAGGTTTTGCAAATCCCAGGTTTACCCTAATCGCTCTTACTTATGAGTCTTTGTTTCCTCTGCCTGAAATGGTCAATCTTTCTGTAAAACTCAGTGTTTTTGAGACAGAGTTCTGGTTGAGTTCTTTAAGTCTTCCTTCACCTGCATTCTAGCAGAATAATGCTCTTTGCAGTATTTCTTGATCTTGCTTCTTCAGTCAAATCCTACAAATGAGGGGGCGTCCATGGTGGTGCAAGGCGTTAAGTAAGCACTGCACTATGAAGCATCTATAGCCACTGCAACACGAGTTCGATCCCCAGCCAGAGAGGCAACCCACAATGTGCAGCAGACCTCTCCTCCTCACCCCCTGCTCCCCTCAGCAGTGTACTTCAGTCAATCTGCCTGTTTTGCTCCCCACTTTCCCAATCTGTCTCTGTGAATCCTCTCACCCCCCCACACCTCTGGCCTCTACCCCAGTTCTTGTGTGCATAAATAAAATCTTCAAAAACAAACAAATCCTACAAATGAGACAGACACGAACAGTTCAATGTTCTACATTTGTTCATTCGCGACTTAGTGACAAATTTAATAAATATGTATTGATGGTCACTGTGCTCTAGGTATGACCTAGATCCTGATGCTAGAACCCAGCCTGGTATCTGACATAAGATAAGCAGTCAGGAAAAGCTTCCTGGACACAAAGCCTTTCACATGGCCAAAGCTGCCCCCTGCTTCAAAAATTAAATGACTACCAATGACTCATTCTGCCACCTCTCAGTTAAGCCATACCTCACCTCAAGGCAACTGCATTACTCTAAATCTCTCATTGGCAGAAAAAGACTCTTGTTAATCCTTATGAACTGACATGCATTTGTTCAGTAAGTATTTGTTGGAATGCACTGACTTGGTTAGTAAAAACTGTATTTTACAGTGGTAGTTTTGTCATTTGATACGAAACCAAGCTGTTTTTAAAAAATACTTTATTAGATAATAAACTTTTTGTTTTTATATTGAAAGATTTGGTCCAACAAAAATTATGTTTCCTCATCATAGTCAAGTTTTCCTCAACATAAAACATCCTGTCATTTCATATTTCACACAGTAAGCATATTTCCACTCTGGCTTCTCATTTTCTTTGGCATTTGAGATTTGCTTAAATAATTGACTATTGTCTGAAACAGCAATTTTTAATGCCTATGTAGTGTCTAGATAATAAGACATTGTAGTCATCCAGTCATTTGGTTCAAATAGTCGGTCGGTTTAATAAATATCTGTTAAAATTTTTGACTCAGTAGAATTTACTCCTCAAACACCCATTGAGTGCCAGTACCATCTGAGGTATTGGGACCATGGAGATGAATAACACATTGTCTTGAACATTCTGAATAAGAGAAGGGCACCATGTAATCTGGTGCAGGAAGGATAGCGACAAATGGTTACTAAATGAATGCATTCCACAGAGATTTGAAGATTACCACCTACTTCTATATCTTTGGCTGGTATTCTTTTGTTTCAAGTTCAACAAATGCAAGTCCCTTAGGGTTTCTTATAGCTTTATAATGAAGGATGTTGGATTTCAACATTCCCACATTTCCCAGATCCTTTCTGAACCTAAGTGTGATTAATATTCTTCTGAAGCACCCTTCAAATGAAATTAAACATAAACAAGAAAATGCTTCAAAGTGGTACACTTAAATTAAATGTTTTATATTACAAATTTGCTTAACAAGAAACCTAGAGTAGTAGATATTCTCTCTGTCCTTATGTTACACCTAAATTAGAGTGTAAGTAGACAGCGACATCAACAACAGCTGTCTCTTTCCACATGGAGCTCCCAGTCTAAAGTGGAAAATAGACAGAAAAACATGTGATTACACTATGAGAAACACAAAGAAGAGGAATTCATTTTGGAAGGCGTGAATAGGAGTGACTTCATAGAGAAAGAGAGACTTTAGTGAGTTTTGAAGGATTATTAGGTGTTTTTCAAACAAAGGACTAGAAGGATTTGAGAGAAAGGCAAGATATTAGAAACAGCATGGGAGTTTGAGGAAACATAATATTTAATGATGCCTTGATGAGCTTGTGGAATATATATGGAATCTTTCTCTGCTTCCTTTTTTCCATGGATATATTTAAAACACCTGAAAGGTGCCTGATTCACAGGGGTGTTCAAAAAATATTTAGTAAGTGAGAAACATGAAATATTGGCAGGACTCAAATAATAAAGCACAGTAACAAAGGATTAGCCATGAGGAGGAGTATTCAGGATAGGGTCTGGAGTTGAAGGTGGAAGGAAACATCTGATCATCAGTTCTTAGATACCAGGACTCTGGCAGACTGCAGTGAGTACATCTTCAGTGGGTAGTCCCCTGACACACATAAGAACTCAATAAATATAATTTGCAAAAAATAGAGCTTTTCCTCCCAACATGTGACTGGCACTTCTGACCCATGAACATAGGGTAGAAACAAAGGTGATGGAAAAAAGTCACTAATTAATTTTTTATATTCAACAATTTTAATTTTTCTCATCCTGGAAGAAGTTCAAAAAGAAGTAAATTTGAGCACATGTGATTGAATGATTTCTAGTAAAGGCACCATGAATACACAATGGGAAAAGCACAGTCTCTTAAACAAACAGAGGAGACTGGGAAAACTGGATATCAACATACAAAAGAATGAAACTGAACCCTTATCTTAAACATAGAAGTCAAGTAAAAATGGATTAAAGACTTGAACTAAAGACCTCAGAGCATAAAATTTCCTAGAAGAAAACAAGAGAACAAACTTCCTGATATTTGCCTTGGCAATTAATATTTTGACTTGATATTATAAACGAAAGCAACAATAAACAAGGTTAATCAAACTAAAAAGCTTCTACAGAGCAAAGTAAACTTGTCAATGAAAATACAGGCTATGGAATGGGAGAAAATATTTGCAAGCTGCATATTTAATAAGGGCTTAATATCCAAAATATACAAGGAACTCATATGACTCAATAGCAAATTAAATAAGTAAATAAAATAACTCAGTTAAAAATGGGCAAGTATCTGAACATACATTTTTTTTTCCCAAAGAAGACATGTAAATGAGTATTAGGTGTATGGAAAGGTACTGAACACTACTAATTACCAGGACAATAAAAATGAAATCCACAGTTATCACCTCTATTATCAAAATACAATAAATACAAAATGCTGATAATGATATGGAGGAAAGAAAACACTCGTGCTCTCTAGGCATGAATGCAGACCAGTGCAACCACAACAGAAAACAGTATTGAAATTCCTCAAGAAACTGCAAGTAGAACAACTATCAATCCAGAAATCTCACTGCTGGGTCTAAAGGAAAGAAAACCACTATCTACAAAAGACATTCACCCTCATGTTCATGGAAGCATTATTCACAACAGTCAAGGCGTGGAAACAACCCATGTGGGTAGCAACAAATGAATTAAGAAAATGTGACAGTGGAAGAGTATTCAGCTATTAAAAAGAAAGAAATTCTGCCATGGATGACACTCTCTCGGTTCTTGGAGAGCATTATTCTAAGCCAAATAAACCAGACTGAGGTTGGGAGGAAGAGCAGAGAAAAGGGTGTGAACATTTTGTTAAAACTGAGTAAGATCTGAAGGCCTACTGGACAACATGGTGGCTACAATTGATACTTTATTGTGTAATTGAAATTTGCTAAGAGAGTAAATCTTAACGATTCTCACAAAGGTGAAAAGGTAAATACTTGAGATGATAGATATGCCAATTAACTTCACAGGGGGATTCTTTCACAGTGGATGCATACATCAAATCATCACATTGTATGTTTTAAATAAAATACAATCTTAGTTTTCACTTATAAACACATCTTACTGACCTGGAGTAAGCCAATCTGGGATTGTATTTCAAATTCTGCATTCACCTTTGGTGATATCATCTCCCCAATTTCTATTTAGGCACTTCTGACAAGGGTCGGGATGCACTAGGGCTGGTAGGTGTCGGAAATTTTGCTAGCCGGCTGTTAAATATAACCATCCTGGAAACCAATAATGGAATTTGCACACAGCAAAGATCAACAAAAAAAAAGATCAACTGAAAACAGGGTTGTTTTCAGTTTCGTTTTTGTTTTCTGAGAGCCACTTTATACCACCTGAGTGGAAATTTTATTATAAACTTCATTTTCATAGAAAATAATGGATTTGCTCAGAGTATACACTTTCCTAGGAAAAATGGGAAAGGAAATGACAAAGAGCATGAGCATTCTCCAAAGCCATCTTTGGCTGCATTACCTCATATGATTGCCCTGTTGAATGACCAGAACTCGAGCAGAAACAAAGCACCGATCTTCCCCCAAGGACAGGCAAAGAGCTTGCCATGGGCATCTTAAATCTTCCTTAAACATGTATAATTAAGTTGTAACACACAGGGTGTGATATCACTGAGAAGAATGTTCCAGGGTAAGTTGATCCAAGTCTGTAAAGTTATAAAGATTTTCCTATGTCAAGCAAAGCTTGTTGTCCATGGTGCATGTAGAGCTATGTTTGCATAGTGAACTGTGGGTTGCACAACATTCAGTCCTAGAGAAACTGAAAGGCCCTTCCTATAGAGTGTCCAACTCCCACAGCTCCTATCTTAATCAGATTAGCCTTTCTAGCAATTATGAAGAGCTATTTAATCGTAGCGAGAGTTTGTGAAACTCTTCAATGCTCCCAAATCTGCCCTACATCTTGAACAACAACCAGCCCTCCTGGATCCTCTCATGTTGCCACAACCTCCTTTCATCCTCAGCCATCCTTCCTCAGTACTTTATAATCACTTCATTCTGTATTTTTTGGCTCTTCCCCAGGTGAAAGAGAAAAAAAGAAGCCAGCTTCAGAGTGTGTCTTACTTAGGAGGAATCTTTGCTGGAGAAATGGCCTTTGATTTTTGAGAAAGCTTAGAAAGATATGTTACATGACCTTACAGCCGTGCATTGAGATGAAATTCATAGACTTGTCAATGAAAAGTTGATCAATCTTGGGGTTAGACTGAGTGCTTCCTTTTCTCACCTCTGAGATCCTGACCAACCCATTCAAACTCTCCCCTCTTTGGTGTTCTCATCTGGAAAATGGAGATAAAAATAAACAGCTCAGATTTGTTAGTGCTGTCTAAAATATTTGGCATATTATAGTAGCTGGCATAAAATAGAGCTTCATACATGCTGTTTGATCCAACTTACTATTTTTAACACCATAAAAAATAGTTCACGGGCGATTTCTGTTCTATATGATCGCTCTGTATGTTACAGGGTAGCATGCCACAGTTATTCACAAACCAAAGGTCACGTGTCCTTGTGACAATGAAGGTTAGCAGCACAGTTAGGGAAACACACAGACTACATAGCACTAACCAAATCTCAGGAGCTGTGCTAAGTACTTTACATTCTCTAAATCAGTCAACAAAATCACCCTAAGAAGTCAGAACCATCTTTCTCCTTCCCATTTACAGATCAAAGGAACAGAGGAAAGGAGAGTTTAACTTCCCCAAGTTCAAACAACCAGAAAGCAGCAGAGCTCAGGGAGTTTACCAAATCTGCGCCCTGAACCATTAAACTATCTCACCATTTACAATCAAGAAAATAGTTATATGTGTATCTAAGTTATATGTGTCACCAAAGTCACAGCAACTCCAAGAAATAACCCACTTCAGAAACTCCCTGGCATACTTCCCTATTGACCGTGGTTTGATTTGTTCTTTAAATCTTAGCCCCAGCGATGCCCACAGCACAGAGCATTCAACATGGCTGCCCTGAAGCTGAAGATTGAATGGGTAGAGCTACTTTCTAGAATAGGATAGCACGTGGCCCTCCCAGAAGCAACAGCCTCTGCCAGCATCCCTGACACTGACATAAATCTTATACGATATTGTAAGCTAGCGTTACTGCAATTAAAAATATGTAATTTTAAAAATGAAGTTAAACTCACACCTTAGCTTAAGCATAAAAACTAGTGAAGGTGAAAAGTATCAAAAGGAGACAGGAATGTTCCACAAAACCCCCAAAGTAGAAACACAGTCAGAAAAAACTAAAATGAGGAAACAGAAAACTCTAAAAAATCCAAGTCCAAACTTCAAGTCCCCTTCTCCATGATACCATGCTCCAGTCTAGGGTGCGTTTATGTCTGTCTAGTTCTTTTCTTTCTACAGACTTTTCTCGCCTTTTCTGGGAATGTGGCAAAGATGCCCATCCCATACATCCAAAGTTCACACGCTTCTTGTATGTCACTGTCAGACTCTGACTAACATCTTGGAATCCCAATTTTAAGTCCTGAGCTGGGACAATAGGATGGAGCCTTCTGGAGGGCCTGTGTCCACTCTTGGTTTGGTGGGGAGTACATGTCAGGAAATAGGGTCACATCATAAAATACTGGTAGCCAACACCTACATGTGTTGGAAATGGAATTTTTCAGAAAAGGAGTAAGAGTTTATTGGCTTAGCAGAGCCACCAGGGAAAAAATTCAGCTAAACCCCAGGAACTGCCTGACTCTTTCCTGTCCTTCATTAAAAACTTGGAAATCTCTCAGCTCTATCCTCTTGGCCATTAAGATCCCAGTGGCAACAACACTCCCTGAAATTCTTGCAAATAGATTTCATCACAGTAATGAAGAACCTTCTCCAACATACAATGCACTATCAGAACACAGTCCGGCATGAACAAAGCTCAGTGAAGGCCAGGGGACCTCTCTTGTGCTGTTATCAATGGAGAAATTTCTCGAAGTGTTGACCTATGGTTTTGAAGATGTCAAGATGAAGCGTGAAATGTTCTTCTATTTCAAAACACAATGTCCTTCTCTTTTTCAAAAACACATTTCCTTCTCACATGGAATCTTTGTTACTCTTAGAAAGAAAAAATACCCTTCAGATTCTTCCTTAAACTCAGAACAGCTTGCTCAAAAGGCATTCTCTGCTTGTAGAGATAGTGCCCAGAACAGGAGATGTTGGTTTCTCCTGTTCACTTGCTGACTCTTCCAGGTGATTTAAAAGATTATTAGTTATCTCCTAAAAGTGAAAACTTAGGTCATTATTTTTTTTTTGAAACAATAATAAAATTATTTTTAAGGGCCTCCCTGGTGGCGCAATGGGTTAAGCAACGCACTATGAAGCAAACCGCAGCCACTGCAGCAAGAGTTCGATCCCTGCTGCCAGCCAGGGAGGGACCCACATGGTGCGGCAGACCTCTCCTACCTCGCCCACTGCTCCTCTCAGCAGTGTGTTTCAGTCAGTCTGCCTGTTCTGCTCCCCACTCTGTCTGGTGATTCCTCTCACCTCCCGCACCTCTGGCTTGTACCCCAGCTCTTGTATGCATAAATAAATAAATCTTTTAAAAAATTTTATTTTTAAATCTTGAAAAACAGAGCGCTTATAATCTGCAGATGAACACAAAACTTGCGGTTTCTATTCTGCTTGTCTCTCTGCAGTGGGTTAACACTTGGAGGTATTAGTCATCTCTGCTCTTCTGAGGCTTGAAACTAAGTGTTTCACCTCTCTGAGTCTCACTTCCCCCATTTTATGTGAGGATGACTATGTTACCTTTTATGTAAGGATAACAACCTCAGGTAACTGCAAGATTCTTACCACTATAGCAAATGCTCAAAACATGTTTATTTTCTTCTCTATTTGTCCAACCATTTCTTTTTCTGGCATTTAACTATTTTATATTCTGTTGTACCTTATGTGAAGAGCTAAAACCTCACTAAC
This sequence comes from Galemys pyrenaicus, assembly GCA_019455555.1. Taxonomy (NCBI): domain Eukaryota; kingdom Metazoa; phylum Chordata; class Mammalia; order Eulipotyphla; family Talpidae; genus Galemys; species Galemys pyrenaicus. Next base: position 7,714,673 of record JAGFMF010011709.1, on the reverse strand, counting down.
CTGAAATACATATGGCAATTTTACGAATTTGCTCTACATGAGGCATCTACCTTATTCTAAGTAACACTGGATAAAAAGCAGCACAATAAAATTCTTCATAACTCTTTTCACCTATTTATATTTCTGGCAAGAAATGGCTCTCAACATCCGTCTTGACCCAGTGCAAGACAGTATTTTATGGTCAGTACGAGATCTTGAATGATATGCAAGCCCATTCTTCCAGCCCAACCTTTATCTCCACTACCCAAATGCTACCGAGTTACTAAAAATCATTGCTATGTATTATGAAGCATGATAGTTTTTCCCAACTATTAGTGTTTCTGTATTTATTAATACATTTGTTAATCTTATTTTCATTTTATAATTATGAGTTCATGTCTCCTATTATACTACTAGTTATCTTCCTTCATTTGTAAGAGCCTTCATATATGGAATGAATCATTTGTCTGCCAAATAAGTTGCAAACAGGTTTCCATGTTTGTTGTTTGTTTCATTTTCCTTTTTGTCAAATATCATTTTAAAGTACTATATCAGCTATTCAAAACTACAGAGCTATAGATATTTACAACCAGGCATCTAGTTTTAAAATTTGTTTTTTTTTTAATTTATCTTCATTTTTTTAGTAAAATGTTACAGTTAAACAGTGATCACAGATTACTATGGGGAAGCTGAGTTCAGAAGAAGAATTTATTGAATGAAATACAAGTAAATAAATTTGGGTTAATGAGCAAGATTCAATCCAAATGAAGTCCAGAAGCAGAGAATCTGTCCCAAAGTATAAATTTAGACTTAATGATGAACAGGACTCAGCATTGAAAATTCTGTACTTAGGCCATTTAACACTCTGCTCTTTCCAATATGCTGCCCATGGCCTTTCAAATGAAGAACAGGACCCAGATGCGGAGAGGCAGGGTCCCTTTTACAAGGACTGGAACAAATTGTGAAGGCTTAATTGGAACAGGAGTAGAAGCCAAAGAAGTAGATCCAGGTCCTTGAATTGCAAGCCCAGGATACTTTTAATTTTTCCTGTCTAGAGGATGGACCAGCTCGGATTTTATGTCCCTTCTTGCACACTGAGCAGTGTGCCCAGAGTAATGCAGTAATGCAGGCAGTGAACACCCATGAAGCCACACCAGGACCTACTTACCCTCAGGGAAGTCCCTCACACGCCCTGAGCACCTGTGACAGGACCCAATGGGCACCTCAGACCTTACCTCACTGAATTCTCAGAGTAACGCTTTGGGATGACAATCATTGTTCCAGTTTCACAACTGAGGAAAACTGAAGCGCTGGGAGATTAGCTATTGTGCTCCATTTAAAATGGTTAATAATTGGTAGCAGCGAAACTGGAACCTCGGTCTCTGATTATCAAATATAAGCTTTTATTTATGATCTGTAGGACTTCTTGTGGCCAAAGGCACTCCCAAAAGCCAAACTTCACGTTGGTCAAAACACGTCCTGTGGTGGTGTGACGATGCGCATCATCTCTGCTCTGAAATGCAGGACTCTCCCCCTTGGAATATCTGAGCATATTGGCTGCCAGGACATCCATCTCTCAGATTGCTGTGGGAAGTCCCAGCGCTGGCTAAAAGAGGCTACAGCCCTTTGAGCAGAGCTAAAAATAAAAGTCAAGCTTCTTGAGGGACTTGATTTCCCACTGTAATTGTTATTTCATTAGTGGAAAAGACTTATTGCCCTTTCCCTGACCCCCTTTGAAAGAAGCAAAGATTTCTCTCCATCAAGACTTCCCAGGCCAGGAGGGAGCAGAGTACTATAGTCCAAACTGCTACATGAAGGTTACAAGCATCCTCTCCAGGAGAGAGAATTCTGACATTTACTATTGTATGCCATTCACTTTCAGACACTTGGACACAGTCCAAAAAACAAAAGGGAACTATTGAGAGAGCTTACAGCTACTAGGTGGAATCATTTTATTTTAGATACACCAATTTTGGGTAGCATACGTAATGAAATGGAGTGTTCAAGTTTGGAAAAGTTCAGACACATTTGCAATCAATCAGATGATAAGGATCTAAACTGGGCTCTACTACTGGAAGTAGGAATAAAGAAGGGCATAATCAGAGAAATAATGTGATTTAATTATAGGACTAGAGATAAATAAACCTACAGCACGATAACAAAAATAACAGTAGCTAACATTTTGTCCATGTCTCACATTTCCAGACCATCACCCGATATCAAGCTAGATAATAGTTTATGTTCTCAACCAAACCTAGGCAGGTTATATTACTACCTTATGGCATAAGAACAAAGATAAGTATATAGGATCTAAGTAAATTTGCCAAGGTTCACAGTTCGTATAAATAAAACCAAAATTGAATCCGAGATCTCTTTAATTCCAGTACCATTGCTAACATACCAGGCTAACAATGTACGGCTGGAAAAATGAAGACCAGAAGAGGAATAGGCTGGTTTCAGGGGACAGTACTGAGCTCTGCTCATGGATTTTAAGTTGTCTGAGAGATGTTATTGAGGGTTTGGAAGTGGAGGTGTGAGATCAACAATAAGATGGTGGGTACACAGGCTGGATAACACAGTTCAAGGGCGAACACTGAGTATGAAGAGTGGAGTGGCTGGAAAGGAATCCAGGGGAAATAACACATTCCAGGAATAGGATTTGAATAACACAACAGTAACAAAAAGAGTGAAGAAATACCCAGGGCATAATAGCAATAATGTCCCACGTTTATTGAGCGCACACTACATATAAACACTCTGCTAAATGTTTAACAGAATAATACAGCCACTCAGAAAATAGGTGCTACTATTATTATCCTTTTACAAATTGGAAAATTTGTAGCATAAAGTTACAAGTTGGAACATAAAGAATGATGTAATATAGTTAAGGTCCTACAGTTGGACAGTAATAGAACTGGGACTTGGATTAACTTAGTGCCAGATTCTGTTTCTTTTTTTACTTCTAAACTCATTTTATTGCAGCATAATCTGTACAGAACATGTTAACAAATCATAAACATAAAACACAATAACTTGTCACCAATTTATGTAACCATCGTGTAGGGTTAGAGAACAATCAGGTCTTTCCACCCTCCCACCACTGTGATGATGGACACCTGCGGTGCTGCCAGCATTCCAGGGTGGGCATGCGCAAGTGGCCGCGCCTGAGTTGGACACGGGCATAAATTGGTGGCATCATCAGGATGCCAGAACCGACAGGACCAACACGGCCGACAGTACTGATGACCAGCAGCGAGAGCACCAACGAGCAGCAGTGAGAGCAGCAAAGCAGCCGAGAGGGAGAGATGCACCGGGGGCTGGGAGGCCTGCCAGCCTCCCGGCCCCCCGGCACCCCTGCCTGCCATGTACCTGATGCCACTTCTAACAATAAAAGCATGCTAACAATAAAAGCATGAAAAGCCACCGAGGGCTCCAAGACTCTCCTTCCTTGACCCGGCTGCCCAGAACCATCCTGAACCTTGCTCCTGTGCTCCTTTCCTGCCGCTACACATCATTTGGGTCAAAAAATAGAATATAACCAACAACTCAGAAGCCCCTTTCTCACACACTTTGATCACAAGTCACTCTTTCCATGCAATATAAAAATTATGACTTCTAATATCGTATATCAGTTTTGATAGCCTTGAAATTTATCTAAATGGAATTATACAGTTTATATTCTCTCTGTAAACTTTAGTATTAAGTATTCTTTTGTAAGAGCTACCCACTTGCAGCTGTGAGCCCATCACAGTTCAATTTCAAAACCACAGCCAAAGTATTCTGGTGATGGATAATTGCATTGTTGTCATCCTGGATCTAACACAAACAGTCCAGGCCCAACACACTTTCACCAATCTTTTGATCCATTTGGAATACACATTTCTAGTGTGTATGTAGCAAGGGGTAAAATAGCTAAATAATATGAAATCAATGCATAGATTCATATTTGCCAGTGTAGCGGCAGGAAAGGGCAGCACTGGAGCAGGGTTCGGGATGGTTCTGGGCAGACAGGTAAAGGAAGGAGAGTCTTGGAGCCCTTGGTGGCTTTTCATATTTTATTTAGTAGAGGTGGCCAGGTACTTGGCAGGCATGGGTGCCGGGGGCGCTGGGAGGCTGGCAGGCCACCCATCCCCCAGCCCATCTCACCCTCTCGGCTGCTTCTTCTCTCTCTCTGCTGCTGCTCGTCAGTACTGTCGGTTGGTCCTTGCAGTTCTGTCTGTTGGTGGATCCTCACAGTTCTAGCGTCCTCATGACTTCGCCCATTTAAGCCCGTGTCCAACACAGGTGCACCCACTTGCGCATGCCCACCCTGGAATGCTCGCAGCACCACAGGTGTCCATCATCAGTAGTGGGAGGGTGGAAATACCTGATCAACCTTTACCCTACAGCCAGATAATGCCAAATAGATTTTCTTAAATTTCACTGAGTTACATATATCTTTGCAAACCATATAGCTTTTTAAAATATGTATATCCATGATATAAAAACTTTTAAGCTTCAAAAATATACACACATCACAAAATTTTACAAGGATAAATATGGATAGTTATTTCACTAAAAATGCCAAACAATAAGCAGGTGGAAAGAAGCACTAGCTCACCAGTCATTAGAAAATGCAAATTAAAACCATAACAAAAGTATTCCTGCATTGCTACCACAGTAAACCTGACCTAAGGGTTGTCAGTAACAACTGTTGACAAGGAGGAGCAGGAATTGAAACTCTCACATATTAACTGGTAGAAATATGAAATGGGGTAATTTCTTTGGAGACTAATTTGGCAGTTTCTTAAAGAAATAAATTTAAAATGTATTTTAGTTACATATTTTAAAAGGATAAATTTTAGTGTGTGAACTACAGCTCAATAAGTTATTAAAAATCACTAAATGATTCAGCAATTCTACTTCTTTTACCCAACAGAAGTAACAGCCTATATGCAAACGCTTGTACACAAATTTTCATAGAAGTGTTATGTATAATAACCCCAAATGGAAAGCAATCCAGAGGTCTATCAACTAACAAGTGAAAAACAAGTTGTACTATAATCATGCAGTGGAATATTACTCAGCCACAAAATGTAACAAACTATGAGTCATTCAGCAACACAGATGTACCTCAAAAGCACTGTGCTTGGTGAAAGACAAAGACACACACACACCCATATACTGTATGGTTATGATTTCACATATAAGAAATTCCACAAAAGGCAAATCTTCAGACACTGTAGGTAAGTATGTGACTCCAGGCTGGAGTGCAGATTGCTGACAAGTGCAGCAGGAACAATTTGGGGGGTGGGGAGCGTGCTGGTTTGTGGTTGTGTCTGTGCTGCTCGGTAAGTTTACCAAAAATCACTGAATTGACATTTACCATGGGTAACCTCGATAGCGGCAAGCGATGCCTCAATAAAACAAAGCAGAAAAATACGTAATTCTTTCCACAAACATTTCTGGACCTTCCAACCCAGATGGAATTAGTTGTTCCCCACAGACTTGTCAAAAGCAGTACTTATCCCACCAGAGTCTTGATGTCCTTTAGTAGCCTCTTCTCCCAGTTAGAATGCGGGTGTTTTCAAGTCACTAATTTGTCCTACCATGTGTTTTGTTTTAAGGTCTCTTCGCATGTTTCCCCTTCCGTCTGTAAGCATTTTGAGGAGAATATGGGGATGACAAGCATGTGCCATAATGCCTGGAACAATATAGCTGTTCAATAAATGATTATTAAAGAAAGAATGAACTGAATTAGTAATATAGTCACGCAGAAGAAAAGCATAATTTAGCATCATATCTGTACAGCGTAGCATAAATTAAGAATGCTTACTCATCCAATTGTATAGCTATTCTCTTAGGTACAAGAAGATGTGCAGATACCTTCTTCACGCACACTACTTTGTTATAAAGGAAAAGAAGAGCAGGGATGAATTAGTTTAAAGCTAGGAGTAAAACTCAGAACTTTAGCTCCTGTTAAACATTTTGCCATAGTGGAGAAAATATAGTCATGTTACTCAAGCTAAGGGAAGGAACATTCTTTGAAAAAGAACAAACTTAAAACTTCGAATAATCACCAAGTTCTTTGATTTGACACCTTGTCAATGCAGCCCACCATACATCACGTTTTTTTTTTTTTTCTGAATAGGTTTTTTACTCATAATTCACAGTGAAGTTTTTTTTTTCCTTCCTATATAGGTTTTATTTTTTTATTTTTTTTATTAAAATATTTTAAAATTTACATATACTTGCCATTAATTGTAATCCCCATGTGGGGGAGGGTTGAGGGAAGATGGGAACACGAGGGACTGAGGTGATGGTGCACTGGTGACATACATCACGTTTAAATGCTGCTGCTTCACTTCGGCAAGAGAAACAGGTGACTCCTCTCACTGCAATCTCATGTGCCTTAGAGAAACAAATATTCAGTCTCTTCTCTCCCATCTCTCCCACTCTGTCCCCGGTATCGCAAACCAAAACTCTCTCTCACACACACACCAACATTCATGCACACACCACCACGGTGAACTCGTGCCTACACTGGTCACATATCCCTAAATAGGGGTCACTCGAACAACTCACACATCAGCATCTGTACATAGAATGCACAGCCGCTGCACAACTCCAGGGAGTGTTATTTGCAGATGTTGCGGTGTCTTCTAGAGTTTTCAGTACTCAGCCTATACTTGAATTCCCAAAGCAGCCTTGCTTATGCACCCACTCAAAATGAAACAAATCTATGGTTCTTCTTCCACTCTAGAGCCGCCTTTCAGCAGCATAACAAATCAAAGTGGAAAGGGAACAAAAGCAAAGGAATTTTCAGAAGTGCAGTAGTGACCTGAACAAGTGAAATCAGGGAAGGATATCAACAAGATGGATTGCCCACTGCTTGCTGACCAAAGCCATCACCTGATGGAGATAAATGGATATTCTTTAGACCTTTCCAGCACACAGTCACGCAGGCAGCAGGCAGCCACTAGCACTAATATTCCCTTGAAAAAAAAGACAAATCAGATGAAGACAAAGACTGATCAAAATAATGGATACGCAAAAGTTGTAGATTCAGAATTGTCTAGTCTTATCTACTATCCTGTAAATGCAACTGTTCCTATTCTCACTGATTAAATATGGAAAACTTCAGGAATCCATTGCATTTCAAATAATTTTATTTATTTACTAAGATTTTATTTATTTATGCATACAAGAGCTGGGTATAGGCCAAAGGTGTGAGGTGTAAGAGGATTCCCCAGAGACAGAGTGGGGAGCAGAACAGGCAGATCCACAGAAGCACACTGCTGAGGGGAGCAGTGGGCAAGACAGGAGAGGTCTGCTGCCCCAGGTGAGTCTCCTCCTGGCCGGGGATCTGAACAGTGAAGCACTCAACCCCTTGGCCACCAGGGAAGCCCCTCAAATAATATTATTCAAATTATGATTTATATATAGGTGATAATATCATAAGTCTCACCCTTACTTGAGGCTTGAGTTCCAAGAGTATCTATTAGGGTTAAGTGAGATGATTCCAGAATCAGATTGTCAATATCGCATTTCCCAGGCCTGGGATGTTGGCTCAGCTCATCTTTCAGATTGGTCTTCTCATCTGTATCATGAGAATTATAACACTCTATATCTTGTGAAGTTTGATGAGGATTAAATTAATATGTATAAAAGGCCTAAAAATATCTGAGTAGATAATTAATGGTCCATAGATATTATGGATTTTTATTATTATAAAAACCCATATATATGAGTCACAATTTCAGATTTTCTGCTTTAGCATTTGAACTCTACTCCTCTCAGCCACACAAATCTGAATTTAAAGCTCAGCTCTGTCACTTGGGAGTTGGAAAATGCTGTACAAATAAACTTCTCCGAAATGTTTTCAGAAATTTTCTTATTTGAGACTTTTTCTCATTTGTCAATGCATCTAGTGCTTGGGGGTCTTGGGGATGATGACGGTATAGAATCCACAAAGCACTGCAGTGGTAGTTGCCTCCTTCACCAGGTCACCCACAGTGCCTTAAAGAAATACGGACATTTTAGTTTACAAAAGCCCTCTCCCTGCAGCTTTTATCCCTTGCATGCCTCACTAACAGTCACACACATCAATGCTGCATCAAAAGTATTTCAGGACCCCCAGCATTCTCTTGGTTCCCATGCCCCCAAATATTTTCCCCTACTCCAGACCATTCCTGTTGCTCTCCAGGTACAAAAGCTGAAAAGTATCTTCTCACTACAAAGACACAAGCATTGCAAGTGGAAGCTTTTGGGAATGCTGTCTTATTGTGCCTGTATACCATAATAAATATGGGGAGGGAGTGGGAGAGGGTTGAGGACAGATAAGAGCACAGGGACTGAGGTGATAGTGCACTGGTGAGATGGTGGTGGGAACTCCATGGGAATATAAAGGAACCAAATAAGGATTGAGGAAAGGAATAAGAACAATAATCACAATATAGACACAAAAACCAAAAATGAAAAGACAAGGACAAATTGGGGACTCTTGATGGGGAGGGAGAGGGTTGATGACAGATGGGAGCATGGGGGACTGAGGTGACGGAGCCCTGGTGATACGGTGATGGGGAGTACATGGGGATTACAATTAATGTGAAATATACATAAATTAAAGGGAAAAAGTATTAAAAAGCATTAAAAAAATAAAAACTCACTCGTTTAGTATAAAATATATATATATAAAGGAGGAAATAAAAGGTAACAATAGTGATTTAAGCAAATATTTCATGGGACTTCATCATAGCCCTGTACCCCAGGGAGTGTTATCCCCATTTCACAGAAAGATAGCGGACTGCTATGATCTGTATTGCCTTTTGCAGATGAGGGACACGGCTCTGAGGGCTAAGACGACTTTCCCAGGCAGCACCAGAATCCAAGACTGAGGCTGCTCTCCCAGCTTCTCTGGTGCTGAGGGCAACATCACTGGCTGCCTCCCAGGCACCTCTCCCTCAACCTACTCCTCCCGCTCTTCTTAGAACCAGAGAGGGAGCTCTCCAGAGTGTGAGGAGAAGAGAGGATGAGGGCAAGGGTTCACTAGAGCAATGACCATTGTGGGAAAGAGAAGAAGGTCAAGAATTTTCCATGTTTCTGTTTCCTTCCTTAAGGACCTCATGGACAGCCCTTGTGAGAAAGATTGTAAAGCTCGTCAAAATGGAAAGAATGAAAGGAGACAATTCCAATTCTGAGTCACTGTTATCAGTGCACCCTATTTCTCCAGTCTTTCACCAGAACTTTCATCGTTTGTTTAATATTGAAAATGCAATTCTGCTTCCTGTGCTGTTTGCTTAACATTAGATGACAAGTTCCCACATCATCAAATATCCTTCCAAAACATAAATCCTAGTGGTCACACAACATTTCATACAAGTGTGCACTGTATTTTACCACCCGGCTCATGTTGATCACTGGATTATTTTCCATAACTAATTTGTATAACAAAGTAGAAATGAAAGTCTTAATGCCTAAATCTCAGTCTGTATTCCCAAATATTTCCTGATGGTTGATCCCTGGAAGTGAGATTCTTATGTCAAACTGTAAGTATGAAACTCTTTACGGCTCTTGGTAACTTTTTAGGAAGGGCTTACAGGCTTACACCCTGTTCAGAAATGTCAGTGAATCAGAATTTTAATTTCTTCTACCCATTTTCTGCTTACTTTTTCCAACTGTGTCTTGTCATATGAGTTGCAAACACATTGGGTTGCATATACAAACCAGGTTGCCGCAACCGTGCAAAGGTTTCAGTAAACCCTCTATTTAAGTAAACATTCATTCTGGTGATGCAATGAAAATGAACAGGCAAACAACAACTTATTGAAAATATATAATCTAAATAGGAAATACTCGGTGCTCTAGTGCTGAGCAAACCAAGATGGCATCCACTGGGCACACGTGCCCATCTGGCACTAATTTCTGTCAAGGCCAAACTAAGATGTACCGTAAGTGCAAAACACAAGCAAGATTTTGATAATTCACTCCAGGAATTAAAATACATGTTGAAACAATAATATTTAGCTGTATTGGGTTAAGTAAAATATAAAATTAAAATGTTTTTTCCTTCCATCTGTTTCTTTTTACTTTTCTAACATGGGTACTAGAAAATTAAAAATCATGCACACAGTCTTCTCTCTGTAGCTACTAGATAGCTACTAGGTAGTAGCTACTACTCTAACTAGTTCCCAGATGAATCCATGGGTGGACATGGCTGGGACTTTGCTTTTGTGGCTTTTATGAATTCAAAATATCACAATTTGGAGCCGGTGTTTCCTACAGCCTTGTACATCCTTCAGGGAGTCCTTTTCTTTTTTTTTTTCTTTTGGTCCCCCTTAGTTTCCTTCTGTTCTTGTGCCAGCCCATATTCGTTAAGCTAAAACATTACATGAGCACTCACCCAACAATTGTTTTGTCTAATTACAAACCACCAATTGTTCACCTATGTTATCACTGTGCTTCCTAAGCCAGGTATACAAAGATTACGATGCTAAAAGAAAGGAAGATCTCTGTCTCTTTCCCGCCCTCTCCTGCCCCTCTCAGTAGTGGGGTGAGGAGAGGGAGGAGGGAAGGTGTGTTCCAAGTGACATTTTCTCTAGGCTTAGAAGCCTGCACAAAGCAGAGGAGTGCGTTGGCAGAGCTATCAAGGTGTACAGAAGCCCAGATGAGAACTCCCTGCTAGAGAATGACATGGTTGTGGGCATAACATCGAGACCAAGTTGTGAGGTATGCCATGCTGCATTGTTTGGTCTACATCTCAAATAGGAAACTATTTGAGCCATTAATTATGGGATGCATAAATTTAAACACAAGGTTTGGAAAGATCCTTCTCATCACATGCACTGGAGGGTAGAAATACGCGAGGTAGAGGAGGGAAGTTAAGAGCGGATGTTCATGTCCTCACCTGGACTTCTTCACAGTGCTTTCTCATTCTCCAGGAGCCAGATGGAACAACACTCCTGCCAGGAAGGCTTCCTGGCAGACCTCCCTGAAGTTGGTAATCCCTCCTTTGGTCTTGACCCACTCTGTTCTCTACAACTGTGCCTCCAGGGAAGGATCGCCCTCTAGACAGCCCTATCGACAGAACTCTCTGTGTGTTTCCCACCCATCTCTCAGTTTCTTCTGAAATCAACCAATGTCTGGCAGGATGCTTGACTTATTTATCACTTCCTCTAGAAGTCTTCTTCCAACCACCCTTTCACTTTTATTCTCCATTACTCTTTTCACTTTCCTTTGAAACACTTATTACAGTTCATAATTTTACATGATGTTTGCAGTTGTATCATCTGTTTCCTTCATTGTACTAGTAAGATCCCCAATGGGAGAAACATTCATGCTCCATTCATCCAGACATACACAGTTTTAACATGTAACAGGTACTCAGTAAGTGCTAAATAAATGGAGTGAATCATAAGCACTATGGGGGCTTAATAAATTCTTTTTCAAAGAACTGGCTTGACATTTAAATAAATGATTGAATGGACTATTCCTACACACATGATGATAGATTGATATTGATAATTTATTCAATTCAAAGTCTGCTAACTCTAGCAGTTAATCCCACAATCTATGCTATTATAGTAATTCAAAGCTAGGAGTGCAGAGATTGGCATTTGGGGTAGAAGTTCCCAAGTGATTCATTCTACTGAGTATTTTATAATTAGAGTTTAGTCACTAAAGGCAACACAGGTGATAACAGTCTTCACTCCAAGTTGTTTATGGTCCGTTGGAGAAGACAGGCACGTCTCGGGCTGCAGCAGACTGAAGCAGCAAGGTGAGGCATTGCAGGCTCGCAGGAGGTCACAGCACAGGGCTCCCAACCCAAGCTGCCATCAGAGCAACTGAACATGGGCTGATTCTTGAGATGAGCAGGAATGTCCTGGTGTGGCACTTGGAGTGGTTCCATGGGCCACACAAAACAGGAAAGTTCAGGTACCAGAAGGAACAGAGAAAACAGCATAAAGGCGCCGCAGCTCCAGCATCACAAGGAAACTCCACCCTCAGGGCTTCCTCTTCCCCGGTGCTATTTCTCCTTTCTCCCCTGCTTCCACCTTCTCCTTCCCATTGTGAAGGAGTTCGTGCCTTCTCTTGCTGTCACGGTTCCTTGATATCTCTGCTCTCTGCAGGGAGCCTGGGAAAGGGCACAGAGCAATCACAAGTAGTTTGCTACATACTAACTGAAAGTTCCCTCGTTTCTAAAGTGACAGAGTGCAGGACCGTGGGGGCACCAGCAGTGGACGTGGCGCAGTAACACACATCTTCAGAGGTGTGAACCTAAATCTCCCAACCAGATTCAGTATCGTAACTCAACATCACTTCAACAAAAAATAATAAAAATACAATTCAGACTTGAATAGATGTACAAAACTTCATTTTGGAGCTGCAATTAAGGAGGTCACGTGGACTCCAGAACTACCAGTCCTCCCTGCCTTTGAACCTGGATGTTGTCAAGTCTACTGAAGACCCTGGACTATCACACAACAGACCTTGGCACAGAAATGACAGTGGCTGGGCCTCCCTGGTGGCGCAGTGGGTTAAGCAACGCACTATGAAGCAGACCGCAGCCACTGCAGCATGAGTTCGATCCCTGCTGCCGGCCAGGGAGGGGACCCACAAGGCGCAGCAGACCTCTCCTGCTTCCCCCGCTGCTCCCCTCAGCAGTGTACTTCAGTTGATCTGTCTGTTCTGCTCCCCATTCTCTGTGGTGAATCCTCTCACCCCCCCCCACACACACCTCTGGCCTGTACCCCAGTGCTTGTGTGCATAAATAAATAAATCTAAAAAAAAAAAAGAAATGCCAGTGGCTTTTCCTACTTTACCCCTTAAACTGAAATAAAGCAGCCTGATTACGGTCTTGTTACACACTTATTTCATTTTCTCTGAAGACAGCATAACTAGGCTTCAAATCATGACGCTATTCCCTGTTCCCCAAAAAGATCAAAGTGAAGAAAAATCAAGCCACACCTGGTCACCTATGGCTTGTGTTTTCTAAGAACAGTGATGTGACTTTCTCCACCCGGCAGTCAGCTCACCTTGAGCACATCCTACCTGTCTGGCCAGGAGTGCGGAGATTGGCGTTTGGGGTAGATGTTCCCAAGTGATTCATTCTACGGAGTATACGGGTGCCAGGAGCCATAGAGGACACAGTTCTCAGAGAAACAGTCCGATATTTCAGGAAGCCTTTGGCAGGCTCCCTGCAAATCAAGGCTCTGGTTTGGATTTCCCTCACAAAGAAGAAGTAAAGGTAACAAATTAAATGCCTGGCTTGATAGCTGCTTCCATATTTTCTTAATTCTTCTATCAGAATATACAACGGATATTGTATTATGGAAACTGATGCTCAGAGGACTCAGCACATTTTCTCAATGCCCAACAGTTAGCTGGTGGCCAGGTCTGTCTCACCAAAGCTGGCCTGTGTGCAACAGCATTGCTGAACAGTTTTCATTATCATCCTTGGGCCCCGTTTACTCTCTGAGCTATCTGCAGAGCCCAGCAGTCAGTCAACAAAGACATGATGGATTATGGCACATGTGAGGAAGCAGGGCAGGAACTAAGAAATTAAAAATTAGTAAATCATCAATGTGTGTGAGACTAACACGTAAACCAGTCAGTGTAATAAACAAGGGCTACAAAGAGTGGCAAGCTTCAGCGCACGGAGGAGGCGTAGCCAGGTCCACATGAGCACTGGAGGGAAGGCGCACAGCCAGCGCGGGAGCTCTGCGTCTGCATAAGGTAGGGGGGGTGGACCAGCTTCCTGCAACTTCTAACACACAATGCCGCAAACTTTGTAACTTCAAAAACTCACATTATTCTGTGTGGCCCTGAATGTCAGAAGTCTAAAATCAAGGTGTTGTGGCCTCCCTGGTGGCCAATGGGCTGAGTGCCACACTATGAACTATCCGCAGCCACTGCAGCGTGAGTTTGTTCCCCGGCCAGGGAGCGGACCCACATAGTGCAGCAGACCTCTCCTGCCTTGCCCACTGCTCCCCTCACCAGTGTGTTTCAGTAGATCTGCCTGTTTTGCTCCCCGCTCTGTCTCTGGTGAACCCTCTCACATCCTGCACCTCTGGCCTGTACCCCATAAATAAGTCTTTAAAAAAAATAAAATAAAGGTGTTAATAGAGCTGCTTTCTTTTGGTGGCTCCATGGGACAATTTGTCTCCAGCCTTTTTCAGCCTCCAGAGGCTGGCTATATTTATTCGTTGGCTTGTGGCTCCTCCCTTTGTCTAAAATACAGCAGCATAGCAATTCATCTCTGTGTAACTGTGACCCCTAATCTGAATCCCCTCTTTCTTGAACCTTGATCCTCCTGCCTTCCTTGTAATTCCACTCTGTCTTTCTGGGCCATCCCAAATACTCTCCCCATCTTCAGACCCTTTCTTACTCAGATCAGAAAAGTCTCTTTTGCCATGTACGTAACGCACTCACAGGTTTTGGGGATTTTGATGAGGACATGGTTGGGGGACATTATTCAGCTAACCACAGATGGGTAGAAATACCTTGTATGGGGATGGTCTGATGTCAAAGCTTAAAGAGCTGCATCCAGAGCTAGGTTTTCTGCACTTGAAGTCTGTCACTATTTGCTGACCACATGACTTGGGGAAAGTTATTTAATTGCTCCTCACCTCAGCTTCCACCTCTGTAAGGATATCTTCACACTCCAAAGGACATTGCCTACATTGTTGACTTGAGGAGAAAATTGGATGAGTTAGTGTATAAAAGCATTCGGTGTTGTAGTGAGCATTGTACGAGGGTTACCTCCCATTGTTAACCAAGGAAGACAGGGTACTATAAATAGAACAGTGTAGGCAGGAAAAGACACTGAAGCAAGAACTGCACAACATATCTAGATAGGAGAAAGACATTTTATGTGCTGGAGCACTATGTTGAGTGGTGAAAAAAGAGTAAGGCAAAAATAGTAGGTTTGGCGAGATTTTAAAGGGCCTTCACTAATTTGTGCCTATAGGCTTTCAGTAATCGATCATACATTCAATAGAAAAGATTGTGCTCATCTCATATCACCCAGAATCATGCTGGATTCTGTAGGAGAGATGAAAGAATTATTACCCACATTCTTATGTTCATATGGAGGATAAATTGGCTAATGTCTGGTGTAAGCAGTAAAACAAAGGCTGAGTGTGTAATTAAAGGATCAACCTACACATGAATGGAACAAAGACAATTTGAGAATGCCATCACAATACTAATTACAAACATCAGTGATGAAACACCTGAGCCAGTCTCTCTCAAATCTTGGATCTATAGAATATCAAGGACAAAGGAACATTAAGAGAGAAACCCAATTCTATTTTCTCACTTTATAAATGATAACATCAAGATGCAGGAAAAAAAGCTCATCCAAGGTCTCAAAAATTCTAATGGCCCAGCTGGGATCCTAATACAGATGTCTTAGTCACTATAAGATAAAGCATATGAATAGGTTAAAGAATTAAATGAAGCTGAAGTTCTACATAGAACATGCTATGCAAATTGCACTGTCACCATTATTACTTAAATAATATTGCAAAATAGTTAAAAGTTCAAAAGCCCACATGTAATAATGGATATTTTCACACAGGAGAGTATGTAAACACTAATTGTGATACTGACGATTGTTCACTACCACCCCCCCTTTAATGTTCTAAATGTGAGCTGATAATAGCCACTGAGATTTAGTGTGTTGAAGTCTAAACGTACGCCTACTCCTGGACAAACCCAAAGTCCTGTAGTATGCTATGTAGTGCAGTGAAAGGGGTTCTCAGTTATTCATTCCAACCCAGAATCAGAAGTGACAAGGTAAGGGAGGAACCAACCTTCTCTAGTGGGGGTTACATAGGGCCTCCCTGGAGACCCAGGGGTTAAGCTCAGTGCTGTCACCCCTACCCCCCGAGTTGCATCCCCAGCCAGGGAACTAACCCACATATGTCAGAGCAGACCTCTCCTGTTTTGCCTGCTGCTCCCCTCAGCAGTGTATTTCAGTTAAATCTGCCTTTCTGCTCCCCACTATGTCTCCGATAAATCCGTTCAAACTCTCCTCCTCTTCACCTCTGGCCTACACCCCAGTTCTTCTATGCAAAAATAAATAAAAGTTTAAGAATAAAATAAAGAAAGAAGAGTGAGGGACGTAGGACTAGATCTGCCCCTCACGAGCTGTCGGACTCTATGGGACACTTTCTTTCTTTCAGGGCTCAGTGTCCAGGTATCATGTAGGATAGCAGAGTGTTTACAACACAGACTGTAAGTCAGAACGTCAGCTTTAACAAACATAGCTTATAAGGTATACTTAAATTTGAATGTCTGATAAACAGTACTCTTTTTAGTATTGCAATGTCCCATGCAATATTTGAGACATATGTATACTAAGGTTGTTTTTTTTTTCATTCTTTATCTGAAATTCAAATTTAAATAAGTGTTCTGTATTTCATATGGCTATCTAGGTCTGGTGTTGGACCACCTCAGTTTCAAACTTGGCTCTGAGACGAATTTGCTGAGTGACACTGAATATGTTGTTAAATTCTCAGTGCTTCTTCTAAAAGAAAGACACATATATATGAAAGTAATGTCTATTATGTGTGCATATATATACATATAAATATAAAGGGAATATAATGGTAATATTAACAGCACTGAGTTCAAAAGAATGTCATACTACTCAGCTATTAAAAATGATAAAACATTACCATTTGCAACAATAGGGATGGAACTGAAGAGGATTAGGTTCAGTGGAGAAGGAGGAGGAGAAGGAGAAAAACAAATATAGTATGATTTTATTCACATGTGGAATATAGAGAAACAAAACAAAGGAACTGACAAAACTAAACCAAAACTTACCCTAGAAATCTGACTATAGAATTGAGACCATAGCAGAGGGAAGTAGGAGGAGGGAGCAAAGCAGGGAGGGGGCCCAGTGAACTGTCCTGGAGGTTTTCTGGGCTTTGGTGGTGGCCATGGTATAGTAACATATACCTGAAGAGACTGTGCATTTCTACCTCTAAATCACACAAGTTTGTAAACCAATGTTACCTCACTAAAAAATAAAAAAACACATTGTGCATAAAAAGCTAAAATATAATAGGCTTAAGACAATGTCTGAGTCATGATAATACTCTCCACAAACTTTTCTTCTTCTTGCAACAACTGAATGAAACCCAATGACTTCTGAGAGGACTCAAATGGTTTTTCCCAATAATCTCTCTGAGCATGTAAAGTATATAAAATATATTTTAAAAATAACATCTGAGTGTGACAGCACTATTGGGCAGGAATAATCTAGTGTATGACAGCAAATTGGCCTTTTCATTTAACTACTGAGTACTTTCCAATAAAAAAGGTGAAATGTAAAAAAAAAACAGGACTTTCCAATGAAAAGGTCTCACAATGACTGTGAGGTGAGTTTAGAGTAATTCATGAAAAGATTACCCAAGTGACATGTTGGCTTTGTTCCCATGGCCATGTACTGCAGAAGTGAAAGCGAGCCCAGGACTTCCGAGTGGAGTAATTAGGTCAGCCCTCACTCCCAGAGGATTAATCCAACTCCCAACAGACAATGGCAGCTACCTTTCATGGACAGACTCCATCAGCACACTGACTTCAATTAGAGAAATGAGGTATATTGACTTATACTAGACACAAGGAGACACAGCAGACAGATAACAAACTGGATTACACCACTAATCTATGGTCATGGCATCAGAAAGATTCTGAAGTGCATTACCTCGCTCCCACAGGAATAACTGAGAAGATTTTTACCCCCTATTATAAGAAGTTTAATCTTCATGCAAGGTGATGGGTTGAGGCATAAATTGAGAGTGAAGTCAAGAGTTCCTCACTTCCCAAGAGGTACTAAGTTTCTGGCTAGACTTTGACGGGAGCTGTGTCTATCAGAGACACGACATCTCCAAATATTGATACTGACTCTCTCGATGAAAAGGAGACTTCAGGTTAATTTACCTGGATGTTGGTCTAGAAAACACCAGTGAGACAGCTGGGTTGACTGACAACTTGATTATGCAGACAAGGTGGAAACAGCCTCATACTGACAGTTAACAGTCTATGACACTAATAAATAGGGTGAAAAAAACATGGAGAGTATTCTTGAAGAGAATATCTTTATTCAGTCTAGGTATTTCTGCTCTTAATCTTCTCATGCCTCTTTTCATTCTAGCTGTTTTAAATGCTCTCTGTTTAGGGTTATGACCACCCTTCTTATCATGTTCTCCTTGAGTTGAATGACCAGCATTATTCAACTTCCTCTGACTGGTGAAAAATGTAGACCTAGGACTTCCTCCAGAACACCAGGCCCAAATCCCAGGTACCAGGTTGCATCTCAATATCTGCCCAGCCTAGGATGTACTCTAAATTCCATCCTCCTACCTACCAGGTGAAGAGGAACTAGGAAAAGAATGTTAAAACCATAGAAAACCTAAGTATCAAGTGAATTTTTAAAGGCTCCGACTCTAACTCAGGACACAATCAATCCAGTGAAAGGTAATCTATGAGGTAAGAGAAAATATTTGCAAGTCACCTATTCAATAAAGTGTTATTACCCAGAATATATAAAGAACTCATACAACTCAACAACAATAAAAAAAAATTGATTTAACAAAATGAACCAAAAAAAGGGGGGAAAAATGGACCAAAGCCATGAGCAGACATTTCACCAAAGAAAATAAGCAAATGACCATCAAGGATATTAAAAGATGCTCAATATCATTAGTTATTTAAGAATTGCAAATCCAAACAACAATGAGATGTCATTTAACATCCATTGAGATGACTACTATTAAAAAAAAACAACAGAAAATAACAAATGTGACAAGAATGTGAAGAAGTTGGAACCGCTAGGCATGGTTGGTGGGCACATAAGAAAGTACAAGCACAGCTTGAAGCCATATGATGTTTCCTCAGAAACTTAAACATAGAGTTACTATATGATATAATAATCCACTTCTGGGTACATACCCAAAATCATTAAAAATAGGGCATGAGAGATATTTGCATATTCATCCATAGAATAATTATTCATAATAACTAAAAGGTGGGGAAAAAAACAAGTGTCTATTGACAGCCAATACACTGTCAATGTTTTTCACCAGCAAAACATATAAATATTTACCACTGCATATTACTAAGGTTATCAAAGGAACAAAATTCTGACGTATCTCACAATACATATGAAACTTGAGGACTTTATGCTGAGTGAAATAACAGGTTACAAAAAGGCAAACGCTGTACAATTGTACTTGTATGAGGTACTTACAATACTTAATAGTCACAGTGCCAGGAGGTAGGATGGAGACAGAGAGACTGAGTGAAGGGGATGGGGACTTGTTTACTAGATGCAGAATTCCTCTTTACAAGATGAAGAATCCTAAAGAAGACTAGACAGACAACAATGAGTATATACTTAAAACTCCACTCACCAAATAGTTAAGATGGTAAATTTTATGCTATGTGTATTTTATCACACTTAAACATTTTGTATTTTTAATTTTATTTTTTGAGGTAACATTGTCTTACAGCGTTGTTTGTGATGCCAGCACGTAAGTGGCATACCTTCACTCCCACCACCAAGGCAGTCATGATCCTCCACCATGTTTTAAATGTTCTAATTCTGGGATAGTATCACCACAAGGGCACAAAGTTTGGTCTTAGGGAGAAATCTGAGCAAAAATAATATCTTTTCACATGGATAAATGTATAGTATATTTATATCATTCAAATTCTATCAGGATAATTAGAAATAAAAATTATCAATGCATTTAAGGGGACAAATAATGAAAAAAAAAGGATTGAGAAATTCTGACCTAAACTATTGTCAGTTTCCAAATCCAGAATACCCACAGGGTATCTGGACACCTCAGACACAGTCTGGCCAGGATCAAAGTCAGTATCCTCCCCTACCACCTCCATCTGTTGAGCACTAAGCCTGGCAAAGGTTGTGTGCCAGACCATGGATCATGCTGAGCAGGAAACTGACATTAAGCAATATGAAAATGACCATGTCAATTCCAGACCTTTATCGGTTCCCTAACATGTTATAGGACCATAAAGTTCAAGCTGCATGATATTGCAGACACCTCATAAATCACCTACCCCCATCTAATTAGACTGATTTCTCGCCAGTCATTCTATCTTCCATTCATACAGAAACATACTATGTGTGAACTTTTTACCCTCTGTTACCTGTGATGACAAATCCCTGCCTTCCAGAGCTTAATCTTCACAAGTGAATTCCACTGAGATATTTAACAAGCCAACTCAATACTATCTCCTCAAGAAAGTGAAGTTAGTCAGGACTTCCTCTTAAGTTCCAAAGTAAATCCAACTCTGGGTGTTATGCATATTTCTTAAATCACTCTGCTAATTATATTCTTATCTGGTCTATAAACTGGAGCTCTTTTAGGGCAGAGAAAATATGTTTTGTTGCTTATGTAAGCATGGTATATAACATACAGGCTGGGCCTCCTTGATGGCATAGCGGGTTGAGCGCCTCACTGTGAAGTATCCGAGGCCCAGCAGTGTGAGTTCGATTCCCAGCCAGGGAAGGGACCCACATGGCACAGCAGACCTCTCCTGCTTCACCCATTGCTCCCCTCAGCAGTGAATTTCAGTCCATCTGCCTGTTCTGCTCCCTACTCTGTCTCTGATGAATACTCTACCTCCTAAGACTCTGGCCTGTACCCAATCTTGTATGCATAATAAATATTAAAACATACAGACTGTATGATGGACAAATTAGTGAATGAGTAAAAGCATAAAAGAAGGTTATTATTTCTTAATTTAGAGGACATAAAGAGATCTTACAGAGGAGGGAGCACTCAGATTTGAGAGTAAAATTGTCTCTTCTTCCAAAATACCCTCTTAAGATGATTTTGACATCCCCTCTAAGTTGTCAAACTAGTACTTAAGGTAAAAAATTCTGAAAATTTTACACATATTCAGTAAAGCAGGGGGAAAATTCACCTCTTCTATCTACCCAGAAGAAACCATAATTAGTATTTCAGACATGTTTTCTTTCATTGTGGTACTAAGCATTTTTCTCTACATAAGTGAGATAATTTTATAATCTCCTTTCCTTACTATATGCTATACGATAAGTATTTTCTTTATCATTAACAAGCATTATAAATATAATTGCTAATGATTGCATTCTATTCCTTCACATGAATATACATCATAATTTACATAATCATTTTCATAGTACTGGATTTTTAGGTGGTTTCCAATTTCTCATTCTCATAAATAATGCACATATTTGTTCATAAATATTTATTCCCATTTCTGATTATTTCCTGGGGATGCATTCCTAGAAATAGAAATAGTGGGTCAAATGGTGTTAGAATATGAAGATGTTTGAGAAATAATACCCAAGTATTTTGTAGAAAGCTGGTAGCAATTTACATTCCCAACAGCGGTATAAGAGCGTTATGTTTGATAGCATATTGGCAAAGACTAGAAACACCAGCCTTATTATCAACTATTTTTATCTTATTTTATTCTTTCACTGAAATGAGTCTGTCATTATGTCCAGCTATTTTTTTTTCTAGCTTCTGTGAGGTATAACTGACAAATATAATTGCAATGTACTTGAAGTTCACAATGTAGTAGTTTGATTTCAAATATGTTGTGAAAGGATTACTGGTATTAAGGTAACCAACACACCTTCAACCTCCCAAATTTACCTGTTTCTTACTTGTTTGTTTGGTGAGAACCTTAAGTTCTACTTCCTTAGAAAATTTCAATTATACAATATGGTTACATACAATTATAAAACCCATGAGACTCCTTACGACATGTTGGATTATTGTTGAACATTGAACATGCTGCTCTGTTTCTCCCCTTCCATTCTATTTCAAGTGTCTATCCTATACCAGTTTCTTTCCTAAACCTAAATAAGTATGCACATACAGATCTGTCAGTCTCTTACTCAAGGTCACTCCCTTTGTATTTACGCTGATATTAACCTCAGTTTAAATTCCACTTCTTCTGAATCCCTTTGCCTATGTCTTCAATATCATACAAACTCAAGCTATATTTTGATTGATCCAAATGAATTATGTTTGTCTTCTTAGGGCAAAAACCATTCATCTAACCATTCATTCAAACAAGATGTGATGAACATCTATTTTGTAACAAGCTCTGAACACCAGTGGTTCAAGAACAAGCATCCATCTCCAAAGATCCAAAGATTAAGTGGAGAAGGGAGTAAATAAGTGGATAATAACAGTGCAGACCCATATCTGCTTTAGCATCAATACTCACAGAGACAGAAGAGAACCTATTACAATCTACAGAGATCTGGAAGATTCTGGAAAGCAAAATTTCATTGCAAATCTACTAAATCATAAGAACTCAGTCAAGAAAAGCTGTTTATTATGGATTATGTTTTGGCTTCTCCAAATCCCTGTGCTGAAATCCCAACTGTCAGTGTGATGGTTTTAGGAGGAAGGACATTCAGAAGGTGATTAGGTAGTAAGGATGAAGCCCTCGTGAATGAAATTAGTGTCATTAGGAAAGAGAAACAGGAGAGCTTCCTTCCTTGTTCCCTCTCACCACATGAGGACGTAATAAGAAAGCAGCCAGAAGAGGACCCTCACCAGGAAGCTGATGGCACAACTTCCAGCCACTGGAACTGCCATCAATCAAATTTGTTGCCTAAACCACTCAGTCTATGGTATCCTGTCATGGCAGCCTAAGCTGAGTAAGCACTATTCTGACAGAAGCACAAGCATGTGTGAAGACACAGAGGTGAGACTGTAAAACTGTGGCAAGACAAGCCACAGAGAGACAATATTTGCAAGTCACCTAATTCATAAATGACTTATAGACAAAGGACATTGGATTGAAAACTGCATGAAGTGTGCAGTTAAATAATAATGTGTCAATTTGACTCATCAATTTTAATTAATGCATCATACTAATGCAAAGGTTGACAACAAAAGGAGCTTGGTACAAGATATATGAAAACTCTGGAATATATTAGCAATTTTAATGAACCAGAAATTTCTAAAAAAATGAATTTTAACCACATTTTATATGTACATACATGCACATATATAAACTTTTATCTTGATTCCACACATATACAAAATAGTGGATTAAAGTATATTGAGGACCAAAGGTGAAGGAAATTATGAACCAGCAAGCAAAAATTGCTGTTATTGACTACATCAAAATCTTTTGAATGAGAATTCACCATAAATAAGTGTTAACACAATCTAAACACTCTAAGAAAATATTTGTGGCATGTAATAAAGAATTAGTATTTAAAATATTTTTAAAATGCCCTTAAACCCATTCAAAATACCATATGTACTTTTTGACAAATTAGGATAAATTGTTTGTTTAATAAATAAGGAATTAAACATCCCTAGTATTATTTTCCTCTAGAAAGTCATATTCAAATGTAGTTCTTGGTTTTAATAAAAGGATCCTGTCAGGTAATCTATTTTACAAGGAACTCTGTTTTGCTTATAAATACTATATAATTTTTAAAAAAGAAAAGAAAACAAGCTGTGACAGAAACATCAAAAATATTGTGGTGGTTAATTTTATATCAAAGCTTCATTAGATTATAGTGCCCAGTTACAGATTTGGTTAAAACCAGTTTAGATATTGCCATGAAGGTATTTTTTACCTGTTCTTAATATTTAAATCAGCAGACTCTGAGTAAAGCAGATCTCCCCCTATAATAGGGTAGATGTCAACCAATCAAATCAAAGTTTAAAAGCAACTGAGCTTTTCCTGAGGAAACAGGAACTATGCCTCAAGACTACAACATAACAATATGAGCCTGAGTTTTGAGTTTTTGAACTTAAGATCATAATATTAATTCCTGCCTGTATCTTTAGCCTGTCAACCTGCCTTGTGGACTTCAGACTTACCAGTCTCAAAAATCATGAGTTAATACCTTAATGTCAATCTATAGACAGATAGATGGAAACAGGTCATATATAATCTCATTGTATGAGTTTACTATATAGTCTTATTAGATATACGTGTGTTTTGTAGTAGATTATATATAAATGTATATATCCCTACAAAAATATTTAGTAAAGCTAGAAATGTATAAGTTGAAAATTCAGACATTCCACATTAGAGATATAATGGGAACAAAATCTCATAACATCCACCAAGGAATATATAATATATAGAAAAATTTTCATTGAAGCATCATTTATGTAAAAGGAAAACCACCTAAAAGTCCACCAAATGAAAGAATATTGACACCGTAGCTTTTTAGATGAATACAAAAGCTATTGCAATAGGAACATTACATCCATATTTATCAACAGAAATATAAAAATAAAAATATAAGTGACATATTATAAAAGGATGTACAGTTTGCAATCTTTAGTGTATATAGCTTTAATATGTAGACTATCAAATGCTATTTATAAATATGTGCCTGTGTAATAGATATTTCTAAACACATCAATTGGTAGAATGCACAGTTACTATATGACTTCTTGCCTCAGATGAGGGAGGGAAGAGAAGACAGGAGAAGCGATACTAAATAGAATTTCAACAGCATATATGTTATTAGGTGGAAGTATGAGGCATGTATAAAACTGTTAAAATTTATTACTAACGGGATGGTCAGTGCACATATATTTGCTATATTACACTACAATTTTCTGTTATGTCTGAATTCTCATAATTAAAGGCAAGTAATTTTAGTAGCTTAGTGAGAGATGAAGGTGGTACAACGTTAATCAAGACAAGTGGACAGGTAAGGCCAGCCAGTTGGCATTAGTTACCTCAACACAGGTGAGAGGGAGGAAGCAGTGACAGGTATGCCTGGATTTCTGAGGCTGAGGTGGCTGTGCAGAAGGGAGTGTTCACCGAGGGAGGACTGGAAAGCTGGAGTGTGTTTGGGGTGAGAATATTTGACTGGGCTGGTCATAATATGAGGCACATTATCAAAAGTCATAAAATTTTCCTTGACTTGTTTGAAAGGAAATGCTTGGGGGCTGGCACAAAGACATTCTACTTCAGTCTACATTCTCCTCCTTTCTAGGTATTTTGAGTGTATTGGATGCTATGTTCTCACCACAGGTCAACTCAACTACATAAGTGAAGAAGAAGCTTCTCATATAATCTAATTACAGATATTATTAGACAAAGTATTCCAAGTGAATCTTATTCTGAACTTTAACAACACCCGAGAGAAAATAGCAATTACATTTCAAGCAGCAGAATATGGCTCCCCTAAAAAAAAAATCAATAGATTCTCTAGAGGAAAACAGTAAATGACTTCCTTTTTAACAATTTCCTGCTAGACAGACACAGTTTATAAAATCATAGGCAAAAGATGATCTGGGTAAAAAGTTAATCAACCCTAACATACAGCATCCGTCCTCACACCTGAAACGTCTGAGACATTTTCCATTTATTGTTAGAAATCCCATCAAACTTAATCCAGCTCCTTAGAGCCTTGGGGATCAGACTGACCTCTCCTTGCACCTTTGCTGCTGCTAGGTGTGAAGCAAAAATAATTAGCACAACAATACCACAATAAGTTTTATTTTTTAGTTTAATGCCCTTTTTAGTGAATTTTAGGACTACTTAACAGCTAGAGGCAGAATAGAGGTGGGTCAATCAGACCCCTCTTCCAAGTCTGTAACCTGTAAGGAGTTATAAAACAAAACTGGAGGAAACTGGAAGCATGGCAGCCATAGATTATATTTATTCAGCCAATTCTTATGTCATAAGCAAAGTGGAAACTGACCCCAATACCTGAGAAGTTCATTTCCAGCCTCATTCTCTCTGCTGAACATGCTCATTGAAGGAGTAAGTTCATGGGCAGCTCTGGCCTCAGTACTCACCCACTGAACAACCCAGTGAGCACGATTCAGTGTCAACATAACTCACCCACAACCTCCACAGCAAATAGCCACAACTCAGTTCTGTGTCTTCAGACTTCTGTTCTTATTAAAGTATCTACAAAGTAAAACTCTTTAACTATCAAGAAGTTATCTGGCTCAGAAAATTATAATTCTTGAATCATTTCACAAAAGTAAAAATATTTTATATTCTGAACAGGTGACAAATCTCTTATTTTGAACATGTTAGGAAATTGTAAGCAGGGAAAGTAAGTTATTCCCCACCATACTAAGTGAATAGTAAAACATAAAAATAGTTTTGAAGGGATTTTCAAGTTATCACCTAGATGCCACTTCTCTGTCTACCCATATGTAAGACCTTATGTGCAGACCTTAAAGCTGAGCACTTTCTGGCACCCAGTAGGTATCTGCCTGTGTTTGATGAATGAATGAGTGAAACAATTATTAGTAAGTGTCTGCTCACCCATTAGTTTTAGCAAATTCACTAGCACTCATGCTATAACTCAGGGCCTCCCTGGTGGCACAAAGGGATAAGTCCCAGCACTATGAAGCTGTCCGCAGTCACTGCAGTACAAGTTCGATCCCCGGTCAGGGAGCTGACCAACATGGTATAACAGACCTCTCCTGTCTTGCCCACTGCTCCCCTCAGCCATGTATCTCAGTAGATCTGCCTGTTCTGCTCCCCACTCTGTCTCTGGTGACTCCTCTCACCCCGCATCCCTGCACCTCTGGCATGTACCCCAGTTCAAGTATGCATAAATTAATTAATCTCTAAAAAACGTTGCAAAACCCTAATACTTTCTGGTCTTTGTGAGCCTACCAATCTTGAACGTATTCTTGGGACATAGTGAACTAATTTTATGGACAAAGCATTAACAATAAGGTAAAAGTCTACCATGAGTCCTGACTCGGAAGACATGGTCACCTCCCTGACAACACTTAAACTGTGAGTACTCAAGCGCACCTCCCATTACCTGACCTTCATGCACACGTGTTTGGTGATAGGAAAGGAGAATAACAGATTCTTCCAGAACTTCTGTCAATAAATCCACAAAAGTGATAGAAGGGGAACGTAACATTTGAATTTATCTTACTCGAAATACAGTAGGGGAAATAAAGAACGGGAAAACTGATGGAGCCCCTCTCACATGGCAGCAGCTGTACCCCAGCATCCCATTGAATTCTGTCAACCACCCCTCACCTACAGACTGTTGCTCTCCTTTATTATTTTTTAAAGAGTTATTTTATTCATGCATACAAGAACTGGGGCACAGCCAGAGGTGCAGGGGGTGAGAGGATCACAGGAGACAGAGTGGGGAACAGAACAGGAAGATTGACTGAAACATGCTGCTGAGGGCAGCAGGCATGGCAGGAGAGGTCTGCTGTGCCATGTGGGTCCCCTCCCTGGCCAGGGGCAGGCATCAAACTTGTGCTGAAGTGGCTGTGGTTTGCTTCATAGTGCGTTGCTTAACCCACTGTGCCACCGGGGAGGCCCTATTGCTCTCCTTTAAAGGTCAGTCATTAGGATTCAGAGAAATTAAGTCATCTATTTAAGTCCTATAAAGAGAGAATGGGATGGCCAGCATCTGCCTCAGGTCTACCCGGAACCTTGACTGACTATTACATTGGCTGCATAACCTCCATCCTCAGCCAGGGAGGGGACCCACATCGCACAGGAGACCTCTCCTGTCCTGCTTACTGCTCCCCACAGCAGTGTATTTCAGTAGATCTGTCTATTCTGCTCCCCACTTTGTCTCTGGAGAATCCTCTTACCCTCCTCCTACACCTCTGGCCTGTACCCCAGTTTTTGTCTACATAAATCAATAAAAAGTAGTCTTTAGAAAAGAAGACCAATGAACTTTTAACAAAATAAGAAATTTACTAGCAGGAAAACAAGAAGGCTATTTTATTGTGATGTTATTTCCCAAGAAGCCAGAAAAATCAACTAAGTTAAATCATGTCACAGAAGTTAAATGAGTGGCCTTTGACCAAAAGCATCAACACCAGTATGGAGCTTGTTAAAATGCAGAATCTCAGGCTCCACTCACACAACCCCCTTGCTGCCCATTGGTCAGATAAGCATCCCTCACAGGATTTCCCACAGCAATTCACATGACCCTCACCACACACATGGCCCTCTGTTGAAACGCTATCTAGAAGGTCTCCCTCCCATGCCTGAATGTAAGCTCTTCCATGTCTCCCACTATCGTGGCTACATCAACTGCCTGGCCCCGTGTGGGTTTTCAGTAATGATTTAAAAATTCCATAGGGGCCTCCCTGGTGGCGCAGTGGGTTAAGCAACACACTATGAAGCAAACCACAGCCACTGCAGAACGAGTTCGATCCCTGCTGCTGGCCAGGGAGGGGACCCATATGGCGTGGCAGACCTCTCCTGCCTTGCCCGCTGCTCCCCTCAGCAGTGTACTTCTGTTGGTCTGCCTGATCTGCTCCCCGCTCTGTCTCTGGTGAATCCTCTCACCCCTCACACCACTGGCCTATACCCCAGAGCTTGTATGCATAAATAAATAAATCTTTAAAAAAATAAAATAAATTAAAACTCCATAGGACTGTGAGCATCTCAAGGTCTAGAACCACATACTATTTTTTGTATATTCCCAAAACCTAGCAAGGTCTGGAGTATAACGAATACTCAATTTGTGTTGAACTCCTGATTTTTTTTTCCAATTCATGCAGGAAAATAAGATGGACTGGAGTGTGGAGATGGTTCTGAATGCCCTTTCATCAAGTCTTCTCTGACATCTCCCAGTCCTGACAAAGTACTATTTCACCTGCACTTTCAGTTCAGGTCTAAGACCTGGATAGTTCTCTTCATAATCTCATTATTTCTTAGGTTGACACTAAGAAATAGTGTTCTTGATAATTAAACAATAGAGACAAACTCAGTCCTTGATAGAGACAATTTCAAAGAGACCAAGTGAATTTTCCAGTGTCCTAAACTGACACTGGGCCTCCTTGGTGGTGCAGTTGGTTGAGCACCGCACTGTGAAGCATCCGGAGCTCAGCAGACAAGTTCCATCCCCAGCCAGGGAGGGGACCCACATGGCGCAGCAGACTTCTCCTGCCTGGCCCGCTGCTCCCCTCAGCAGTGTATTTTGGTGGATCTGCCTGTTCTGCTCTCCACTCTGTCTCTGGTGAATCCTCTCACCTCCTGCAACTCCAGCCTGTACCCCAACTCTTGTATGCATACATAAATCTTTTAAAATTGTTTTAAAAATAAACAGGTAGGTGACAACATCTAGGTGTGTTCTGAGGCATTTGGGCTGGTTCTTTCCTACTCTGTTCCACTGATTATAATAATTAGCTGGCATCTGACTATTTAGGGACGTTACTCACAGCCACTTGGTTTCAGTTTATGTCTTCATCATAATTATTTCATTCAGTTATATATATAATGGTTCTTCCAAAGAAATTTATCTGGCTTTGTAGTAAGTGCCTTCTTCATCTAAACATTCATTTCCTTATTCATTCACCCACCAACTATTTATTGATCCCAGACTGGTAATTCAATAGTTGTTTAGTTGAACTAATTAGCTTCCTTTGATCAGTACTGATAATTTGGATCCCCAAGATCCACTAGTGAAGTCATCACATTACCAGATAAAAATTATAAGGTCCCCAAACATTACAAATGGCAGGTGCCTTTAGAAATGATCTCTTCTAACCACCCCCAACCCACCAACTTCCTGATAAAGAAACAGAGTCAGAGATGGAGGGGGACATGTCGAGTTCACATTGCCCGATGTTTTATGTAGCTGTTCCTGTAGAGACCTCAGTTATCTGTCTTATATGCTTGCAAGGCAGAATACCAGCCAGGCTGCTGCCAGATCCCCACTTAACTTGGGCATAAAACCAAATAATTAAAAATATCCCCAAAGCTTCCATATAAGAGTTAGATGCCTTCTAGAGCTAACAGCAGACAATGTGCTCATATTGCTGATCCTGAGAGAAATCTGGAATGACTGGGAAGGACTGCCCCACGCAAATATTCATGACCCAAACCCATCAAACCTTGAACAAGAACATATGTGAATAATTAACCAGATTGTGATTTGTATCATGGCAGTAGATAACCTGGCTCCTGATGAGAAGCTAACTAAAGCTATTTTTTTCCT
Organism: Galemys pyrenaicus; assembly: GCA_019455555.1. Taxonomy (NCBI): domain Eukaryota; kingdom Metazoa; phylum Chordata; class Mammalia; order Eulipotyphla; family Talpidae; genus Galemys; species Galemys pyrenaicus. The sequence continues at coordinate 7,684,732 of JAGFMF010011709.1, read as the reverse complement.
TTTACAAGGCACAAAAAACTCAAGACAGTATATTGTAATGTTTCCTATCACTTTTACGATATAGTTTTAGAAGCTGAATCTTCAAGAAACAGTTTTTCTTGTTAAAGTAGCTAAATGATCACTCTTGTTAGATGCTGTATTTAACGTGGTATATTCTAAACTTTTAGAAAAAGTGGCACAAAGGTATAATGATGAGTTTATTCTCTAGCCGTTACTAATCTTGTATTTTCCCTCTTTCCACAGTATATCTGAGAACAAGTAACACTGTCTGTTGTTTGATTTGGTATTGAAACATCAATAAAAGAAAAAATATTTTCTTTTATTTTTAAAGATTTATTTATTTATGCATACAAGAACTAGGGCACAGGCTGGAGGTCCGGGAGGGGTGGGGGGTGAGAGAATCACCAGAGACAGAGCGGGGAGCAGAAAGAGGCAGACCTACTGAAATCCATTGCTGAGGGGTACAGCAGGTAAGGCAGGAGAGTCTGCTGTGCCATGTGGGCCCCTCCCTGGCCGGGGATCGAACTCGTGCTGCAGTGGCTGCAGATGCTTCAAACTGCTGAGACTTAACCCCTTGTGCCACCAGGGAGGCCCGCATCAAGGTTATTTTCAGTGTAGCTCTGTGACATCACCTGATAAGCTGTGGCCTGTGTCTTCAGCAGCAGCAAGGAGAAAGCAGGAAAGGAAGAGGCGAGACTGAGTAGCCGCCCCAGCTTCTCTTCACTAAGAGCAAAAACTGTCCCCACCTCTCTACCTTACAAAGAAGAAAATCTGACGAACACAGTCTGTGTTTCATGCTAGTTCATAAAGGTACGACTCAGCCTCTTTCTCTCTCCATCCCTCTAAAAAAGCCTTTTTTTTTTCTTTTACATCACTTTGGAAAACCGTTTGCAATGATCTACTTTTAAAGTGAGAGACACTTGGAGCCTATGACCCTGCCATTCCAGTCCTCAGCATGATAGACGAGTACATTTGTCCACCAGACAGGAATAGGAATTTTGTAGCAGTATCATTTATGACAGCTAACAACTAGAACACCCAAATGTCTACTGAGAATATTCACAAAGTGGAATACTATACAACTATAAAAGAGATAGTCACATATAAATAATATCACAGCTGAATTTCACAGACATAGCAATGAGACAGTGAGTGAAGTCAGCCACAGAAATAGAGTACTCTATTGTACTCAATTACAATAGAGTAATTGTAATTCAATTACATGAAATCCAAGAGCAGGAGAATGTAGAATATCATGAAAGAAGTCAGAATATTGGTTACTGGTTACCTGTTTGGAGTGGAGGTAGGAGAGCACAGGTACAAATTTTGAAAGAATATGAAGGCTCCCTATGGGATATTAAAAAATCCCAAATACTTTGTGTGTGTGTATATTTCAAGTGTGTGTATGTGTGTGTGTGTAAAAAGTCAATGTTGTGTACACTGAAGACCTGTGTGTTTCAATAAGTACTTGGCTTAAATGATAATTGACTCTTTTCCTCCCAACCACTGGCAATTGCTAAACTGTGTATAGGGTGGTGTTTCTAGTCTCTTGTCCTTTTCCTTAGCACATCCACTTTGGGTTATTAACATTTTTTTTTCCATAAGGGAGTTCCTCTCAAGAAAGCGTGTGTCCTGACCACAACAAAATATTTTGAAATAAAAATTTAAACACAACTTAACAAAAACATTTTAACAAAGAATCATTTTCATTATACATGCAAATGCAGGGCAGATGTGTTCACAGGAGTAACCGAGTCTACCCACCGCTAGGAGAAAAGTAAAACTGAATAAGTGCTTCTGAAATGTACTGATTTTCCCTCTGACTTTTAGTCAAAACTGGCAACAGAAACACAAGAACACCAAGAAAAAGGGCTGCCTGGAACCTGTGACTGGCCCCCTCAAGCAGAGCTGGGTGACTGCTTCAAAGTCTACCAGGACCCCTTCCAAGGAAAGATGAAGACCTATTCCACCCTTTCTTACATACATGTGGGGTTTTTGGAACATTATTTACTTATGCATACAAGAGCTGGGGTGCAGGCCAGAGATGCTGGGGGTGAGAGGATTCACCAGAGACAGAGTGGGGAACAGAACAGGTGGATCTACCAAAATCCACTGCTTGCGGGGAGCAGCGGGTGAGACAGGAGAGGTCTGTTGTGCTGTGTGGGTCAGCACCCTGGCCAGGGATCAAACCTGTGCTGTAGTGGCTGTGGATGCTTCATAGTGCTGAGACTTAACCCCTGCACCACCAGGGAGGCCCCTCTTACACACACCGTGTTATCCCATGTATTTACGTTTAAGATCAGTAGTAATGCCAAGTAAGACTCACAGACATCAAGTTGCTTTCTCCCCAAAGTCAAAGACCTTTGTGGTTGGGGGCCCAATTGGTAGCCTTCATTATTAACTCCCAACCTCTACGATATTTCTCTTCTAATCTCACTGGATGACTTTCTTCCACCTGCCTCCAGACTAAGATATTTGGGAAGGGGTTTTTAGATGACTTCCATTAGCCATGAAAAGCTTTGTCCTGATGTAGGCAATAATTTCCTCTCCTTATTCTTGGTAAGTTTGTAAATTTGCCCTGCCAGCAATCAAATGGAACTTAGACAGATGCTTTATAACTCGCACAACTATTTTATCACTTATTTTGCCATTTGGAGTTGTCCCTCTCTCTGCGAATGATGAAGGTGGAAGGAGAAGCTAGATCCTGTACTTGGCCCTGGCAACTGCCCCGGGGGCCTGCTCAAAGGGCGCCCTGGCCACCAGGACAATTCCCCTCTGATTCCAGACAACAACTCGCTCCTAGTGGTTCATTGATTTTGTGCTTTTGACATCAGAACTTAACAGAACTGTTAGCAGGCAGACTAAGAGCTGGGGTACAGGCCAGAGGCATGGGGTGGGGTAGGGTGAGAGTATTCACCAGAGAGAGTGGGGAGCAGAACACAGATCCACTGAAATACACTGCTCAGGGGCGCCGCATGTGAGGCACCCCAGGACCCCCAAACCAGCCTGCTCTAAATGGGTTCTGCCACATCAACACAAAACATACTCTAGTTCATAAGACCTTCAGTACAAAAGAACAGTAACATAATTAGTGTGCCTTAGAAAGACGAAGAAAACAGCTAAAGCAGTTTCCAGTTCAACACTCAAAGTTGCCCATCGCCTCGTGGGCAGATACCCAGCCAAACAGGATTGGTCCAGAACAGAACCACTCAGACCCAAAGCCTGCCAGAGTCTATCGCACTTTCTTGTGGGGACCCATAGGAAAGAGGCAGAAAGGGCCAGGCAAGCCTGGAAAGAAAAGAACGAAATCTAAACCCAAGTCAAGATATAGTCTGTCATTGTCAGCCTCCCATGGGTCTCTCACCCAAGTCTCTTCTCCATGTCTCCTTCCATGGTCCCCAATTCCATGGCGCAAGTCCAAAGCCATGAAGCAAAGGAAGAGGAGGAGGAGGAGGAGGAGGAAGGAGGAAGCTTCCCCCTCCTCCCCCTCTTCCTCCTTCTCCCTCCCCCTTACCCCTTTCCCCTTCCTCTTCCTCTTCTTCTCTGTGCTCTATGTGCCTCTTAAGTTCTTTCAATCTTCCTTTCCTCAGTCCTTCTCCCAGGACTTCCTAGCTTCTCCTAACTGCTGAGCTCCACCCTTCCTTGGACAGGGATCCCGGAACCTCTCCTTTCTATGGGTGTCATTCTGTTACAGAACCACATTCTGGAAACCAGCTTCCAGCTCCAGCTCCAACTCCACCTCCTCCACAGTTGCACTCTCCAGTCACCCTGACCATGTGGTCACCAAGAACCCCCAGGGTGCTGGGCAGGCAGCAGAATGAAGGAGACCAAGTTGTCTCCCTCAAAAGCTTCATATACAAACAATGCCTGAGAATTAAGCCTGGCTGGCTAACTGGCCAGATTCTTCTCTGCTCTCCTTGGGTCTTTCTCAAGTAAATGTTAATGCTTTGGCAAGGTGGGCCTCAGGCAGTCTCATGGGATGGCTATTTGCAATCTTGCAGTCTGAGGGTAAGGGGTACTTCTTCAGGGAAGCTGAGAAAAGTGGCCTAATTTCCTGAGCTCCCAAAAGGCTACATTTAATGGTTACCCAAATGTGATTTGCTGCCTTTATCTTTCCAAATAAGAATCCTGGGACTCTACGGAAATCAGATTACATTAACCAAAGCCATGGTTTACAAAAGTGCAGTAACTCTGGGTAGCTTGAATGTATTTTGATATTAACAAAACTTTTTAAAATTAAATGACATAAGTAGAAACTGAAGGTTCTAGTTATTAAAAAGGGAAGGGCCATGTAATAGAAACTCCCGCCCTCTTAGAAATATTGAGGAAAATCTCACTGATCTTCTCTCCACCATGCACTCAAGCCTCTACCCAGCTCGGAGTGTCTAGTTAATAGACCAGGACACCAATCACCGCAGCCTCTCTTTGCTCTCTGGATCCTGCTGACCTGTGATAAGGCCCCAGGGCAGGGGTCTGTCCGGTGCGCAGTGGACTGAGTCAGTCGAGGTGGGAGCACTGGGAGTCCATTCCTGTTTGGGGTCTTCTATTCCAATGAGCAAATGTCAGTGCTAAAGCTTACCCAAACTAAGATGTGTGCATGAATGTGTGCACATGTATATGCAACATCTGTTCCAGACATCCAATAAGCTGGGTACACTAGAGAACACTCCAGAGAAAAATACACTGACAACTTGTGTGTGAAGAACTATACTACTGATACAGGTGGGGTTCTTCTATCTATCCTTCCTTTTCCTATTCTTCTCCCAACATTTCCTGTAACAGACAAAACCACCCAACTGAACTTCGTGTCGCTCATTTCCCTAAATGCTTTCCTAGTTATCCTACTTAGGTTACCTTGCTTAGGTATTCCTGAACAATTTTTTTTTTTTTTTTAGATTTTATTTATATGCACACAAGAGCGGGGGTACAGGCCAGAGGCATGGAGTGGGGGAGGGTGAGAGTATTCACCAGAGAGAGTGGGGAGCAGAACACAGAGCCACTGAAATACACTGCTCAGGGGAGCAATGGGCGAAGCAGGAGGTCTGCCGTGCCATGTGGGTCCCCGCCCTAGCAGGGAGGGCCAGGGATCTAACTCATGCTGCAGCCACTGCTGCAGCCCCACAGTGTGGCACTCAAGTTTTTGCGCCACCAAGGGAGGTCCTATTCCTGAACAATTTCAATGGTTTCTGCTGATGTATTTTTGCTTATATATTTTGTATATGAATTGTATGTTACTAATATATACTTATAAAAGCTTCCTTAATTTTGTTACGTGAGTAAAATAGTTTATGCAATATTGTTTTATTCGTGTTAATAGATGTATTTCTAGCACATTCATCTTTATTATAATATCCCTATGGATTAATACGCTGTGTGCTGGATATTATAGGTTCACTATTATAGGCACTCAACTATGAATATACTGGAGTGTTTCCATTTCCACAAATGTACAGGTGAGAATTGTGTAGCCTATACTAGCGTGTGTATCTCAGAGGAGAATTACTGCATCATAAGATTACTGCATATTGATAACACCAATCTTTGGGACCCTGACTCCATCTTTTTCTCAGTTATTGCAGATTCCACTGGAGAGAGGAGATGATTAATGCTTCCCCCTTCTTCTGCCTCAGGTAATCTTTCTTCCTCTTCTTTCTGCCTCATAATGATGAATCACTTTCTAAGAGTTGGGTAGGTTTCTCTACCTATGAGTGCACCCCTAAACCTCATAGGTAGAGTGAATGTTCACTGGAACAGGCAAGGATGGCACTTCTACATGGTACTCGTGTTTGGCCATGCCCTGTACAACCTCCCTCATCTGTATATCTAAACAAACTCACAAACACTATTCTTTCCGAAGGGAAACCTGAGCACAGACTAAAACAAACAAAAAACACCCACGTTAGATGACCATTCTGTCCTTTAACTAATTCCTAATCACCCCAAATGCCAACAATCAGAAAGATCACCTTGGCAATGTCCTTGCTCCATCGAGCTTCTCTTACACAGAACACTTAGGTCATTTATAAAAGTTGGAATGTGAAACCAATTTTATTAAATCTAATGCCTAATAACACAGTGCCTACCACATTCCCCTCTGCGTCTAGTTGGTCAAAGAGAGTACAGATGTGAAACTATTATAATGAGAAAAATCCATGCATAGAATTACAGTTGTGGGGTTTTTAAAGCTAAAAGGGCTTAGAGGTTTAGCAACTAAATCTCCCTCCGATGAATCAAAAACTGTCTTTTGAAGATATCCTTCACCTGAGATCAAAGAAACGCCAGCCATTTAAACAAGGATTCTACCAAGAAGGCTTCTGCCATAGGGTACAGGATCCAGAGGGCACATGTGGAGTAGACAGTTGTGTGTGAATTGGGACCCTACTACCAAATGTCAAGGCTCTCTGCCCTTGTCTATGCAGTTGGCCTAGAGGTCCAGTGGGGGAGGCTCCACGAATTCCATGGCAATGCCCATTTGAGAGCAAGTCGGCTCACCCATCAGCCAGGCCCAGATAAGAAGCAATCATATCACTGACCAACTAAGGATCACCTCCATTTAAGCCCCATTTCTCCACTTATGTTCATCTCAGGATAGATCAATTTAAATTTAAAGGTGAGAACAGAAGGGGAAAGGGAACAGGAGCTAATCATACCACATTCTTCAAAACATAGATGGGCTCCCTTGGACTGCTCCACTCAGTCAGGGAGCTGGGGAGGAGACATCTTGCCTTTGAAGACTAAAGTATTAATTAGTAGATTATCATGTTCCTTAATCATTGGCCATCCCAGACTCATTTGTTTTTGATGAAAGGTTTTTCTCTAAGCCAAGCATTTCAGCAAAGTGATGCAATCTGCCAAAATGTTCAGTTAGTTATCTGTGTATAAACTAAATAATAACTAAACAACATTTACATTTATAAGTATAACTAAAATAAAGTTAGTGTTGAAGCTATGTTTTTATTACGTTCCAATGTAATAAAACAAATCAGTTACAAATTTTATCAACTGTTCAGCACTTTAAATGAATGATGTTTTTTCATTCTTCTCATGGCGTTGCAAGTTGGATTTCAAGACACTCATTTTCCAGAAATGGGTTGGTGAAGTCAACATTATAAAATATGCTGTGCCAGGAGTACTCTGGACAACCCTTCTTTCCAACACAAGGGCTTCTGGGTTCTGCAAAGGACTCCCACTGGATCGTGGTGTCAGATAATTGTGTGACTGGATGCAGATGAAATAACGGAACAAGAAGCACAATGTCATATCATGTTAAACTAAACAACAGCTCTCACTTTAGTGTCAAAGTCAAAAGAAGAACCTACATTTACTCCAGAGAAACTATTGAAAAGGAATGTATGTTTGACACAAATCACTTTAAAAAGCACAGAGAAATAAGCTTCATAGCAGATTTCTTAAAAACATTGGTTTCTTTTTATTCCTTACCTGGCAAGTGACATTCATCTCTCATCTGTACTCTCAGAAATATCCAAAATTTTCTTCCTAGACTCAGGAGTTTCTTGACCTTTCTCTCTAAATTTTCTTGCTGACCTATCATATTTTTGGTTTTCTGCAAGGAGGAGTTCTCGGAATGGGAATCTCTACTTGTACTTAAGTAACAGAAATACTTCAAATAAAGATAATAATTCTATCATCCCAGAAGTAAGGGTAAATTTGAGTATTTATAATGCTAGTACATCCTCATTATGTGTACTGTCTTATTCCACATGCTAACAAGTCAAAAGCCAAATCTAAATAATCTCAATCATAAGACATTTTCTCCTATCTTTCAAAGGTATTTCCTGGGGAGAGTGGCCATCTCTAAGTGTAAGCTCTAGGAAACCTATAATCAGCTTCTCTCTCTAATTGAGAACTTTCTTTCCCCTTAGATTTTAGAAGCATGAAAATGATTTACTGATTTAGGAACTGGGTGGAGTAGACCACAAAAAGTCAAATCAAAAACATCTGGAATGAAATAGATGAGGTGGTGGGGAGAAAGAGAAGGGGAGAGAGAGAGAGAGTTAAAGAGAGAGTTTGGGTTTTCAAATGCAACAAAGTACAGATGATTTGGCCAAATTTAAGCCAAGCCAAACACTCACATTAAACATTGCACTTGGGTTTGATTCAATAGCAGGAGCCCGACAAGAGGGAGCGTCAGCCAACATTGCATCAGACACACATTGTGGATAGAGGAAATGAGTTTAGTCAAGCCAGCTGTGACTTCAAAGAGGCTGCTCTCTTAGAGAACAGTGGGAAAGGGTTCCCTCTTCAGTGAAGATTGCAAAGTTCAGCCAAAGCCAGTCCAAAGGGAATGGACTTCAGGAAAGGAAACTTATAGTCAATGTAGAAGAAAGGATATTTGCCTTCCATGAAATGGCTGTGACAGTTAGAAAAGGAAGGAAGATGATGAGGAAGAGAGAAAAGAAAAAAGATTCTGACACTCCGGGGAATGGATTCCTGGGTGCGGGATTATGGAGCAGGCTATTTGTGGGTGAATAAGGCTGCTGTTCAGTTCAGATCCCTCTTGAATCATGTTTCCAAACCTGTGGGAGGAGCAATCATAGGATTCCGCCCCCGACTGACTCCCATAGATAGTTCCTTCCCCCTTTTGTACTTCTAGAAAACCATACATTTCTTTCATATTACTTATTTAGCATAAACAAATAGTGGATTGGATCCTGGAAAGGCAAAGCCAAGCAAGACAGTCTTTGTTCCAGGAGTTTGGTGGTAAGAGAGCTAGACACACAGATGGAGGATGATAGTGTGGAGAGTTAAGTCATTTTAGAGCTGTGATCTCCAAATGTGGCTACCTAACCAGCTCTAGTGGCTTGTTACAAACTCAGAGGCATAGCACCAGACCTCAACCTGCTGAATCAGAAGCCTGAGCTTCTCCAGATACCTGGATAAACTACCGCTATAGAACTACCTCTGTCAGGGAGGGCAGAAAACTCGAGCCTGGCGCCAACACTCCTGAGCCAACTGGACACACCTGGGCCAACTTGCGCTCCTCTGCTCTCTAGAAACCACATCTCGGTCCCTCCCCAGGCTAAACAGGTTGCTTTCCAGTAATCTGTAACCATGATATATGCGAGAGCCTCTTACCTGACTAAATTGTAGGAAATTCAAGGAAGGGGCTTATTCTCCTTTTACATGCTGCAGATTTTTGTCCCTACTTTCAGACGCAGACCCATACTTAAAAGATACAGGCACTGAAGTTTGCTTGAAATAGTTAACTCAGAACATAGACTGGTGCAAAGGTTATACATTCACAAGAAATTGGCAAATATGTAATACTGAAAATATTCATAACTCTGTTGGTTTGGAGGGGAACATAAATGTTATCTCTCTCTAGCACTCATTTGACGCTTGAATTCTCTCTGTGATATCCTTAGTGACTTTTTTTTCTTCTCACGCCGGAGTACTTCCACTATCTCACTATCTCAGGATGCACTTTGCTTCCTTTCAGATGGCTCTGTTAGAAAGAGTTACCTTCTTCTGGGCTCAAATCTACCATCATTTAAATTCCATTTGTTAGTTATAGTCCTACCCCTTGGGAACCTATAGCAAAGATACTTACATATTAATGTGACATTTTTCAAGTATTTGAAGTTAGTAATTATGTAGCATATGACAAGGTTAAACTCACAGTCTCTGGAACCAGACTGTTTGCATTCAAACTCTTGTTCTGTCACTTATGAGCTCTGTGACCTTGGGAGAGTTATTTACTATCTGTAGCTTTGTTTCATTTTAATATATATATCTATATATGCACATATATATGCATTACACAAAGGACTTTTGTAAGGAGTGTGTGAATTAATATATGTAAATGTGCTTGGCACACAGTAAGTGCTCTAAAATTTAAGGATTAATCATCATCATTATCATAGAGAGCTTGTCAGATGTCTGACCCAGGTCATCTTTTTAATTCCATAGTCATTACTAGGTGAGTCTAGTAGTTCCCATGGCTTCAAGCACCTTGTACATGTTTGTGATAAATATCTCCTCATCCTCCTCCTGTGCACACAGCTCAGTGTAGTGGCTAGCGAGGGTGACATGACTTGCTTTTGCCACTATAACTTGAATGGAAATGATGCACATCACTTCTTTGTCAAGGCCTCTAAAAATATCCTGAGAACTTCTCCTCTAGCTCTTAGCTCATTAGTTAATTCAATGCACCAGAACCAACTGAGGACTCCAGAAGCCCTGGGGACTGTAGAGTCAGGCTGGAAGAAGCCTAGATCCCTGGGTCAACACTTGGTGAGAACCGCCAATGAGAGCCACCGGCTAGAACATTCACCCTGGGCTTTTTGCATGAGCAAGAAATAAATATGTATAATGTTAAGCCATTGAGATGTTATAGCCTATCGTGACTAATGCCGTGACTCGTTAATTTATCTCTCTTGCTCAGACTGTGCTGCTGAGCTTCAGACTATATGTTTTGCTTTTTTTCAGCCGTTCTGCAAGGACTCAAGCTTCTGGGATCAGACTTTAAATGACAGCCCTGCCAGGTACCAGCTAAAAGACTGTGGATGAGTTATAGAAAATGTTCATATATGTATACATTTCAGAGTTGATAGAAAATAAGTGATATAAAATACTTAGGACAACTGCTGAGCCATAGTAAATGCTCAGCAAATGCCAGAGAGTAGGATTATGAAAATCTCCCCTAAATGTATCCCTTCCCTTGCATTTTCCATATGCTTTGAAAATGAACTTACAATTTAATTTTGGATCACTTTTTTTTTTCAACCAACCCACATGGAACAAATCACCAATAATTTATTTTCTCAAAGATTTATTTATGCATACAAGAACTGGGGTACAGGCCAGAGGTGTTGGGAGTAAGAGGATTCACCAGAGAGAGTGGGGACAGAACAAGCAGATTGACTGAACTACACTGCTGAGGGGAGCAGTGAGGAGACAGAAGAGGTCTGCTGCTCCGTGTGGGTCAGCTCCATGGCTGGGGATCGAACTCTTTCCATGAATTCTCAGTGGGCTGTCTCCTGCCTGGAGGTGAAGACCCTGTGTGCTTTGGTGGTGGGTGTGGTGTCATGACATTCATCTGAGGAGGCATGAAACTGCACCCCCAAATCATATAGTGTTGTGAGCCAATTGTGACCTCAACAAAAATGTTTAAATAAGTGGCTATTGCTAAGAAACAGATTAAGCGATGACCATGTTCTACCGAGTGAACAAGCATCTTGAGTTATACTAAATGATCTGGGTCAAATTTAAGCCAACAGAAGCGCTCCCTTACTTTAGAGGAGCTATGGTCATGATTTTCCAGAGTTGAAATAAAGAAAAACTGGGTAAAAAAATTAGTTCAATTCAATATTAATTCTTTTTTCTGCCCTCAGTCAAAGAGAAAAATAAAAAAAGATTGATAGGTGCCTTTGGCAATAACTTTGCATCAGTCCCCAAAGTGTGTGGATTTTCTTTAGCGCTTGGAGTCGTGACCAATGGTTCCATTGCCTTCCCTGGTTCTAATAAAACTCTGTGATGGGTTTTGGATTACACTCATCCCAAGAGGATTCCTCGTCAGTTCTCGAGTGGCCTTTGTTGTCCACAGCCGCTTGCAATGAATTTAGGGGCAAAGGTCTCTGGTTACACCCACCACTGAAATCAGACTCAGCTCCACTCCAGGAGGAACATATTATAGGGTGGAATCCAGCATCCATCCCCACAGGACAGAGGCAACAGCCTTGCAGTCATTCCCATCTCCACTGTGGATGATTCTATAACCCATTGCCTCGTCCATCAGAGACAGCCAGAATTCCTTAGCAACTCTGACCTGAAGTGAAAATAAAATGCATGCAGCAAAGGAGTCAAATTGAGTCTTGGGAATGTTTTCTCCATGAGAAGAGGTCGAACAAGTTTAAATACAAAGATTTATAAATCCCTCCAAGTATTTTTCCCTCTTTAATAGTTCCAACCAGTGCCTTATTATTATTCACCCCATGTTTGAATAATGGAACACTTAGATCACTGCATTCATCAAGGGAAGGAAATGCTGTATCTTCTAAAAAGCACTTTGAATAGCACTCGCTCCCTCTGCGAGGCCATCCTTCACTGAGTTTCCTAATTGCTACATGCACGGCTCTGGCTTGGAATTCAAGAATTTGAAGAATGGTAGAATACACGCTACACCAGTGAAATCAGACCGCATCACATTCCAGGGCCCTCACGATCCGAGCCAACCTTCCCAGGTTACTGCAGTGTCCAGATTACAGATGCAGGTTGCCCCCTGCTACCCGAAAGAAGAGCGTCCTGTGAAACCTTTCACAAGTCAAATGAGCAATCACCATTAATTTATCTGGAAACATTTCTGAGTCCCCAGGCTCCAAGAACAAACTACCAATTCATGGAAAATAACATAGAAAGCCTAAAATCACACTTCTATACAGTGAGAGCAGGAACAGTATGACAAGCCTCCACACTGTAGGAACTCCTTCCTCTTTCAGCCTACAGTTCTTGCCACCTCTAAAATGATTTGTTGCAAAATCAACATTGAATGATAATATTTGCCTCTTATCATAAAAGCAAAAATGCTCCTGGCTTCCTTTTGTTAGTTAAATGGGGACTAATCAAGGTCATTCCTAAAAGTGAAGTGGTGGAAAATGAACTTTCGCAAAGCTGGGGGTACCTGCATGTGAATTAGGAGAAGGTCCAGGTTCCCATCCCCTGACACTGCAACCCACCCTTAGACTGAGTTTGAGAAAGTCCTGCACCTCCATGTCTGCATGTGCTAAGGGGTTAATGAGTTTATCCTGCCTGCCAGCCAAGGTTATATTTTGTTCTTCGCAAACAATGCAGGTGCTAGGAGCTCAATGATATAGGACGTGTCCTGTAGCTTGGGGCAGTGAAGGATTTTCTTAGGTCAAACACACGATCCCGGGATCAAAATAATTCAGGGGATTTGTTCACTGTGGAACCCTTAGCATCTCTGGAATCTTCTCTGAGAGCTTGTAGTCCGGCCAATAGGAGGGCAGGGAGGCCTGCTCTGGGCAGGCCAGAGCCTCTCGCATTTCCTGTCTGAAGTAATTCTAAAGAAGTAATTCAACAGGACAATTGGCCCATTGTTTGAAAGAAGCCCAAGTTTCTCGAAAATCTAATTTTCAGGTCCATCCGCCTAGGTTAACAAAATATTCACTTAATCCAATGTTTTGTGGAAAAAAAAAAAGAACTCAACCATCTTTGTTCCAGTTGGCTTACATGATTATATATGCACTAACTCTGAGTTCAAACACGAAATACTTGAAAGAACCCAAACATCCAATCACTGGGGAAGCACATTCCTCAAATGGGCCATTATACAGCCATGAGACAGTTACAAAATCTCTTCTTCAGTATGAGGAAGTGTTCATGTTCTAGCACTAAATAAAAATGCAGGCTTAAACACTGTAAGCCGAACGAGAAGGGAACATGTTCCATTGCTCAGCTTGGACTCTAGAGCTTGGAAACAGAAAGCATCTTTCTTTCCCCTTCCCACCACCCTTCAAACCTTGCAATAGATTTCTTGAAGTAGTTCTTTTCACTTTCCCAGGTCACCTGAGATTTTTAAAATATATCCCCTAGTCAAATCCAGGCATGAATACAGTCTCATTTCAATAATTAAAGTGTCTGCCTCAGTATAAAACACCACCCACTTATGCAGTTTAAGGTGTTCCTTCTTTGTCAGCCCAGGCCCCTGCCTCCTGCCTGGGAGCTTGCAATAGGGAGAAACTTCTTTTCTTCCCCATTTCCTGTCTTTTTCTCCCCTGTGAAGCAACCTGGGCCTCCCCCAAAGTTGAGCCAACTTAGACATAATCTGGTCACTGTCTCCCATGGGCGGCCAGTTCCCACTCTGGACGACATCCCTCTGGAGAGCATCATCAAGTTCACCAGAAATTCCCCTGAGGCCCTCAACCTTCATTCCAGTTACCTGCACACCACTAAGCCCTTTTACTTCTCCAAGTCTCAGGCCCTGATTTCTGGGCCCATCGCTCTGCTGAGTCACTTAGCAACTTTGAACAGTCCTCTTTCAAAATAAACCAGGTCTATACCTGTAAGGACTGTCTGTAGGGTTATTGATTTACTGGAGTATATGCGTGGTTCTGCCATAGTGCAAGGCAGCAGCTCACCCCACAGAGCTACACGACCGCCACTAGAACCCACCCTGTGCCTGTGCTAAGGGGTTGCCAAATATCCCAGGCATCATTCTTGCCCTCAAGATACCAGAGAAGAAAGACCTGTTTGCAACCAACTGCAAGACTACCATGATCTTCCTTGCCCTGACTTCCCAAGCATGCCTGATATCTAATTCTCGCTGCTTTCACAATGCTCCAGAACATTCTATGCTGCAATTTCCTCTCCACCAAGATTGCAGATGCATAACATGCAAGGTTTATGCCTCCTTCATCTTTTCCCCTGCAGTTTCCACCTTGGCTGACCAGGGGACCACAACAAGGATGTGCTATTAATTGACTGAAATAAACATCAATTGTTTTTGAAGCAGTTGGCAGTATGTGAGGATCAGAAGACATTTTTGCATAGTGCTGGTGTTAGTATAAAAAATATTATGAAATTTGTTTGTAGGTAATCTATTTTAACTCAGTTTAACTATTTGTCTTGAACGTATCTTACAATCTCTAGTTTCGGAGTGCATAATGCCTTCCTTATTCCTGGGGTGCTAATACATTTCAAATGAGATAGACTCTGCTACAGCGTTTTGCAAGTTGTGGAAGTGTCTTGCATGTGTTCTTCATTATTTGGACAACAAACATAATAACAATAGTAAGAACTAAATTCTCTGCCACTTTGTAGCTAGTTAAGGCTTTCTGAAGTGCATTTGACTCATCTGACCTCTTTGCACTATTATGCAATTACTGGAGCAAAACATGTAAAGCAGAGAAAGAGTTCAATAAATGGAAAAATTTCATTTGATTTTCTGGGATATACTAAGTCTTGAGGCATCTATGGGATGTATGAAGGTTCACTGTGTTGTAACAAATACAAAAATAGTTGTAACTTCATGGAAACAATTTTTTTTTGTGAGTAAATTCTGTGTGTAACTAAAGGAGATGAATGTTTGCCTTTCTGGAGGAAAATAAGTCCATCTTCCTATAATGGCTCATGTTGATGTGGATTGGAGAGTTGCAGAATTGAGTTCCAAACAGATCTAACAGATCGCTTGACGGATGCCTTCCACTTGAGATTTTGAGTTGGAAAATTCACAAATTCATCATTCATTCTACAAATAAAACTCTGCTGTGCTAGGTACTCTTCACAAAACACCTCACCACATAGAACTTATTTAAACTGGAGGGAGAAAGACAATAAACAAATAAATGGATGTATATTTGGCATGCCAGATGATGTTATGTGCTAGTGTAAGAAATAACATGTTCAGCTGGAGCTAAATGTTAAACCTGTTTAGAACAGTACCCAATTTCGAGCCTCAGCGATAAGAAGGCAGTTCCAAACTCAAGGGCTCAGCCCAGATGTTTCCTTCTCCTTTTGCATTTCAAATCATCTGATGCAGATGGATCCCTGGTCAGTTGAGTGAACTAATTAATAGTTGATAAGTTTCATCAGGGAAAAAAACGATTTCTATCACAGAGGTTCAGTATCCTTCATCAAAGTGTTCAGGTGATACTATGAATTTTTCCCCTCTGGTTAATCAGGCAGGCTAAATCCAGAAGGAAGGTTAAGTGAGGTCAGAGATGAAAAGTAGGCACAAATTTGCATTCTAGGGCACATGAGCCTGCCTATTTATAACTTCAGGAGCATAAGACAAAAAAGCTCCTGTGTGCATACATGAGATTTTCAAAGACCTTACAAAGCTAACTGAACCTATCAATCCACTAAAACATGATTGTGATTGAAGAATCTGCTACTAGATAAAATTATTTCTTTTTATCAGAAAACCTCAAGTTAGAATAGCAATTTTGACCTATTTCAAAGGCTGAGTTAGACTTTTAAATTGATACACAGAAGTATGTCTAGGTTTAACCTCTCACATAATCCCTAAAGTGATTTGGCATTTATTATTTAACAGATTTATTCATACACAAATAAAACTAAGAGGCAAGTCAAATAGTTCTTTGAGCTTCAGTGGAGGCAGCAGAGTCTAGGTTTTTGAGGTCACAATTTTTACCTGTGCTTACCCCCTGGAGTCTGGGAGCACTCTCAAATGCTAAAGAACTTGCCTGGAAGTGCAGAGGCTGGGTCCTGGCGCCGGCTCATTTCTTCATACACAGCCAGTCCATTCGCTGGCACGGGGCCTGAGAGACTCAGCCCAGGAGCAAGAGGACGACAGTGCAGCAGAAGCTCTAAGGAGAGCTGGAGCATGAAGAGCACCATCAGAAAGTTAGGGAGCGCTAGGGGACATATGGGGGGATAGGACACTTTCATTTTCTGGTCAGAAGATCCCAGCGGACCATGGGCATCTGTACGCAGCGCAGCTGGTGCGGGGAAGTGAGGAAGAAGGGACTCTGAGGGGTGTATTGTCCCAGACAATGCACTCAAAACTTCACAGAGGATCAGCTTTGCCAGCTGCTGAGGGCAAATGTCTCTCCTTCTAAGGGTGCATCCTTGGGGTCAGCCTCAGGCTCACAGATGGATCCTGAGATACAGAATTCTAGCATAGAGAAATTTCTAGGCAAACCACTGGGTTGGGCATCCTATTCCAAAAGGGTGGGACCTCAAGTGAGGAGCTGGCACCTGAAGGGAACCTTAAGGCTCTGAAAACTGAACTCTAGCTTCACCTTGGCATGGGGCGAGCATGGTTTACACCAGGCGACTCCAAGAAAGCCACCACCTTGCATGGAGTTTGGGCTCCGCAAAATCAGCAAATGGAGCCTGTGCACGTGACCCATGTGGGCAGTCTCTGTTATTCTCTTTCAGTGTCTTCCTTATCAATGGCTCTGGAACTCCTGTGAAGTCAACAGAGTGACACGTCCAGGGGAGACAGCGGGGAGACAGGAGTGTTTTTCTTTGATCAGTTGAAGAGGGATCCTGAGGGCGAGGACAGACAGCACTTTTACTAGAGGGGGAGCCTTTTCAGCTCTTGGGCTCTGACAGGAGGGAGCCCAGCTCGGGTTTGGCAGTGCTGGGAGTCTTCAGGGCAGGTCCTGCTTCCCTTCCTTGAGCCCCGTTCTACAAGCCATCAGTGAAATAAGCTAAATTCTGTGAAGTTGCTTGTGGAGTTGTTCACAAGACATTCTCCTCCCTCTCCCAGGCGAAAAGACAATAGAGACATTGTTAATGGCGAGGCAAGGAAGTGGTTGAAGTGAATTCCGTGATGCCTGGGCCTCTCACGCCTGAAGATGACTAGTTAAAGAATTTGATGCACAGACCCTGACCACCATTCTAATGAGCTCTGGTAAGCTGGCACAGAAAATTAATGATCATAAATTAATTCCAGAGAATTCCATTTTATGTACTCAATTATTAATGGTATTACAGTGTTATTAATGGTGTCAATTATTAATGGCATGAATAATTAAGAAATCACATCCATACTATGATGTACAAGGGTTCCAGTGTTGAGCAAATTGCTCAGAATAAATAAACAAACATAGCAGGGTTCAGGCTTAGAGTGTTCAAACTTCACTATGTTTCTTAGAAAATGCTGGCACATCTATCGTCAGACTAATCTTACTGATGAGGTTTCTGTGACCACGACTCCTGCCCAAGTCTCCTACTATGACAACAAGAAGAAGATGGGGGAACCAGTGAGCCACAGTTCTGATCTGTCTGAGGTCTTGGTGGAGACTGGTTTGGAGACTAGTCTCTTTGAAACTGATGTCCGTTGGAAACTAGACAGGACATGAAGGGAGTGCTGAATAAATGAGTGGACCCGAGGGAGGCTTTAAGGTAACCCAAGACTGATTAGATAGTGTTGATTCTAATTCAAAAGATGCAGAAAGCCTTCTTGATGGCACAGGGGTTAAAGGCACAGAGCTATCAAACTACAACATGAGTTGGAACCCCGGCCAGGGAGCTGACCCACATGGCACAGCAGATCTCTCGTCTCCCCACTCTTCCCCTCAGCAGTGTACCTCAGTGGATCTGCCTGTTCTGCTACTCACTGCCTCTGGTAAATCCTTTCACACCCCACACCTCTGACCTAGACACCAGTTCTTGTATGCATAAATAAACGAATCTTTTTAAAAAAGGAAAGGTTTATCAAATAATTCTACTTAAGTGTTCTGGAAAGACAACAGACAGTGACAGAAAAGATACTGGAGTCATATGCTCTTGGTTCTTGGTATAGAACCTATCCTTTTTACTCATTTAACTCTCACTCCTGTGCTTATCAATTTATTGTCTAGTAAGACCAAGACCCTGTACTGGGCATAGGTGAAGTAAAAATCAGGAACACATGCATGCCAGTCATTGTAAATGCCACTGGATTGTACCCCGGGGCAGGAATAAGCAAGTCATTTCTGGGTAAAGACCCCCAACAGCAAAGATATTAGGCCCTGGGCCATGTATCTTCCTTGCAAGAGCTCTGCTCTGCTTCCACAGCACAAAAGCAGCCACAGCAATCTGTCCACTCAGGAGTATAACTGGGTACCACTGAAACATTTCTGTCCACTGCAATTTGTACTCCAGGTAATTTCCACAGGTCCTAAAATAATATTCTTCCTGGGATTTTTCTCCCATCCACATATTTTTTCTCCATCCACATATTTAAAATCTAAAAGCTGTTCTTACTCTGTGGGCCATACAACACCAGGCAGCAGGTCAGATTTCACCCTCAGAACACACTTTAGTGACCTCTTTGCTAAAATATAAACTTGGAGCCAGTGGAGAAGATTAAGGATCTTAATGCCAGTAGTTGGTGAGAGGAATATGGGGAAGAATTCAGAGATGTAACATTTGCACAGAGAAACAACGAATGACAGAGCTGGCTTAGCCGGGGAGAAAGGAAAGGAAATTTTAAGGTACAGGTAATGAGCAAAGCAAAGAATCTTAGCCATGCAGGAGGTACTCAGGGAGGGGACCTGAACTGGCAGAGACAGAAAAGAGGATGGAGTGACAGGAAAGTGATCACTGGTTGTGCGGGAAGACGAGGAGAATTTGAGCCACTGTGGGGAGTGTGCTATGGAGAAATTCGCCTTTATGGCGGAAAAGTCAAGTGCTGGAATGGATCCTGGACAACTGCATTTGACAGACCTGACTACCAGCTCCACTGCACCCCTGCTGAGTGAGCACAGACGAATCACATAACCTGTTGGAGTCACAGCCCCGACTTCATTACAGTAGAGAGGACCCAGTGGGCTGATGCACAGACTGCTCTCAGCCATGCTGGCTGGTGGTCACGCATGCCTGATAAAGGTTTCTATTATTAGCATTATCATGCTTAAGCTCGTTGACTAACCTGGCTCTTATTTTGTGTTCTCTAGTCCAAAGTCAGAGTATTCCTTGCCATTGCTGATGGGGATGGCAGCTGGACAGCTGGCAGCCCCGAGGTGAACATAAGGTTTCGCTTCTAGCACCGGGATACATCAGCCCTAATGAGTCTGCCATGGCATAAATCCACTTCTCTGGACTTGAACCTCATAGACCCTGAGGCCCTGAACGTGGGCCCAGAGTCACAGCTCCCCAGTGCAGACCCTACTTAAAAGAGTGACCCACACACAGCAACCCTCATTACTTTGCCTGAGTTTTCTTTCTTTTCTAGCGTGCAAGAAAGAGGGATATGCTTGGATAGTGACCTTCGGTGAAACGCCATGAAGTTCATCCAACGTGAAAGGGGAGAAGGAAGGCAGAAACACGTGGACATTATTTGGTGACATCCCTTGAAACAAGTTCTGGATTCCTACAATGATATTTTGTGATTGATTTAATTGATCCGTAAGACTTCAGATCTGATTTGAAAGCAATATGGTAATAGAAACCACAGTATTTTAATCCACAAGTATTTAAGAAAACTAAGAAAAAGTGAGGAAGAGGACTGCTTGTTCTTTTCAAAGACAAAATAATTTTAATATTTAATGATAATTCAGGCACCTAATTGAACTGTTAGATGGACTTTCAGGATATATATGAAGGTAATCATTCCTATTCCACTTTTAAAAATTTTTTTTAAAGATTTATGTATGCATACATGAAATGGGGTACAGGCCAGAGGTGTGGGGGGGTGAGAGGATTCACCAGAAACAGCACAGAACAGAAAAGGCAGATTGACTGAAATACACTGCTGAGGGGAACAGCAGGCGAGGCAGTGTCATGTGGGTCAGCTCCTTGGCCAGAGATCGAACTTGTGCTGCAGTGGTTGCAACTTAACCCCTTGAGCCACCAGACAGTAGACACCCCCACCCCGCTCCCTGCATGCTTGTCTTTAGATTGACCTTGACTCAATAGTGCTTCACTTGATTATGTCCATTTCAGACCCTAAAGTTCTACTTCCTAAAGCCTATGAAACAACAATTATAAGAATGATGTTGTATTTAGAACCACACAACTCCTCAGCTATAGGTACAAACTGTAATACAAACTGCTATAAAATATGAAGAGACTGATCTGTTCAAACTTCATGGTGATTGAATGCCAATTTTATGTCTTTTCACCAGGTTTCCTGGTCCATGCGCTCTGTGTGGGCTGTTTTGAGGTGATCACTAGTCATAGCTTGTTTCCCTGTGTTCAGACTGACACAACACTCCCACTGCCATAAGAAGAACTAACAGCTAATTAGGTAATAAAGGGGAAGATGAACTAATAAAAAAAGTAATTACCCCAAGATAAAGTTAAAAAAATGAAAAAAGTTAAATAGAAAAAAAACCACAGAGATAGCATATATAAATAAAGCTATACTAATGGTTATTTTAAATGTAAATAGACTAAATACTTCAATTATAAGGGAAAAAAGTCAGCACAAATTTAAAATAAAGCAACCATTACTTCTTCAAAGACTTAAACCTTAAATACAATGATACAGAAAGTTTGAAAATAAAAAGTTGAAAATTTCATACAATGTGATCCAAAATAACAGAAGTTTGGTACATATTAGTATCCAGCATAGTAAAGCAAGAAATAATATTGCAGATAAAAAAGGGAAAAATTTTTGATAATATATATAAAAGGATCAACCTATGAAAAAATGTACCCATTCTAAATTTATATCTACTTAATCACATATCTACAAAATATAAGAAGCAATTATTAAACAGAGGGGAGAAATAGACAAAGTCACAATCATTTGGTAAAAGATGAACGCACCCTTCATTCAAGTTCTGATCAGATAAGGAGATATAGAAAGTAGCAAAGACATAGGACATTCGAATGACATGAAAAACAAATACGAATTATGTGAGATAGCAAGGAGCAACACATACGGTGGCTGCAGAGAAGAATAACAGGCAGGAGGGCTGAAGGTGTGAACACACAGCAAAGATGCCTATGACTGAAGCTGAACTGCAGGAAGTGCTTTAACCTAAAGTCTTCCAGTAGCCCTCCCTGGTGGCCTTGAGGTTAAGTCTCAGCACTATCATCACTTTGTTCTGGGTTTGATCCCCAGCCAGGGAGTTGAGTATAAGGCCCAGCAGACCTCTCCTGTCTTGCCCGCTGCTCCCTCAGCAGTGTATTTAAGTAGATCCACCTGTTCTGCTCCCCACTCTCTCTCTGGTGAGTCCTCACAAACCCCGCACCTCTGGCCTGTACCCCAGTTCTCCTATGCAAAAAAAGAAAAAAGAAAAAAAGGACTTCCAGTTACTTCCACTGCATTAACCCCATCAAGTTTAACTTTTTTCCCCATAAAAATGGGGCAATTTAGACCTGGTCTTCCAAGAGGGAATAAGGAAAGAAAGCTAAAGCCTGTACAAACTCAACATTTAGATCAGGAGAATCAATTATGAAGAGATGGTTAGGAAAGAAAAAGCTTTACTGTCCCAGTTCATTTTGTTTTGACAATGAAAGTTTCCTCCAGGAAGCATCATAATAGGAAAGCAGGCTCCCCCCTGAGTATCTCAAGGAGATACTGTGATTCAGAAATGACATAAAAATGTTAGTTATGATTCTATGTTAACACTGATTGCATTTTTATTTTAATAAAATGTCTATATTCTTGACACCTTATCTCCAGAAACCCTATCTTATTAATAGGTGTGTGCCAACGTTTCACATAATGCTTGGCACATCATATCCTAGAAGAATTTATTGAATAAATTATGAGTCCCGGGCCTCCCTGTTGGCGTAGTGGGTTAAGCAACACACTGTGAAGCAAACCGCAGCCACTACAGCACGAGTTCGATCCCTGCCACCAGCCAGGGAGGGGACCCATATGGCGTAGCAGACCTCTCCTGCTGTGCCCGCTGCTCCCCTCAGCAGTGTGTTTCAGTCAGTCTGCCTGTTCTGCTCCCTGCTCTGTGTCTGGTGAATCATCTTACCTCCCTGGACTCTGGCCTGTACCCCAGCTCTTGTATGCATAAATAAATAAATCTTTAAAAAAATTATGAGTCCCTCAAAATTTAGAAAGTGAGGAAAGGCACCTGGCAAAGATGAAAAACCAAATGCGTAATGAGAGTATTTTACAAAAGGGGCCTTTCCTAGGACATGAAATATAAAACGTGTTCCTGGGGAAACTTGGAAATTACCCAAATGCAATCAGAATAGCTTTCTGCATCCTCAGATCTCACCTGAGAGCCAGAGCAAGCAGGGGTTCATCTACTGAGTGGGATGGGACTTCCTGCGGTAGATGTTAGTAGATGCACGTTGCCTGCATGGAGGTACAGAATGGGACACAGCAGAAGCAGCAGCCATCTCAGGCTTTTGACTTCCCAGAGATGGGAAAACCCACCGATCCTCAACGTAAGAATCATTCCCCCTTTTGTAATGGGCTGAAACAGTGAGGGTTGGAGAAAAATAAGAACATTTTTCTAATTATGGCTATAACTAAGACTTAAATTGTGATTTTGCTATGCTCCTAAATATGGGTATTTTCCAACTTTTCTATACAAGTTCCAAAAATAGCTTTGATGGTGTGAGTCTACTCACTTCGTTCAGTAATCAAGGTCCTGACATTCACTCAACTTTCCTTAGGGCCATCCCCACAGGGAACTAGTGGAAGGACCAACAAGACTTTTCAGGTGCCATTATATTTATGTTGTTGCACATTGAGTCGAGAGCCACATCCATTTGAACACATTTTCTCTTTATTTGATGCTTTATTTTACACCTTATTTCATAGAATCCCTTAATTAACTGCTACAGTTTTACATTTAAATACCCATGTAGCTTTTGTAGGTGGACAACCCACTATTTTATTATGAGTATATTTTTCAAAGTGATTTTTTAAAAATTTCTTGCATATATTTTCTCAGTTTTATTTGGTGCCTTTTCTTTTATAAGAAACCATTGGTAGAACATTAAGTTCATATGAGTCAGTTTAGATGAATACATTTAGTATTTCTTGCAAAGCTGGTTTAGCGATGATAAATTTCATTAGCTTATAGTTTTCTGGAACACTCTTATCTGTCTTTCAAAACTGAATCTTTCCAGGTAAATTATTGGTTGAAATCTTTCTTTCATCGCTGTAAGCATGACATATCACTCTCTGCTAGCCATCAAGATTTCTGTTGAAACATCAGCTAACAAACTCAGAGGGCTTACCTGGTAAGTGACACACTGCTTTACTCTTGCTGCTGCTGCTAATTTTCACCTTTCTAATTATTCCTAAACTATTCACACTAATTTGCTGGGCATTGTTTCACACACTGTCCTCTGGCAGAAGCAGTGTATTAACACAGAAGTAACAGTCTCTGTCCTTATTGACCTGAGAGAACTGGAAACAGCAGGCCGGGAGCTCCTGCATATATTACAAACCAACATTTGTAAAACAGTAGGTAAGCACAGCCCCAGGAAGGTGAGAGGTAAAGTTTTAGGAGAGTAGACTGTTGTGCAATACATGGGAAAAAAAATTACCGTGCTGCTTCTGTGATGAAGTGAATCTGATGCAGTGTTATATGGAAATCCCATGCATGTCAGCCATGCTCTAAGCTTGCTTAAATTTCACAGGCAGTAAAGACAAATTAGAATTCAAAAATACTATATATGTCCCTGTGAAAAAGAACCACCGATCCATCCAGAATGAACAAAAGCCTGCCAAGGCCAAATGCTGTCTCAACACATTCATAGTTTCCATCTTGCTGGCACTTTGGATACCTGGTCATTCCATGTCAGCCAGCATTCAGCTTTGGTCATGGGAAGCCCATGTTACAGGGCCTGTGGAATCTCCTTCGTTTCTACCTTGACCATGACCACATCACGTCACATGCCTGTGATGTTAATTCTGGGAAGTCTGACGGCAGAGATGGGCTGACATCAACTAGACCAGTCATTATTCTGCTACGGTAGACACCTTCCTAAGGTAGCCACTACCAGGTGGCTATTTTCCTCTGATACAAAAGAACATTGTGTCTTTCCAAATATTCACTCATATTCCTGTAGTCCAAACTCCTGTCTCCGACCTTCTCATCTTTTCCCCTTCCATATCACTCACCAGCCTCCCAGGCCACTTGTGCATATATATTTTAACCTCGGCCAATTACCTTTCACACTAAATGAACAATAAACCAGATCAGTACACTATGAGTCTGTCCATTCTGAGTGTTTTTCCTTGCAAACGCCTTTTAGGTCCATTACTGCAATGCCAGACCAACAACCAACCTGGGGTGGAGTTCCAGAGTCATTGCCTTTAAGTGCCCCATGAGGGACAAAATCGCTAGATCTTTATGCCCCTATTCACTTAGTCACAAGATGTAGGCTGGCAAGGAAGAGTGAGACGTCAAGTTGGGTGGCTTTCTGCATGCTAAGGTGGACCCCGACAAGCTAGAAGTCGGAGGCTGTCTGCCAGTACTCCTCCTCACCACTGGGGAGCAAGTCCTTCCACAGAGGGAGCAAGAGCCTGCATCTCCATAACTACCAGCAGCTCCACAACACAGAGCACAGCTTCCATGAGAACCAGGACTCTGATCATAGAGACTTATGTTTTCTTTCTATAACAAGACATCTAGAGGTAACTAGTTATTTGTCTTGGTTCAGTAGCTCAATAACGTCTTTATCTTTTTTGCTGTTATTCTCATGGTGACAAGGTTGCGATGTTCGTATTCACATTCCAGGCAAGAATGAGAAAGGACTTTGCGGTGTGTCTGTCCTTTTTTATCAGAAAATCAAAACCTCTTTAAGAATCCTTTATGAAAACCTGCTTGTCTTAGGCCTCTGGCTCAAGCAAATGTTCTCTAGGGATTCCAAGAATGCTAAGAGACAATAGGACTGTCTATATAATAGAATGAGAAGTATAATTGACTTACACCAGTACAAATTAATTGCTTGGGTGTGGACATTATACTCCCACTCAAAGAAAAATTCATGAGGGTTCTGTTAGCAAAGGAAAAGAAAGAGTAGTCAAACATTAGGTAGAATATGAACAATATCTGCCACAGTGAATAGATATTAAAAGGCAAACTTATTTTTAGGACATATAATTCCCGCAACGGGAAGACATTTGACTAAGTTTCTGGGGTGCTTTCAATACCAGTCTATGACCTAAAGGGAATATCAAAGGCCACCCATAATTAATAACAGTAAATCTTTTAGCTATGGCAAACTACCAAGAGAGCCAGCAAAAGAGGAAAAGTCTTTTGCATCATAGTCAGACTCATTCAGTGTCCCCAAAGGAATCTTCAGGCAGCCTGGACTTTCAGAATAGGGTTGCAGAGGCTGTGGTGAGCCAAAGAGGAATAATAACCACTTTGTCTGTGCACTGGATCAGGGAATAATGATCAGCTATAGCATCCATGAAAACCCTCGCTCTTACCACCTTTAACGACTCGCCCCCGCCTTCCTCCCCACCCTCCATGGATTCCCTTGCTCAAAATCTGACGTAAATCTTTTCCTTAGCATGGCAAGCTGCCTAAGATTTCTGGGAAGCATGTTTAAACAGGAGTCTCGCCAGGCCTGGAATCAGCAGTGCTTCTGTGTAGCCTGCAATGTAAACTGTAATTAGGAATATTGAGACCCCTCAAGTTGTAAACCAAGCAACTGTGTTGTCTGTCTGTCAGGGGAGGGAGGGTGGTGCCGCAGGGATGTATATACACACGCACACATGTGTGTTTTTGCACTGGCTTAGTAACCTAGAATATGAGAAAACAAAGGCTGTAAGAGATTTGATAGACCGTGATAACCTCCCAAGTCTGTTTTCTTTTGTCCTCCTTTTCCTTCATTCCTTCACTCATTCTTCCAATTAAAGAACAGTTCTTGGGCAAAGAATGGCCACCAAGCTAGATAAGGGCTACATCCTCAGAGGACCAGTGTATGGTAAAAGACTGACATTCACCCAATATTTAAAATTGTTTCTTGATGACATCTACTCTTACCTCTCCCTGCTTTTTCTATCCTTCACTGTTTCAGGGTTGAAGTAAAATATTGCCCGCTGAGAGGGTTTAGTGGAAGGAACATGAGCTAAGGAATAACAAGACTTTGATTGGAATTCCAGCTGAACCACTTATGAGCTGCTAGACCTTCAGCAATTTACTTAACCTTCATGAGGCTTTTGTCTTCATCTGAGCAGTTTCCCAGGTCTGACCCACATAGGGAGAGACCTCCTTTTCTTCGTTCATTCATCTCTTCCTTTCTCAAATAAGCCACACCTAATTTTGTTGGCAATTTTCATGAAGGCAGCTCTCTTTTTGGCAAGCAGAAATGCACATTGTGTCCAGTGAGCCTCAGTCTTGTTAGATTTTAGCAAAATCGAGTTGAAGAATAGCGTGCATCCAGAAAAGCGCACAAATCGCAAGTGTATAGCTCACCAGACAGTCACAGACTGGCCAGCCTGTGTGATTAGTACCCATGCCATGAGATTAAACATTACCAGGTACCCTCTGCACCCTCTTCTGGCCACAACTGAAAGGTCACCACAACTATCCTCACTTCTAGCACCAGGAAGACTGGTATAGGCTCGCTTCTGCTTAGGGCTTCGCTCACTGAACTCCTTACTTGTAAAGCTAACTTAATGTTGTCTGTCTAGAGCAGGCCTCTTCCTTTCCAGTATTCCATTATGTGAATTCAGTTATACTTTGCTTAAGGATGGAGATTTGCTCAGGGTAATGCGTTGGATGACCTCAGCGTTTTGCAGATGCCATCCTCCAAATACAACTTCTCCATCGATGACCCAGCAACTAGGAGGACATCTTAGAAGAGAAGGCAGTGCATCCATGACATCACACTGCTCCCTTGCTACACTGAGTGTCTGCTGTGATCCATGCTAGGCAGCAGGGTTTGGGGACTCGAGTCATACACACAACCTATCAGCATTATGGGTACATGACTGCATATCAAAATTTTCCACTCCTCTGAGGATGACTCTCTGGATTGTTCCAGTTTGGGACTAAGATAAAATGCACTGCTCTAAACATTCTTGTACATGAGTTTTATCAACGTATGTACATTTTTCTTTGATCACTTAGGACTAGAATTACTGAGTTGTCCACTATGATAATATCACACTTTATTCACTCCTGCATATATTCAGAATGGTTGCAACAATGTATACTCCCACCAGCAATGTAGAGTCCCTATTACTCAGGAGTTCATTATTATTCAGACTGTTATTGTTGTTCCTAATTCTTCTTCTTAGTCAATGTTCCGATTGTTCTAATGTTTTAATATGTCCTTTTTGAAAATTTCATTGGAAATGTTTGGTAAATGTACAGTGATACCATATTATTACCTAAATATTCATTTCCCTGATGACTAATGAAAGTTAACAACCTTCCATGGGTTTATTAATCATTTGAATATACTCTCTAGGAAACTCCTATTCACGTTTTTGGCACATTTTGATATTATCTGCCTTTACTCACTCACTTGTGAAACTTCTTTATACATCTTTAGAGTCTTTTGTTAGCAAATGTATCATAAATATCTCCTCTTACTCTATAACTTACCTTTAGTTCAAGTCTTATTCATTTTCAAATTTTACTGTGGAAACATCTGAAGTAGAATCAACTCTGTAATTTCTTTTCTGTGAGACTGCAGGTAAATTAACCTTTGTAAACCTCAAGTTCTTACTTATAAAATTGGAGAAATGACTCATGTTGTTGAAGAAACAAATGATATATAAGCAAAAACTTGAGGGATCATATAATATCCAGGACAAGAATGATAACTATGGTTTATAACTACTACAGACAATTTATATTATAGCTAATAATAATTAAGTTATCTCTAGAGAAAGAAGTAATCAAATTTTATGGTGGGTAAAAAATAGGTTAAGTATGAGTAACCTATGAAGTGATCTCTTTGGCTAATATCTGTGGGGCAAAGAACTTATAAACATTCCACACGGGATCTTACTAGACTGAAATAACCTCCCATGTGTGAACCTCAACACTAACATAATAAGTGTTTTCAGAACATTCAACATTCCTGATTTCTTATTTTCTCTAAGCTCCCTTCCCTTCCCTTGGATACATCAGGTAAGAAGTCTCCCCACTAAAAATGTTGCCTCTTCTTAGGAACCAGAGCCTAGACCAGGAAGTTTTCTATCTATTTTATTTCTTTAAACCTAATAGTCATTTACTTCTATTGAGAATTTAGTGATTCAAGTGCTATGGGAATAAAGGACATAGGAAATGTGAAATGACAGGAGTTCAGATGCTGAGATATAAAGATCATCTTATTTACCACTTATTCTTACACCAGAGTTAGAGACATAAAGATACTTAAGGATGTGAGTGGAGTAAAGGACAAAATCTAGAATTTTGTTTTATAGATTCTAAGTTCTAGAGAGCAGGGACTGTCAGTGTTGTTCCTTATCATAACATGTGGCACACCAAGCACATTGCTGTTCAAACAGCCTTCCTATCACTTCTCAGACACAAAGTCTCATTCCTATCCTCAAAAAGAACTAACTAAATTATCATGACTTAGAATGTTTTACATTTGCTTCGGTTCATTTGGTCTGCTAAAACAAAATACCATAGAATGCTTATAAACAACATAAATTTAGTTCTCAGTTTTGGAAAGTAGGAATCCCAAGCTCTAGGCACTGGCAGATGTGGGTAGAGAGCCCACTGACTGCTTTGAGATGACTGAATTATCACTGTGTCCTCACAGAGCAGAGAGCCAAGGGATTATTGTGGTGTCTCTTTATTGGTTGTTCTTAATATTTATTTATTTATGCAAACAAGAACTGAGGTACAGGCCAGAGGTGTAGGGGGTGGTGGGGAGGATTCACCAGAGACAGAGTGGAGAGTAAACAGAAGATCTACTGAAATATACTGCTGAGGGGAGCAGTGGGCAAGACAGGAGAGCTCTGCTGCACCATGTGGGACAGCTCCCTGGCTGGGGATTGCTCAGACTATAGAGGTAATAGCACTAAGACTTAACTCCTAGGCCACCAGGGAGGCCCTTATGTCTCTTTTATGAGGGAACTAATCCACTTCTGGGGGCTTCACCCATATAACCCAATCCACTGCCTAGTACTGCCACATGTGGTTAAAGATTTCAACATATGAATGGATAAGGAAAGACACCAATGTTCAATACATAACAATCCTCCTTAGGTATCCTTTTGAAAAGACCACCCATCACAATCAGAATCCAGAAGCTCAGCTGAACTGATAGCCCCAAAGTGCTCTGTGTGTAATTCAGCATTCCCATTAAGATCAACAGACCTCGGAAGAAATGAACACACAATTTTGTGTGTGTTCTTATACAATTTTATCATTTTTTTTAAAGATTTATTTATTTATGCATAGAAGCACTGGGGTACAGGCCAGAGGTGAGGGGGTGAGAGGATTCACCACAGAGAGCTGGGAGCAGAACAAGCAGATCAACGAAAGCACACTGCTGAGGGGAGCAGCGGGCACAGCAGGAGAGGTCTGCTGCGCCATGTGGGTCCCCTCCCTGGCCGGCAGCAGGGATCGAACTCGTGCTGCAGTGGCTGCGGTTTACTTCATAGTGCGTTGCTTAACCCACTGCGCCACCAGGGAAGCCCACAATTTTATCATTTCAAATGAATGTAAACATACGTTAAAATAAGGATGCACATTTTTGTAAACAACACTGATATTTCTCAACCTGAGAATTAAGAAGAAAAAAGTGTCAGACATTTTTCTGAATGTATTCAAGAAAAGTAGGCTGGTGGAGATTAAATGATCTGCCCAAGGTCACATAGTCCTATAACTAGCTCTTCTTCCACTGTTTCTTTTGTCCCAGATCTCCCTCCTCTTTTTATTTTTTAATGATATTTAATAATTTTAATTTTTGTTATTATTGAAGTACTGTTAATCTACATCCTCCCTGTATCCGCCACCATCATTTTCTGTAGCCAATGAGAAAAGGCAACAAAACTCAGAAAACATGATACCTCCAGGGATTTTTCACTAAAATAACTGGATACATTCTATGGGAAATGGCGTCACAGTGAATCACATGGGAAGATCTCCTCCTTCCTCTGGAGTAACTGGGTATGACATTCTCTGATTGACATTCTCAGATTCCCATGGTGAGGATACAACTCACTGTCTTTCAACTATGGAACACAGAGCTGAGAGACTTCTTTAATTTTTCCATGAAAGCAGGATCTCTAAGACCAAATAATGGTCATTACCAAGTGGCTCACTTGGGCTGAGACATTTTCCTGGTCTGACTGGTCAAGTGGGCAGACACCAATTCTGGGCATGGCCACCACTAAGATAGACAGTTCTTGGCTTCACTTCAAATTCTTATATAAGTCTCAACTATAATATGACATAGTAGACACATACTATTTCATAATAGTTATTCCCCATTGAAATTTTTGAGAATATAGAATACTGACAATTAAAACCAACCCCATTAGTCCCAGAATTACTTCTGAAACAGGAGCACAATTAAACTCTCATAGCTTTGAAGAAAGTAGGTTTTCAGTAACTGTCAGGTTTACAGAAAAAGAAAAATGTATTGATTTACATAATAATGCCAACAATAGTTGAAAGAGTTCCATGAACATGTAGCACTACAATACAAAGCAGAAGTCTCAGAACAGCTTCACTCTTATGAGATAACTGATTATTCAATGCTATCAAAGTTATTAAATTTATCATCTGTACAATGCTCTGTGCTACTCACAAGAGCTATAAAAAAGACTTTGAGAAACAACCCTATCCTCAAAGAGAGAGCAATACATCTCTAAATAATTGTACACCATAGTGATAAAGTCACAGTAGTTGTTGGTATTCCCTGCTACATTAGCACAAATGTGGGGGTGACCAATTCTGCATAGGGGGTAAAAATTGTGACAACAAATCCAATGGTTGAGGCTGTTGGGAGCCCAATAAATTTAATCAATCTAAGTATTTTTACAATGGTCTTCCAAACCCCAACTCAGTGATCAGTGGTTGAGTCGGTGACCACAAGGACACGCAGACTTATTCCACTACCAGCCCAGTCTGGTCCAGGATTAGTTTTATTGGGTTAAGTTTCCACTAGGGCTGTTGTATTCAGCTCTCTTCTTCCATTTCCTGAGGTCAGAAAACCAGTCCAGAATGTGACTAAACCAACTGTTAAGTCTCAAAATTTTCACCGGAAGGAAAGATAGTTGCATATGTCTGCAGGACCAGATTTCAGGGAGACAATCGTCTCACTAATTTCTGTGAAGATAATGATTAACTTGTACCCAGACTCTGCCTCTTCTAGCATGGCTGAGCAGAACTTTCTGATAATTATTCATTTTACCCTGCATGGTCATTATTTCCTTCAACCTGTCAAGAATCATGCAGGGATAGGGCTGTATAGTAAGCTTTTAGTCTCTGGCCTTTCAGGACCAGTCAATTAAATTTTTCCAGTATTCTGTGATTCATTCAATAAACAGTTCTAGGTCTTACATTAGATACTGGGGAATCAGTAATAAATGACCCACAATCCCTGTCCTAAAACATTGTACAGTCCAGGAAAGAGACAGGTACTGGAATGAACAAGGAAGAATGTGATTCCAGAAGGCTATATGGGCTGAGGAAGACAAAACACAGGTGCTGGTGAAGTGGAAAATGGGGGAAAGATTTGGCAGATGAAATAACTGCCAAATTCTGAAATAAAATGTAGGGAACATGTAGATGAAGAAAGGGAAACAAAGGAATATGTCAGAAAAGTAGTGAAACAAAGACTTATGGAGGAGGAAAAAGCAAGATACTGTCAGGACCTAAAAAAAATAGTCTGGATGGACAGGACACAGTGGACAGACATGAAAGATTGAGAGTGAAGAGGGAAATACTAGAACTATAAGGTGGTCAGGTTACACAAGTTCAGATTTATTTTGAAGGCAGCAAAAACTTTTAATGTTTTTAATAGGGTCGTGTGTGTGTACATGTTTAGATGACAACCCAAAAGTTGCTTGAAAAGTGGGTTAGCAAGAGTCAAGATGGAAGCCAGAGGCCAATTAGAAATCTGTTTTGGTGATCCAGAAAGTGACTATGTCTTGAGATTATTAAAAAGTGCCAATTATTAGGGAAACAGTATATTAAAGAATGTTTAAATACAGAAGAATTGGAAGTTGGATGGATGTTGGAGCTGAAGGAAAGGGAGGGAATACACTGACTATCCAACTTGAGAGCTTTAAGCTAGGCAGGTGATGATCCTTTATTAAGAACAGTAGTACTCACTTGAATGCTTTTAGGTTTCCATTTTTCCAATACCGTTCTCAAATAATTGACCATTGTGGCTCTCTAGAACCAGAATTCTGCTAAGTTGTCTTAGTTTAGTCTTATCTAACTGAATACTGGCCCCTTATATATGCAAAAGGAAGGCACCAGATACCAAAGACCTGTATTTATGATTCCACTTATTCTCAAAGATCCAGAAAAGGTAAATCCATAGAAATACCATCATGGTGTTTCCCCAGGGGCTGTGGGAAGTGGAAAATGAAGAACAAGTGCTTAATTACTACAGGTTTTTATTTTGGGGTGATGACCATATTTTGAAAGTAGATAAGTAGGTGCTTGTCCAGCAATGTCAATGTATAAATACCACTGATTGTTCACTGTAAAAGCACTAATTAGATCTAAAATGAATTTCATCCCAATAAATGAAAAGGCAAACATTCAGGGAGAAATAACCACCAAGCAGGTGGCCTTCCCACTTCCCTTAAGTGCCATTACTCATTTAGAAGTGGGGTATATTTCAACCCTTTTAGGAGAGCTTTTCTTCTCTTGCACAAACATAATTGGGCTTGGCAAAATCAAGCTAATAAGCAGATAAACAGCAGAACTTTTAGAGTAGAGCTCATGGCATGGTCCTTCGAAAGCTTGAGAATTCATGTGGTGGCATTTCTGACAAGCAGTGATCTCCTTGGGTGTGGGTATGGGCAACCAGGGCTGTGCTGATGTTCTTCTGTCTGAGAATGTTGCTTTTCTTCCCTTATAGCAGCTTTTGCATGGGCTCGCAGGCCACAGAGCAGAAGCTGACGGTTGTGAGGACCACCTCATGGCCTCCCTCCCATATCACCAGTCTCTTTGGCTCCCCAGGGGCTCGACACATTTACAGGGTATCCATTTCAAAGATGGGCTAATTGCCCCGCAGGCTGCAAAAAGTGCCCTTTCAAATCATAAAAGGGAACTCTGGCTTTTCCCAGGCCACAAAGCATGACCAAGTTGATTAGGACTCATAATTCACACTCCTGATACCTGAGCTTGATCCTCCAGCCAACAGCTGCTCTATAAAAGCTGAGACAGAGCATGTATGTCTCACTGCCCGGGCTGCCTACTCCCCGCTCTGCACCCACAATAAATGGCCTCTGCCTCGTCTGGGCCAGGGCTGCACTGGAAATGAAACAAAGAGTGGAAAATCACATTTATTGAGTTCACCTCCCCTTAACATCCAATTAAACCCCAGTCTAAACACTGCACAGAATCCAGAGCTGGACGGGAAAACGCCTCAGTGGATGAGTGAGCCTTTCCCTGGAGCTACAACAAGTCCCTTCTTCCCCAAGAACCCAGATCAGTGTCCAGCTCGCCACTACTGAGAGTGATGGAGATGTTGGTGCTCTGTGGTTTTAGGCCCCATTAGGGCTGATGGGTCTCACCAATGATCATTAGTGCTCTGGGACTTCAAATAGGAATTCTTGTAAGTGGAATATAATGGAAAGCACACATTATGATAAAAATTACACAAACTTTTTATAGCCATTCATGTCAAGATGAGAGATAACAGTGTGGAAGAACATGTTTCATAGTGCAGGGAAAGTCA
Source organism: Galemys pyrenaicus (assembly GCA_019455555.1). NCBI lineage: Eukaryota > Metazoa > Chordata > Mammalia > Eulipotyphla > Talpidae > Galemys > Galemys pyrenaicus. Next base: position 7,650,526 of record JAGFMF010011709.1, on the reverse strand, counting down.
AAGTCTATGACTGAACCAGGTGACTGAGCACGGATTGGGAACCAAACCTTCTTGGATTCTACATGCTGTGGCAGCTCTTTCTCTGGCTGACAGGGGCTCTAAAGGCACACTTCCTATCACAGGGCTAGTGTGTAAGCTTTGGAATTCTCAGAGGAGACTTTGGATTATAACTCCACTACTTCTCTTATTGATTCAATCACCCAACAGGTATTTCTAAGAGGCTACTGTGTGGAATATAGCAAAATAAGACAAAGGATCTAGACCAAAAAGCCCTAGAAATATGACTGTAAAACTGAGGCTTCCAGTGAGGGGCAGGAGGGTAGAGAGCAGTGGGGAGAGGACGCCAAATGGACACGGGAGAGGACAAAGGGCTCATCGGTGGTGGAGGTGGTGAAGTAAGATTCATCTTAAGATGTGCGATCCTTTATTTCTGAATCACAGGCAGTATTGTAAACCAATGCTGCTTCAATAAAAAGTTATGAAAGTACAAATAAGAATAAAACAGCAGACAACATAGATTCATTCCTCTTCTCAAAATGATAGTCCAGGACTTATTGAAGAAAACTAGCAGTGCAATATAACTGAGGAGTGTTTTGATGAGGGGAAACACAAGGTAGGGCTATAAAGGAAAGTTATGGGCCTCCCAAGTGACCTAGCAGTTAAATCTCAGAGCTGTCACCACTACAACCTGCGTTTCATCCCCAGCCAGGGAGCTAACCCAGATGGCACAACAGACCTCTCCTATCTCACCTGCTGCTCCACTCAGCAGTGTATTTCAATAGGTCCACCTGTTCTGCTCCCTACTCTCTCTCTGGTGAATCCTCTCACCCCTGCACCTTGGCATATTCTCTAGTTCTATGCCAAAGTAAATTTAAAAAGACAAAGGAATGACATGGACATGTGGAGACAGGTGATATGCCCTAAAGAAACGCTGTCTTGGGTGAGGCCTGAATCCCAACTGATAAATGGAAATGCTATGTGCATATATAGAGGTAAAATGAGGATCAAAAAGATACATTAACAGAACCAGAATATAGAAAATATTGGGGAATTAGAAAAGAAAAATAACCTAAGAAGGTGGCATCATGAGAAAGTTTTTTATAGGAAGATAGCAAAAAAAAAGTGAAGTAACACAGAAACATAAACTTCAGGAAAATGTTACAAACTGGTAACTTTGGACCAAGAACTTAATCTTATGAACCTCAATCTTTAATAAAGATAAAGCCACTTAACTGTGCAAATGAAATAGCATAATGTACATAAATGCTTGGGGCCTGAAACCTAGTGACTAATTACTCAGTAGAACTCAAAATGAAATCTCCACTAGCTCAACTTTGATGTAACATTGACCTTCCAGACATTTTATGAAATGTTTCTTTCTATTTCAGCTATAAATTGGTTAAATGAGTATTTCAGGTTTTGGAGAGTTCAAAAAATTCATTTCTTCAATTATTTAACATATTCTTTCTGAACATCTTTCCTGTATCAGTCACTGAATTTTCCACCAGGGTTGACTGGTGAAAATATTAGATAGTAATTTTTTTTGGAAGAAATGGTTGTTTGAGTGAAAAATTCAGCTCTTTACTGAGATGCAGGGCTCTGTAACTTAGTTGGGTAAAGTGTCTGCTAAATTACTGGGGTTCAGTGTGGTTGGAAGTTTGCGACAGAAACTAACAGTTGCTAGCAAATTTTTATCTCCTTTTTCTGTAATAAAGCGATTCTCATTTTTAATGCTGATAAAGTTCTCAATAATCTTGGCATTTACAATGATATCAGGGTGTACATTTCTGACATATTAATATATTTTGTTGATCATATATATACATAACACTTTTATTATGTAGGAATATGTATAAACATACATTTATAATACATCTAAATATATAAAAATCAGATGAGTGTGTTAACAATAAAAATTAAATTTAAAAACAACTTTGAAATGTGTGTGGGCAAAGATTAGTTGTTCATAAGTTTGTGGGTTTTTTTCTTGACTTTCTAGTCTATTCCATTGGTCTATGTGTCTGTTTTTGTTCCAGTACCATGCCGTTTTTATGATTTTGGCTTTGTAGTAAAGTTTGAAGTCAGGAAGTGTGATCCC
>JAGFMF010011709.1:7619521-7648255 GCA_019455555.1 Galemys pyrenaicus | reverse complement strand
CTCTATGTATATTATCATATCGTCTGCAAACAGTGATAATTTTACTTCTTCTTTCCCTATTTGGACACCTTGTATACCTTTTTCTTGCCTTATTGCCCTCGCCAGGACTTCCAGTGTTATATTGAAGAGCAGTGGTGAAAGAGGACAACCTGGGCATATTTTTGTCCAACTTAAAAAGTGTTTCTAGGACTCCCTTGCAGCTAGGTATGAAGCATGACTGAGTTGTGACCTACAGAGTATAAACACAGATGCTGAGTGATACTGCCAGTAAGTCTTTGTATTAGAATATGGGTGTGTTCTTCCTCAATTCCCCCTCAATTCTGAACCTCAAAACAGAATGGGTAGACCCTTCTTATGGATATTTGAGAGGCTTTGGTCATGTCTAACAATTTTTTCTAACTCCTTAACCAGTTCTTATCTCTAGAGTAAGTTTACATAAGAAAAAGAAATGATCTTGTTCAAGATACTCTTACTTTGGATTTTTCTGTTAATTCAAATATAGTTCATCTTAACATGCAGAGTTCAGGGTAGAATTTTACTCAACCCTTCCTTTCACACTGGAAATACCCAAATGATATTTAAAAAGCTACCTAAAAAAGTATAGAACACTCAGAGTCTCAAATTATAGGTTGACTTCACTTTTTACTGTTTAATTCCAACTTTACATTTTTATATGTAACATAGAGATGTGAAAGTTCATGTTTTCTCCCTGTTGTAGTTCTTTCCTGGCAGCAACTAAAGTTTAAATCTAGGTAACTTAGACCAGACAATATACTGGAATGTTGTCAAGGATTGTATAAGTAAAGTGATAGTGTTCAGGTTTGGAAACAAGGTAAAAATCAGGATGAAAAAACATCACAATAGAAGCAAGGCTGCAAGTAAATTCTACCATCTCATCAAAAACACAGTTGAAGAGCCTCCCTGGTAGCCTAGGAGTTAAGTAAGTCTCCACTCTGCTAGGATTGGCCAGGGAGCTGACACACATGGCACAGCAAACCCCTCCTGTCGCCCGCTACTCGCCTTTGCATTGTATTTCAGTCAATCTACCTGTTCTGCTCCCCACTCTGTCTCTAGTGAATCCTCTCTCTCCCTGCACCTCTGGCTTACACACCCAGATCTTGTATACAGGAAAAAAAAATCCCTTGCCTGGAATGAAGGAGTCCACCACTTTTCCCTGCTGGGATTCACTAGAGTCAACACATGATGTTTGGGGAGAAAGTCTGACCGTTGCGCACAGATCTCAAACACACTGTCTGCTTTGAAGTAGTGAAAGAGTCCAGAGGGACTCTCTTTTATCTCTTAGATAAAAAGGTAATTGTATAAATGAATGAAACAAATAATGTGCTAAACATGATGAAATGAGTAGTTTTGTCATAAAAATGCTCATTGTTAAATGAGCATAAACATTAGATCAAAGGAAGAAATTGTCAATTTAAAAAGCTACTAGAGTTCCAAAAAGATTTTAAAGAATATCATGCTTTGAGTAGACAGAGGGGAATAGAAATAGCTTCCCAAGCATACAGTTGGCACTTTGCTTAAAACAATTGTATTTCTAAGTGAGAAAAAGATACCAGATTTCAGAGGAGCTTTCCATCCCTTTCAAGTAGTGTTGTATTTTAAGTTCAACACCATGAAGTTATTAGGACACTGGAAGGTTCCAGTGGAAAATTCTATCCTGTTGATCTCACATTACCTTCTGCAGTAATAATCATGACCACCTAAATTAGTAAGATTAATATATATGAAGAAATTGAGGTTTATGATTTTATATAATATAAATCAATTCCTTATAGTCTCCATTATTTTTAACTCATTTAAGCACCCATTAAGAATTTTCCACATGTGAAGTACTGTCCTATCTATTTTCAAATTATTTTTAACCTTTTGAATCAGATTAATATTAATATTTTCAAAATTTTTATTGAAGTAATATTTCAGATGTACAACATTATAATTTGACATCTATACATAATGTTCATAATCAGTTCCCATTCTTCACCCCACAATTTTTTATCATGAGAGAAATAGTTCAGTGCACACATGTAAAAGTATTCTGCCCATTCTCTTTAGAAGAAGGACATCTGATTCATGTGCATATGCTCCAAGGACCTCAGAGGTGGGTTTAGTCCAAGTTTAAGATCTTGATTCCCGTCATGGCCTTTTGGCTTCCTGACCCTCCTATTAACTTACCAGACTTGAGTCATGATTCTGATTCCAGGGGATCTTTGACTCAGGAGAAGCATGTAAAAGCTCTTCTGGGAAATTAGACACAATAGGCAGAGTTTCACATATTTGAGGTAACTGCAGAATCCCATATCAATACCACCAAAATGTTTCTTTCAAACTGCCTCCTGGCTGAAGGCCCTCCTATAAAAATATGTTCTTTTTAAAAATTGAGGTAAGTAGAGTAGCTTTCAGATATCCATTAGTCTTTTTAAAAAGCAGGGTCAGAAAACCAGCCTAGAATGTAGGGGGACAGTTTTCTTCCACTCAAAATGTTAGCTCTGGGAGTGAGAGAAGAAATTGCCTCGCTCAACATTGTCTTTGCTAAGAACCATAAGACTCTTCAACAATAACCAATTTGATCAATGTCATATGGAAATTGATAACAGAGCTTATATTAAAATTTAGGGTTCTTAACTACTAACTCAACTTTTTCTCCCAGTATGCTCTCCTGTATCCACAGACCCATCCTTTTCAATACACAATACTACTCCCATCTCTTGGGTCAAACCAGTAATCAATGTGATATGTGCTTGGCCAAGCATGATGAAAATTTCACTCTGATTCTAGACACCACTCCCTGCTGTCCACAGTAGTTCTCACTTCTTCTATATCAATTATTAAATAATTGATTGACTGATAAGAAATTCAGAGTACAGTAACAAAAGGCATTACTTAGAGTAAGGGAAGAAATAAATGCAACATGGTACACACAATTGTTGATAATGTTTTACTATTTTAGGGGGGAATTTATGGGATAAGGAGAAGGCTTCACAATGGAGGTGCCCTTGTGATGTTGAGTACTGAAGACTGAGAAGGAAGTCCTGAAGACTGTGGGATACAAAAGGATATTAAGGACAGAGAGAATGGAAAAAATCAAAGTATGATAGTGTGGGGTTACCTGGAAGAGTTCATAGCACCCAAAGAAGAGAGGGGAGGCAGTACTTGGCTACAAAGTTGGGATAGGGCCATCATTCTTGACCTTGATGGCCACGATCGATCAGAAAGAGGATGGGCTTTACAGTGAAGTGGTAGGGAGCAGGATAGCGACAGGTTACAGGTGTGTTTTGTGAAGATCACTGTGACACTATTGAAAAGAAGATGCTCAGATATAGCAAGAGAAAGACCATTTTAGACATTTCATTCCTCCTGGAAAGAGATGATAGATGTCTAAATTACAAAAGTGGACTTGGAGGAAAATTAAAGTTTAGGAGATATCAGATGGTAGAGTTCAATGATACACTGGATATTGGTTAAGGGGAAGGAGTAAGAGCTGAAAGTGACTGGCAATTCTAATTTAAGGGACTGTCACATGATCACAAATCTGTTCTCTCTGAGAACAAATGAGTACCATTCAGATCCACTGGGTCTTTTAAGACTGATGGAAACTCTGTAACCTCTACCCAGAAAAAGACACATCTGTACATTTATAGTCAATTTTCATGCAATTCCAGATGTTCAATGGGCTCCCTTAAGGCTGTAAGTAAATGGGGATCAGATTATGAACCCCTGTTTTATGAGAGGAATTTAAAAGTAAAGACACTTGTAAAGTCTGGATTGTGAGTCACTAATGTCCTAGAATTGAGCTTCAGTTTCTGACACTGTTAATTGGATATTGGTACACAAATGTAACAGTTGAGGGCATGGTGGAAAACACTTGCACTGTGTAGGAAGTGATCAGAGAGTAGAAGTGAAGCAGAGAAGAAATAAAGGGTGGTGACCTCCACCCCACAGATCTTTCTGAGTCAGTGCATAGTCATTGTCTGTATCCTATTTTTTTTCCCATCTTTCCTCATCTGAGACCATAGTCCTCACGGTAACCCTGGGAAGACTGGCAGATCCCTGTCTCAGGATAAAGCACCCAAGGGTCAGAGATGGAGTGACCTTCTTTCCCAAGGTCATAAACAGAGGCAGAGATGGGACCAAGTGTTTTCTTTCTCTAAAAGCAACTTGAGACATCAGGAAGGAAGATCTTCTTCTGGTCTGGACGTGGATCCAGGCAATCCCTCCTCACATTGATGATGCCATAGAGTGGTGTGCACAGGTACATAAGGAGGTAATGGAGCACATAAGTAGAGTCACTCAGGACAATGTCTTCAACTTTAGGCATGCTTGAGCTCAAATGCCAAGTCTGGCCCTGCTATCTCTAAGAGACTGGCCAAGCTATGTAACAGAACTGACCTGACAGAGAGAGTAATACCCATCTCCAGATTAGCCACACTCAAATGAGCACAATAAAGAAAAGAACCTTCAACAGTGCCAGTTCATCTTCTAAGGACTTTAGTAGATGCAATAATTGCTCAAAGAACACAAATCCTCTCTGCAGGCTCCTGACACCAATTTTTCTCTCTCATACTGGGGCAAGCAGTCTGCCAGGGGGTTGGAATGGCACACAACTCTCTTGTCTTTATCAGAGAAATGTGCACCAAGAACATCTGAGAACTTAGTGCTTGAAGAGCAAGTCTTTAACAGACCAAGTGAGGATATATATTTTAAACACATTTTCAAAAATAGAGAACAGTTAAGTTGTAAATGTACAACACCCCTCATGGAGTTTACTGAGTCTGTCATGGAGCGTTTTGGCTGTTTTCTGTCTGAGTAACAGCTTATGTGCATCACCTTTAGTCACTTGGAACACTTGAAGCCTGGTCATCTGTAAGAAAATAAAACGTATGTTGCTTTGAGAGTTATTCCAAGAAGCTACCTAGCTGATGAGAAAATGCTGATAGTTACTTTCTCATTTAAGTAGTTGATATAATAACGTGTACATTTTGGCAGGATAAAGCAAGGACTTGTTCATATCATTTACTGCAGAGAAAAACAATGAGGAAACCCGCAAACCATAGTCTTTGTCCACTTACCAACTTTGTGAATTTAGGCAAACTACTTCACTTCTCTGAGTTTCCAGTTCCTTATTTAACTGGGCATATCATACAGGGCTATCATTCTTACAGCCTCCTCACAGAAAGACTATTACCACCCATTTTTAACTGAGGGGTTATCACCCCCTTTCTGAGCTTCCTCCTTCCATCTGCTGACCTCATCAAGCATTTGGATCGCATACCAAGGAGCCCACCTCTGGTTGCATTTCTGGGCGGCACTGCCATTCTGGAGGCTGAAATTATAAAACTATACATCTGGGTCTCCTATATAATCTGCATAGCATATCTCTGAGTTATCCATTAAACAGCAAGAAGAAACATCATGTGAAAGGTTAGGTAACCAGTTAATCAATATTCAGAAAGGACCATTAATATAAATGTGTAAAATCTTGAAATGATCATCATATACAATTTTACATATCCCTCAGAATAATACTGAAAAGTCAGGCAGTCACCCCCAGTTTAAAGATGGCAGAAATGAGGCTCAGGACTTCAGTGGTTTGTTCATGTCCACCCACCCACAATACACTTAGTAATGGGTGTTATGATCACCTTGAGGCTATGCACCCCCATACCACACTGCCAATTCATGATACGGACTATTTATAGGTACTGCTGATATAAACGTCCTTGAGAATCTACTTTATTTTTAGAGAGCAATAGGAATCTAGGGAGAATAGAGATGAGAGTTTCCCTCAAAGCTCAAAGAAAAGAATGACCCCTGTATTGATCTACTGCAGGCTAAGTAACAGATGTTTCATGATTGGATAGGTAGAAATCTATACCAATCCATCTGACTGCTCTGGTGCTTGTAACTAGTAGAGAAAAAAAAAAAAAAAAACTCTGTTTGACTAAGCATTTCATTTCAATCACTGTAAAGCAACTGGCTATATTAATTTTCTCTCTAACTCATTGTCTGTGTGATTGTTTTCCTCACCACTGATTCCATATAAATAGACTTGAATCAAACATGGTTCTAATTATAAATCAAAGATGTCAACTTATGATAAAACAGTGAACAGACTGAGCTAGTCTGTTTGGTTTTCTTGTCAACTAATCCTTACTTATCTAGTCTGAGTCCTTTAAATAGTCCCAGTCACTCACAAGAAAACACCATTAATCCAGGTAAAGTGTAATGAAAGCATAAATGAAGACCACGTCAGTGGCAGTGAAATGCCACAGCACCTAACATGGACCAGGTGTTCAACGAATAATTGTGGAATGAATAATTGTCCATATTCCATGAACATTCATGTAATTGAATTGGTGGGACACTGTGGGAGGTGGGGGAGGAAAGATGAATCAAAGGTGACTTTCATGCTTCTCCTTGGGAATCACTGAGATGGGAAATTCACAGATATGAAAAGATTCTAGGGAGGAAGTAGTAGATTTACATTTAAAATTAATCAGCTTGAAAAGTGCATGGACTCTTCTCAAGTACATGTGGAAAAAACATGACTGGGTCTGGAGTTTAAGAGATTTCTCTACATTGGGTACTTAATTTGCAGTATCTTCTGTTTACATATAGAAAGCAAAAGAGTAAGAGTTATTTATTCATTCACAAATATGTATGGGGCAGTGGGTTACATGCTGGAGTGAGAACTAGAAGTCAACTTTTTGGGGAATATCAACATGTAATGGGTAATAGCAGAAGAAATTACATTTTAAGCATTGACAAACTTGGTTTCCCGAGTCAGAATTTTTTATTGTTGAGAGCTTTGGAGGTATTGTAAAGATTTTCACTGTCTCTTACACTGTTCTGCCTTTTCCACTAGTTTTTAAAACCCCTGAGTCATTATCCTATCATCCAGTTTCCTTAACTATGTAAATTGGTATTTAGATTGCTTTAAAAGACATTATTTGTCCAATATCCTGTCCAATATCTACAGTACTCTCTCCTTCTTATTTTATTGAGGTTTTCAACATTCTTCACTATGTCAGCCTCATGCCCAGAGGATGAATCCTAAATAATCTATGCCGGTTTTATTTCTGGATATATTTTTGATTGTTAGAACAGGGGAGAGGGGAGATACTGGCCTCTAGTGGGCCAGGGATGCTTCTGAGTATCCTTATAAAGCACAAAACAGCCCCCAATAACAAAATACCCAGTCAAAAGAATCAACAAGCAAATAGGTATATCCTCCTGTAAAGATGTAAGAACAACTCTATATATCAAATCAAATTGGGACTGGCTACCATCTGAAGTCTAAGTGTGGAATGAAGAGCTGTGGCAGTGTGATAAGCAGCCCCCAGAAAGATGCGATTGACCTCCAATTCCCGGTATCCACATCCTTATATAACTCTTCCCCTTGAGTCTGGGTTGGCATTACTAATTCACTTTTCATGAACAGAATATGGTGAAAATGGTGCAGTGACATTTTTGAGATTAGGTTATAAAAATATGACCTCCATGTTGACAGCTGTCTCTTACCTTCTCAGGCCACTTGCCTTGGAAAATTCAGTGACCCTGATGTGTAGCACCCCATGGAGAAGACCACATTGCACATACCTAGCGCTCTAGCCACATAAGTAAGCTTAGGGGCCTATGTCTGCCTAGCCAGGTCTTCCTATAAGATCACGGCTTTGGTCAACAACTGGACTACAACCTCTGGAGAGATGGAGCCAGAGGTCCCCATGGAAACCATGCCCAGATTTCTGATCTGCAGAAATGTTAATGAGAAGCATTTGTTTTGCTGAGTTACTGTGTACTGGGATGACTTGATAGAGAGCAGTAGAAGACTCATCCAGGTAGTGTCATTTATATCTCTGTACTTTCCACCCATGTCAACTGTCCTAAGCCTTTAGCTATGACCATCATTAATTTTTTTCTGTGCTTTTATAGAAAAATCCCAAGATCGCACTTAATTTTAGTCTCTATACATCATGCTGCACAGGACGCATGTGCTATGAATATCATGCTGTACCTTCATAAATCAGGACGTATAATACCAAACACCGTGACCATGGGATTCACACACAACTCAGTGCAGATTCCCACCTGCCCACTTACTGGCGTGACTGCGGGAAAGTCAGGTCATCCCTTTGAAGCTGGGTTTCGATATGTGGAGGACATGCAGGTCTGTGCTGTTAACAGGAATGTACAAGACACCACTGTGCCATGGACTGGGTTTCTGAACCTTGCTAGGTAATTCAAAGAAGGCATTTCGGGGCAAAAGTTGTATGAGCCAACAATTGAACAAGGATGAGTAGAAGTCACCAAGCAGAAATGGAAAGGAGCAGTGTTCTCAGCACCAGCAACATCTTCCACAGGTTTCTGGTCTCTTTGACAGTCTGAAGAGTTCATGGTTTGAGAGGAGGGAGCAAAGGATGAGTCATGAGCTTGGCTGCTGGCTTCATCAAGGAAGTCAAGAGTCATCAAGGGTTGAAGCAGGAATTGAGATTTTCTCACGTTGGAAGTGTCACTCATGCCCATTAAAGGCAAAGTTCTGAAACTTTTGTGTGATGTACTAAGTGGTAAATCTTCTGCTCTGCATATGTCCCTGTCATGCAATTCAATTCTGCTATTGTAGTGCAAAAGCAGCATAGATGCATTATATGACGGATGGACATGGCTATGCTTAAATAAAACTTTAATTACAAAAGCAGGGAGCAGGAAGTTGAGTCTGAGGCTGTAATTTGCTGATACCTGGTATAAAGAATACAAGGGGAAGTCAAGCATAAAGAATGGAAAATATTTGGAAGTACCTTTAGTTAATTACTTCATTCACTCATTTGGTCAGTCTCTAAGGAGTGCCTGCTATGCACTGGGACCATGAGCTACTCAGGACACAGTGATACAAGAAGACAGTTTCCTTTCTGGTGTGGGTTACAACAGAGTAAAAAAAATAAGTACATCAAAACATCTTTAGTAATTAAAATCTTTGTAAGCTGAAAATCCGAAATGCACATAAATCATCATCACTGTGAAGATTCTATTTAACAATCAATGTGACTTTACTTATGAGGGATTTTTTAAAAGATATCAAACACATATTTATGGACTGATTGAATAGAAAGACTTAAAGATATTACAAAATGTTCCAGGCAAATGATCTAGTGTTGAATTTAACAGACCTGCCAAGAAATCTGTTAGATATTTTCTATATGTGACCTAAGCTAATACTCAAAATATGTTTTCAAGGTGTCCATGACTAGTCCCATTTTACAAATGTGATCACTTCCTTTGTCCTAGGAAGCTGGGATCTAAAGATGGCTCTTCTCCCCTTCCTCCACGTCTCCTGCTAAGGGAGTAACAGAGGGGAGCAGTGGAGAGTGGGAATGTGGAATGTTATACAGAGAACGAAGCAGAGAGGTTGAGATGAGCCCTCCAGGGTCCCACAGAGGACTCAGGATAGGCCTGGGAACTGGAACCAGGAATTCCTATTGCCACTTCCTGCTTCTAGTCACTTTCCCAAGAGAGCCGTCCCAGCTGTTCCTGAGTGGACGCCAGGCTGAGAGAATCTTTTAAAATCCAAACCCTTGTTATAAATTTAGACTTCAGGGGAGGAAAAGAAGGAGAAAAAAAGAAATTGTTGGCGTAAGAAAGTCATGTTTCCCATTCATCACATCAAGAGCCGTGGCCAGGGGAAGAGAAAGCGGACTCCCGCCCCCAGGCAAGGAAGCCCCTGTTGGCTCTGAACGCGCGCCCCCTCCCATTTGGCGGGAATGCAGCGGTGCCCAGAGACGCGGGCGCACAAGGAAGGCTTCTGTTTCTCCCTAATGAGTTGATTATATCCTGTCAGAAGAATCGTAAGGCCATCAAATGTCAAGTCAATTTTCTCAAACATATTATTTTCATAGCAGCTGGGTCTGACTAACTCTTGAAACAGAGCATCCTATTGTTACGTTTGACTGAGAATGTTAAAGTGAAACTTAATTTAAAAAGAAAGAAAAAAATCTTACAGGACACATGATCCTGATTCATGCAAGTTTACAATTCAGTATTAGAGGCCAATTTTATAAAGATTATTTGGTCACTTAGTCCACAATGAACTAAAAATGACAAAGGAAATAAGTGTAAAATGTGTTATGTGCCCCCGGGGCCACTTTGTCAAGGTCCATGAGTCAACCCTTGAGAGCATAGAAGGATAAGCCTGGGACCCCAGGCACGGAGTTCTCATCCACCTGTTCCTAACACATGCTCCCAGATGAGTTTGATTTGTCGTATTCTCAAAATACACAGGTATAATATTGAGGTGAAACAAATAGACTTCATGTTAGCATGTGACCAAAGAGTACCCAGAGACCCCAACTTGCATGCTCTAAAATGAGGTCCTGACATCTGCCACACAGACAAAGCAGACTCTCAGTGTGGTAGGACTTGAATAGAATCAGTGTGACTAGCACGGGAAGATAAGAATGAATAGTGGTTTCCCAATAAAACACCTAAAATGAATCATCCCCCTGTGAGGCATATGCCAGCCAGAGAAGGTTGGGCCAGGCAGAGCCACTGAGGCCCAAAACCTTGCCATAATTCTAAGGCACCTTCTGGTAGTGAACCATAGGAAAGGGGTTCTGAAGCAAGCCCCAGAAAACTGACAAAAGGAGAAACCACGTCAACATAATGGCTGCCCCCCACGTGTCTCTTCTGTGTCTCCTTTCCACCAGTGCCAGGGTACAAGTACCGCTGTAGAAGCAAGCGCCCTTCTTAGTCCACCTGAATCCACCTATTTCAGCAGCTTCACCTGCTGCTCAGTTCCACGCAAGGTCTACCCCAGGTCCTAGGGCTCATCAAAGATGGCTGCAGGAAAGGGGGGGCAGGGAATATGCCCTCCTCTGAGGAAACCAGAGCCTTGGCCACTTGTGTGTTGAACAATTCTAAATAAATGTATGAGGTGGGGACAATGACAATAAGAGTTACTGAACAAATTAAAAATCATGACCGCAGTGTAGTAACAAAAATCCTGACAATGCATGACAGGGCTCACAGGGATAATTTTGTGGAAAGGTGAGGAATTTGGTAAAGCAGGGATCCAAGACAAACAGAGGAGTCACGAGGAAGCCAAGATGTGAACTAAAGAGCAGTCTCCACTGGCATCTCTTGACGTTTGCTTCAAACGAGTTTCACAATGTGTAACGTTAATCATCATAGCGGAAAACTAAATTTTCCTTCAGATATCAGAATATGTCTCTCTTCACCCAAACCCAAGTCTCTTGCATATTCTATTTGGTTTTCACAAGTTTTTATCTTGCATGCAATTTGTTGATTATAACTTGGAGTAGGCAGAAATCTAAAATGGCCCTAAGATGCCACACACCCCCCCCCCCCGCCCCCAGCTCCTGTTCCTCAATCACATGCTAATATAGAGGGTGCTGTGAAGGAACTTTGTAGATGTAAGGAAGTTCACACATCAGTTGACCTTAAGATGAAGAGAATAAGGGAAGGCCTGACCTAAGCAAATGACCCTTTAAAAACGGGGGTAGGGGGCAGGTTTCTGCAGTCACCCTAAAAAAGAAAGCCAGTTTCAAAGCATGCAAATGACTTGACAAACCATTGCTGACTTAAAGGTATAAGGGGTTACATAGTAAAGAATGCAGAAAGCACCAGAAGCTGAGATCTGACCACTAGCAAGGAAACAGGAACCCAAGTTCTACAATCATAAGAAATTCTTAGATTTTCTTAAAGCCTGGAGATGAGAATTTAGTCTGGCTGACACCACGTCCCTGAGGCAGAGCACCCAATCTGGTTATACTGGACTTCTGACCTAGAGAACTGTGATCCCGTGAAGGGGGATTGCGCTAAAGCTTTTACTTATATTAGCAGAAAACTTATATAAGTGGTCTGGTCTGAGCCACTCAAAAGTAAATGTTGTTCTGATTCCTCTCGCCAATGGAGAGGCTGGTGTATCTATCTAGGTTTAGAAAGTAATAAATATTTATGTTATATATGTGTGCGCACACGCATTGACTATCTCAAAATACCAGGATAGCTAAGGCAAAGGAGTATGCCAAACTGAAATGACTCAGAAAATGCCAATTTCCTTCTTCCTATCAGCATGCCATCTCTTCAACAAGCACTTGTGAGCAATTAATATCGGCTGGGATGAAAGCTGCACCCCAGGAGTGCAACCCGATTAACAAATACACAGCTCTAGAGAGCCGCCTTCAAAAACAAATAGTCTTGTTTCGAAGTGCTCATTTGTGCCTATCCCGAGTATTTTAAAACCAACATGGTTGTATGTGAAGAACTTTGCATATTTCACTTGATAAATATAATGTTATACTTTTATTATCTTGTATTCATTCCTTATCTAAGAGCTTTTGATGTCTGTAATTATTCCCTAGGGCCAATATTTTATTATTCTGCGCCACCAACCACTTACACACAGAGAAGAAACACCTCAGTACCAACAAGCAGAAAAAATAAGGTTACGTAACATTTTGCATCGCTTACTGTAAAACATTCCAAACGTTTCTTATATTTACATAGCAATACTGTGTATGAAGTTGGGTTTTAGATAGAACTTACCTTTCATCTCAAACCACATTAAACTGCTTAATACGATGAAGATGCGAATAAACAATGTTATATAGTTATGCACGCATGTACAAGATATATGTACGCACACATGCATGTATGTACATTTGTATATGTATATTAATAGAGACATATATATATACATACATATCAAATTGTTAAGCACATTAACCATGTTTGAATTCCCATGTACCCAGTCCAGATCCTAGCTATGATTCTCAGTCTATGTGTTAAATCAATAAACCAAATATGTTTATTTTATACACCATAATCAGAGGCAGCAAATAGAGCCCCAACAAAGCTAACTATAATTATTTCTTAAAATTTGGATAAAACACTAATATCAAAATAGTCTTCAAGCCTTGACCAGAGGCTATAGTTAGTTTACTGATAACTAACTTTTCTTGCCACCTTTACCAGGGAGGAGGTATTTTGACAATCCAAAATCTCACCTCCTGAACTGGACTTTATTATTACCTCTTTTACCCTGCAATGATCAAACAGAATTTAAAGGTGATAAAACAAACAACACTTAAAGGTTTAACAGGGTGGTACCCAGGGAAAGGGGAAGGTTCCACAAAATTTCCTCTGATCAACCAAATGAAATACTACAAAATTTTCCCTTTAACTTAAGTTTCTGAGAAACTTTGCCATAAATACTAGAAAACAGTAACAATAAATATATTCAATTTTTACCAAAGATATGGCTCATTTCAATAGAATGTTCACGATCAAGCCATAACCTTCAATTTTTCTCATAAATGGAGTCATTTCCCCCCAGAAACTTAAATTTTCCAAACTCCCATTTTCCCAACGTTTAAAAGATATCAAGTAACCAACATCAAAACCCAGATAAAAGAGATTAGAATTATACCCAATACAACTTTATAAATACTTGTTTTAAAACAAGCAATTAGATTACAAATTAGTTCCTATTAAGATATTCCTATTGCATTTATTTTAGCTCAAAATGTCTACAGGCACCATCTATAACAGCAGTATAGAGAGCAAAATCAACAGTTACCTTGCAATCAAAAGGAATCATCTCCTGTTAGCCACTAAGCATGCAATCCTTGGGTTTTTTTGAAATAGAACCTGAAAGAACAGCATCAGCATCAAAGCACAAATCTCATCGCCCACACAAGGGAGAAACATCAACACAGGCATCAACACATGATACGATTACCTCATGCACCATACAGAGTACTCTTTACAACAGGCCTTCTTCCTCAGTAGGAAGCAGACTCTTAGAATCTTGGCTTACACCAGCAAGCAAACAAATCCAGAATTCAAATGGCAAATAAGCCCAAAACAAATGGCACAGACAAAAATTCCCAGTAGCAAATCCTTTCAAACTCAGGATCTTGCAAAAATCCAAGTTCTCCAAGAAGCCACTAAGACTGTAAGCACGTAGATATAGCTCAATGATTCTTTCACCTTCACATTCGGGCATATATTTGCTAATTCTAACCACTACAGTTCCATTGTTGGTTTGCAAACCCCCTCAGGTAAAGATTAAGAAGTAGCCACAGTAAAAGTCATAGCAACATATCACCAAAGAACCATTACTGCCTTTAAAATTGTTAATCAGACCTGTAAGACAGTGTCCAAAGCCCCAGCAACTTCAGATAACAAAGGATGCCACAAACAGAAAGCAAAAGTCTTGGAGAGGAAAAGAACAAAAACTTCTGAGTTTGCAAGACACCAGCCAAATGGTTTTAGGCGCCATCTTGATCTGGCCACTTGGTCCAACTTACAACCATCTTTGGAGTAAAACTGCCTGTTACCTCACAGAATAATTTCCACAAATCAAACCTCTGACCTAATGACTACAAACAGTTCTGAAGCATCGACACAGCGTTTCCACAAAGTCTGAGTCTGTTTTTTAACAGCGAATCCGCACATATCTGAAACAAACACACTAGAGAAACAACAAAAACATATTTGCACTTACAGTAGTGTAGTAGCAGGAAGGCACAGAGCAGGTTCTCGATGGATCCGGGCAGATGGGTAAAGGAGACTTCTGGAGTCCTCAGTGTTTTTCAGGCTTTCAATGATCTTTCTGCCTCACTTGTAGTGAGGCAACCAGGTGCAGGGCAGGCAGGGAGGCCAGGGCCCAGTAAGCAAGGAGGTCGGGGGCCAGTTAGCAGGCAGGCCTCCCAGGCCCCAGCGAATCTTTAGTCTCTCTGGGCTCTCTGGCCTTCTCGCATGGTCTCATCTTCTCACGGCTGAAACTTCGATGTCGTTTTTGGAGTCGTTTGGTTTGGAGTTCTGAGGTTCACTCTGAAAAAGCTTTCACCAGAACTCCCCTTTCACCAGCACCTCAGGTTTCTCCACAACACAGAGACATTAACTATATCCAGGAAGGCTGTGTGGTGCCAGCAAGGCACAGAGCAAGTTCTCGATGATTCCGATCAGACGGGTCAAGGAAGGAGTCTTGGAGCCCTGAGTGGCTTTTTTAGGCTTTTATTATCAGAGGCGACCAGGTACATGGCAGACAAGGGGCCAGGGGGACCAGGAGGCTGTCAGGCCTCTTAGTGTCTGGTGCATCTTCACTCTCGGCTGCTTTGCTGCTGCTTCTTTCTGCTTCTGTCTCTCTCCTACTCTCCAGCTCTTGTTTTGCTGGCGTTCTCATGACGCCGCCCTATACGCCTGTATCTAAACCCAGGTGCGTCCTCTTGTGCATGCCCACTTAGGCACGCGTGCAGCACCGCAGATGTCCATCGTTATACTAATGGCGGGAGGGTGGAAAAGCCTGATAACTTTTCTCCAACCCTGCAGGCTTGCTTATGAAAGGAAGAGAAGAATAAAGGACACTTGCATAGCCACAAATAAGCAGAAAGGGCTGCCCCAAAAGGAACAGGTCTGCTAAGAGAGAGGCCTGTGTGGTTGCAGGTGGCGGCCTTGAGAGCTGCCTCTGCTGAGGGAGGTCAGTGCAGAGAAGCCCCAGCCGGGAACAGGTCATGGACAGGCAGGAAGGCTGCTGCCTGCAGAGGGGCAGAGATTTGGAGAGAAGGTACAGGCAGGCAGAAAGATGGCTGCCCTGTGCTGGTGCAGAGACTGCCCTGATAGAGCCTTCTCCTCCTCAGGAGGAGCTCCCTCCTTCCTGGAGTGGTTTGTTTGTTGTTGACTTTGAATAAAGTACGTAGAATTTGAAAGGAGCCAATTTCTACAAGACCCTCAGTCTCCACATCTTCAGCTTCAGGTCTAAGCGCCTGACACCCCCTACAGCATCTGATGCCCCTTGACTCCTGTATTTTGTGAGCTAGGCGTTGACGCCTCAGAATCTTAGTTCCTATAGCTGGATTAATGGCTGTTAATGCCTTCAGTCCCCTCCTCCAGCTCTTGGCACTGTGTGAGCCAGGTTTCTGATCTTGTGGTGCCTCCTTTCTGGTTTTTCCATCCTTATCCTCCATCAGCTCCACTGTCTTTCCAGCGTAGTCCACTGCACTCAGCCACGTAGGCTCCACCGCCCTCTTACGTGCTCCATCTCTCGGCTCAGGTGCACCCACTTATGCACGCCCACAACAAGCTCCAGGTGTCGCCATCAAGCATGCATACACTGAGCCCACACTCCCAAGTGCCTCTTGCACTCAAGGCCGCAAAGATCAAAGGCACAAAAGCCTGAGCATCTTCATTCACCCTACAGGTAGCCAGTGCCACGGGAAAGCCACCTTTCCGCACTAACCATGGATGGGTCAGTCCCACCAGTCACCAAATCTGGTACAGGGCAGGAAAGGGGGAAGCTCAAGAACGCCAAACCTGCCTGCCCTAGACAGGTTCTGCCATTCACCACATCTAGACAAAACATACTCGAGTGCATAAGACCTTTAATGGAAAGGAACTTTAATAAAATTAGTGTGAATACAAAAGAGGAAAGAATAAAGTTTGCAAGTCAAGCACCCAAAGTTCCCATCTCCTCATGGGTAAATACCCAGTCAAATAGGGCTGTCCCACGCCAGTGAGGCCCAACAGCCTGCCACAAGCGTTACTCACCTCCTGGTGGAGGCCCATAGGGGTGCAGAAGGAGCCCAGCATTTCTTGGACAAAGGAGCAAAACCAAGACAAAAGCTGCCATCGTTCACCTCCTCCCTGGTCTCTCACCCACATCTGTTTCACCCAATCCAGGACCAAGACACAAGAGCAGCTTCTTCACATGTCTCTCTGCCCCGCATGACTTCTCCAGGCCTCCTGGTTGCTCCCCCTCTTTCTTCCTTCTCCCAGTCCCCTCTCCAGCTTCCCCTCCTCCTGCTCAACTCCACCCATCCTTGGGTTAGGCAGGGGATCAGGCACCTCTCCTTTCCCTGTTAGGAAAGTATGAGATAAGGATTGAGCCAGGACTCAAAAGTGATTCTACCCAACTTGAAAGCCTCTGCTCTTAAAGCCAAGCCACGTAGATTTTCTGCATCTTCTTCTACCTTTAAAAGTGCTTCATTTTTATAAATAATCAAGTCAGTGTTAACTTTATGACTTGGAAAAACCTTTCACATTCCCTGTGAAATGAATTAGGCCAGTTAAGCAAGAGCAAAGGAAGCAAAATCGGGGAAACCAGTGGAACTACAGAAGGAGCTTAAGTGACCCCAGAATATTTTATCACAAAATTATCTGCAGCCCAAAATGCCTTCCTTCTTTGTCAAAAGAACCTAGATTTGTTCTGATTAACGATGTGCTCTCTCCTGGGTGGTTAAGATTGTTGGTCTAAGACAATCGTTATCATCTTGTGCCACCAGAGAAGCTGTGTTTCAGTTTTAGTCTGTGAAATGGAAGAAGTCAACAGGGACTTTCAAAAAAGACTTTGTTTTTCTGGTGAACAAAGAAAGTCACAGTTCCTTTCCACCATCTTGATATGGAAAAGGCGTCTGAAGCTGAGGAACCACCAGGGCCCACTACAGAATCACCCCATAAGCACAGGAAACCTCAAGAACTGTCCCAATGAGCTAGCACCGATTCCAAGTGATGCGAGAAAGCCAGTCTCTGTGGAGTGTGCTGTTCCTTGGGTGGCGGGTCCTTATGAGACTTCACTAGCAAACAGCGGATGGTTATTTTAGTGTTTAACGCATTTTCCTTGGTTTCCTGCCATGTTTAAAGAGCTTTTCTAGGTACAGTTATGTTCTTGAGAGATGAAAGTTCTATAAATGACCCGGTCGTGGGTTTACTCGGCTTCGTATTTTAAAGAGGGGACTACACCATCACAATGCACATACACTATGTGGAGCTCAGTGCCTCAGTTCCCTGGATGATGGCAGAATCAACCCAGGGCTGTGAAAAACCAACTCTGGCTCTCCCTCCAGGTTGAATTCCATACCCCTGGGTACCACAGCTTGTAACAGGTACAGTAAAATTTCAGGACAACGGTACCAGCTCTAAAGTTTCCATTTCTACCAACACTTTTCCGAAGGTGAAACCAATACTCCAGCCAGCACATCTGCTGTCTACAAGTATTAAAACTGTGGTTAAAGTGGAATATTAACAACATTTCACACTGTGCTGTCATCTGGATTATATAACAATGTGTGGATTTTATAAACAGCAACTGCTCATTTTTGTGGCTGGCTTTTTACAGGATCTGCCCATAAGCCATCCAACGAAATAAATTGAAAACAATGAGATTGAACACAGGGAGCAGTGACATTTCCTGGCATATATGTCCCTGGATGTATAAAACCACACCCTGTAGTAACTCATAAGAGAGACAGCTCCCAGAAAAGTCCTCACAACCCCAGTGTATGGCCTAGAACCCCAAAAATATAAATGTGAATTTTCTTCTGGGTTACTCTGCCTTCTCAGAACATTCTACCACATCATTTTGCTCCAAGAATACTATTGGTCCATAAGACTAAAACTTTGGATGATAGTATTGTCTAACAGTAAATATCTGTTCGGTAGAAGGTACATATAGATTAATGAAGGTACCTGCTATAATAAAAATCATTGCTGTACAGATTGATTTCCTAGAGCAAAAATTTTTAACTTCTGTCCAACAAATGACCTACTATTTCATGGAACGATGAAATATTTTTAGAAATCTTTTTTTGTAATACTAGTGCTGAGAATCAAAGTGAAGACAGTTGTCCAAGACTGTGCCCCAAAGACAATTTATGGAACTTGAAAGATGAAAATAATAATACTCTACCAGGAGATAAAAAAGGATGAGTAAATTCATCAAATATTTCACATGGCTAGCATCTGCAGGGAAGAACTAGAGGAGGAAGAGCATTGGAGGTGAGTGAGGAAAAGGTTCTGTGCTGTATTGCACATAGAAATATGCTCTGTGCGCTTGCAAGTAGGAAACATTTTACAACACATTCTGTATCAATCAGCATATATTCATTCAGCATTTAATGCTACATTAGAACTGTGAAGAGTGTGAAGGTGTCTCCATCACTCTTCTGGCCTGTGAATTTTCTAATGGAACAGGAGTGTAGAAATGCAAACTCCTGAAAATCGCATAACAAGATAATAATTAAATGGCAACAAAAGTCAGTCAAAAGATGTGCTGGTGGAAGTGTATTCATGGAGTGGGCTTCAAGGAGTGCCCCCCTGTGCATTAAAAGAGATACAAAAGAAATTTGTGATGAGGGAAATGGGCACCCATCTGTAGGCATTGACATCAGACTCCAGAAAAACAAGGAATGTCCCATACTGTCCCCATGTGTAGTTGTCCAGAAAAACGAGGATGAAGAGTCACTAAACAGGCTGTATTCATTGACTAGCTATGTGCTTGTAACTACTTTCAAAAACAGTCACTGTGGATGAGAACTACATAAATAAATGTCAAGTAAAGTTATAAAACAGGACAAAAAGCAAATGCATTGATTCACTTATTAAATGTCAATCAGGTGTTATTGGACAAATTTGAATAGCACTTCGATCTTGGGTTTCCATGAAGAATAAGACAGTTCTGTCTTCAGAGTATTCACAGTATATGATGGGGCACTCTTGCTCTTTTAATAATCTCTTTGGGTTTAATAAGATTCTTTGCAGTATGTTTGTTTCTATTTTCTGTATCAAAGCTTCTATCACTTATGCTTTCAAGGTCTAAGGTTTCTCATGTTGGTTTGTTTTGTGATCTCTTAATTCCGACTCTACGCATACGCTATCTTGACCCACTACATTCTGACCCCTTATTCTGCCTCTTGGTTTCCCACTACACATTATTTTCAAGATTTGAGTTGCTCCTGCTTTCTGTCTTATCCCATCCAAATTCCAAAGAAAGGACAGCTGATCAGACATGGTCATGCTTTCAGAATGGAACACATCATAGATTGTTTATATTCTGTAGGTCAACACTTCCCCACTAAGAACCCTTCCTGGTCCCAGAGCCCTAGGTGGGTCAGACATCATAGTGAATGTGGTCAATGCGAATGTGGGAGTTGGGAGCTGACAGCATTCCCAAGAGGTACTGTGTAGTTCAGGGATTGGCAAACTTGCCATGAAAGGCCAGAGAGCAAATGTTTTACCCATAATGGACTAAGAAGCAACATTCAGAAAATTTATATAACAACTAAGTTTATATGTGTGTATGTATGTAAATGTATGTATACATATGGGTAAAATGTGTATATGTAAATTTATGTACAAAGTAACTTACATAACCTATATAACATTCTTCTACATAAGAGCATTTAAAAACATAAACACTATTCTTATTGTACAAGTTCGAGACCATTAAAAATCCAATGAAAACAGGCAAAAGGTAAGATCTGGCTCGTGCAGTCATTTGCCAAACCCTGGTCTACCTTAAGAGGAGGTCTTAGACAAGATATATTTTAGCTTTTGTATACAGATTGAATCATTCTTACAGAAGCTATGACCAACAACTCACAAACCCCACATTTGTCTTCTGTACTAAGTTACTCCTCCTATCAAATGGAGTCGTCTTTGGATTCTCCCAGATATTGACCCCAACATGAAGATTTGAAGACAAGTAGATTATTTGAGAGATGATATCAGCAAACACTTGTAGGAAAGTGCGAGAGTGATTGAAGAAGGAAGGCAACTATTTAAAAGGGTCACATTTACATCAGTATGATTGTAGACACCTCGAGTTTAGTTTCATTGAGAACTCTGGGAATCAAGGTAGAATTCATGCTACAGAGTCCACTCCCTCTGGGTGAAGGAGCTAAGGGATTTATTTCCATTCCCTTCAGTCATAAGTCAAGGAGCTCATAATGTTGTTTCTCTTACTTCCAGCCTGCCAGGCATGTGATGAGTCAAAAGAAGGTTCAGCTGCCAGAAAATTCTTCCAGGTAGTTTGAAATTAACACATTCAATTATCAATAGTTTTAGCTGAAGAGATTTGTAATATCTATATAGACTGGCATAAAAAGGATGTGATGAAATGATTCTCATGAATTAAGCCATTCTTCGATAAAATATGTCATGATTTTCTACCTAATCATCCACCCTACATTTGGTCTCGATGCCAACAAACATTGACTTGGAATAGCACCATTATAAAGTATTTTCTTAAGCAGGATGATTGGCTAGTTATGGGTTTGGTGAACAATATTATTTAGATTTTCCCCCATTTTTTTCTTTTTACATTTTATAAATCTTAATTTAATTTTTAATTGAGGTAATATTCGCCTACCTCTATCAGGCATTACCAGTGTAGCACACCCAACACCAATTCACCCATGGTCCATCACCATAGTCCTTTGTACTTCCTTCCCTCTTTATTCTTACCCCTCTCCCTCCCACCCTTTCCCCAACTTGGTGCTTAAGTTTTGTAGTCAGCTATCAAGGATTAGTTATAAGCTGGTATTAAGATCTGACTCCTTATTTAGATAATTTATATTCCATATACTAGTGGTACCATCTGGTATTTATCTTTCTCCTGACTTATTTCATTTAGCATTATCCCTTTTACATTTTTAATCTTGCTTTCTCTCCTACAGGTTAATAGCCCTTAATAAGTCACATGGCTTTTTTTAGACTAAAATGTGATATTAAAAGCCATGTGTGTAGACCTGGCATTGTGTAGATACTCAAGAAATGCTACTCCACCTTTTTCCTCCCCTCCCACTTATGCTAGTGTACTCTTTTCCCTTTCATCTGTGATTAGGAATCCTTCTGTGAACCAGAGACTAGAAATCTTGCACTGATTGGAACATGGCAGCCATTCAATAAATACCCTGCTTGCTCTCACTAGGTTCATCTGACCCAATAGAAATGGAGAATCTCAGACTGCTTCATGGGTCACTCTGGAAAATTCCTATTGAAGCTTTTTTGAGAAAAGAGACATTACCTCAGAACTTCCACATGTAGTTATTATGAAGTCTGTTTATGTGAATTGGATATTTTCACCAGATATTGAAAATATGCTCAAGCTTAACTCCAATGCAATAAAGACAACTCATTTAGGCATCAACTCAGATATGGTGAGGAATATCACTGAATTAGATGATTCCCCATGAAGTATTGTGATCAAAACAAACGATCTTTTATTTTAATCAACAAAGAAGCAGCAGATTGCTGCCATTTTGCTTCTGGTCAATGTCTTTGAGAAATAGACTTGAATACCTATTTGAATGAATAGGTATTGAATATTTTAAATTCCAAATAACCACTGAGCAGTGAGAAAAGCCTCATCTTCCTGTTGTTTGGTTGGATGGATGGAGAAAGGGAGGGTAGGAAGGTTAGGAAGATTGAATGGATGAACAGGTGATGGTTGGGTATTTAATATTTCTTTTTAACACTCTATGAATAAACCAACAGAATAGTAACTGAGGAAGATTTCAAAAGCCTTACTGTAGGGTAGACTCCTATTTATTTATTGCTCAGTTTATAAAGATACATTTACATTGGATTTAATAATGAGCTTAAGCTTGATTTTAACTAGCATAATTTCATAAGCTAACAGAATCTTTTAACTTTGTATAAATATTTTATTTATTTTTATTCTATTTTTCCCTTTAATTTATATATATTTGACATCAATTGTAATCCCCATGTATTCCCCATTACCATATCACCAGTGCACCATCACCTCAGTCCCCCATGCTCCCATCTGCCCTCAACCCTCCCCCTCCCCACTCCCCACCAAGTGTCCCCAATTTGTCCTTATCTTTTCATTTTTGATTTTTGTGTCTTTATTGTTATTATTATTATAATTATTATTGTTCTTATTCCTTTCCTTGATCCTTCTTTGGTTCCCTTATATTCCTCCTAGGGGAAGAACCATCTGGTATTTTTCTTTTGCCTTCTGACTTATTTCGCTGAGCATCATCCCTTCCAGTTCCATCCATGTTCCTATGAATGCGTCTAGTTTTTCTTTTGATTGTTGAATAGTATTCCATCGTGTATATGTACCACAGCTTGAATTTTATTTTCCATGTGTCCCTATAATTCTTGTCTAGATAAATTCAGATTTATAGAATTACTGTGATGGTATAGATACAAGTTAACATTCTTCTTGCCATTATTTTGTCAACAAGTTTCATCCTCTTCTTTATCATTATTATATTTAATTATTCATCACATTTAACTGAAATGGAAAAACCATTATTTATTTAGTTGGACCATTCAAATGTTTCAGTGGTTTTGTTACTATATATAATGTTTCAGAAAATATCTCTATAAATACATTTTATTTCAATTAGTTTTTTTCTTTAGGATCAATACCTACAAATGATATTACTAGATCAAATAATAGATCTTCATTTTTGTTATCAATACATATTGTCAATTACAACTGCAAAACAATTAACAGTTGCACGATTACTAGTATACTAGTGTATTAATTTCACCAAACTATTTCATTATTCCCAATTGTGTCCACATAGGGATTGCAGAGATAACTCATTCAACAAATACTTACTGAGCATCATCGCCTTTGTTCCCAACCTCTGCAGCAAGAATAGTAGGAAAAGAGAAACAAAGCTTTGAACAAAGTCTTACAGGCCACAGTTAGGATTTTGGCTTCATTTAAGTGTTGAAGGGAGCCACTGTAAGGGAAATAATCCAATCCATTTGATCCCTGTCCTCTGGGAGCTTTTTAAAAATTTTAATGAAGAAATTAGAATCAGAAACAAGTGCCCTTCCACCCCAAGCCCTGCCTTTAACCCCATCACACCACTGTGCAGGGGCCTGCGTATCAGAAGCAATCCTTGAAGGTACTGCTCTCCACCTCTGAGGAAGAAAGGAAGGCCTGTCAGATGCCCTGGGTACCAGAGTGGCGCTAGGTGCCAACATATCCCATCTCATTTAGCCTAGTGACGACCTTGGGGCGCCAGCACCATCATTGCCAGTGAGGAAACTGAGGTTCCTTGTGGTTTGACAGGGCCGTCTCTTTGTCTTCTTCTCTCAGGGTGAGAAGGTCCGAAATTAGGGAATTCCAATAAAAGAAACGTTAAAAAAAAGACAATAGGTCAATTGTGAAAATATGAAGAGAAAATAGGTAGTTGATTATATTAAACTATTAATTTTTAAGGTTTTATTATGGCATCATAGTTATGTTTTAAAAGTAAAGTTTGCGTTTTGGAAATATATAATAAAGCATATAGTTTTTATTCTTTAACTTAAAAAAAAAAAGAAATGAGGGGCTCCTCAAAGACTTTGATAGGATCAGAATCTTTTGTGCCCCTTCCTTCTCATGTCCGCAATTACCTTCATTGTTTCCACTCTATAGGAACTGGGGCATTTCTAATTTCGCAAGATCAGTCCACGAGGCAGTGTGGGCCCCACCTGTTCCCCTCACTCCTCTCCATGGAACTCCATAGAAGTAAGGAAACCATTTGGATCCCAGATTAGCGAGTCTACTTAACGGGGAGCACATGAAACTGGAAATCCAAATCTATAATGTCTCGTATGATTTTGTACAACCTGAGTCTCAATTCCTCAAGCATGTCAACCAGGGCAGCAGGGAGCTAAACCAGAGTCTCCCAGAGGGTCACTCCAGCTCTAATGCGCTGGAAAATAAAATTTTCCCAGTGGACTGCAGAAGCAGGAAGAGACAAGGCTGAGAGCCACTGTTCCCCAGAAATGTGATTCTACAGTCTCTGTTTCCTGGAACCACTGAAGAGCGTGGTAATAGAATCCACAGAGGGAGACTTTATGTGGCTAATATCCCAAAGCTTTCGAAGTGCTGTAATAAACAGAGCCCATCTTGGTGACACAGAAATTATGAGGCAGAGACCATAATAATAACTCATGTCTGCTTCTATTCACCATTGACAAGAGATGCTTCTACTCCCCAGACACCAGAGCAGCAGAAAAAGCAGTAATTCCATTAGTTGCCACCACATGTATTTTACGTGATGCTTGTTTCTCTTTTCTTCCTTTCTTTTTAGCCACCCACACAAGTGACGCCTAATTATCTGCAGAAGTTGCCTTCTATCGAGCAATCGATGGCGGTTCATTAACTGATGGCATCACACCAGACATCATGCTTTCCACACTGGAAAGCAAAGTTTCTCTTTATTAAGCATCTTTGGTTTACAGTAACATACACTCAACCACTGGGAAGCAATTTTGAAGACATCACATTTGCAAAAGATTTCCCCAACTCTGAGAATTTCAGTATTCAAACTTACTTTTTAACTGCCCCCTCTCTCCCTTCCAAAATTCCCAAAATAGGGGGCCTCCCTGGTGGTGCAGGGGTTAAAGTTGCAGCACTGTAAAGGTATCCATAGCCACTGCAGCACAAGTTCAATCCCTGGCCAGGGAGCTGACCCACATGGCGCAGCAGACCTCTCCTTTCTCGCCCACTGCTCCCCTCAGCAGTCAATCTGCCTGTTCTGCTCCCCACTCTGACTCTAGTGAATCCCTCACCCCCCACCCCCACACCACTGGCCTGTATCCCAGCTCTTGTATACATAAATAAATAAAAATAAATCTTTAACAAATAAAATAAAATTCCTGAAATAATTCTTAAGATATTTTTATCAGTCTTCTGCTGAATACACCAACAGGAGCTTGACTAGTGTTTTTATGATTCATTCTGCTCTCTCATGGAGAGTTTTAATATCAGAGTGATGCTTGGCCCTATTGGCATGGATTCCTTCTGGGTGCCTATCATGCCTCTTGCATCTCTAGGTCTTCTTTTCCCCAGATACACATGCCCAGTTCCTCCAACAGCCCACCTACTTGGATGGACATTGCAGATTCTGGCCTCATCCTGCTTGTGCCATATACACATGAAAATAAGACACCTTTCACTTGAAACAACATCACGAGTGTAGACTTCATTCAAGGAAATGACGGAAAGGGTCACCTCTCTTCACCGGGACACTCCACCTCTAGTAACTTCACCTAAGTTCATTTCTTTGTGTGGCACACACATGGCTCATATGTAGCCAAGTGGAACGTGTTTGTGAGTTTTCCCTTTCTCCCAGTCAAAGCAGGGACACACTGAGAATCCAAGTCCCAGGGTCGCTTGAATGTGTTGACAGAGCTGGGCCTCTTTCCAAAATCACCCAGTCAGTCTAGACTGTATTTTGGACACTCCTTTCCTGAATCTTCTTATCTCCTCCACACAACATAGCTGCCAGGCTTATCCTCAAAGGTGCTTTCTATTAATGTGGTTGGCAGCTGGGGCGTGGGGTCAGCCTGCCCAAGGTCACATCCCGGCTCTGTAGGTTTCAGAAACAGACTTAATCTCCTCAGGCCTTGTGTATAAATAATAATAGCACCACCTTTGTTTCATTGTGGTAGTTTATCTAGCACACTTAGGGCAGAGCTGGCACATGTTGAGTTCTGGATCCCCTGTAACTAGCATGGTACCAGGGGCCACCAGCCCTGGAGGACAGGTCACCAGGGCTACGGGTGCAAGTCAGCTGCAGCAACCTACGTCTCCACAGATTTCACATTCTCTTTCAGCTCTTCCATTTCTCCACCTATAAAATGGGGAAATCAGACAGTAAGATGCCTCAAGTCCTTTCTGGCTCTCACTAATCTGTGTGTCTGCAAGTCTTTGACAATCTAGCCCCTTCCATAAGTGAAAAAAAACACCCCCAGCCAGGGTGGTAGATGGCAAACGTGAAATATGATTTCTCCAGTAGAGATTTCTCATAGCCAGACAAACAGAAATGTTAAGGCAAATAATTCATATTTATGGGAGGCAATTTGGGGAAGACTTCTGAGGACAGCCATGTCTTGTCCGAGTCTCCTTACATCACACCACCTAGGGAGGTCTCTTACCTCAGAAGTAGCTACCATTGGTAGCACAGTGGAAGTATTATTAAGACCAGACTGGACAGTCAAGGATGAAGGATTGTGTCATTTTGAGAACTGCAATAGTGAAAGGAATCAATTTTTCATGGAAATACTTGACTTTGCACAGACCTTTGAAAACCCACACAGTCAACACAGTGGAAAAGGCAAAGCACCATGGCAGAAGGCCAGAGGTCTGGGGTTGCCTGGGCTACAAAACCAGTACAGCACTTAATTAACCTTGGCCATATGTCTGAGCCAGCCTGAGATACAGCTTCTTCATCGGCCCAGTGGGATAATAATGCTTCGCTTAGATTTCTGCACCAACTTCAAGAGATAGTGAATGTGAAGCAATGTGAAAGCAGGGAAGCAGACCTCAGTTGCAATGTAGTTAATGACACCACAGGTTCTGCCCCTCCAAGGCCAAAATCTCTGTCCTTTTACCAACTCTACACTCAGTTCCTGAAGGTAAACGCAAAAATGCAGCTGCTCTAAACCATGAAAGTGCAGTTTTCCCTTTCCCTGCTCAGTCCTTTAAAATGGCTTCCTTTATGGCTAGAACTCTTATGTGATTAGAAATATCTTTTACAGGGGCCTCCCTGATGGTATAAGAGGTAATGCATTGCACTATTAAGCCTTGGCAGCCACTGCAGCACCAGTTCTATCCGGGTCAGGGAGGGGACCCACATGGCGCAGCAGACCTCTCCTGCCTTGCCTGCTGCTCCCCTCAGCAGTGTATTTCAGTAGATCTGCCTGTTCTGCTCCCCACTCTGTCTCTGGTGAATCCTCTCAACCCCACCCTGGCACTTCTGGCCTGTACTCCATCTCTTGTATGAATAAATAAATCTTTAAACTATACCTTTCATGATCTGACCATCTCATCTCATTTCCATCTCCCACACATCCTGCTTTTATCGCTAATTAACTGATCCTCCAGTTTCTTTAATAATTTTTTTCACACTATGCTTTTCCTTATGCTTCCTTCAAGATCCAGACTTTTCATTTCATAACATTTTACCCATTCCCAAATTTAATTCGGTTCTCTGGCTACGTGATCCCAGAGTCCCCTGTATTTGTTAACCTGTGACTGGACACACTTGTTTAATTCATTCCTCTCTACCCTGGATGGTCAGTCTTTGTAATGACAGAGTCAACAAAATCTCTTTGATTTCAGTATTCTCAGCACTTAGCAGAAAGATCCACTATATCGGCTATATTCCACATATCAATAAATATAAATGGCATGCATTAAAGATAGATGGCATCTTTTGTTTACAATCTATGAAGTTCTTTTCCCTTCACCCACCCCATCCTCTTTTCCTTGTTTCTTTACATAGTCTCATAATGTTTATCCTATTTGCCATGCTCGTCAATGCCTTATAGAACCATGACATTTCAACTCTTACTAAAATAGAAGAGTTATTAACTCTTCTTTAAATATCTCTTCCTCCAAAAAGATTGTCTGAAGTTCCTAAGCAGTGAAGCATTTTCTCCCCCTACAACTTCCTTATATGACTACCAAAAGAATCAAATATTTTCTGTGTTTTTCTCATTTATGTGTCTGTACCTCCAACTCTGGTGCCTGTGAGGGCGGCAATCAATCCTTTTCTTCTTCACTTCCCTTCACCCTGCAGTGTCCGAAGACAGTAGCAATTAATAAACATCAACTAAATGTTAATCAACTTCTTTTTTCTGAATGAAAATGCCAAGTAATTAATACAGTATATAAACATGTTGATTCTCAATGCAACTTACATAATGTTCTAATACAATTTATTTCAATAAGAAAAATTTTAATCCTTATTTGGTATTTTTCTTTTGCCTTCTGACTTACTTCGCTGAGCATAATCCCCTCCAGATCCATCCATGTTCCTATGGCTGAGTCTAGTTTTTCATTTCTGATTGCTGAGTAGTATTCCATCGTGTATATGTACCACAGCTTCCCACTCCACTCATCTGTTTTTGGGCATTTAGGTTGTTTCCAGGTCTTACCTATTG